>CM070508.1:18606851-19806851 GCA_036346375.1 Guadua angustifolia
TTTAGGATTTAAAGAATTCATAATAAGAACTGACTGTGAAGCTATTTGTAGATATTATAATCAGATTAATAGTAAGAAAAGTTCAACAAAGAGATGGGTATTGTTCGAAGACATTATTTCAGGAAACGGATACAAAGTAAGCTTTGAGCATATAAAGGGAATTGATAATAAATTGCCTGACATATTCTCTCGTTCGCCTATGTTGCAGGAATGAAGAAAACGATACTCCCAAATGGCGTAGAAGCTTATAATTTTGGAGGAGAAAATAAATTAAGAATCTTTCCTCCTAATACTTTCAAATTTAAACCTAAAGATCATATTGATATCAATGATGTGCAAGAATGTATATTGGATAATTTCTGGTATCATCATAATGTGAAAAAGGAAGACAAAGGCTATATGCTTTCAATATTAAATAGTTTAGCCGAATATTTTCATACTATTAATAAAGCTTTTACACCAATGGCAGAAATACCAGATATAATAGAACCTAAGCCGCTTTATGTCATATTTGAAGGCCCTAGGCCTGGAATTTATATTTCATTTGAAGAAGTTGTATCTGCCAAAATAGATTCAAAATTATATGGTACTATATCCTGGAAAAAATATGGAGATATTGACGAAGCCTTAAAAAATGCCAGGAAAATTTTAGGGCCAAATTATTTTGTAGAACCACTGGCAAGAGAATATATGACTAATTATAGAAGAGCAAAAAATAAAAAATAGTACATACGACGCCAGTTATAGATATAAATGAAGATGAAAAATCAAAAAGAAAGCCTACATATAAGGAATGTTTAATGAAGGATGTAGATCCACTAGATGGTGAGTATATAGACTGGAAAATAGAAGAAAAATTTGAACTAATATCTCCTCAACTAAAGGCCGATTTAAAGAATGAAATTTTGGAAGAACTAAAGAAGGATATAGATACGAAGTTTGAAGAATTAAAGAAAATTATAGACGAAAAATTTGAAATCCCATTATCAGAAGATGATATGGATATCGCAGGACATGGGCAAAAGTAAAGAAAAATAAAATAATTTTGCAGGATAACCTTCTTCCTGCAAAAGCCAAGAGTGCTCTAGAAGATATGCCACGCAGCCAGCTTTTTGAAGAAAACTCTGGAAGAGACACCACGTAATCTCTTTGTAAAGGAGTCTCTCGAAGAAGACTGCCACGTTGCCAATTATTGGCACGGCAAAGGACATATTATTGAAGACACATCACCCTGTCTCACTGATTGAAGCCAATAGTACCAAGCCTCTATCGCTCCAGAATCGGCTATAAAAGGGGAGGAAACCCCTCAAGCATGGACACGAGAAAAGGAGGAGAAGAAGCAGCAACTCAAGAAATACTACCATCCAATCCTCTACTATAGTTAGCATGAGCTTAGTTATAATCTAGAAACAAAAGCTCCTTGTCTCTCTACTTTAAGCTTCTTTAGATTGTATAGTTTGTCATAAAATTAAGCCCTCTGGATATATTGTGCGAGTGACTGTAAATCTTCAAGGTATTGTAAGGTAACCTTTCCTTGTACATAAGCTTCGGGGTTCCCGAAAGGGAAAACCATATGTAAATTATTTTGCGAACTGAAGTTGTTTTTCTGATTATAATAGGCTTTCAATCTCTGTTATTCTAGTCTTATGGTATCATTTTTATGCTATGGACCTTAAAGGAGAAAACCCTCTAGTGGTTTTCAGATGATTGTTGGGTCATATAGAACATATATCTCGAGGTAAGTGTTCCTTTGGGTGGAACCGCTGAGGAGACGATAAAAGTATTACCATAAGACCCTAATAAAACCGATTGAAAGGCTTATAAGTCGTTAGCAACTTCATAAGCAAAATAATGAGAAATATGGTGAGTACTGAGTAGGATTTTACAAGATCGTTGCATTCTAAGCTAGGCGTTGTGATCGGTCTCGCCAACCTCTAAAGATCCTGGATATAACTAAAAATATTTCGCATTACTATTTAGCACTGTACAACACTATTCCTTACTATTTCCTCGCAGAGTCATTGAATGTTCTAATATCCTTTGTTAAAGCCTTTGTTCAAGTAATTGTTGAGTCTTTGTTCATACATATTCAAGGAAATATTTGTATTGGTATCTATCTAAAATATTGTATCCAAAAATATCTATTAAAAATATCTATAAAAAAAATAAATATTGGTATCAGAGCAAGGTTGATTGTCATCATTGAAAAACTAAAGTACCTAAACTTAGAAATTAATACAGAAAGGTAATAAAACCGGAGATAACATCAATATTAAGTGTAAATGCAATAGCTCGAAGAGCATAGTTGGCATTCTTCTCAAAGTCGGTTGAATTTAATTGTTGACTTGTTATATAATTTCTATATAACTTGGGGAAAGAGACAAGACGAGTTAGAGTTGAAGTTTGAAAAATCAGCAAAAAGATTGTAAGTGTTTTTCGAACAAAATTTAGTAAGTGGCGATAATTTATCTCTATTATTGCAGTTGTTTAAAGAAGTAAAAGGTGAGACTGCGAAGATAAATCAGAATATTGACTACATCAAAGGTGAGATAGGGGTTCTATATAAAAAAATAGAAGTCTCAGATTCGGTTATAAATAAAAAAGAACTTTTAGACTGCTTACAGAAGACCAAGGATCTAGAACAAAGAACTCTTCAAATAAATAAGCTTGTAGAAGAAGTCAAGAAGCTAGTACTCTCATAATATATGTCAGGTTATAGCCAAACCCTAAAGGAAACAGAAAAATATTTGACTCACCCTGTAGGGTTTTCTAATTACGAATCACCAAAAGAGGATTCTAAGATTTTAATAAGACAGAATAATACTATTCTTCAACTTCTAATTCAAATCTTAGATACACTAAGTTGTGAAGATAACTGTAAAGAATTAGTGTTAGCCTCGTCAGGGCTAGTAACATCGGCCAGGTCAATAAATTCGCAAAAATGGACCTATCTAAGAGCCTCACCAGAAGCATATCTAAAAGCTTCGCCAGAGAGGACAACAAACTCCAGCTAGTCAACAGAGATATAAGACCATTAACGTTGTTGGATAGAATAAAAGGTAGGCATGATGACACAGATAATCTAGAGGATGTAATTGATCTGGAAAGAGATTTAGAGAGATATGAAAGAGACACGCTTAGGAAAATAAAACCCCAGCAAATATATCAGTTAGGAATGTTTGAAAGCAAGACAGGTTTATACAGAATATCAAGAGAAGTAGAATTAAGCGTTCTTACGAACCCGGTAGAATTAAAAATAGTTAGCAAACAATTTGAGAATAGCTTAAAATACTCTGGGTATAAGTATATACACCAAGGACTTTATATCATAGGCATAAAAGGTTTGACTCGCAAGAAACTTGGTACTAAGGTTCTTATAACGTTATTAGACAAGAGATGGGATACAGTAAACAAAGCAACATTGGGGTTTTTAGAAGGGGATATGAATGAAAATAAGTTAATATCTTATATAGCACCAGACATGATGATGCCAATTAAAGAATTTATGGATAAAATGAGTTTTAGTTTTCAAACAAAGGGATATGAAGACTTCAAGGGGACAAATTTATTGGTAAGTATAGAATTTATAGGAAGGCTAAGTAATAAAAGTAGAACTAAATACAAGGTTAATGTTGATGATGTAATAGAAAGCATGCAATCTAAAGGGATTAACTTTATGAGTCCGTTAAAAATTAAATCTGACGAAAGAGCAGGCGAAGAATGGAATATAAGTGAACTTATAGAAAATAAGACTATACAACAACCTAAAGAGTACATTAGTTATCAAAGTATTGAAGGTGGAACCAAAATTAGATTCCTAGATTATAGGGCAAGATCGTCTGATGACTTAGAGTCAATAGCTCTTGAACAAGATATAGAGGAAAGCAGGAGGCATAGCGTTGCAGAATTTATGGAAAAATTAGACATAGACTCTGAGATAAGTCATTATAAAAATAAGATAGAACAAATATAGGACAAATATAACAAATCTATGATTCATGAATGGCCTGCCCTTAAAGAAAAAGAATTGTATTTCCTTAGGGAATTATCTAGATTACGGAAGTTAAAATCAGATAAGGATGTAGCACAGCGTAACATAGAGAGGGAAGAACAGTTAAATAATAGTAAACCAATAAAAGGTACTGATATCAATAAAAATAAAACTGTTCTAACAAACGATGAAAATAGTATTAGCGATGAAAAACAGTGGGAAGAAAATGAAAAATTATATTTAGCTAGTTATGAAGAAGATAATTTATTAAATGAGATAGATAATGAGGGGGGACTATTAGATCCATCAGAAGAATATGACACCTTTATAGAATCTTTAGATGAAATTGGGTTGCATAATCTGGACAATGCATTGGAAGCCATGGATATGAAAGAGATAGATAGTAGAAAGAAACGTAGGTTTGGTGAGAGCTTTGTAAAAAATGAAGGAGAGAGAGAAAGATTTTCAAGAATTCCTGGAAAATGGCCTCCAGAAAAAGAAGATTACACCTATAACTATATACCAGGTCAATATAGGCATATGGGAGCTACAAGCAGACAATTTGAAAAACCTGTGCAGTTTCAAAATTATAAAAATGATGGAGCTATATTAAACCTAGCAGCCCATGATCCAATAGACTGGCCAAATATCATAAGTATATGGAAAGGACTTATAGTTCAAAAATATATGCAAAATCAACATAGTATAGGCAATAGGGTAGAAGATATGATCACTTACTTAGAAACATTTCTAGGAGAATCGGTAAAAGTCTTATGGGAACAATGGGTAGAAGGTAATCCCAATGATTATGAATTATTAAAAAGAGCAGGAAATAACCCTAATAATTTTGTAAATCTAATCTCAAATATAATAATAGCAGAAGACCCAGAGTTAGGATATACAACATTACAGAATGAAAGGTTAAGAGAAATTGAAAAACTAACTATTACCAGTTGGAAAGGTATAAAGCAATTTTCACAGCATTACTTATACAACGCAACTACTGCTAAGCAAGGTTACAATAAAGGGGTAGTTGAGAGGTATTTTAATAAATTACCAGACCCGTTAGGAAGCATGATTTTTGAAGAATACAAAAAGGAAACTGAAGGGGCAGTTATAAATATTTCCCAAGCCATAACATTTGTTTTCAAACAATTGAAGAAAATCTGTACTAACATACAGGCCCAAAGATCTATGAAGCATTCAGATTATAATTTCTGCAATAAGATTGTGCAAATACCTCTTTCATATGGTGAAGAAAGGGTAAAAAGGAGGCAAATGAGCAAGCCATCATATATGAATAGAAATCCTATAAGAACTAAAAGAAGATATTTTCTTAGAAGGTCAGACAATAAAGCCCCATTTTTACATAAACGTAATGTAAGAAGATATGACTCTAGGAAAAACTATGACAAAACATGTAGGTGTTTTATATGTAATTCTCCGATCATTTAAGCAAAACATGCCCAAATAAAGATCGAGAAGAGATATTCTAGCAAGTATGAAGAACAAGAGAGAGTCTTAATAATAGATAGTGTAAATGAAAATATATTGGTATGTGACAATGAAATTAAAGATGACGAGTCAATATATTCAATCATAGAAACTGATGAAATAGAAAATATTAAAGAAGAAGTGAGTCTAGTGAGGATGAATTAGATTTAATTGATGATTTAGCGGGACTAAGAATTGAAATGATGAATCAAACAATTTGTGATCATGATTGGGTTAGAGGAAAAGGAGACTATAATATAAAATGTACATATTGTAAATATTATCCTAGTCAAGAAAATAGAGCCACCTGTAAGGTATGCTTAAAACAAGTATGTCTAGAATGTTTAAAAATCCAAGGGCAAAAATGGAGAAAAGAAGTAGAATTAGAATCTGATGAAAAAATTCTAGCCAGTAGAGTTAGAACTTTAGAAAATAGAGTTAATAAATTAGAATTAGAAATTGAAGAGATGAGAAGCATAGAGACAGAAGATTTACCTAGTATTTGTAAGGATAAAAACACCGAATTCATAAATCAAACAATAACGATAACAGATGATAAAAACCAAAAAAGGCTCCAACTTAGAGAAGTGTTATCTAGTTTTGGAAATAAATACATTATTAAACTTCCGTTTAAAGAGATATTAGGAATACGGATACCTGTGAAGATAAAACTAAAGCCCAATATTTCTTACAAGGTTTTAGCATTAGTAGATACAGGTTGTACAAAAAATATTATCCATGATAAATACTTCATAAAGTGTCCTGAGATAGTTCACACCATAGATAATGATAAAGCAGAAATCTCAACTGATATGTCAGGAACAAAGAAGGTTCATAACCAGTTAGCATATAATATTGAATTATACCTGAATGGAACTAAATATATTATAGATGAAATCACAATAAGGGATCTATCTATGATCAACGATGAAATGATTATAGGACTTAGATTTTTACAACAATCGGTCCAAACTACCATTATACTACGAACAAGGAATTACATTCATTCTATATATATATACATACATATATATATATATGCATACATATATATATATATACATACATATATATATACATATATATATATATATACATACATATATACATATACATATATACATATACATACATATATACATACATACATATATACATACATACATATATATATATATAAATAAAATATAATATACATATATACATACATATATATTGGAAAATACATTTTACCTTTGGGTGTAGTTACTCCCACATCTAGTATACCACCTAAATAAACTTGAAATACTCACTTTGGGTACACTCATACACTAATTATAAGATACTCCAATATGAATTACATCAAAAATTGCAAGGGAGTCCATAATTTTTAGTGTATTTTGTAAATACCTTCATATACGCATATAAAAAGAAGCATGTCCAAATAAATATACGTACCACCTATGAAAAAATACATACTACCTATATAGTCATACATATTCGTATACTATGTGAATATACCATCCGTTATGCGAGATACCCCTACATTGTGAGATACAACATAGGTAGTAACTACCTCCTAAGAGTAGGAAAGAGGCTCCCTCTATGTATATACACACACAATGAATGAATGTAGGGTAGGGAGATGGAGGGCATTGAAGTAGACAGTGCCAAGACCATATATGTCGAGCCTTTTCATTGTAGTATCAAATTAAAATCGTCTCGAGAGAGAGAGAGAGAGGACATGGTATTGTGGGAAGAAGGTGATCAAAAGATTACAAGGAGGAATATCATCTAATTCTTGCTGCTGTGCTTATGCTTTCCTTCTCAATACATTTAGGAATCTTTTCGCAACGTGATACGCCGCATGCGTTGTTTTTTCACAGAAACAATTTTATTTTTTTTGGCGGTGTTTATTTTAAAATTGTCGAGAAAACGCGTGAAACGGTTGAAATGATACAAGCGCAATCACGTGTTTTTTTTTTGCATTTATCTGGGGTCCCTCACGAAGGATCCGCGATTGCGCTAAATCAAAAGGTCCTTTTCGTAAAAAATAGTTGGAATGATCCAAACGTAACTGCGCTATTTTTTTGAGTATTTATTTAGGGTCCTTTTACAAAGATCCGTGATTTTTCTAAACTAAAAGGTCCTACCTACACATGAAAAAAACAGTCGAGCCGAGCCGAGAGTACCGGCATGTGCGACTCATCGGCAATGACGTGGGCAGCCTGGGAGGTGCAGAACTCTGCGATCTTTAGTATAGGTATTATTTGTATAAATCTTGAAGCAAGGAAATGCTGATCCAATAGAAGATTAAAACCACTACGAAAAGATGGACAATCCACTCGTAACAAGTTGGGCCTTTCCTTTTTTGAGGGGCCCGCAAACAGACTACCCACAACACTATAAATAGCTTTAATCAAATTAATGAAGAGTTCAGCGTGCTTACTGTAACAGCAGGAAGTCTTGTTCACCATCGTACCAGCTATTCCGTCTGCTTCTACTTCCATGGCTTAAACGTTGGGCAAAATGGTTGAGATTTTGAGCATCATGCATGCATGTCATCGACCATTTATTGCTTTCACCTCTCAGGCGTTGATGGCGACGGGACAGATCCGCTGATGGTGCTTCCAATTAAGTCGACCATTGCACTGCAGCACTGCAGCACACAATGTGTGGAATCAGAACGTTAAGTATGTTCCAACTGGATCAATCAGATCGTCTCTCTTTTATTGTAGGATGTTTCAGCTTAGTCATAAAGAGCAACGACACAGGCACATCTACAGGGAAAGATGGATAACCAGCAGAGCTAGCTTTTAATAATGCAGATAGTTGTCTGAGCACAGCAGTCCACTGTGCTGCAGATTGCAACAGTCTAATGTATTTGCACTGTTGTCATACAGCATCTAGCACATGGATTGACACTTAGAATTTTATTTTATTTATTGCTTGTTGATCCGTGTTATTGCTATTATGTTCAACGCTATTACATTGCTCCGTTTCGGAAAAGGTCCATTAATTTTACACCCCTCAGATACCACTTGAGTCCAGAAAACATGCTCCAACTCCAAACACTACTACAAATCACAAGTTCCTATAGTGCCCTTTACACTGGGGAAGAGGCAAAAACCATAGGGATAATGTTTCCCTAGTACTGACCTAGGGAATGGCACCTAGGGAGCGGCTAATTGGGAAAGAAATGTCCCCCTCGGGTCTTTCCTAAATCCAAGGAAAAGACACTACTAAAGGAATGCACGTCACAATTAATTCTTATTTGTCGTCACAATCGGTTTTAGTGATGATACAAAATAATTAAACAGTGATGAGCAGGTGTTATCACAGTCAGTTTTGGCCTAATTGTGATAAATGCATCATCACAATCGATTCTTTCTCAGAACCGATTGTGATGAGAGGTTGTGCAATCTCATTTTTGCATCCTCCAAAAAACAGCACATATTAACAGTATACACATATATATCAAATTCACATAGCACATATTATACACAGTATGCACATATTACATTCACATAACACAAATACTTTATTACAACACACATATCAGTATATCACATCCGTTCACAATATAGAATACAAACATGTTTAACAGTCAGTACACATGCATATCGCATTCACATATATAATATTATTTACATATGGACTAGTAGGACCTTTTATGATCTCTAAATCTACCGTCCTTTGATATAACTTATATCCAGTACCACTGGCATAAGTGGTATTATAATTTGTTAAGTTATTTGCTTTGTAAGCTTTTAAGAGGGATATCGATCTTCTGCAAAATAGAAATGAGTGCAGTAATTTAAGTTTTAAGGCTAAGTATATTATTATGCATGTACATATACCTTAGAAAAAATTTCTGCACCACCGATTTTGAGTAGCATGTGATGCATGAAGTAGAAGCCACATAAGTCGTCACTGCCCTACTAATGACATTGTGAAGAAAGAAAAAGAAATTAAGAGATGAAGAATGGATGCCAGAAAAAAATTAATCTTATATATACTAGGCACTTGTACCTTGAAGCGCTTATACTCCACCTTATCGCCCTGTTTGTCATTGTGTCACTCTCTTTTAGCGATGTAGGATGCGAAACTCCTACATACCCAGTGGCGACGCAGTCTTCAAGGACAAGACCGACCTAAAGGTGTGGCAAAAATTAGTGATGACGAAGAAGCACCTTGCTGAATTGGTGAAGGATGGCTTTGTTTCTCCTCGGGAATTCTTCCATTAGAGGCTGTCACTCGATGAACTGTATCCCACCCCCCAAAATGAGGATGAGACTATTGTGTTTGAGGCATTCTTTTGCTATGGACTCAATTTTCCCCCTTCTCAGTTCTTTCTCTTGGTTCTTCATTTCCACAAAATCCAACTCTTCCACCTGAGCCCAACTCAATCACTATGCTCAACGTGTTTATCCATCTTTGTGAGGCCTATTTGGGTATTAAGCCTAGCCTCAATCTGTTTTGCCATTTCAATAGCCTGAAGAGAGTGATGAAAAATGTTGCAGTTGGGGGTGCCGGTTTCCACCTCCATAGTGGAGTGTCGAGCACGTATATTTCTATCCCCATAACTTCTTCCTGGCAGTTGGACTGGAAGAAACGGTGATTTTACATCACCTATTTGGACACCGTGAACTGCCCTCTAGCTTATCAACCACTCCCCAATTCGATTGACCTCTGAATGAAAGTCTCTCCTTTGACTACTCGCAATGCTTATTACACCCAGAAGATCGAGGAATTGAGGAAGATTAGGTTGACTGGGTGGCTTATAGCTAGAGATTTCATCTTGCACCGAAAGAGTCTACTGAAGTGCTAGGATCACTTGGCCTGGGACTACTCTGTGGTCGGTGATGCCACCAGGGACAATCTTGGAGGTAAGTGTTTGTAACACTCTTGTTCCCTTTGCTTTAGTCGATGAGTGGCAAACTGACTTGTAGTTGCCAGATTTGTCGGACTCAGATGTCTCCTCCACGCTAAGCAAGATGTTCCACAGATCAGAACCTGGTGCTTGCGGCATCGAGGTATATTCACTCGCCAATCCTCAGCAAGAGGTGAGTAATGTATCGTGGTCCATAATGCATCGTTCGTGCATCTGCCTTCCACTTTAACCCAGTATTTCCTCAGGAAGCCCAGTTCGACGATGAAAGTGGGTTGACACAGGAGCCATCGGCCTGGAGGATGATGAGCTAATCCGAGATGATGATCAAGCATTGGGCTCTATCCCCTCCAATGTCATCCCTCCCTTGAATGATCCAGTGCTTACCACTGTCCCAAGCGATGGTGAGGCGGCTTTGGAGCAAGAAGTGGCTAAGTCCCCTCAAGCGAGAAGGTCGATGTCTCCAGTGCCTCGTCGACCACTCAAGCATTCTCACACCTTGTCATTGAGACCAGCCAATCAGGTGATCTTCAATCGCTCACTTGGTGTTATGAAGTTTCTTCTGACATGATCCAACAGATACTGGATGACCAGCGGGCCGTCTAGGGGCTGTTGTGCTGAAGTCATCGGCTGGCACGCAGACGCCTTCTCATGTGGGCTCTCCATTGACTAGGGTGGTCAAACAGGTAACACCACTATCGGGCAATGCTTATTGAATTTATTCTTGACGAACTTTTGTTCATGGCAACCACTTGTTCACAGATTTCACCATCGGTTGCTGACCCGCCGGCACCATCTCCTCCATTGGTTATGCCGATCGAGAAGCCAACTGCCAGGACCAGACCAGTCCTGATAAAGACAACTGCGTAGAGGAAGAATGTGCAGGTGAAGGTTCGCCTGGCGAAGTAAGTCACCTCTCCTTACTTTTCATGATTCTTCTTTTCCTTTCAGAGGTGTCAGATAGAGGATTTCTTGCAGGAAGAGTGCGCCTAGCGGAGCTGTCGATAACATCACCACGGCTTCCTTGTCGTCTCTTGGTACGGTCGCCATCAACACAGCTCCCTCTCCGGCAGCTCCTACCCATCATACCGGTGGTTATACTACGGCGACAACTCTAACTCCTCCAGCTCCACCGGCGCCTCTAATGTTCTGGTTTGTTTTGAAGCCTCGGATTCAGGTATGCAACCGCTATCGATCTTGCCTCGGGTCTTCCCTATTTTTTGCTCTATTTTTGACGCTTCTTGGCTTCTTTTCATAGCGTGTCATGAACACCTTGCTTGACGTTGAAGCCTTCTGCAAGCAATCTCATCAACAAACGGAGCGGCTTTTGGCTGTCAACCAATAAGTGATCAAGATGAAAGACACTGGATTGGAGGCACTGAGGGCCAACTTAAAGGTTGCACAAGCGGAGGCTACAAAGCGGAAGGAGGAGGCGAAGAAGCTGAGGATGGAGATAGAGAAACTGAAGATGAAGAAAGCTGCTACTGATGCTGTGCTACTCAAGGCCAAGGTAAGTCGAAACAAGGCAGAAGCTATCAAGAAAGTGGTCCAGGTCGAAAAGGTTGTAGTAGATGTGGCACTTGCCACTCTGCAACAGGAGATGCTTGAGCACATAACCGCATCTTCTCGTCTTGGAACTTCCTACATGCTCGGCATGGTGAAGAGCCACCATCTGAACCTGGGCTTCTCACTATTGGACGAGGGATTTGCATGTGAGGCGAGAGAAGCTACCACCTGCGCGCATCAAGTCCTTTGGAGACCTTGCCAAGAGGTTCATGGCCCCGTTGGAGCTTTCTCTTACCAACAATGGTGATGACACTAGCTAGGGTCCTTTGGCCTGAATATGCTTATGTAATGGTTGAACATTTTTTGATACTGTGGTCTTGTATGATACTACTGATTAATTTGCTTGTCTATCGTTTTTTGCCTGTTATTCCCTTGTTGATGAAATAAAGTAGCATAAGTAGACGCAAATCTGATATAGCACTCATAGACCCTTAGTAAGCAGTTTCATAGCCACATGCATCCTTGATCGTATCTACATACAGGGCTAGACAAACTTTCAGTAAATGACTTAGCCCCCAAGTGTATTCTTGGAGAGGCCGAATATAGAACACTATATAAGTTTGAGTGAAACTATATGATTTTTGCAAGTCTTCATCGACCACACAGCTTAGACTTCATAGCGAACATAAACTTACTAAGTAGCGCATGTAGAATTGACTAGAGGCCTCGTCTCCCACTGTTTGCTGAGCTTTGATATTTGACAATCTAGTGCTCGTATGCGCGCATGATAGAATTGCTCGTCGTCGGGTTCAGGCATGGCCACCCTTTGGTTTTGCTCGTTGTCATGCTAAGTACGCAATCAAGTAAATGTGTGCAAAAAATCACGTGTGAAAGAAATAAAGAGAAATAAAAAGATTGTGCCTACAGTGCCCCGCTCGATAGTAGTATTGACTAGAAACTAGAGCAAGGTACAGAGTTACTTGTAGCCTCCGACTCCTTACTCGATGATATCATCGAGTAGGGAGTAGAGCGATGTAAGCACCAAGTCGTGATGTAGCCACCAACTCCCTGCCAGATAGTGTAACATCCCAAAATTTGGCTCAATTTAAATTTAATGGCTATTTTGAATTTTTGAGAATTTTTGGAATTTATTTGAAATTAATTGGATTTTTAGAAATAACTTCTCCTTTGGAAATTAATAATGGAAAGTTTTAACAAAATATAAATGTAAATATTTTATTTGAGTTCAAAATGTCCTAAAATATTTTCTGGAATTTTTCTAGAATTTTTCTGATATTTTAAATGCCCCAAATGATTTAATCTAATTTTGGGAATTATTTTTATTTGAAAAAACGAGAAAATGGATTTGAACAGTAATGGGCCGAGCCCATCACTATGTGCCACGTCGGCCCGCTCGGCCGGAAACCCTAGAGCCGTTACGCCCGAGCCGCACGATCTTGATCTGCTGATGCGCCTTGTGCCCGTCGCTCGCGTTTGACAGCCGATTGATCAAGCAGCGTGCGGCGGCGGAGATTGAGCCTCGAAGCGACGCCGACGGTTTTCGGAAGCACCGCCGTTGCGCCATTACCACCGGAGAAACGCTCGTCATTAACGCCGCCGTGATCACCTTTCCGCTTCATCTTTCGACGCGGCGTATAAATCACTTTCTTCCGCACCTTTCGAGACCTTTCACGCCTCCCGAGGATCGCCGTAGCTCCCACACGCACTCGCCGTAGTTCCGAAACACATTTCGCCGTTGTTCCACCGTCTCCGGTCACTCTTCGCCGTGTTGGAGGTCGTCGCCGAGTTCCTCTCATCGAGCCGCACCCGAGAAGCCGTTCCGTGTCACCGGAGAAGCCCCGGAGCGCCATTGACGACGTCGTCTTCTTCATCTCCGACGAGGCCAAGCCGCCGCGACATCACCGCCGAGTCAAGCTTCTACCACCGTTCGATCCTCAACCGACGCACCAGATTCAGCCATATCATCGCATCAACAGTGAGTGCCATCTTCAAACATTGGCCGTTAGATTTTAATCGTGTAGTCCATATTATGCCACGTAGTGTCTTTAATTGTAGCCGTTGGATTAGAGATGAGAGTATAGGATTGGTTCAGTATTGGCCGTAGATCTGTGGATGTAGGGTTAGGATAGCGCCACGTGCCCGGATCGGGATCGCCCACGTGTGCTCAAAACTGTGCTAGATAATGGCCGTCGGATTCGTGTTGGATGGTCTAGATTTCTCCACGTGTCACGCATCGAGACTAGCCCCGTAGCCGATCACAGTGCATAGAATAGATTTAATCGGAACCGTTGAAATTTAAATGAATGCGTGGGATTGCGTCGCATCTTGGGACGATTCGTCTTCTTGGCGTGTCGCGAGAGAATCGGCGTCGGCCGCCGCCATTGTCTGTTAGCGTCACCGGTTTATGCTCGCCGTTAGATTTTGATCGAGGTTGAGATATCGCCGCGATGTCGACTCGAATGCTTAGTGCGAAGTGTCGGTGCAATCTCGTAGATTGATTTCATCGCGCAGTTCGAGATCAAGACACGTGTTCGATAAAAGCCGAAACGTCGTTTAGATTTCACCCGTACATTTTGAATCGGACGGTTGAGATTAAATCAACCTCTCGGTTGATAATGTGCTTAAGCAGCGTGTCACGGTCATATCTTGCCACGTGTCATCTTGGCGTCATCGATGGGACCCACTTGTCGATCATAGCCACGATGATTCTTGGCGTCGGCGATGGCGTCATCTTGGCGTCATAATTCGATTTTCTTTAGAAAAATAATTGGTGGAAAATAGTTTGATGCTGGCGTCATAAATGCGAATTTTCCGTATAAAAATAAATAAAGAAATTCGGTTTTTCTTTTTGATTTATTTTAAAACTTCAAATGGTTATAACTTTTGCATTTTAACTCGATTTGAGTGATTCCAATTTTTAAAAATTTGTAAAATCAAGATCTATTTATTGGTGAATTTTATTGAATTTTTAGAGTTGAATTTGCTCTCTATAAAATATATTCATTGTGTGTATATTTATTTTAATTAGACGTTGATTTGTCGGGAAGTGTCGAGGGAGGATTTTCAGAGCAAGACCTAGCTTCGGAGTAGGATCAGCAACTCTTTGAAGGCAAGTTGTGCTTTGACCATGTTACTCCTAAGTTTTGAGATGTATTTTGTTTCAAACTATGCATGCTAATTCAACTAAAAATGGATTTAAATATTTTGGGTAAGTTAGCTAATCAACCTAATTGTTATTGTCGCCTTGTTATTATTCATAAGCCATGATTCCTTGATAACCTAAGTTTGGTAATATTAGTTGGTTGATAATATTGTGCCAACACGGGAGGCTAGACCGTGAATAGTTGCTTAGCCATGCTTATAACGTGAACAATTTTGTTTGGATTACAAAAGCAATATTGACTAAAGAAATAGTGAATGCTTTTCGATAAAAGGTGGAATATTGTTGGTAATGATGTTGGAATGTAGAGACTGTGTGGTTCTACATGAAGGATGATTCTGGGCATGTGTTGCTTATTAACAACTTAGGGTGGAATTGATTTAGGCTGGAGCAAGTGGACCGAGGCTTTGTCGAGTGGGCTGTGTGTGGCAAGCTGGGGTGGGTTGAGTGTTGTGAGAATTTGTGTGCCAAAATGTGTGAGAAGGATGTCTTGCCTTGGTGGAGTTAAGGACCTTACCTTGCAAGCCTTTGACTGAGTCTCTCGTACAACCACATGTCGAATCACGAAGACTTAGTTTAGTAGGATTCGATGTCTTACCTTTGATACCTCGGGGTGGCGATTACAGGGAGTAGCTTGTATGGGGGGCGATGCATGCTCGGCTTGGTACCGATCCAACGGTGTTTGTCGGTCCTATACTTGACTCACGAGTGAGGAAGTGATAGTGAAGGCAACCTTGGAGAGGTTCCTAGGTGGAGAGAAGTCTCTGAAAGGCTTTATTACGGTCAATCACCTTTGTGGTGTGCGACAATATCTTGTGGGTAAAGTGTACAACCTCTGCGAGTGTTAAAAGCTGTTGAATAGCCGAGTCCACAGTCTTGGACAATACTAAGGAATTACAGATCAAGGGTAGTGTTTGAAAATAAAATGGGGTGGAAAGTGTGTGCCAAAGTTGATGAAGAAAGTTGATTAGGAATGTGTGTCCAAAACAATGTGGAAAATAACTTGAGAAATATAATGGTTATATGATTTTGATGCTTTCAATCTAAGTAAATAATAGTTCAAAGTATTGATGCAAAAGCAAGATAACCGATGAGAGCCATTCACAGTAACAAGCCATGCATGTAGTAATAGCTTGCATTACATGCATGACTTGTTGAGTACGATGTGTACTCACCCTTGCGGACAAAATTTACGAGAAGAAGAGACTACGCCCGGTATATGAGGAGGAGTTCGTCGAAGAGCGGATAACTAGGGAGCAAGTCTCATTAGGCGTGCGTGGCGATGGATGGATCACTCTGAAGTTTATTTTCATTGTTATTTACGTTTACTCGAATAATGTAAGCCATGCGTGGCAAGCTCTGTAGGTGACCATAAGGTCGAACAACTCGATTATATACATGTTTGATGTATTTAAATATTATTCCGCTGTGTATGATGTGGTACTTTAACTCTGTATAGTCTGTGTGGACTAGCGCGATCCTGGACTAGTGCAGATTACACAGTGTGTCCAGATTTACAAATTCGGGGCACGACATATAGCTAGATCGAGCAAAAAGTGAAGCACTAACATCAAAGATACCTGTTGCGACTTCCAACCTCTTATTCGATAGATGCATCAACCCGAGAGTGGTGCTAGGTAAAGAGAAGATCGAGCGATGTAGCCCCCGACCTCCTACTCGATGAGTGCATCGAGTAGAGGGTACAACATATGCATCGACAATATGTGATGTAGCCCCTAACTCCTTACACGATGATATCATCGAGTAGGGAAGTAGAGCATGAGCATCGAAAATGGCAACCCCTGGCCATACACTCAAGACAGTTTGAGCAAAACCCCATTCCAATAGTTGGGCACTATTGCAGTCTTTGCACCCCTTCGGCTTCCACGTAGTGCGTCATCAACGTCATCACTTAACATCTCTTTAGTTTCCGTACTTGTGTGGAAGTGCAATGGACACCTCGTGGATTGGGACCAAAGTGGATCTTGACGGAGCCTGATGAATACTCATACCATGGGTGCCCCCAGCGGCCCAGAACGACTAATGGGCTGCCCCAAGCCCAGCTCTGGCCAAAGGCCCCGCCGGGCCACGAAGGACACTCGACCCCGACAAAACCAACTAAGGGGGATCCGACCCCCGCCATGGTCGGGCGCCCCGCAAACCCCGACCAAACCGACCAAGGGGGATCCGACCCCCGCCATGGTAGGGCACCTCACAAGCTCCGAACAAGCCAAGACAATCTCCGCCAGGGGTCGGACACCAGACCATCACCGATCATTGGCCACTTGCCCCACGGACACGACGGCCTAGAATGACCGTGCGAGGGCAGGTGGTTCCTTCCCAAGGCGGCGGAGAGGTCGCCAAAGTCAAGCGCCAGACTGATCGTCAAGTCATGCACAGTGGGAGGATGCGCTCCCTCCCGAGGCAACAAGGAGCAGGCGCTCTGGCGTCGGCACTGACAAATCTTGCGAGAGGTAGGTCGCCGCTTCGATGAGACAGAAAACTATGCCGCTCGATGTGTCTACCGACCCGGCATGGGGCGGCGACATCGCTTCGATCGCCGATCAAGAAGGCGAAGACTCCTAGGCGTTGGACACCCCTTCTTTTCCTTTCCAACTTCCCGTGTAACCTGCCCCCTCCGTCTATATAAAGGGAGGCAGGACCCTCAGGGAAGGCAACGAACTTTTTCACACACGACTCGGACGCTCCTATAGCTTTGAGCCCTTAGCTTCCGAGCTCTTTCACTCGTTCGAGGCGCTCAAGGCCAGCCCTTAGCCCTCGCTTGTAACGACGTGCAGTCACCTGCACCGAAGGCAATATAGAACCACCACACGAACTGGAGTAGGGACATTCAGCCCAAACCAGTATACATCTTGGGCTTTCTGAGTCTAACCATTCAAGGAGAGGGAACGCGCGACCCCTTGACTACAAATTTACTTACCGGTATTCGAAACACCGACAAAGCAGTTGCTACAGTGTGACCTATTCCTAGAGCTATAAATAGATAGGACTTGTAGTCATCTACCGCATTCTATTTTCTTTCTTGCCTTCTGCTCGTAGCGCTTTAGTTCTTCAACCGCACCAATGGCTTCTACTTCACCATCGTCCCCGTCCGTGGAGATCCTTGGAGAGTCCTTTCCCCCTACGCTGCTGGCCACCATCTCTTTGAGGCGGATCGTCTTCGTCATCTCCGAAGATGGGGAGGATGAAGGATTGACTGGGAGGCACTTGAGAGAGGTCTGGCCGGATGAGGAAGATGAGGTCGTCATCGAAGAAGACGACGCTGTCGCCACCACTGGGGGGAGAAGATGCTGCTGCCACCGTCGTCAAGGGAGAAAAAGTCGTCAGTGGAGAAGGTGAAGCTCAAGATAGCTCTATCAACCCAGCCTTCGTTTGCGCTCCACCCTCGATGACGGAGAGGCTGCCTTCTCCATCGACAACCAGTCGGGCTTTCATGCCCCCTTCTGGTCTGGACCAAAGGGCGAAGGCCCATCCCGGGGACCATCAGCTGCTAGCCCCCGAGGGAGCAGAAGAGGCGACGCATTGCCTTCAAGGGCAAGAGTAGTAGAGTACCTACCTCATATGTAATAAAATAACTTATGTTTGTTAATTTTAATGAACTCATACTTACCTGAATTTTGGTTGTGATGCACTAGTTCTATTGTTCACACATAAAATTTTTTCAATTGATTGATGTTCCACGAGTTGCCAAACACTGCTTGTTGATGATTCGGGAACCGGTCCCCCGCCGAGCTTACTTGTTGAATGAGGGATCAACCAGGGCCCCTTTTCCGTGAAGGGTATAGCGTCCGAGAGCCTACCGAGCTAAGGAAGGATGGTCGGATGGTTGCCGACGAGACCACAGACAAGAGTCTTTTTATCCTGGTTCAGGCCTCTCGCGGGGGAGATAATAGCCCTACGTCCAGTGGTTTCACTAATACTCAAGAGTGGATTACAGGGCACTTGCTCAGGGGTGTTTTCTTTCTTCTTTACAGTGTCTCCTATTGAGGGTTGCTAGGTAGCCAGATCTTCCTTTTTTTCTCCTCTTTTTTCCCCTGAACAATACATACAACGGGGTATTTATAGACGATTATAGCTTTACATCATTTATTACAGAATGATATGCCACTACTGTGCTCGGACGTGGGTGTAGCTGTTCCTTTGCTTTTTGCCATACCGCGACGTGGGCGTAGTGGGCTTAGGACGTGGCCGTACGGTCCTTCATTCAGCCGAGTGATTAATGCCACATCGCCTTCGTAGGCCTTGCCTGACCTGTCAATCATGTCTGAGATCTTCCTTCGGCTTTGGTCGTCCGGCGTTTCTCCTGAGCAGGGATGCTCGGGTATGAGCTTGATCGTGGTCGGGGTAGGCATGGTCGGCCGATTGGCCGCCGAGGTGCGACGGTCTCTATGGGAGTTATCCAATCCCTGACAGCTAGCCCCCGAGGCTCAAGTGAAGATGTGCTCGACAGGGCCATCCCCTTGAGCCTTCAGACCCACGGGAGGGATTGGGACCTCGCAGCGGGAAGCCACTGCGGCATGGGGTTACAGTATTACAGCGAAAAAACTACTGCAGCATCTGAGCAATACTTGCTCAGGGTTGCTCGGGAATAGAATTATAATCTTGCGAAACACTACTACAACATCTAAGCAATCCTTGCTCGGGAATAGAATTAGAATCTTGCAGCGAAACACTATTACAACATCTGAGTAATCCTTGCTCGGGAATAGAATTAGAATTTTGCAGCGAAACACTACTGCAACATCCGAGCAATCCTTGCTCGGGAACGGACATGTTCGGGCGGGACCGAGCATCTTGCTCTAGGTCCGACCAAAATGGGGCTCAGGAACGGAAGCGAAAGGTCGCGACAGTTCCTTCTCCGCGAAGCCTTGCGGGTACGGTTCTGACAGTTTTTGGAAACCGTGTCTTTATTGGATAGTTTTGGGAACGCGCGCATGCGTTGGTTCCTGCAATGGCGAAGCGATTTACGTCCATTACTTCTCCACCTATAAATACCTGGCGGGAACAGTACGGAGACTTTCTTCTTCCGCACCTCGCGATCAAACTCCAAAGCTTTTCAACCTTCAAACTTTCTCTCGCTCTTGCGCCCTTTCTCCAAACCTTTCCCATGGTGAAGTTTGGCCCGACCAAGATCACCGAGGAGAGGCTTCAAGCACTCGAGGGCTTCGGGTACCTCGACGTGGGCACGTGGCGGATCTCCAGTGGTGAACGAGCTCCCGCACCGAAAGACAACGAAATCATCACGTGCGAGCTCTACACCGTCAACGGGCTTCGAATGCCCGAGAGTGAGTTTTTGGAGTACGTACTCGCTCAATGCGAGTGCGAGATCACCAACTTGAACCCCAACTCTATCCTTGTCTTGGCCATCTTCTTGCACCTCTGCGAGGGATTCGTGGGCATCTTGCCCACGGCGAGCCTCTTCTTTCACTTCTATTCCTTGTTTCGCACCGGTGCGGCTTCTCCCACCGATTCCTTGTATTTCAGTTTGTGGCCCAGCCGACCATACGAGTATCCTTTCTTTACTCTCAAAGACTCAGTGTCGGGCTGGGCTGATTCTTGGTTCTATCTGAGGAAGGCAGAGGGAATCACCCTACGTTATTCCGGAACGGCGACGCCATGCATCGAGACCCCGCGCCCGCTCGTGCAAGCCGAGGAGGAGTGGGCCTTGATGACGATCAGCAAGCTCACGAACATGGGGCTCACTGGTCGGGACATCGTTTGGGACTTCCTCATGAACAGGGTGTCCCCTCTGAGGAGGAGGGAGCACCCATTCTTCAAGGTCTCCAGGTGGTAGGATCTTACTCGAGAGGCTGACTCAGGTAAGTCTTCTGGTCTTGATCGATTTCTGCTTTGCATGTATCATTTATGCTCGTGCTGACCCTTTTTGTTGATCGGCGGCAGCCCCAAGCTTTGACTGGGTGGATAAGCGGGTCACCGAGATGTTCGGCACCCCGAAGGGCAAGGAGCTCGAGCACGGGCGACAGGTCTCGAAGAATGTGCTCGAGCGGAGCGAAGTGGTGAGCTCTTTTAAAAATCCATGCTTGAGGGAAAGCGTCTCGGGCGTCTTCTGATGTCTCTTTGCTTTTGGCAGGAGAAGATCGCCCTCGAAGCGGCAGTGGACAAACTTAAGCCACTGTCGGGCGGCCAGGGGGTGCTCGTTCCCGTCGCCAAGAGCAAGAAGGCAAGGGGCAAGAGACAAGCCCCACCCCCGCCCTCTACTCGGTCGACAAAGAGGCGAGGGACCTTGACCAAGAACCCTCCGCGGCAACACTTTGAGTTTGCCGACAGGAAGGAGGTAAGCGGAGCTGATCGCCCACTTGAAACAGATCGCGGAGAGGGCGAGGCTGGGAGAGGAGGTGAGGTAGGTCGGCGCAAAGGTCTTTGGAAGGGCGGGTTGCGAGCTCAAGGCCAAATCTGAGCGAGCTATCTGGCCCCAGTTTGCCTGACCCGAGGAGGAGGACGACGAGGATGTGGCGCCCCTCATAACAAGGCGTGGGTGCTCGAAGAAGACGCTGGAGGCGGTCGACATGGAGAAGGTCGACCCCCTCCTGGCGAGGATCAGCCACGCCGTGGTGAAGAAGGCCGAGCTCGTGGTCGCAGCGGCAGCCAACCCCACAGGAGATGACAGCGAGGAGCTCGCCCAAGGTAGTCTTCGAATTCCGTCTTTTCCTTCTTTTTTCTTTTTGCTCTTTGTTTTACTTGTCTTTACCTGAGCTAACCCCACTCTGTTGATGTGGGCGTGATAGCTCCTAGGGTCTTTCTGGATTGCCGAAAAATAGCTAACGAGATCCTTGATCGTGTCCTAGAAAGGGAGTTCACCCTTGTTGCCGACCGCGTGATGGGCGGGCCGTCGACTGGCGGCGGGCGGGCGAGCTCGTCGACAACAAACCAAGGAGGTAGGAACTCCTTGCCTGGAGGACCAGCCCCCGGGGCACGCTCCAGCCCTCCCTAGCACGGTGGGCCTTCGGGAGGGGGAGGAAGAAGACCTCGTGCTCTTGGGAGAAAAGACTACCCAAGAGAGCATGAGGTCCTCGGGCGAACCACCTGCCCGGGAAAGAAGCGAGAAGCCCCCGAGCGTTCAGCATGCTCGGGAGGGGACTGCGCTGTCCTCGAGCGGACCACGTGCTCGAGCGAGCCTTGTGCTGTCCTCGAGCCAACCACGCCTTCAGGCGGGGCGAAGACCTGGCGGACCCGGCCCGCTCAAGAGGGAGGCATGACGTTCCCGGGCGAACTGCATGCTCGGGGGGATAGCAAGAGGGTCCCGAGCGCACTCCCTACCCGGGAGGACGACGTAACATCCCCGGGCGAACTACGTGCCCGGGGGGACTCAGAGGAAATCCTAGGCGAACTCCTTGTCCGGGCGAAAGGCCGAGCCCCCCCGCCAAAGTCGCCCGAGGGGAATCTTGCGGATCTTCGGGGGGCGGACATCGCCAAAATTTTTCGGGACAACCTCTGCATGCGCCTTGGTCGGGTAAGCATACATCCTTCCTCGTCGTGGTAGTTTCTTTTTCAGAGTCCAGGGGAGGGGTGTCTGAAATCTTTTGTCTCCAGGTCCTTCAAAAGACCATGAAGGACTTCGACTCGGCGACGGTTCCTCCCGAGGTCTTGACCAAGCTGCAAGCCAATCATGACGCCCAAGTGGCCGAGCTCGAGCAGTAGATAGATGACCTTAAGGCCAAGGATCTGCTAATCATGGAGAGGTGCCGCCAGGCCAAGCGAGATGCCACCGAGAAGGGGGAGAAAATTCGCAAGCTCGAGCTAGAGCTCGAGCAAGAGAAGCAACACTCCCAAGTTCTCGAGTCGAAGGTGGCGGAGCTGGGCCGGGTTACGCGGGAGGCTGCCGAGCTTGCCGACTATGGCAAGGAGGAGACAGAGCAGCTCTACCAGGAAGCCTGCGAAGGACGGGAAGCTCGGCGGAAGGTGCTCGACCTCGAGGCCAAGCTCGATGAAATGAGGCAAAAGCTTTCCGCAGTGCTTAGAGGAGCAAGGCCTGGGGTATATTTTTTTTTCTTTCTTCCCTTTTTTGTACTTCCTGACGATGTGTCAAGGATTGTCAGTGTTCACAGAGATAAATTAGCAGAATTATATATGTCAAGGATTGTCAGTCTTCACGGAGTGCCTAAGAAGATTGTCTCTGATAGAGGATCTCAATTTACCTCTTGTTTTTGGCAGAGTTTGCATGAAGCTATGGGGACTCATCTCAGGTTCAGTACTGCCTATCACCCTCAAACCGATGGACAGACAGTGCGAGTGAATCAGATCCTTGAGGATATGTTAAGAGCCTGTGCCTTGACCTATGGTGTTAAGTGGGACAAGTGTTTGCCCTATGCAGAGTTTTCTCACAATAACAGTTATCAGGTCAGTCTGCAAATGTCTCCTTTTGAAGCCTTATACGGAAGAAAGTGTAGAACCCCTCTTAATTGGAAGGAGGCTAGAGAAAGACAGTTATTTGGTCCTGCCATACTGCAAGGAGCTGAAGAGCAAGTGCAGCTAATTCGAGACAAGTTAAAGATAACTCAATGTAGACAGAAGAGTTATGCAGATAATCGTCGCCAAGATTTGAGTTTTGAGCCCAATGATTATGTGTATCTTAGAGTCACCCCTCTAAAAGGAGTTAAGAGATTTCAATAAAAGGAAAGCTTGCCCCTAGATATGTGGGACCGTTCAAAGTCTTGGAACGAAGAGGAGAAGTTGCTTACAAGCTCGAGTTGCCTCAGTCTTTCGCTGGAATCCATGATGTGTTCCACGTGTCACAATGGAAGGAATGTTTGCGAGTGCTAGAAGAACAGATGCCGTTGGCAGCCAACGATTTGCAAGAGGATCTCACCTACAAGGAGCAGCCAGTGAAGATTTTGGATGTTGCAGAGCGCATCACGAGAAGCAAGATCATCCGTTTCTGCAAGGTCCAGTGGAGCAACCATTCTGAAGAGGAAGCAACTTGGGAGCGAGAAGAGGATCTAAAGTCTGAGTTTCCCTACCTATTCTCTAGCTAGTCCGAATCTCGGGGTCGAGATTCCATTTAAGAGGGGGAGGTTTGTAACATCCCCAATTTCGGGTTTCTGCTAAAAGTTAATTTAAATTAATTAATTTCAAATTTTGGTTTTTTTCCTCGGTGTTCTAACTAACTTGGCATCCATATCCTTCCTAAATTAAAGTTCAATCATTGACCGTCCGCAAAAGTTGGAATTTGGAATTTCGGTTCTTACCCAGAATTTCACCTACATTCCAAGATGCTCCAAAAATCCTGAAACCTATTGCATTAGGTTCCAAATATTCCAAAACATTTTTAGGAATATTTTCAAGATTTTTGGAATCTCTTTGCTATTTTATCTCTCGCGGTCTTTCATCAAATTCAGTTTATTCGTTTCGGAATAGTCTAAATTCCAAAATTCATCAAAATTTAGTGAAACTAATTTTATTGGGTTCCAAATAATCTCTAGTATTTTTAGGAATTTTTCTAGAATTTTTAGATTATTTTTCCTATTTTATTTCTCGTGCTTTTGTCCCTTCATTTCTTCCAACCAATGAGAAAACGACATGTGGCATGTCACTGTTCATCTTCAACCTCTGATCGTGCAAATTCCAGAGAGAACGTTTCAAGTTGTGCATGAAGTCTCCTCTTTACTCCACCATAACTTCTCATTTTCTCCACCAAATTGAACAAGACTGGATCCGTTGGAAAGGTATTGATGAGGAGAATCCATTTTTCATCTTCGTTAGTCCTTAATCTTGCCGGAATTAGATTAATTGAGTAGAAACCGAAATGTATTCAAACCTCCATAACTCTTCGTCTCGGCGTCCTCCATCCCGTGCTCACGCTAACCCATCGGTCCAGTGCTGTTTCCCATCCCAAAACTCAAGAAAACTCGACGTCCGGTGTCCTCCAAAGACACCAGCGAGCCATCTCTTGCTCCGGTGAGTTTCTAGACAAACCAACCGCGTCACTTTGTGCCCATTGCTTCCAGGAACACAACCATTCAATCGGATTTGATTTTCGTTGCAGTTTGACCCGGAGTTAAGTAAATCGACCATCGTTAGATTAGTAAGTCGATTCCTTCCAATCGATAACTTCTAGTGCAATTCCTTTTAGCAGTAGAATCACCTTGTCATTCTCTCTGCGATGCTCTCTTTAACCATGAAATTTTGAGTTTTGTGCTTGGTTGGCCGTCGTGCCATCGGCTCGTTTTAGCGTCGCCGAACTTCGTCGCTCAAGACCTCCTCATTCTTGCCACCATCGCATGGGCTTCAGCGTCATTGAGCCGCACCTGCCGCCACCGCGCGCCGCATGTGCCTTGCCGGCCAGTGCTGGCGTCTTGCCATACGCCTCCCAGCGCGCGCCCCACTTGCCGCCGGTTGCCGCCTGCGCTTGTCGCGGAAGCCACCGTGGCGAGCCTTCCTCTCCACCGTGGGTTGCCTCCTTCCCTTTGGCCATGCGCTGCTGCTACTCCCGTTCTTTGTCCCTTGCTCATTTCTTCTGTACAGACATTTGGGAAGAAAGCAATAGACAATGATAGGTGGGACCCGCATGGAAGAGACTCAAGAGAAATCAGGAAAATGCTGGAAAAAGAAAGATTCCGGAATATTCCTCGGTTTTTCAATTTTCAGGATTTTGAGAATTCAAACAATTGTTTCTCCTCCGTCGTAACTCCGAATTGAGTGATTCCAATTGCTAAATTCATCTAAATTCATCCTCTATCTTCCAGTATTTTTATTATAATTTTTAGTTTCGGTTAAATTTATTTTATTCTTTTCGTGCTCCGTTTTGCGTGTAGTCGAAGAAGCGGTCGTCGTCGCCAACGAAGGAGAAGACTTTCAGAGTAGCGCATCGCACCTCGTCGGCGAAGGCAAGTCGTAGTCCTTTGACCATGTTGAACCCATGTTTGCAAATCTATTTTGTTTTATACAAATGCATGCTATGTGATACAAGAACTATTTACTGGGAATAGCTATATGCCAAATTTTTGTTATGCCACCTTGATTAATTGAGATGCCATGTATCCATTGTCACCCTAGGTTGGGTTGTTTATTAGTTGGACATAATTATAGTACCAACATTGGGTTAACGTAGCTATGCTTAGATCTGCTTAGTTATACGTCGGGATTCATATCACCTGTGAACTAAAGTTAATCTTGACCTAATGAGATATTGAATTGTGGTACATTGACCCTTTGTTATAAAACTTGTTGTACCATAGCGAGGATGCCATTGGTCTTGGTTGAACAAAATGTTTTCCCTTGGGCAAGTGATCGTGCAGTAAAGGGGGTGCTGTCTAGCACATTGGGATGTGGTTGTCTTGCTTGAGATAATTTAAGGACTTAATCTTGTGCGCCATTGAACTGGGCTAACAGTGCAACCACAAGTCCGGTATGGGACAGACCTAGCTGATTAATTTGCATTGTTTACTCTTGAGTCTTTATAAGCTGGATGTGTGGGTTCGGGATGGACGGGTAGATTCACATGGCTCAAGAGGGGCCCGAGGGGTGAAGCCTTAGAGGGCGGTACCGAGTTTAGACATGCATTGTAAAGGTTTTGTCATAATTTCTCTGTCGGCACACCAAAGGAAATGTGCTAATGGCCAGGCGCAAGGAGAATATCATGTCTTGTGGGTAAAGATGTACCACCTCTGCAGAGTGTAAAACTATTGAATAGCCGTGTCATGGTCATGGACAAGCCGGAAATTTCACACGGGGTATAGAGTGTTTTCTTGAAATGTGGAATTGTTGGAATGTGAGCAGGGAGTTCCTTTGTTGTTACGTTGTCTAAAACTATCTTTGTTGAATTGTGTGGTTGATACTTGTTTGAATGATGTAGGGTGATGCCTGCCATTACATTCATGTTGTCTACCATTGATTTACGATTATTTATTATTGTTTTATCAATCGCCTTCAATCTATTTATTGTATTTAAATTCAAGTTATTGCTTTACGCAAATGAACCATATGACTATCCTTTGTCAAGCCGTGCATGAATATATTGCATCATTTCCCTACGGCTTGTTGAGTACGTTTTGTACTCACGGCTTTATGCCCATGTTGTTCAGTTGCTAAGGAAGGACTAGGCAATGAATTTCAGGAGGAGGAGTACTATGAAGACTACGTGAACTAGGAAGGCGTTCCCCAGACGATTGCCTGTGGCATGTCGAATGGCCTAAGTTATTATGTTTCCGCTGCAACAGTTTCACTTGTTTCTTAAGCCAGGAGGCGTTGGTGTATGAACTTTGACCATAAGGTTATTTGCTTTATTCAATAATAATTTGTTTCTTCTTAGTTATTTCGATAAATGGAATGATATGTCATCTATGTTTCCACTGTGTGCACTAGCGTGATCCTGGACTAGTGCAGTAAACACAGAGGGTTTCGGATTTGCAAATCCGGGTCCCGACATATGGTAGCCCGTTTGTACTAAGACCCCGCTGCGAATGAAGGTCGTGCACCTAATTTGCGAGCATGAGCTCGTTCACAGGAGAGTTAGAAAAATGCGTGCTGCTCCTCCGACCAAGTCACCAACTTCTCCGATTTACGAGCATAGGCTAGGTCGGGAGAAGGAAAACGTGTGAGGCCTCAACTTCCTTAGCGTCCTGGACACATACCCATATTTTGCGAGCATGGCCATTGGCGAGGAAGAACGCGCGGTTGCTCGACAGAGTGCACGACGACCAAACAACACGTAAATCGAACTAAAACTCTGGACCGGCGCAGAGGGTGTGTGTATGCGACCATGAACATGTAGCGAAAAAACTACTGCAGACAATAGTCGGCTTATGGAGATTGAAGCCTCTGGCAGTGAGTTTAGTGACTGGGTGTTTGGTCGTGGCGCTCTGTGCGTTCATGCGCACTAGCCAAATCTTAGAATTAGGATGTTTGAAGCAAATATTTCTGCCTGACGCGCTCGTACCATCACTAAGGTTGTGAGGAAAAAGTATGCCCTTGCGTGAGACTAAGTCGGCCTATCAACGGACAGTGACCTTGAAAGCATTCACAAAATCTTGGGGGTAACGGACTTCGCGCGGGCGAAAGAACCAATTTTTTACGGGAAAACCGCTAAGCAAGCACGAAATGTAAAAGTAAATGCGAGCTTAGATGAAAATTTTGCGCAGCTGGTCGATATTCTAGGAGCTCGTGAGCACCCGACCATCTTCCATCGCTAAGCGGACAGCCGCCGGGCGTGCCATTGAGACGACCGTGAACGGACCTTCCCACCTAGGGGAGAGCTTGTTGGCCTTCAACGTGTCCTGGATGCGACATAGGAAAAGGTCGCCAACTTGCAAGATCCTTGGCAGAATCGATTTAGCCGCATGCCTACGAAGAGCTTGTAGGTAGGCGGCGGATCACAGCAGCGCCCTTTCGCGTGCCTCCTCAGCGAGGTCGAGGTCGAAGAGATGCTCGAGCTCATTGTCGACGCTATCGACCAGGTGCACTCTTTAGGAACCCAGCACGATCTCGGCGGGTAAAATGGCCTCAGCACCGTAGACAAAATTTGGAAGGTGTTTCGCCCCTAGCAGAAGCAGCGTAGTCTTGAAACAGAACCTGAGGCGGAAGGAAGCTCGTCCACCCACGATTTGCTGTGCTGGGTGAGGTCTTTGAAGACCCTATTCTTGATCCCCTGAAGGATTTGGCCATTTGCTCGTTCGGCCGCTCCGTTGCTCTGCGAATGAGCTACAGAGGCGAAGCAGAACTTTGTCCCGATGTCTTCGCAGTAGGCTTGGAACAGTTCACTAGTGAACTAAGTGCCGTTATCTGAGATGAGGCGGTTGGGGACCCCAAAGCGCGTCACCACGTTACTGCGAAAAAATCACCTGGCTGCTTGAGCCGAAATAGTTGACACGGGTTCGGCCTCGATCCACTTAGTGAAAGTGTCGATGACCACGAGCAAGAATTTGCAACCTCTTCGACCACGGGGGAAAGGTCCGAGTATATCGACCCCCTAGGTCGAGAATGGCCATGAGAGTGGGATAGTTTGAAGCGCGTACACTAGTTGGTGCGCCTTGCGGGTATGGAACTGCCATGCCCGGTAGGTCGCCACGATCGCCCGGGCATCGGCTAAGGCCGTGGGCCAATAATATCCCAATCGAAAGGCTTTGCTCACGAGCGTCCTGAAAGACGAGTGGGCTCGGCACACTCCCTCATGGATATCTCTGAGAAGGAAATTGCCCTCTTCCCGAGATATGCACTTGGAGAAGACTCCAAGTGCCCCTTTGTGGTATAAGGCGCCCTCGATCAACTTGTAAGGAGGGGAACGCCTTATAAGCCAGGAACGCTCGGCTTCTTTCTCAGGCAGTGTCCCATGGGTAAGATACTGAACGAATGGTGTCATCCAATCTGCACCATGCTCGAGGAGGGAGACGTTACCGCACGTCTCTGGTGCCTCCTCTATAGAGGGAATGGAGGGCTTGTATAGATGCTCGACGAGCGCCCTAGGCGGGGCAGGCATCTGGGAGGAACCGACCTTGGAGAGATGGTCGGCCAGGGAATTGTCCTTCCTGGGGATGTAGAGTACTTAGAAATTCCTAAAGTAACGCTCCATCTTCCTTACTTCAACCAAGTAAAGCGCCATTGAGTTATCGGAACACTGATACTCCTTATTAACAGTTGTGACCAAATCGAATCGCCTCTCACGGTCGGCCATTTGGACTCGGCGCTTTACATGCTCGTAGTCGGCCAGAGCCTTCATACTTCGCGCGTTGTTGGTGCGCGGTGTAATTGAATGATGTACTAGAGTGATCCGGCGTGGGGATACGGCTAACACCGACCCGGCGTTAAGTGGCTCGAGACTGTCAAGTACATGGTCCAATGACCGTCCCCAGACTTGCCGGGCTCGATAGTGGGTGGCACTGGATTCGTCCATTATGCCACGAAGTTCGCCAGGATTTGGGACTTGATCGCCGTTCGAGTCGAGAAGTGGACATCGAACTCGGCGAGCTCCATAGCCCACTTCGCTATCCGGCCGCCGGCGTCCTGATTTCTTAGGATCTCCCTAAGTGGAAAGTTGGTCGGAACAACAACCTTATGAGCTTGAAAGTAGTGGTGCAGCTTCCTCGAGGCCACGAGCAGCGAGTACAAGAGCTTCTGGACCTCAGGGTACCGCTCTTTCGGTCCGTGCTAGACCTCGCTGACGTAGTATATCGGTCGTTGTGCCCCGTCTCGTTCGACCGTCAACACCGCGCTTACGACCTGGGGAGTCGCTGCAAGGTACAGCAGAAGGGGCTCCCCCGACCTCAGCGTGGCTAGGATAGGTGGGCTGGACAGGTATTGCTTTAGCTCCTCAAAGGAGCGGTTGGCTTCTTCCGTCCATGCAAAGCCCTCGTGCCTGCGAAGCACCTTGAAGAACGGCAGCCCGCGCTCACCCAATCGGGAAATAAAGTGACTCAGAGCCGCCATGCGCCCGGTCAAGGCTTGGACCTCCTTTACGTAGCCCGGAGGTCGCATTCTTTCAATGGCTTCGATTTTCTTTGGATTCGCCCCGATGCCTTGTGGCCCGATCATGTAGCCGAGTACTTTGCCCGCTTTCACCCCAAAGACACATTTTTCAGGATTAAGTTTTATTCGATGTCTATTGAGGTTACAAAATGTTTCCTCAAGGTCAGCTACATGACCCGGGGTGAGCCTACTTTTCACCACATTGTCATCTACGTACACCTCCAGGTTTCGACCTATTTGATCTGGGAAAGTCTTCTACATTAGGCACTGGAAGGTTGCTCCAGCGTTCCTCAGACCGAACGACATGGTCGTGTAGTAGAACGTGCCAAACGGCGTAATGAAGGAAGTCTTCCCTTCATCTTCAGGTGATAGGCTAATCTGGTGGTAACCCGAATAGGCATCCAGAAAGCTCATCACCTGGGATTCCACCGTCGCGTCGACCAGCTGGTCTATGCGTGGTAGTGGAAAATTATCTTTGGGGCAAGCGGCGTTCAGGTCGGTGTGGTCGACACACATGCGCCACTTGCCGCCTTTCTTATTGACGATGACTGGGTTCTCCAGCCATTTTGAATGCTCGACTTCTTGGATGAAGCCGGCCTTGAGGAGTTTGTCGAGTTCATCCCGGATGATTGCCTGTTTCTTTAGGGAAAAACGCCTGAGCTTTTGGCGCACATGTTTTTTATCAGACTGAACAGCTAGCCTATGCTCAATTACTTCCCTTGGGACCCCGGGCATGTCAGACGGTTCCCAAGCGAACACGTCCGTGCTCTTCCGGAGGAAAGTAATGAGCTCGAGTTCCTATTTTGGATCTATGGAAGACCCCAAATGTACGACCTTGGTCGGGTCCGCGCTGCTCAGCGGGACCGCCTTGGTTTCTCCTCCACGCTGAGGGGCAACTTTTGGCCAAGAGCGCATCGGCCCTTGGTCGGGGCTGCATTGAGGCGGCTGCCCGACCATATCGAGCGACTTTTCATCACAGTTCAAGGCCGCCCGTTGGTCCCCCTTAATGGTGATGACACCTTTTGGGCCAGGAACCTTCAGACACTGATAAGCGTGATGCCTGGCGACCATGAACTTAGAAAGAGCCAGCATCCGTGGATGGCGTTGTAGGCCGACTCGAAGTCGACGACCTCGAATGTGATCATCTTGGTTCGGAAGTTGTTTGGGCTCTGAGCGTGGTAGCAAAATGATCCGGTGAGGGCTTGATCGAAGTGCCAGGGCGATCGAAGCGGATCGCTATGCTCTTGATCTTGGACCGAGGAACTTGCATCTCGTCCAAGACCTTAGCGGATATGAGGTCCAGGGAACTCCCACCGTCGATGAGAACTCGACCCACTTTGGCATTGCTGATGGTCAGGCTCACGACCAACAGGAGCTTCTGAGGTTTGGTCATTCCCAGGGGACAATCATTCTTGGAGAAAGTGACGGACAGCTCGGACCACCTGAGCTGCTGCACGGGGGGCTTGCCCTGGGCGATGTGATATACCTCCCGTGCCGCCTCCTTCAGGTCCCTGCTGGACTTATATGCCGAGGAGCCCCCGAATATAACGGCTATGTGGTTATGGGGCTCCTGGTACTCCATGCCGTCATCCTCGTCTCGGGACCCTTGCCCTTGCCGCTCTCCCCTTTTCCTGGGAGCATAGGCATAGGGCCCTTGCCATTATAGAACTTCTCCAAGAGAAACGCCCAGGTTCGACAATTGCGAAGGTCGTGCCCGTATGCCTGATGAAGCGAGCAAAAGCGGTCGTCCGAAGGCGCACTTCTGCCTTCGCGACCTCGATCGTCATGACCCTAGTCGTTGCGCCACTGAGGTGGCCGGCCTCTCCCGCCCTCGGGCTGCTGAACTGGCGGACCTCGTGGTGGGCAATGCTCGACGGCCTCCACCACCCCGACGCAGACGACCTCTTCTTCTTCTTGATCTTCTTCTCCACAGAACCCGGGTGCTTCTTGTTTGTGGATTCTTCCAGGCCCAGCTAGGGCGGCAGCTTACCTTTGTCCAGCATCTTTTTCCATTGAACCGCCTCGTTGGTGTTCGCATAACGGTCGGCCATATAGAACAGCTCATTGGCCATAAGATCTGGGTGAATCTCCGGATCCTGCGTGAAGCAGACGTCCCGAACTCCAAATTTGAAAGCCCGGACGACCGCCTCATCCGAGATGCTTGGAATGGAATTTCTCACCTTGATGAACCTTTGAACGAAGTGCCTTAAGGACTCCTTTTCGGTCTGGATCAAGCGCTCGAGGTCGCGCTCCCTGCCCGGGCGAGTGTAGCAACTCTAGAAATTCGCCTGGAGCGCTTCACTTAGCTGCCCCCACGAGTGGATCGAGCCCTCCTTCTGGTTGAAGAGCCATGTCCTCGCGGAACTATCGAGGACCGTGGGGAGGAAGTTAGCCATAACTCCCTCGTCCCCCCCAGCGGCCAGAATGGCGGTAGAGTAGATCGAAAGGAACTCATTCGGATTCTGAGTCCCGTCGAACCTCTCGATGTGGCCGGGCTTGAACTTGCTCGGCCATGAGACGTCGCGGAGGGACGCCGAGAAGGCTCGGCACGCAAACGCCGGGCTTGGCGACCCCTCCGGGCGTGGTGGCCATGGCGGTCATCATCACGGTGGTCCGCTACGCACAGGCCGAGGCAAGAAAATATGCCTCCATATCGGCGTGGCGGAGATCGTCCCGAGGTAGAACACTCGGTACGGCCATAGTTGGACCGAGCGTGCCCTCGATCCCGCGAGGCCGTTCGGGAACTACTCCGAACGTCCTCCTGGCGCCAATCTTGCTTTCCACGGCCCTCCCGAGCAGGACATCGGGAGGCGCCGCGATGGGAGCGAACAACGGAATGATGTTTGTGGTTCAGAAAAACACTCCTAGCCTCTTCACCGCTAAGGGACCACAAAAACCTCATGTCAGCGGCGAGTTTTCCCAAATTCTTAGCCACGACCGCGCCCATGGCTTCGAGTCCACTGGTGGGAAGTTTCGAAGTGCGCCTGGCCGTTGCCATGGCCCATGACCACTCGGCTCTTTGGGGAGCGGGAGGGGGCGATCTCGGCCGTCAATCGTGCACATGCTCTGGAGAGCGGGGTTCGCAAGGATTTTCGCGAGCCGAGTCTTCAGCCCCAGCGCCCGCGTTTCCACGAGTTCGGCGGCGGATGCTCGCCAAGGTCCTATCCAGGGATAGCTCCGGACGATTCTTGGCTGCCTCATGCTGATGACGACGAGCAACCCCTGAGGATTCGACCTCGGGTTCTCCTCTTCCCGCCATATTGATGCTGCAAGAGTACGGGGACCGCGAGGGCGACATCATGGTGTCCCGGCGCGACGCGGTCTCATGACTGAGCTCAAGATGGTCAGGAAAGTCCAAACCGTCGTAGAGATCGTCACGCTGCTCCTCACCAATGAGGGAATCATGCTGTGAGAGGAGGTAACTCTCTCGCGCTGTAGCCGCCGGAGAAAGACTCTCGGACTCGGTGTGGCCTTCCGGGTTAGCCACACCAGCTACGCCTTCATCGGTGTAGTACACGTCGTTGCCTTCGACGTCGTCGAAGACACAGAGGTCTTGACCATCCTAGGAATTCGGCATCCCCAGGGATTCTTCACGAAAGGACTCAGTCGATCCCCACGGACGGTACCAGCTGTCGACAATTCGGGAACCGGTCCCCCGCCGAGCTTACTTGTTAATGAGGGATCAACCAGAGCCCCTTTTCCGCGATGGGTATAGCGTCCGAGGGCCTACCGAGCTAAGGAGGGATGGTCGGATGGTTGCCAATGAGACCACAGACAAGAGTCTTTTTATCCTGGTTCGAGCCTCTCGCGGAGGAGATAACAGCCCTACGTCCAGTGGTTTCACTAATACTCAAGAGTGTATTATAGGACACTTGCTCAGGGGTGTTTTCTTTCTTCTTTACAATGTCTCCTATTGAGGGTTGCTACGTAGCCAGATCTTCCTTTTTTCCCCTCTTTCTTCCCCCTGAACACTACATACAACAGGGTATTTATAGACGATTATAGCTTTACATCATTTATTACAGAATGACATGCCACTACTGTGCCTGGACGTGGGTGTAGCTGTTCCTTCGCTTTTTGCCATACCACGACGTGGGCATAGTGGGCTTAGGACGTGGCCATACAGTCCTTCGTGCAGCCGAGTGATTAATGCCACGTCGCCTTCGTAGGCCGTGCCCGACCTGCAGATCATGTCTGAGATCTTCCTTCGGCTTTGGTCGTCCGGCGTTTCTCCCGAGCAGGGATGCTCGGGTACGAGCTTGATCGTGGTCAGGGCAGGCATGGTCGGTCGATTGGCCGCCGAGGTGCGACGGTCTCTATGGGAGTTATCCAATCCCCGACACTGCTCCTTCTATCATCGATAGCCGTACAGATCCGGGTTGATTCACCTCAACCAATATATAGGAACATTCCCATTTAGGTGATATCTTATTACTATTATCTTGCTTCTACACCTTTCGTATTACTAAGTCCCCAGCGACGAGTGCTTTTTCCTAGACTTCCCATTTAGGTGATAGCTTATTACTGTTATCTCATTTTCTCTTTTCTTGGACCAAGTTTGGCTTTGCATTCAAATTACTTCTTTTTTCTTTCAAACTCAAATTTATGCCTTTTGGGTGTTTGTCAATATACTCATCAAGGAGAGATTGAAAGATCATGTGGAGGTCTACCCTTGTGTTGGTGATATGCCCTTGAGGTAATCATAGAGATGATTGTATCACGTCTTATGTTTATGAAATAATATATTTGATTGTCCTTTGAATAAATATTGATTGGATTAATCAACAAGTAAGTGACTTGTTCGTGAAACTTTTTCCATATATTGATATTATTCAAGTTGTCCCTAGTCGGTAATCATATGAGGACACATATGAGTAGACTAGCATATATATTGGTTGATGGCCACATTTCACAGGTCATAGATATGGAGATATCAAACCAATGTGGACACATGTTAGAGAACATGATGTTGGACATTGACCCACTATGAGACACTGCGAGAACATTGTATTCTTTCATGTCATCAGTTGGTCTCATAAACAATGTGTATGCTATATCCTTCGACTTGAGATTGTCACATGTACTCAACTTGTGTAATGACTTGCTTTGGGGTCACCAAACTCTACTCCGTAACTGGGTAATTATAAAGATGGCTTTCAGGTTTGTCATGAAACATGCTGTGAGGCAAGGTCGATCAAGATAGGATTTACCCGTTCATACAATGAGAGAGATATCTCTAGGCCTCTCGAGTGATTGGATTCTGGAAAATGTATGGCCATGCTACTCGAGTAAAGAGTTACTCAAGTTATCGAATAAAGAGTTACTCGAGTCATCGAGTAAAGAGTTTACTCGATGTATTCAAGAAACCCGAGTCATGTTATCGAGAAAGAGTGGTCGAGCCATCCAAACAAGGATGAGAACAACTCGCCTTGGGTTTGACCGATATCGTGTGGCAAAAGAAAATGCATATAGGACATTGTTGTGGTTCATCCGATCTTTACATGTACTCGGGAGTCGATAAGTCCTGCTAGGGGCTGCTATCGACTATTGGTCGAATGCTCGATGGTTGAGTAGGTGGGTGTACTCGATGATTGAATAGGAGTATTCAATGATCGATAAGGGTGCTCCAGCCATGTCTGAGTGCACGTGAACCTATATGGTCACACACTTAAGGGGTTGGAATATGGTGGTACGGATTGGATCTGTCACTAATGGGTCAAGTGGGCTTTGACCTTTAGTTGGACCCTAATGCAGGGTGACACTGTAGAGGTTGGGATAGCCTTTGAAAGAGGGTTTGTGGTTGCATTCTAGAAAGATCAAGAAAAGGTGCAGCCACAAAAACCCTAGCCGTCACCACTTGAGCCTTCCCGTGCGCACTGGTGCTGGCACACCGTCGCACGACGTTCCTTTCCTGAATGTGTGGATACTGATAGAGGTGTCACTGCTACTACGACGCTGATCGGGATGAAGGGTTGACCATAGCAACTGGACGCGAACTTCGTTGATTCGGGATACATCAAATTCCTTTCGCTGCACTGAGCGTCTAGTGGTAACGATCCATGATCATATACTTGCGTGGCTTCCTGGTTTACGAGGTAAAAAAATTTTAATTGTGCACTAGCGTAGCCTACCCGTATCCCTTCACCTTGGTGGAGATGAGTTATTGACTATGTTTAAACACAGAGTGCTCAAGTTTGAGTTTGTTTTGGATTTGATTTTGATTCTAAAGCAATTGGAGGGCTGTCAGGCCAAGGGCGGCACTATCGACCTTGGAGAGTGGTAGTGCTGGCCTCGTAGAACTACTGGCCTCTTTCTGCGGTAGTTATCTTCCAGAGGCACTGTTTTTTCTGAGTTGAGGGCGAGCGGCACTATCGGTTGCCAGGGAGCGAAAGTGCTGGCCAGCGGTACCGTTGGCTCCTAGTAGGCGGTAGTGCTGACTTTTTCTAGGAATTTGAATTTTGAATTTGTGTGAGGTTTATTGCATATCAATTTGGACATTGCTATGTGATGGGTTTCCTTGTTTTTTATAGTTGCTGGATGACGGTGCTAGGTCATAGTGAGGCAACGGATGATCGGGACTAGGCGAAGTGCACCGAAGGTCCAGACAGTTGAGGATCGTTGGAAGATGATCGAAGATGGAGTTGCTACAAACATAGAAGACAAGGAATGAATGAGATGCTAACTTGAAGCTACTCAGATCAACGTGGGCCATTGGATCGCGGTCTTGGTGATAGAGTTGTGGGTCTAGTTAATATGCTTTGAAAAGTGTATAAAAATCCAGTATGTTTGTTGGGTTTCAGGTTAGCCCATGTATGGCTGTGTGAGTAAGCCAATCCTAGCCCTTGATATATTCCTTTGGGTTGATGGAACTCATTTATGGGTGGAGGATGGCTCAAGAGTAGTATAAATAGAGGTGTAAGGGTAGCTCTCCTCTCTTTGAAAGTTTTGAGATTCTTATGCTCCTTTGAGCTTTGCCCACTTTGTTGTGTGACTTTTGTAAACATCCCTTCCAGAAATGAAAGTTTAAATTCCTCAAGTTTAAATTTATTTTACGAATTTACAATATGATTTAAATTCAGCATTTAAATTCCACACCTACTTTCTGCACATTTCAATTTGCCTCCCCTCCTCTTGCTTGTGTTTGTTATGCCGAAGTTGTATGATTGATGGGTAAATCTTCTTCAGATTATATTCCAATCATCTAGGCAAATCTTGTGTTCTAGCTTGCAAAAAACCAATCTTTTGCTCTTTAGAGGATCATTTTTGAAAGATCAGGTTTTTGGTGTTCTTGACTTGTGTTCTAACTTGCTATGACATGTGGGAAACTATCTAGGATTATCTTGATCATCAACAACCCACGAGCTAGTTAATGACCAAGTTTTTATTTTTGGACCCATTCTTGTGCACTCTTCCTTATATTAGAAAAAGATCAGAACTTTACATCAATCCTTGCGATTGAAGGTTGGAATTGGTTCCTGACATTCATAGAAAGGTGTCCATGAAGTTTCATGGGGTTTGGATCAGCCAATCAAAAGATTCGTCGATTTTCCTTTTGAAGTCATGCTGATTTACTATTCACTTTGCTAATTTCACTGTAAGGCAGGATCAGTTCAAATGTGACTATGGCAAGTTTAAGCAGCACACTGGAGAGTCATTAGACGATTGTTTTGGGTTTTTCACCAAGATCCTGGTTGATCTCCAAATTGTTGGTACCACATATTTTGACTTGGAGAATGCTTGGCATTTTCTCACGACACCCAACCTCCGTGTTTGGGAGTGAAGGTGATTTCCATCAAGAACACCACATATCTGTCAACTCTAACTCTTGACAGGCTTTATTCCTGAATCAAAAATCATGAGATTGACATCGTCTCTTATTAGATGAAGTCATAGTTGATGGCCTTGGTCACCGATCCCATTACTTCTGAGATTTCGTTTGGTGTTTCCCTCTTGTCTCTTTGTGAGATGAGTGGTGAGTAGCTGGATAGGTATCTAGAAAATGAGCTTGCCCTCCTAACCAAAAAAATTCTCCTATGCATACAAGAGTGTAAGTGAGAGGAAGAGAGGTGGATCTATCACGTGCTTCAAGTGTGGTGGCTCTAACTACATTCAGGCAAATTGTCCCAAGTTAGGAGAAGGCAAGAATGACTACAACAGTGTGGACAGGAATGACCACACCGACAATAACCATAATAAGAAGGCTACAGCTTAGAAAACTGCATGTGAGAAGACGTACCACAATTTTGCAAATAACAAAAAGCTCTTTCACCACCTCCTTGTTGCGCTAGACAATATCACTCTCTTCAACGCCAAGATATAGATCAATGATGATGAAGAGGATGATCCACGTGAGAAGATCAAGGGCGGCGATTACTTCAGCAATATGTGCTTCATGGCTGACGAGAATGGCATTAGTGATGATGACCTCTATAGTGTGTCGGATGAGGTACCTACCTATGATGAGCTCAATGATGCTTTCTGCAAGATAAAAAAATTCTATGCTAAAGCTAGAACTAGGTGTGTGAAGTTTGAGAAGGAAGTAAGTAGCTTGTCACAGGAGCTTGCTTCACTTAGATCTAGTCCCTCCTGTGGCACTCATCACTACTGCGCATAGGCTTATCACAGATGGTTCACAAACCATATCACAAATGGTTTTGTGAATCGTCTGTATTAAACTGTCAGTGATGACTATAGGTCATCACAGACGGTTTGCCCACCGTTCAGGAAAAAGTCATCACAGGTGATTCCAAATTGGAACCATCTATAATTTGGAGTCATCATAGACCGTTCTAATTTGGAACCATCTGGGAGGACCCTACATTATAGACGGTTCTTCTTTAGAACCGTCTGTGATGCTAAATTTCTATTATTTAGTATTTTTGATTTATTGGCTAGCCTCAAAAAATTATGCCAAGACAGAACCAGGTAATTTATCATGGTCTTTTAACCTAACTTTGAGCTGCGTTACATAGTACAAATGAATAAGTATAGTAACTGGACAAAGTACTGACCCTAGGTTGTAGGGTAAAAGTATGAATTTTTTTGTTCTATTGAGCCAACAGTACATTTTCCACGTACTCGTGAACGACATCTAAATTTTTGTCCATAGTTTGCTTGAACACCATGTGTGGGTCAAGGAAACCCATCGATTCTTCTCTTGCTTTTGCTTTTATGATCATATATCTACATATACAAAATCAAATATCATATATATACGACATTTATCAGTACAACATAAATGTAGACTATGATTGCACATACTTATAATGTCTAGTATCTCATGAGTGAGGCATCGAAAGCGTTGAGATTGTAAAGATCGAACAAGTCGTTGAAGCCAACTACAAAGAAGCCATCCAAAAACCAGTATAAGAAATGCTCCTCCTTGAAGCTGACTGAGATACTTGATGCCCATTGTGCCACCGGCTTGTTGGTTTGTTCCATGCACCAATCTTGCAACCTAATACAGGCTAATAAAAGCGTCTCTTGGAGCTCTTTCGGTACAATCAGTTGTCCCAGCTCGAATTGGCGCGCCAACAAGACAAACAAAAAGTCATGCACTGTCAAGTTGTCTCCTATTGGTACTGGCATCACGGTCTTAGAAGAACTACCTGAGGAAACTAGTTACACACGCGCCGATCATCGTGAATGGCTAATTTTTATACAAAAGAATAAGTAAGTGGAGTTATGATGAGATCATCATGTTTAATTCAAGTGTACATGTATTGTAATTAATGCGATGTATGTATGTGTTATAATTAATGAGATGTATGTACGTATTATAATTCATGTTATGTATGTCCGTATTATAATTAATGAGATGTATGTATTATGATTAATTATAATTAATTAGATGTATGTACGTATTATAATTAATGAGATGTATGTATTGTAATTAATTCATGTAAAAATTAACTTGGGTAAATAAATTTACTTGACAAAAATTATGAAATTAACTTGAGTAAAAAATTAATTTGGTCGTAGATGGAAATTATAAATTGTAAATGTGTGTATTATAAAATTAATTTGGTGGTCTATGAGATATATGTATGTATTATAAACTGTAAAGAGTGCTACTTAAAAAAATAAGCTTAAAATACTACTTAAAAAAGGTTGTTATGGATCACGAAAATGTCTTAAAAAAGCATCACAAACGGTTTAAAAATTACATAAAAACAGATTTAAAAAACTACATAAAAACAGCTTTAAAAATCTACATAAAAAATGCTTAAAACCGTCTAGGATCCAGCTCCGGTCGCACATAAGTCTTGCTCTTGTCCCTTACTCTTGTGCTTGTGCTTGTCCTTGTCCTATGCTCCTGTGCTGCGACAGCCCTTGTGCCGTGCCCGCGAGCCTCGTACCCCCAAACTCACTACAGGAATCCGATCTATTTACGTCGGCTAGAAGCCGACGTAAATAGGTCAAAAACCGACGTAAATATCTATTTACGTCGGCATGCCGACGTAAACCGAGCGACGTAAATAGCCCGTATTTACGTCAGTGCCGACATAAATAAGGTTTATTTACGTCGGCCTCTAGGCCGACGTAAATAGGAATAGTAGTCCACGTCCAACTTGAGTAGAGCTGACGTGGCACTTATTTACATTGGCCTCAGGCCGACGTAAATAATGTCCACGTCATCGTATTTACGTCGGCCGAGCTTTAAAGCGTAAATAAGTATTCGTCGATCGAGCTGGTAGCGTAAATATTGGGAGGTATTTTATGTCGGCGGTGGCGGCGTAAATCTTGGACCGATAGCCAAATATCGATCGGCAATTTGGATTTGGGCGGCAGATATATCAATCCATTCATATCAATTCAGTAGAGCAAAAATATCAATCCATTCATATCATTCAGGACAGCAAAAATATCAAGCCATTCAACTATGCATTCATATAAACCAATATCAATCCGTTCATTTGCATACAACACATAGAAACTTCAATTTGCATATAACACATAGAAAGTTCAATTTGCAAACATGACATATGACACAGTTCAACCATACTACTCATTGTTCACACAAACATCAATTTGGCGAAGTATCTTCAAAATGATGCCCACTACCGGCGTCGCCTCCCAAGTTTAAGAAGTCGCCAACCGACAGCGTAGTCCTCAAAGAAGAAGCGCCGGTGCCTCCAACATGTGCATCCGGTGTGCGGACCGCCGAACCCTATATCAACGAACATATGTTAGAGATAGCTAGATTACATTAAAACAAATTTAAATTGTTCGATGATACCATGTTGGGAGATTGCGGGGTAAAGAAGGGTGGAGGTTGGAACAGGGGAAGATTCAGTGGTCGTCCAAACTGCTGCGCCATATATTCTTACCAAACAAATGTAATTGGCATGAATACAATCATCGACATATATCTAAAATTAAAGCATGTATACATAACTAAAATTAAAGCATATAACCAAACAAATGTAATTGGCATAAATATATAACTAAAATTAAAGCATGCATACAATCATCGACATATAACTAAAAGTAAAGCATGAATGCTAAAATACATAACTAAAATTAAATTTGTAGTTTGCTTCTAGTAAGTTTAAATTTTTATGTATATATAGCAAGAACGACTAGGAGGTTGCCGAACATAATAAAAATTTTGGCAGCACCTCCCCTAAAATAGTGGACATCCACTCAATAGACAAAAGACAGTATTCAATCTAATATGAACAACAACAACCAGTCATGGTATCCACTAACCACCATGACCAACTAAGCACATATAGCAAGAACGACCAATCATCGACATATACAAGGCTAGCTAATTAGCATCTAGTCCTTGGTAACTTCTATATAATTAAAGCATGAATACAAACATACAATGAAATAGACATAAGTATATGAATTCTTGTTGCTGTCGCAGCTGCTCCTGAAGTCGACTCTCATGGGCTGCTTGTTGTCTCAACTCCTCCTCCAGTCGAGTCTCACGAGCGCTACGCCCACTACTCTGAGAGGATTGAGACGACCTTGCCGAACTTAAGACTGTGGTGGAATCAACAATTCCATTAAACATGGTAAACCGACCATGTTTCTTGCCACCCCCGCTATTGTACAAAGCGACAGGGTCAACATCTTCTTTCCTCCAGTCAAACTCAAGCTCGTGAGTATCTATCATCACTTTTCCGTAACTAGCCTACAAAATTTGTAGTTCATGCATAAAAGTTAAACGAGCAATAGTCAATAGAGTTATTTATAACCATTACGTACTAACCAAGCTCTGGGTCGCCGTGTCACTGCATAGCTGCTTAGGCTGTGTAGGATCAGAACCTATGTGACCCTGTATGTAAGCTTCAATGTCCATGGGCCAAGTGCCGCTTTGAGCTTTCTGTAAGTCAATGTCATTAGCCAATATTTCGAAGAGATCGAAAGATAAATTTGACAATTAAAAACTAAACATTATGAAACATACCATCTATCGTGCAAGACGAAGATGTCCGTCGGCTCCGTAGCGTTGAACTACTCTCGGACCCGCCTCCCTATTACCTCTCTTTTGGTTAGATTTCTGAATAAATTCAGTAGAGGCCCAGTAGTGGCTGAGAGCTTCCCATGCATCGGGGCACTTGTTAAACCAAGGTAACATAGCCTCTCGGTACTGATCCTCACGAAGGTAGATTTTTGAAGCACCAAGCTTCTTGCTCATCTCCTGGTGAAGCACTCGCTTGTAGTACAAGTTGACCGCTTGGATGCGAGCCTGGTACATCATCTCCTTCACAGTCCTGGTCGCTGCGTTGTCAAAGACATATTTAGCCTTAGCTTGCAACAACTGCTCCTAATCACTTGGCAAACGGTATCTCTCCAACAAAGCAAAAGGATTGAGTTAGACATCGTATGTATTGATCGCAAAAACAAATGAAAGTGGAAAAACATAGACTTACCCAAAATCCACCCACACCATTGAGCAGCAGTTCCATGCACCCCATCTATAGCCATCCGTAGTGCGCCCACTTCAAGGTTGGCTTGGGTTCACCATTGATGACCACTAAACCGGGATAATGGTAGCATAAGAGAGATCCTAGCGTACCATTCACTTGCCTCAAAGCATTTACCCATCCATTCTACATCAACCCATTGCCTACAAAAAAAACATTGTGCAACTTGTAAGATGGTTCGGTTTTAAGTTTAATGCTCACAAATTTTAATAATTTACCAATCTCCATGTGGCACAATCGGTCTCAGTGCTCGAGGCGCTCAGGAGGAATCGATTAGTCCCTCTATACAGAAATAAGCATAGAATTCATGTTCATGACAAATGCAATACATAATTAACACTTACTAGTTATTTGTAAATAATACCTGAAGACAGGAGCAGTCGCTCCCTCTTCACCATCTCCCTCCCCCTCACCATCCCCATCGTCCTCGCATTCCTCCTCCGCAGATCCAACCGCTGTGTCTTGCATAGCTACCTCCTCCACAGACTCCCCCACTGCTTCCTCTTGTACATCCTCAACCACAGACTCCCTTGCCTCCTGTCCACCCTCCTGCCTGCCCACCTGAGAATATTTATATGTAAATGTAATTAGTGCATGTATACATGAAAAGAATGAAAATAACACAAGTTAAACTATGCAACCTCCTCTAAGCATCTCTCAAACCGTCTCTGCCTACTCTGATGAGAACTAGACCCTCTAAAAAGGGATCCTTGACTCTTCGAGGAGGACCCATCCTTCTTCTTTGATTTGAAGGCGACCGGTGTCTTGGAAAAATGACTTGATCTGTTGAACAAAAAGCAGTTTTAGGTTAAGCACAAGTACAACAATCAAAATCGTAAAACATTGAGTACATAAAAGAAAATAAATATTGCAATATTTGTACTTATTAGAAATGTCGGCGTCGTTAGGAACATGGTGAGAGTCAAGTGCACAGCGTCATTTCTTCTATTTGATATCCTCCACGATAACATCTGTTGTGTCCCCAACTAATTCATTTAGTGTCGACCCAATGTCCACATCAAATGACCGAACAATCGATCTTCTTGGTAGGCCCCATCAACCGTCTTTGTCCAACCCACTTTCAATATACTCATCATTCGCGGAGTGTTTAGCGACCGGGAGGATTCACTTTGTAAACAACTCACCATGGTTTTAAATTTTCCTTGGGACATGGATATCGAAGGTAGTACACTTGCTCAACATGGTGAGCAAGTGCGAATGAGTTGTGACACAAGGCGTGACTCATGTCTAACCTCCACTAAGCCAAGATTGTGGTTTCGCCATATCCCGTTTTATCGTTGAACCAATCACAATAAAAAAAGTTACTCTCAATTCCTTTCGCCGTAAGCGTAATCTCCACTATGTTTTGAAGAATGCCATAATATTCGATTTGTTGACCATCCACACCCTCTGCAGTAGTGACAACTCCGCTATTTATTGTGGCTTCTTGAGGACGGCTTGCTTCTAACGATGCAGTATGAAAGCGAAACCCATTCACATTGTACCGGCCAAACTTTCTTATAGTCGTGCTACCATGCGATAGCTGCCGAAGGTCCTCATGGACAGCGGGATCACGCATGCACTGCAAATGTCGGGAATACAATTCAATATGGATGATAAGAAATTAGCACCACCACATAAACCAGTGTAATAAGAAATATACGTGCTGTCGAAACCAAGTCACGAAGTTAGGAGCACCACGTAAACCATTGCATCGAAAGTTGTCAAGTTGTGCACTTGTAGGTTTTCGCGACGAATTCCATTGTTGTTGATCAAACAACCTACATTTTAATCGATTCATTTAGGTTGTAACAGGATAAATCAAGTTAGAAATAAATGACAAGTACTTACAGGAAATATTGTTCCATTTCAGGAATGTTGGAGTACATGTATATGATGCTTCATTCCACTCTTCGCGAGACGACTCATGATTGAAGCGGCCTGACAGTGTGTCCATATCCTCGGAATATGTGAAGATCGAAACCATGTGTTTCATCCGATGGTTGGTATCTCGGAATATGAGTATTAATGTTGTGCTCATATGAAAAATATGTACTCGAGAAATATGAAATCTCTTTAAGAAAAAATGCTTCTGCGATGCAGCCTTCAACTCGTGCTTTGTTACCCACAGTTGCCCTAATTTTCTTAAGATTTCGTTCTATCCGATACATCCATCGGTATTGTACCAGCCTACCAACCTCTGCTTCGTACGGTAGATGTACCAACAAATGTTGCATTGCATTCATGAAACCTAGTGGGAATAACTTCTCCATCTTGCATACCAGCATAGGTATAACTTTCTTCAACTTTTGCATCGTTGATTTCTTGATTTCCTTCGAACATATCTGTCTATACATGAAACTAAGCTCTACCAACATTGTCCACACATCATCAGGGAAGTATCCACGGAACATTATAGGAATTAATCTTTCCATCCCGAAAACATACCATATGCTGAGAAATCATGGATGGACCAGATGTAGGCAACACGCATGTTGAAGTTCTCATTTCTACTCTTGTCATAGGTCGTGACCCCTGTCCATAGCTGCTTCAACTCCTCGATCAAAGGCCGCATAAAGATGTCTAATTGCTTTCTAGGATGGTTCGGCCCTGGTATGACAAGGGATAAGAACACGTACTCATCTTTCATACACAGCGAAGGTGGAAGATTGTACGAAATTGAGAAGACGGGCCAACAGGAGTACGACGTGGCACTCATGTTGAAAGGTGAGAATCCATCAGTCGCCAAACCGATACGAACATTTCTTGGTGCTTTTGCGAAGTCTTCATCATGGCGGTCCAATGCCTTCCAAGCCTCACCATCAGATGGATGACCCATGAAACCTTCGTTCAAACGCACACCTTCCTTATGCCACCTCATATGTCGCGTAGTCTCCTTAGATAGGTACATTCTTTGTAGTCTTGGTGTTAGAGAAAAGTAACGTAGAACCTTCATCGGCGTTGACGTTGTCACCAAATTTCCCTCTTAAATCGATTATTTGTACAAATCTACACTTGCCGCAGAGTCGACATTGGTATCATCTCGTTCTCCTTCCAAAACAACATGCAATTGTCAACGCACACATCTATCTTCTCGTAAGGCATCCCTAGACCAGCCAAACATCTTCTTTGAATAGTACATATCTTTTGGCAACTTATGGTTTTACGGGAGGACATCACTAATCAAGTTGACCAACTCGTTGTAATGACCTTGGGAGAATCCGTACTTTGCTTTTATAGCCATAAGTCTTGTCACAAAGGCAAGAAGTGAAACCTTAGTGTACTCATGCAAAGACTTATCCGAAGCATCTAGGAGCCTATAGAATTCCTCAAGCTAACTTTGGGGTTGGTCGATTCTCTTGAACATGACTCGATCCTCCAAACATTCTGAAATTGTCGGCCTAAGTCCTCAACCATCGCATCCATCCTATCCTCCACTATATCGATAGTATTTGCTTGATCAGATGTCTCTCTCCTCCGTGGCTCACCATGTTCGTACCACGTATGGTAATTCGGCATAAAGCCAAATTTGCACAGGTGGCCAGCCATCACTGTTTTCGTCTCTCGAGAGAAAAGACAACACTTAGTATAATGACACTTTGCTAACCCACCACGAGGAGTTAGGGAGAAAACCCGATCCAGAAAAGCCTGTGTGTTTACTTTCCAATCTTGCGTGTGATTCATAGATCTATCCCAGCCATCATACATCCACCCACAGTCCTCTGCCATCTTCTCGACTATTGAATGCAAAAACAATATGTGAGAATGGGTTAAACTACCTAATTTTAAATTGGGCAATAAACTACCTTAATTTAAATTAGTATAGAAACTACCATAATTTAATAAACTAACGTAAATTAATTACATAAATCAATGTACACTAACAACAAAATTCTAGAACAGACATTATACTCGACGATAAGATTTTTTTCCGACGGGTCGGATACGGTCGGATAGTAGGAAAGTATGTGATAAAAATAATTTAACTAACATACATGGTCCAATTATCACACATAATTCAACACATAGAGCCCTTTACCTTCTATGCATCATAGATAAACATGAGAAAATTAAGCATTAGAGGATACGATTATACAAAAACAATGCATAGTCCAACTTAACGGTCCGAGGTTTAGGATGAAGAGTTGGGAATTCTGATCAGGAATGAGCATGAAATCTACTGGGCGAACACATAAAACATACATAGAACAATGATAGTTCAGCGAGGATTAGCACTGCTTGCAATTTGGAATATGGTGGAATGTAAAATTTGGAAATAATGGACAGTGGTTCTTGTTGCAGAAGCTCTCAAGTACATAAGTCATGACTAAACTGTTGTAATGCTACTGAAAACACACAAAACAGAGTATCCATACACCAAGACAAACAGGTATCAGTCATCGCATAAAAGATGCAAGAAACAACCTTAATCTCTAGATCAGCAACCACGTACTGCTTTAAGAGTTTATCACCAAATGCTCGAGAAATGGCAAGAACACCACCTACACGCCATGTTCCTACAAAATTGTCACAAATAGATAACTTTTAAATATAATGGATTGATAAGTTTATGACTCGGCCCAATTAAAAAGTTCAAGAAAAATCAATAGATTGAGGAAAACCAGAAAATCTATAGAACTGTTAGGAAAGATAAATGAAAATCGGTACATATTCCTCCTTGATCTTGCATTATCTTTACAGGAAGCTAGTGAAAGGCCTGCAGAGGGAGAACGATCATTTACAGATACCAATTGCATTTTTCCTTTGTGCCCTGACCGAGCACAGCAAGATACAAAATTGCACAAACCGACACCAGAAGTAGCTAATTCGTACTTTCATAGTGGCATAGTAGTAGATACTACGCTTCAGAAAGCATATATTACCTGGAGGAGACTTCGTAGGAGAATTGCCTGTAAATTGAAATTGCAGGACACTTATCAGCAAATGACAGAAAGATATGCATTTAAGTTATCTGAAGAAATGACTAGCTAATGCCAAAGTCGAACAATAAGTGAGGGACACTGATAAATACAACACATGTGGTACCAAAGTGCAGGGCTTGCCTATGTGATTTTCAAGGTTGAATTTGGGAAATGCTATGCAGTAGAAACAAGCACAACACAAAAAGTGCTTGACAAAACTGCAGATTCATTTTCACGAGACTATTCCGTCAGGTCAAAGTAGATATTTTCTTAATTGATTTGTAAACATTACCCCAAACGCAACCTAAATGGCTACAATAATCCATCCAAGACAAGGCCGGAATATACCATTCGACCAACATTTTTCATACAAAAACGGGCATAATCTGACATGATTACATCACTAGATTAAACCAAGCTTATCACGAGACAGATTGGAGAAGCTGAAGACATCTGGAATTCTGGATGCCTCCAAGCTTCCCAGATCATGGAGCTCGGTCCAATGTTCCACGTCCAGATGTTTTTTTCTCTATTGCCTTTTGACTTGATGGCGACAAAAATGCAAGACCAACTTCCCTACGCCAATCGCAACAAACGCGCAAACGCAAACCCGCCGGTAAAAAGTATGCCTATGCATATTTGGACTTGCCTTGTGTTGCTGCCTACTTACTTACATCTAGCTTATAAATAGGCATATGAAAAAGAACTTCTAAAGATTATAAATAGGCATAGTGAACATCTGTTGATACAAACCTCCAGAAGCTCACAGTATGTTATTTCAGACTTCCCAAGAAGATGAGTTTCCATTTTCTCTAGACAGCATGCAACATCATTCAAAGATATTAATTTCACCAGCTGAGTTATTTGTTTTGCTAGCAACCTTTCATTTGACATATATAAATATATTTGGTAAGAAATTAAGGGATGAATTAATTATCCTCCCCATCGTTTCTGCATGAGAAAGAACAAAAATAGATATATTAGCTCAGAGAGCATAATGCTTACTTCACGAATCAATGCAAATCCGATTAAGGAGGGAATGATTGATGCTACAAATCTTATGTATTAATCGCTAATGCATCTTCAATCACAGCAGTCACATTCTCAAGTTCCGCACGAAAATAGATTCATCAGGCAATAGCAGCACTACCAAAAACAATCGAAACTAAGTGACACGGGCAGAGATGGCGCAACCTCTGGGGCCGAGGGTGACGCCGACGGCGGCGGCGAGCTTCTTGACGCCGGCCTGGAGGGAGGAACGTGACTCCTGGTCGAAGGCGATCTCCTTGGTGGATCGCGCACCGTGGCGGCGACAGGCGGAACGCGAACACGAACACGGCACGCAGCGGAGGCGGTCTTGAGGCGGCTTGGTTGGTGGCGTGGCGAGGCAGGCAGGCAGCGTCTGGCGTGGCGGCGCGACGGACGGCGCGGCGCGGAGGCTAGCAGGGCAAATACTTCCACTACAAGGATGGATATTTTCCCCGAGTGTTTTCCACACTCGGGATAGGGGATAAAACACTCGGGATACCCTATCCCGAGTGGGCACACTCGGCGTAGTGCACTCGGTGTTATTTTATCGGGAAAAGTTGGCTATACCGAGTGTACTCTCGGGAAAAAAAATCTATACCTGAGTGCACTCTCGGGATAGCGCTAGGATTGAGGGCTACCCCCGTGGCGGACAGGGCAGTGACACGTCGACATCTATCCCGAGTGCACTCTCGAGATAGGGTGTAGCGGTCTATCCCGAGTGCACTCTCGGGATAGGGTTTTGTGGTCTATCCCGAGTGCACTCTCGGGATAGGGTGTAGCAGTCCTGGCACAAAAGCAAGTTCTCACTTCTTGTGAGAACATTTAAAATGGAACCTAAAACTAAAATGGTTCACCAAAATTTCCATGTGAGAACTTCTTGCAAGAGCTACTTGCTTTGTTTTTAATGGTGCGGAGTTGATCGAGAGCATGAATGTTATTGGAATGTGACGAGATAAATTTTCCATGTGAAGAATTTTGTGGATTTGCATGGAAATGGTCATAAAAATGTTCAAACAATGAATCTGACTCCTCAGAAGAATTCTGCGACAAATTATATAATAAGCACAACAGAAGAAAAAGAAATAATTTCAACAAAACAAATAATGTCCATTGGTACCTGATAAAGTGAAACAATATTCGTTATCTCCATGTTGTACACCGCAATTTTCATCAGTGCTTCGAGAAACTTAAAGAAAAACAAAAGTATTTGCAATTTGATGACGAACTTGATAAATAGGTGATGGCGATCCAAAAACTGTACCTGTTCGACTATCATGTTACCTCTTGCAAAAATTCTTTGATAGAAAACGATATGTTTAGTAAACAACACAGGCCCTGTCATCAAGGCTATGTTATTGATGAGAACTAGCTAAATTGAACTATATTGATTGTAAGTAAAGATTGAAAAAAATCAACTAACCCCTATCCCGAGTGCCCTCTCGGGCTAGAGTTTGGCCTAGCCGCCGCGCCGGACGAGTCTACTCCGAGTGCACTCTCGGTAAATATGTACGCCGAGTGCCCTCTCGGGCTATTTGTAATCTACACCGAGTGCCCACTCGGGATAGGGTGCACTGCCTTTCCTGACATGGCAACTGGTCATCCTACGTGCATGAAAACGTCATATTTCGAGTGCACTCTCGGAATAGATGTTCTGTATTGCGAGAGCACACTCGGAATAGAGTTCTTTGTCCGAGAGGTGGCTAGAACGAGAGCACACTCGGCATAGGTTGATCTACTCCGAGTGTGCACTCGGTTTGTTATTTTCACACTCGCCCCAAAACTGGATTCTTGTAGTGTTCGGTAGTTAGGGCAGAATGCGGGCAAGACAGCTAGACCCGGTCGGCCAGGCGAGGCCACGTCGGTCAGGTCGACGTAAATATGTCCCCCTATTTTGAATTTCGTGCGCGCTGTCAGCTTCTATTTACGTCGGCCAGGCCGATCTAAATATACCTTTCCGAAATTTAATTTTTTCCCAGTTCGGTGGGACACTATTTCCGTCAACCAAGCCGTAAATATGTGTATTTACGTCGGTTTGGCATGGCCGACGTAAATAATACCCTATTTACGTCGGTCTTTTTTAGGCCGACGAAAATATATTTGGCCGACGTAAATATATCGGATTCCTGTAGTGACTCTAGCCTCCTCGGCGTTATCCACCACGACCTCAAGCCTGAGAACTTCCTCTTTGCTAACAAAAAAAGAGAACTCCCCGCTCAAGACCATAGACTTCGGCCTCTCCATCTTCTTCAAGCACGGTAAGCTCCCGGCACCGAGATCCGTCCGTGATTTGGACGAACTGCTTGCCGTTTTGAGGGTTCTCGCAAGATCCGCGGGGGTGGCCATTCTGGGTGGAATTCTCGGTAGTTGCCATTTCTGAGTGCTGTTTCCGTCCTTGTGTAATCTGACGAGCATTTGGTGGTTCTATTTTTGTAGGACTTCCTTAGATGTAATTTTTTCAAACAAATTGGTGGTGTTTGACATGTGTTGGAAAGTTTATCTCTCAGGTGATTCAATATTATGCCATGTGTTGGTAAGGATTGGTTTCAGCTATTATACCATGTATTGGCAAAAGACTAGTTTTATACCATATGTTGGCAATGAACAATTTGATGCTCATGTTATAGAGAACTGTAAGTTGTTATACTTATGCTATTCTTACATGTTATTTTATATACCCGTCAAATTACTTTTATAAAATTCTGTTTGCAAATCAATTACTCGGTATTTACAATTCAAATTCACTTTATACAAAAATAACAGTAGAAGTCTCTTTTGACATAACCTACATTTACTGTATTTTTGTGATATACCTTAAATCTTTCTGAGTACGAAAGTACTCCCTTGTTTATTTGTTGGTTTAGTTGAAGAAGAGTCTCCGAAGATATATACTTCGCCGCAAGATATGAGAAATTCGATAATGCGACTTTCTAGGGATTATATCTTGTCAGTTGCCTGAGTGTTCGATGGGCACACTACAAGATTGTTGTTTTTTTCCACTGCAATATACTTTGAATTGTAAAACTATTTTGTATAAATAACTTCCATAATAATAATATTGAGTATGGATGTACTATCAATGTTATAAATATGTGTACTAGCTACTAATCGAAGGACTAGTACTGTATTCAAATATATCATCTTTCTTGGTACTTTGTACTTAAAAAGGAAGGTTGTTACATGATTCGAGTTTTTGATTTGTGATTAGCTATGAGATTTATGCTTCAGCTGGCGAGATCATCGTTTCCAGTGGCAAGTTAGGGCGGGGTTCACGGGATTAAACTCTATGATTTAGTGGGGACTAGATCTAAAGAGAGGCCGAAGCAGACGAAGGAACTCGGAGGGTGCGACCTGAGCCCTAAGTCCTCCGTCCCGAATTTGAACGATGAACTGACAAGATAAAATTGCAGTACGTGTTGCTGTCCTGGGTCCTGAGTCGTGTCTGCTATATTGTTTTGACTTGAGCTCAGTCAATAATTTGCAGGTCAAACTAAAGCACTTAACAGTCATCAACCACACCCCAAGACCAGGGAGTACCTGACAAATCTTACAACCATAAATTTTTGACGACCCTCACTGCCTGCGTTTGCGGCCGAATGGCTGAATCCCACGGAGCATACCAAACCCAACCTGTTCTGATGTTTTTGAGTCAAACGTTCAGGACACGTTCAAAATTCGGCATGAGTGCACGATCAATTTACAGTTGGTAGAGCAATTGACTTGAACACCTATTAGCAGCCTCACTGATGTGGACGTACTGCTGCCACTGCCGTGGCGCTCGGGGCTGAATGCGTGTGTTCCTGCCCGCGCCGCGCGCGACGTCTCGGAGTCGACGCCGCGGACGTCTAGAAATAGCTGCTGCCGTTTCATGCACGGCCGATCGAACGGAGGACAAGTTACGTTCCGACCGCTTGGTTCGCGGCAACGGAACGCGATATGGCAGCGGGCGCGTCTCCGCTGGGCTACACGTTGCTCGTGCTCCTCCTCGCGCTGTTATGCCTCGTGAATCTGCCTCCCGCGCGCGCGACGGACACGGTCGCCGCTGGCCGGCCGCTCTCCGGCCGCCGGAAGCTCGTCTCTCAGGCCGGCAAGTTGGCCTTGGGATTCTTCCAGCCAGGTAAGTGCATGCTCATGTAAATACATAGGAAATTGCTAAGTATCTCTCGGTTTTTATTTTTATTTTTTTGTCTACAAACACTCAATTTCTTTTTTGTCTATTATATATCGATGTTTTTATTGTTTGTGAGCATTTAATTTTTTATTTATTAAATATTGCTTGGTGATCCACATTGTGCATTTCCATTTTGACTTTGTGATCCGTGTTTTTGTTTGTTGTATTCCTTGAAATTTGTTTTGTTCCACTTTTTTTCACAATTTTCATTATTTTTTACATAATTTAATTTGTGTAAAACTAATATATTGCTGATATAAAAAGGTCATGCAAAAAAGAATTATTTTTTACAAATTGTTACATTATTTTTATATAGTTTAATTTGTGTAAAAATAATATAAAATTGTTGTAAAAATTTCATGTAGAAAAGAATAACATTCCTTGTCTAATACCTAAAAGATTGAGTACTAATTGACAAAATAGTACTCAAATTGGAGGAGGCAAGGTAAATTGATTTTATTTACCGGATCTAGATCAAAACGCTTAAAATTTAAGTACTACTTAGTAAGAAAACACTCATAAAATATGAAATGCAGCTGTGCGTACGGCATACATGCATTACGTGTATAGTTCATTTATATATGGGGACATATCCAGTGCAATCAGGACTTTGGTGCAATCACTGTGCAATCCAACTAAGAAAAGTTTCAAAAAATTTTGAAAAAAATCGTGGATATACATCTCATCTTACCCCATATACATATAAAATTTTATGATCAAATTCATCCTATGTTAAGAGTAATAAAAAAGACAAATTTCTGACAAACTTGAATAGTTCAAATGCACCCTAAATTTGTCTTTTTTGTAACTTCAAACATAGGATGAATTTGATCATGAAATTTTATATGTAGATGGGGTAAGATGAGATGTACATTAACGATTTTTTTCAGAATTTTTTGAAACCTTTCTTAGTTAGATTGCACGGTGATTGCACTAAAGTCCTGATTGCACTGGATATGTCCCCTTTATATATCGCCCTGTTTTTCCGGCAGACGGAGGAGCCGCCGGCAGGTGGTACGTCGGCATCTGGTACCACAACATCTCGGTGCATACGCCGGTATGGGTGGCCAACCGCGACAGGCCGGTCTCCGACCAGGCCTCCTCGCTGCTCGCCATCGAGCCCGACGGCAACCTCGCCCTGCTCGACCGCTCTCGCTCCGGTTCGCCCGTCTGGTCCACGGGAGCCAACACCAGCGCCGTGGCCAATGCCACTGACATGGTCGCCGTCCTCCTCGACACCGGCAACCTCGTGCTCGCGCCCGCGTCCAACGCGTCCGCGGTGCTGTGGCAGAGCTTCGACCACATCGGCGACACGTGGCTCCCCGGCGGGAAGCTCAGGCGTGACAAGCTCACCGGCGCCATCCAGGGGATGGTCTCGTGGAGGGCGCGCAGCGACCCCGCGCCGGGGATGTATACGCTCCAGCTCGACCCGTCAGGGGCGCTGCAGTACGTGCTGTTGTGGAACGGCACCAGGGAGTACTGGGCCACCGGTAACTGGACGGGTCGGTTCTTCACTGGCGCGCCGGAGGTCGCCGCGTCTAGCGGCAGCACCGGGTACAGCTTCCAGTTCGTGGACAACAACGAGGAGAGCTATTTCACGTACAACTTCGCCGTCAACACGACGGTGTACCGGTTTGTCATGGACTTGTCCGGGCAGATCAAGGGGTGGTTCTGGGTGGAGGCCACTCAAGAGTGGAATCTGGTGTACGCCGAGCCCAAGGCACGGTGCGCTGTGCCGCACGCCTGCGGCGCGTTTGGCGTATGCAGCGAGGGCGCGTCCACCGCATGCGACTGCGCCAGGGGGTTCAGCCCGCGGAGTCCGGCGAGCTGGGACCTCAACGATTACACAGGTGGCTGCGTGCGTAACGTCGAGCTGCTGTGCGGGAAGAATGGCTGCGGCTACACCGCCGGCTCGAAGAAGGTGGAGCAGGACAGGTTCTTACGCATGGACGGCATGAGGCTCCCCGACGACGGACGCGTCGCGGGAGCCGCGAGCTCCAGCGACTGCGAGCGCGCGTGCCTCGGGGACTGCACCTGCTCTGCTTACGAGTACAACGACAGCTGCATCCTGTGGCATGACGATCTGCTAAACTTGCAGGACGGTTTCGGAGGACGGGCCGGCGCGGGGAGCATCTACCTCCGGCTGGCCGCGTCGGAGCTCCCCGGCCCGAGGAGCCGCACATGGCGGACTGTCGGGATCACGGTCACTGCACTCGTCATCGTCTGCTTCGTGATCGGCGCCACCGTTCTTCTCGTCCGTACAGCAAGGAGGAGAAGAACATCCAGAGTCAACGCTCTCACCATCTCCGACGGCTGCGTGACCAGCGTCAAGTACAGGGACCTGCAGTCCCTGACAAAGAACTTCTCCGACAAGCTCGGCGGCGGCGCCTTCGGGTCGGTGTTCAAGGGCCAGCTCTCCGACCACACCGCCGTGGCTGTCAAGAAGCTGGAGGGGCTCCGGCAAGGCGAGAAGCAGTTCCGTGCGGAGGTTAGCACGCTCGGCACCATCCAGCACGTCAACCTGATCCGGCTGCTCGGCTTCTGCTCCGACGGCGGCGACCGGAAGCTTCTCGTGTACGAGTACATGCCCAACGGCTCGCTCGACCGGCACCTTTTCCGCAGGACATTCTACGTCTTGAGCTGGAGGGCGCGGTACCAGGTCGCGCTCGGCGTCGCCAAGGGGCTCGCCTATCTCCACGACCATTGCCTGGACTGCATCATCCACTGCGACGTTAAGCCGGAGAACATCCTACTCGACGCCGCCTTCGCCCCCAAGGTGGCAGACTTCGGGCTCGCAAAGCTCGTCGGGCGGGACTTCAGCCGGGTACTGACCACCATGCACGGCACCATCGGGTACCTCGCGCCGGAGTGGATCAGCGGGGAGGCGATCACCGCCAAGGCCGATGTGTTCAGCTACGGGATGATGCTTTTCGATGTTGAAGTATAAATGAATTGCCCACCTTTCCTCATCAGCTTAAGCTTTTAGGGTGAACTGGCTGGTGCATGCAACTCAATATGGTATCGAGGCCAAGAGGTCTTAAGTTCAAGACCGGTTGGCGCAATTTTAAAAATAATTGCAGACCACTTCTATTCCACGTCCCAGCACGAGGGCTCGCGTGAGTGAGTGTTGAAGTATAAATGAATTGCCCACCTTTTCTCATCAGCTTAAGCTTTTAGGGTGAACTGGCTGGTGCATGCAACTCAATATTCGAGATTGTTTCGGGGAGGCGGAACGTCGAGCACCGGGAGTCCGAGCCGTCGTCGGCGTCGGCGGCTAGCGGCGAGGAGGACCACAAGACGACGTTCTTCCCCATTCTGGTCGCGAGGAGGCTCGAGGAAGGGGGCGACGTGATGACTCTGCTGGACCCCGAGCTGGAAGGGGACGCGAACGTCGACGAGTTAAGAAGGGTGTGCAAGGTCGCCTGTTGGTGCATCCAGCACCGCATCGACGCGCGGCCGACGATGGCGGAGGTTGTGCAGGTGCTAGAAGGGCTCACGGACGTCGAGATGCCGCCGGTGCCAGGGTACCTTGAAGTGCTCGCAGGACGGCCAATAAGGCACGAGTCACAACACTACAGCTCGTGATGTACGTACAATTTGTCAATGCTGTCTTCTGAAATTAATTAATCACCGTAGATTATGGCCTATTTATAACACACGAATTTCACAAGAAACACTTCATTTCCATACAAATTGAGAAAAACTCTCGAATTCCAAATGTGGATTCTTGAAGTACTCCAAGGCTGTGTTTAGAACGATATGCTCGGAAAGATGGTTTGACTATTGGCTTATTACAGACAAGACGTGAGCATGGATTACGTTATTCTCTCGTTCTTTTCTTTTTGTTTTGATTTTGTCATAATTGATTGCATAAGAGTTAAAGGTTGATATATGAAACTAACTAGTACTCAAATTTGAGTTAGCCTTTCCCCAGCACATATAAGTCTCTGCAAATACATTCTTTTGAGAGGCTGTACAGATACTCCTATTAACTGGATGATGTACTCCGCTGTGTAGTTTTAAACTAGAAACATCCGCGCATTTTTTTAACCCAAACCAAAAAAACGAACTAAATTAATCGAAAAATTAATTTTGCTGGTTTTTAATTTATGGTTCGGTTTTTGCATTCCAAAAACTGAATTGACCGTAAAACTAATTAGCCGATGCTATACCAATTCGGCCGTTTCCCATTCCCTTGTTCCCCATTTGCCATTCCCCATCCTCCACTTCCTCGGCAATCGACACATAGCCACACACACGACCACCTGAGTCCTAGCTCCCGACCAACCGGCCTCCACCCAACCACCGCAGCTCCAAGCAGTGCGCCACCTCCCTCGCGAACTCTGCCCACTCTAGGTCAGTGAAAACCAGGCTACGGCGCACGGTGGTAGGGAGGGAGTGGAGCATGGAGGAGGGGAGAGGCTCGATGTCATCAGGGAGGTCGGCGTTGAGGTGATCAGAGATGGGGGAGATGGAGGGGAAGGGGAGCGCGGGAGGCGGAGGCGGTGCTTTTATCAACGAGCGGGGGCAGTTCTTGAAGAGGTGGACGGGTGCTCCACTCACGAATCTCTCCACCTCTCCGACTTCAAATCCAAGTTGTGTGGGGGAGAAAGCAAGACGATTGAGGCATGAGCACGATTGAGAAGAGGTGAGATTGTTGCGCGCAAGCAAGATTTCAGGGGCGGCGGCTTGTGGCTTGCAGCAACTTGCGATGGCCGATAGTGAGAAGCCCCCATGGCACCAAGCCACTAAGGTACTAACCTCCAACCCCCGCTGAGGTATGCCTATTCTTGCAAACGATAACCTCTCTCGATCTTGTAACAGACTGAATGCCCAAATGATTGAACAAACTCCCACACCCTGTAATTTTTACTTGGCAAGAACAAGATCCTAGTTTAGATTATCTCCTAATCTCAAAAATCGAATGCAAATTGTGTGAATTGATCTTCTACAATCAAGTCCGCTGGGAGGAGGGAATGGGTGTTGATGATTCAATTAATTGAATTAATTGGACTTAATTTTTTGGTTAAAATGGTTTAGTTTTTTATTTTCGTCTAAGAATTTGGGTAGCTAGTTTTCAAAAAACGAATCATTTTTAAACCGAATAAACCGAACCAAAAAAATCTAAAAAACCGAATGCCTACCCCTACATCCACGTGCAATTGATTTGTTTTCTATTTTATTAATTTTCCTTCAAGGAATAAACATTATGCCCTTTGCAAATAGCAAGATTTCTACTCCATTAGATCACAAATAGTTGTTGTCGGGGATTGGGTATTCTCGGTAGACGACCATCGTATCCCGGTGGCCTCCGAGCATACCCATGCTCGGACGTCGTCCCCAAGAAAGAATCTTCGGACCACCCGACCTCCGGGCCGGCCCCCATCCTCCGTCGAGCTCACCCCCGAGCATGCCTGCTCGGGGATCCGCGACCAGGCGACCCGGTCTACCGAAGGGACCTCGTGCTTCGCCCAAAAGCCGGGCGCGGTCCACGAAGACAACGTGGCATTAATTACGCGGCGGCTCGAAGGACTGCGCGCCCACGATCTGCACGCCCGCGGTCTGCGCTCCCGCGATTTGCGCCCATTGTACCCACGTCGCGCTGTGCCCAGCGGGAAGCAAGGGAACAGCTCCGCCCACATCCGGAACAGTGGCGCGCCCCCTGTAATAAATGTTGCGTCGCTTGTAACCCCCTATAAATACCTTCTCGCACGAAGGGTTCAGGGTTCGGTTCGGTTAGCCCGACTTCATTCCCTGTTTTCCTCACACAGAGAGCTTGTTGCTGGGGGTCTGAAGGATAGTCCTTAGAACCTCCTAGGGCCCCCCGAGCAAGCATATTGTAATACACCCTCAAGAAGTTAGTACAATCACTGGACATAGGGTTGTTATCTCCCCTGCGAGAGGCCCGAACCAGGTCAAAAGCCTTCCCTTGTTCGCTGTGATTGTCCCGACCACCTCGATCCGTAGCTCGGTAGGACCTCAGACGACACACCCCCCGCGGAAAAGGGGCCTTAGGTTGATTCCTCATTCAACAAGTAAGCTCGGTGGGGAACCGGTTCCCAAATCGTCGACAGTTGTCATTTTGAACATCGATACGGTCTCTAAAACACAACATTGACAATTGATTTCTATTATAATATATTTATAAAACCCAATAATATTACAATATTATAAAAGTACTTTTCGAGACAATTCTACAAATATGATTTTCATGTATCCAGTTTAAATATTTTAAAAGATATTGATAGTCAAAGTTTGGAAAGTTTGATTCAAATTTGTGACCATATGGAGTAATACGTTAGAGGGACTTGCCTTGGTCGGTCAGCCAATTTTTTAGATAACATTTTTTAAAAAATGCATAAATAATATGCCACAACAAAATTTTACATAAATACCCACCTGTCACTATTTCAAATGGTGACATCCTCTCTGTCACCAATGGGATAGTAAGAAAATATTGACAAGATGTGGGATTTGTTAGCATAGATAGATATCATGGTTTTGATGTCAATGTACTATGTCAAAATAAAAATAGGGAAATAATCATCGAGAGAGGAATTACATTGGATGCAATAGAGAAAAACATAGCCAAGATTCCAAAAAAAAGGTTAGAAAAATTTGGAGTAGTTTTGTCATTTGATGGTGCAATTTGTTGTAGGCATAATAACATGAATTGACATTTAATGTTCGTAGAAATGGAGTGAAAGATCGCATAGCATTTCATAAAAAAAGCAAGGAGTATATAGCACATAAGGAAGAAAATGACAAAGAATTACGTAGAATATGATGAGAGAAAATGTACATACAATCACATTACATATCATGATATAGAAAATGATGAAAGTGGCATGACGTGTATAGTATGATTCGTTGCCTATATTTGCCTTGGTACTTATACAATACAAATGATGGTACGGATGAACCATGAACGGAAACTTCAACTAAGATACACGCTACTACATAGAATGATACAACACTATCTCTTCATCTGGGTTTGTTCCCAACCTTTCAAGAAAAAACCAATAGTGATATATAATTCAGCGTGGGTGAGAAATATAGTGCAAAACATCACTATCGATCTGACCACAAAACTGATAGTGATGACTATCGCCATCACATAACTGATAGTGATGTTAGATGTTATATGTATCACTATCGGTTTTGTGGTCAGAACTGATAGTGATTATGTGAGACACACCGCATAACTAACCTAGGGTAGCGACAGTAGCACTGTCATTACACTGGGATAATTACACGAATCTCAGTATAGTAGCTAACAAAATATTTACTATACCATATTCAGAGTGTTACAGCAAAATAATAATTAGGGACTACATAAAAATATATTCAAATTAGGTTATGCAGAGCTATATGTCTATTACATAATTATACATACGATCCTTGTATAACAAAACACTACTACAAATGAGGCTTATATCGGGCCTTACGATCACGACGGTTTTTCAAAACCGTCGTAATATGGAACATCATGCGAGCGGTTATGTACTCAAACCGTCGGTGCATATATCCTGAGCGGTTTTATATTACAACAAATGCATGATGTAAAATATCACGAGCGGTTTGTAAATACAACCGTGCGTGATATCTGATACTCATTAAAGACGGTTTCTAAGTAAAACCGTCAGGAAATCCTGACGGTTATATAACACAACCGCTCTGTAATATCTATAGTAGTCATTACAGCATTGTTATATTTAGAAACCGTGCGTGATATTCCTTGCATCACGCATTTACCGTAATATAAAACCGTCGTGATAAAACCCTCGTCTTCGTAAAAACAGAGCCTCGATCCATCCACTTCGTTTATAGGGTTTCGGTTTAGGTGGTAATTTGTGGAAGTGAGGCGATTTTTTGAAAGAAGGCCATTGATTTGAAGGGTGATATTAGATTCATTTGATTTTGGTGATCTAAGGTTAGTAATGAGTTCTCTAATTACATGCATCCAATTCAATATCTAGGTTGGTTAGGAGAGAATTAATTTAAAGATTGTTTGATTAGATCTAGCTTAATTGTAGCTGGATCCATATGTTGTTTGTGATATTTGGTTAGTAATGTGTTTTAATTGCATTATATTCAACATCTAGCTTGTAGAACCATGTGTTCATTGTTTGATCTATAAGGTTAGCTAGTAATGGTTCTATTTGCATAATATTATATTCGATCATGATGTAGCTAGCTAACTTGTTAAGGATAGAATTTAAAGATTGTTTAGATCTAGCTTATAGATCAATTCAAGTCTTTTGGTGATCTAAGGTTAGTAATGGGTTCTAATTTCATTATTATATTGAAGCTTAATTTGAATTGTGTTAATTATTTCTTTGTGATGCAATTAAGGTATGTAATTGCATAATTAGTTTAAGAATATGTGCATCGCACTACACAGTGCATAATATTTAACACTAAGCTGTTACATGTGTAGCGTAGATGGATCGAAGCTGGATGTACGCTGAGAACCGTACGAGTGTTGAGTACCTTAATGGCGTCTCCACTTTCAAAAGAGCTGCAGGGGAGGATATGTTTAATAAGGGGGTGCAATTCATGGCATGTCCGTGCATTGATTGCGAAAATTTGAAGATGTTTCGAAACTCAGCGCAGATCGAAGCACACTTGATTCGTAGGGGTTTCAAAAGGGGCTATACATGTTGGACCAGTCATGGCGAATAGCGTAATATATAGGAAGCAGCAAGTAGTGTTAATATCGTCGACGAAGTCAATGATGTGTCGGATGATCATATCGATTGTGCTTCCGATGAGGACAGGTTGCAGGATGACAATTTGGATCGAGATCTTTGCGCGATGCGAAGAAACCTTGATGACAGAGAATATGGAAAGTTCCAGGGCTTGATGGAGGACTCGGAGAAACCTTTGTTCGCAGGGTGCAAGTTGAAATACACAAGGTTATCATCCGTGCTTGAACTACTCAAATTGAAGGCAAGCAACGGTTGGTCTGACAAGAGTTTCACAGTGCTGTTACGTCTATTGGCGGACATGCTTCCAGAGGGAGACGAGTTGCCGACAACCATCTACAAAGCCAATAAGGTTTTTTGTCCCTTGGGAATGGAAGTAGAAAGAATACATGCTTGTCCAAACGACTATATCCTGTACCGCAAAGAGTACACAAACTTGCATATATATCCGGTGTGCAGCGCATCCCGGTACAAGCGTAAGAGTCATTCAGATGATGATGGCGAGAGTATTCAGGTGAAAAAAGGACCTCCTGCTAAGGTGGAATGGCATCTGCCTGTAATTCCCCGTTTGAAGCATTTGTTTGCGAACCCAAAGGAGGCAAAACTATTGCGTTGGCACTTTGTAACACCCCAATTTTTTGCTTTTCTTGCATGTAAATGGTATTTTAACTTTTTGGGAATTTCTGGAATTTATTTGGATTTATTTGGATTTAATTGATTTTATTTGGAGTTATTTTGAATTAAGCCATTTATCAAATTAATTAAATAATAGAAAAGTTAAAATAAAATTTTGCTAAAAATATTTTATTTGAGTCACAAATGTCCTAAAATATTTATGAGAATTTTTCGAATTTTTTTCGATATTTTTAATGCCCCAATTAAATTATTTTATTTTAGGAATTAATTTTATTAGGAAAAGGATTAAAATCGATGAACGATCTTGGGCGAAATCTTTCTGCGGCCCGTTCGGAAAACCCTAGCGCCGTAGCCGTTTGATCCTCATCAAGCGCTCCACGTCGCGCCACGTCGCCTAATCGAAGTCACCGCCGGATTCCGCCGCCGCCGCCGTGTGGGCCTCGGTCTCCGCGCTTTTCACGGAAGCCAAGGGCGCTATTTAAAGCACCGCCACCCGTGGCGTGATCCTTCCTCGCCGCACCCGCCCGTACACTTCACGCCACGAGTCGTAAATCGCCTCGCCGCTTGAGCTCGCCAAAGTTCCCAAAGCCAACCGCCGAAGTTCTTGGCGTCGTTTAAATGCCGCCGGTGATTCTCGCCGTCGCCCGTACCACCGAACTCACCTTTCCAAGCGCGTCGGGAGCCACTTCTTCGCACGGAGAAGCACGGAACGACGTCGCCACGTCTTCGTCTCGTCTCCGGTCGAATCTGCGCCGCCGCATCGTCGCCGGGTTTCACGAAGCCGCCAACGGACGATCCCCATCCGGCCGTGAGGTGAGCCCGTCGCCCTCGAAGCAGTGAACTCAACTTCAAACCTCCGCCGTTAGATGCAAATCCGAGGCGGTAGTAATGCTGCGTCGCCGTTCATCGCGTGCGCGTGTCGCGACAACGCGGACCCACACGTCGGTCGCATCGCGCTTGCGCCGCAGGCGCATGAGTCGTGACAAAGACGGGCGGGCCCGCATGTCGGCCGCACCAACCGGTGACGACGGTGGCGTCACGGTGGGTCCCATCTGTCGATGAGTCGCCGATGACGTCATGCTAACGCCGACGGGGGCGGTCGGGGCTGGCGTCATCAAGGCCACGGTCGATTACGTGGTGGCGACGCGTGTCACCGAGACGCATAATAATTATTTTTCGAAAAGAAAAATATTTATTTAATTCGGTTTAGTGATTTTAAATGTATTTTGAAACTTCAAACGCTTATAACTTTCGCTTTTAACTCCGATTTGAATGATTCCAATTTCTATAAATTTGTAAAATTGTGATCTTTCTGTTTATGAATTTTAATTGAATTTTTGAGCACTGTTTGTCTACTGTTTATTTATTTATTGGTGTTTAATTGCGTTACGCGTGAGCGTTGAAGTGCGAAGGTTTCGAGGAGAAGTTCGACCAGGAGCAAGTTAGGGAACGAACCAGCACTTTTTGAAGGCAAGTTGTGTTTGATCATGTTGAACCTATTAGAGCAAATTATTTTGCTTTAAACTATTGCATGCTAATTTGATAGAAATGACTTTGAATAAGTTTTGGGATTAGTTAAATGCCTAGTTCTTTGTATGCCACTTTGTCGTATATAATTGTAAGCCATGAATCCTTTGTCACCCTAGGTTATGGACTAATAGTTGGACATTAATAATTTGCCAACATGGGTTGAGTAGACCAAGTAGTATGCTTAGCCCCGCCACGTGGACATATTGTGATTTTGGAATACCAAAGTTAATATTGACTTAATGAGATATGGAATGTATTTTGTGAATGAGACATGTGTTATTGAGTTGATGATGTACGTGGTGCAATGGTAAAGAACAAGGTGGGAAAATGATTTAGACCGAGGCATGTGGCAAGATTGTTTACAGTGGGCCAAGAGTGGCAAGCTCGGGCGGTCGTATTTGGTCTTTTATTGGTTATGGATATTTGATTTCACACTTGGTTAGTCTTGCCTCGGTCAACTAAGGACTTAACCTTGCGAGCATTTGAACCGTGAGTCTTTCATACAACCACAAGCTCCGCAATGGGGCGGGCTTAGCTGAGTAAACCGGGAAATCTATTCTTTGGTACTGTCATGGTGGTGTGGGGCCCGGAGAAGCGGGTGAGAACTCACATGGCGCAAGAGGGGGGCCCTGGGTGTGGTAACCAGTCCCTCTAGTGTTGAAACCTTAGCGGGCAGTACTGGGTTTAGATGGAACTTTGGAAATGCTTCGTTACGGTTATTTGCCTTGGAGGTATTTGGTTGTATCTTGTGGGTAAAGTGTATAACCTCTGCGAGTGTACAACCTATTGAATAGCCGTGCTCACGGTATTGAGCATCGCTTCGGTGATTCTGATCAAGGGTTAGATTTTCATGAAAATGACTTGTTTATGGAAAATGCTTGGGTTGGTAATGATGAACTGGACTTAGGACGAGAAAAATGATTCTGATTGAAATGTTTGTGAAAGCTATTATTCCTACTCTTTTTTCTTGCTTTGCAATCTATTCTTGTTTACTTGAAATGTTGTCTTGCACATGAGCCATAGCCTATCCTTTGTACTAAGCCATGCATATAGTATATTAGCATTGCATTACATGCATGACTTCTTTGAGTGCTCAAAGTACTCACCCACAACAACACAACCGGTTGAAGAAGAAGCAACCCCGCTTTCGGAGGAGGAGTACGGGAGGAGCCGAGCGAACTAGGGAGCGAGCCCGATCGGTTACTGTGGCAAATTGGTTGGCGCCACGAGTTTATTTTATTTTATTTCATTTGCATTTGAATATTTTAATAAGTTTTAAGCCTGAGGCGTATCTTTGTAACTTGACCATAAGGTCAATCTACTAGTTTGAGTATTTACTTAAAAGTACGTCATTATTATTTGGTTATGGTGTGATATGTACCAATGTTGAGGATGTGTGCACTAAGCGTGATCTGGACTAGTCTTGAATACACGAAGAGTCCGGATTTGCACATTCGGGTCCCGACAGAGGTGGTATCGAGCCATCTTGGTGTAGGCTGGCCCTTAGTTAGAATGGTCGTAGTGAGGATAAAATTATTTTCTAAAAAGTTAAAATGAGCCAAGATGATAATGCAATCTTGACTTATCCCTTCTTTCTTTTCATACCCCTTGCTGAATTTAACACGTATTAGCTTTGTTTAAAATTTACGAGTTTCACGTGAGTGACCTTTGGCGAATGAGGATGATCCACTCTTTCGGTGGCGCCTTTGGAGATGTGCGGCGGAGCTTTGGCGTATGATGCATTCTTTGGGAGGTTATAATGAGCCGATCTCTGGGGACGATCAGAGATCGGGCGGGGCTGGATATTGCAGGATGTCACTATCACGGTCTCACGCTAGGATATAGGCGAGGGCGAGTCGTCCCATCCGCATCACTGCCGGAGGTTGTCATTTGTGTTGGGATTCGGAGACATCGCGTCTGGCGATGAGGCGGTGCTCGTACCTACCGAGGAGTTGGATGGCACGATGTTTCATCACCACCAACGCAGAGACACGCTACAACTGGCAAGAACCCATAGAGGAGGAGGATGCCACGATCACCCACGGCGGATATGTTATCGCTCAAGAGGATGTTATCGGCGAGTCGGTTCGGGGCTGCGGAGGTCTCGTGGCGAGTTCACGCAGCGGCGCGATCTGTTGCGAACTTGTGAGTACTTGGCCCCTCTATCCAGAGGATTGGGAGCCGGAGACAACATGTCACGGACGAGCGGAGCGATCTTTGGAGCTACATGACCAGACCGGAGGAGCCACACAGAGCTGCGGCGAGCGAGCGGTGGAAGTGAAGTCGAGCAGTGGAAGTGAAGCGAGCTTGTGGAGGCCAAGCGAGAGCGATGGAGGTTGAGCACATGCAAGCGCATCCGGCGGAGGATCGTTGGGATAGGTTTGTACCAGCACCGGCACACCGCGGTGTATCCACGAGAAGTTCGGTGGGGTTGGCTCGAGTGGCGTTAGGATTAGCAGTTGAGACTCTGCGTTGAGTCGCGTCTTGGAATAAGAGTCACCCTTAGGCGTTTGACTCGAGTATTAGTTTGATTTGCTTCTTTCATGCTTGTGAGTGATCGGTATGTGTTGCATGGCCCATAGGCATTGTGAGCAACCATACCTCGATATTAATAAAGTAATAAAGTTAGATCTTGAACTACACCTTTGACCCGCATAAGTACTCTATTACTTGTCTATTCTTATTTCCTCTCGTCTCTAAACCATGGCGCAATCGGCGGATGGTGAACACTCGAGGCAGCCAAGGAGGAAATGGGGCGGTTCTCGCTCATTTGAAACATCGATGATGAAGGATTAGGATCTCAACCAGCACCGCCAGATTGACATCTGTAATTTTGGGGCCTTTATTGCTGCATGCAGACCCGGTTAATGCATGCCATGATCAGCAGATCTGACAAGTCCTTCGCCCAGCCGCATTGCCGCCCCAAGTTAACCAAGTCAACCCGGTCACGAGAGGCCACACTCGAGGCTGTCGAAATTCATGAGGACACGGCGCCTACATTTTCGGGAATGCCAATCCATTGGAGGCGATGATTGGTGAGGGCGATAGAGAGAAAGTTGCACATTACCGGTCTGAAGGAAATGAGAGGGTACTCTCGCCTCTCATCGACTTGAAGGAACCTTGGTGAATGGTGGGAAAACTATGTTGCTCATGAACACCCACAGGACATCGGTGGGAGGAGTTCACAATTGCTTTCGGCGCATACCATGTGCGAAGGCATCATGGAGCTGAAAAAGGAGGAGTTTAGGGCCTCAAGCGGGGCAATCAACCGGTGTTGAGTATCTGAATAAGTTCACGCACCGGCACGCTCCTTTTGAGGATGTAGCAACGGATAAGGCGAGCGGTCTCGATTCATGAAGGGCTGAATTCGGGGCTGCAGGTGGGACTCATAACCCACACTTTTCGACTTTGAGAGCTAGTGAACAAAGCGCCGATATTGGAGGACAAGCGCAAGGAGCCGGAGGACAACCGAAGCCTTGAGATGGCACAAAGCAGGAGCACGCCCGAGGCGCGGCGTTTGAGGTTACACCAAACCGAGTTCTTGAGTTTCAGCCAAGGAATGTGATGACAACGCCGCCACCAAAGACCGAGACCGCCGGACAAAATTTCGAGACACCAACACCGGTTGGGAATGCGGCCATGAGAAGCCGCGATCGGTTGTGGCGTTGCAAATGCAAGCGAGCTAGGGCATTTGCCAATTATTGTCCTAGAAGGGAGGAGGAGGACACCGATTCGCTTCAACCTCGGGCCTACTCCACGAAGACACTGCGCCAGGAGCAAGCCGTGGAGCTACACAATCTAGAGTTGCCACACAGACCGTAGTAAGGGGCCGAGTCAACCATGTCATCGCAGATGCAGTGCAGAATACATCGGACGTCGTATTGGGTAAGTTACTGGTCAACTCGATTACTGCAATGCTTTTATTTGATTCTGGAGCTTCGCATTCATTTATATCTCGGATTTTTGCTGTGAACAATGGGTTGAAAATGGTGAACCTTAGGCATGTATTGCTAGTACAATTCCCGGGATCAGAACTCCGATCTGATGTAGGATGTTCTGGGGTAAAGTTGCTTATAGATGGAACAGAGTTCCTAGCAAACTTAGTGGTGTTAGATACCCAGACCCTAGATGTTATTTTGGGAATGGACTGGTTGTCTAAGCACAAGGTTGTACTAGACTGTGGACGAAGAGTCATATCAGTCGAGAGCCCTTGTGGGAGAAAGATAGAGTTTCAAGCAACCGCCGTTCGGGATGGACAGTTGATGGTCAATAGTGTGAAGGCCGTTAGCATAGAAGATGTGCGGTTATCGAGAGTACCGGATGTGTTTCGGAGGATTTACAGGATGCCACCGACGAGGGACATAGAGTTTATGTCGAGTTAATGCAAGGGAGCGGCCCGATAGCGAAGAGACCTTATCGGATGTCAACCAATGGCGGGTCGAAATGAAAAAGCAGATTGAGGAGTTATTGGATAAGGGATTTATTAGACCTAGTTAAATGCCATGGGGAGCACCGGTTCTATTTGTCAAGAAGAAGGATGGAAGTTCTGGGATGTGTGTGGATTACCGAGCCTTAAATGAAGTCACTATAAAGAATAAGTACCCACTACCGGGATCGATGACCTATTTGACCAGGTTGAGAGAGGCTGGAGTTTTCTCCAAGATTGACCTCGATCGAGGATATCACCGGTGAAGATTCGATCGGAGGATGTGCCGAAGACCACATTTTCGTCAAGATATGGACATTACGAGTTCACAGTTATGTCTTTTGGTTTGACAAATGCACCTGCATACTTCATGAACATGATGAACAAGGTTTTCATGGAATACCTGGATAAGTTCGTTGTTGTGTTCATAGATGACATTCTAGTTTACTCCAAGACCAGGGAAGAGCATGCAGAGCATCTGAAGCTAGTTTTGGAGAAGTTAAGAGAACAGCAACTTTTCGCCAAGTTTAGCAAGTGCGATTTACGGAAGAACAAAGTGGAATTCCTTGGACATGTAGTGACCGTAGAAGGGTTGCGGTTGATCCAAGTAAGGTGGAAGCAAGTGTTGCATTGGGAGCCACCCAAGGCGGTGACTCAAATCCGTAGTTTCCTTGGAATGGTGGTTATTATCGCCGATTTATTGAAGGATTCTCCACGATTGCGAGACCACTTACGCAATTGTTGAAGAAGGAGAAGAAGTTTGCATGGACGGGATGTGGCGGAGTTTTCGGGAGTTGAAGAAACGTTTGACAACGGCACCGGTGTTAGTTCTCTGGGATTTAAGCGAGTTTTGATATATCTTGTGATGCATCGCGCCAAGGGCTTGGTTGCGTGTTAATGCAAAAGCAGAAAGGTCGTCGCATATGCATCAAAGGCGATTGAGGCTGCATGAAGAACTATCCGACGCATGATCTGGAATTAGCGGTAGTGGTGCATGCCTTGAAGTTATGGCGACACTATCTAATTGGGAGCAGATGTGAGGTGTACACGGACCATAAGAGTCTTAAATATATATTTACTCAATCGGACTGAACATGAGGCGAGGAGGTGGTTAGAACTAATTAAGGATTACAATCTGGGATTCATTATCACCCAGGAAAGCCAATGTGGTGGCCGATGCTTTAAGCGAAAAAAGCCATTCGGTGAACATGTTGGTGGAAGCAAGTCGGTCGAGTTATGCAAGGAATTTGAAGTGAAGTTGGAAGTTGTACCTAAGGGATTCTTAGCAGCTCTGGAGGTGAAGCCTACTGGAAGATCAGATTCGTGAAGGACGAGAAAAGCGATGTCAAGATTGAGAGGATTAAGTCTAAAATGGAGGAAGGTAAGGCAAAGGATTTCAAAATTTGGATGAGCAAGGTACATTATGGATCAAGAATCGCATTTGCGTGCCGCACAAGAAGGCTCAAAAACAGTGATTACGGAGGAAGCTCATGACTCAAGTACTCTATTCATCCGGAAGCGCTAAGATGTACCAAGACACGAAGGAAAGATTCGGTGGCCAAGCATGAAGCGTGAAGTTGCGAGCATGTTGCGTTGTGCGATACATGCCAAAGGGTCAAAGCAATGCATCAAAGGCGGTGAGGATTGCTGCGGCCATTGAAGATACTGAGTGGAAGTGGGAGGAAATCGGAATGGACTTCATTCTTGGTCTCTGAGGACCCAGACGGTATGACTCCGTATGGGTTATAGTGGACCATTTGACAAAGGTCGCCCACTTCATCTGGTAAAGACTACCTATTGAGTGGGACCGCCTAGCAGATTTGTATATGTCAAGGATTTGTGTATGCATGGAGTCCAAGAAAATTGTATCGATGAGGAACCCGGTTTACCTCGAGATTTTGGGATAGGTTGCATGAGGCCCTAGGAACCGTCTGAATTTGATACCACATATCACCCATGCAGACGGACGGGCAAGCAAAGAGTTAATCGAATCTTGGAGGATATGTTGAGGGCATGTCGTTGGCTTATACAACCTCATGGGACAAGTGCTTGCCGACGCCGAGTTTAGCTATAACAACAGACTACCGAGCAAGTTTGCGAGATGTCGCCATTTGAAGCACTATATGGAAGACCACAGCCGGACGCCGTTGAATTGGAATGAGGCAGGAGGCGTCATATGTTGGTAGGAAATTCTTGAGAAGTCAAGAGCGGTAGCCATGATCGAGAAGCGGTTGAAAAATCGCAATCAAGACGTAAGAGTTATGCCGATAATCGCTTGAGGATTTGAGCTTTGAGCTGAAGATTTTGTGTATCTCGAGTTGCCCCACTCAAAGGAGTTAAGAGGTTTCACACTAAAGGGAAGTTAGCGCCAAGATATGTTGGCCCATTTAAGATATTAAGCCGTAGAGGTGAAGTAGCGTATCAGCTAGAGTTACCACAGTCTCTAGCAGGTGTGCATGATGTGTTTCATATGTCACAATTAAAGAAATGTCTCCGAGTGCCAGAAGAGCAGATGCCGTTAGAGTCGGTCGAGCTGCAGGAGGATTTGACCTATAAAGAGTACCCGGTGAAGATCTTGGACACGATGGATCGAGAAACGAGAAATAAATCGACCCGCTTTTGCAGAGTTCAGTGGAGTAACCATTACGAGAGCGAAGCAACCTGGGAGTGCAAAGAAGATCTGAAGAAGGAATTTCCACACCTATTCCTTAGTTAGCCCTAAATCTCGGGGTCGAGATTCCGTTAAGGGGGGGGAGGTTTGTAACACCCCAATTTTTTGCTTTTCTTGCATGTAAATGGTATTTTGACTTTTTGGGAATTTCTGGAATTTATTTGGATTTATTTGGATTTAATTGAATTTATTTGGAGTTATTTTGAATTAAGCCATTTATCAAATTAATTAAATAAAAGAAAAGTTAAAATAAAATTTTGCTGAAAATATTTTATTTGAGTCACAAATGTCCTAAAATATTTATGAGAATTTTTCCAGAATTTTTTCTGATATTTTTAATGCCCCAAATAAATTATTTTATTTTCAGGAATTAATTTTATTCGGAAAATGATTAAAAATCCCGATGAACAATACTGGACCGAGTACTGTGCGGCCCGTTTCGGAAAACCCTAGCGCCGTAGCCGTCCGATCCTCATCCGACGCTCCACGTCGCGCCACGTCGCCCCAATCCGAGTCACCGCCGGATTCCGCCGCCGCCGCCGTGTGGGCCTCGGTCTCCGCGCTTTTCACGGAAGCCGAGGGCGCTATTTAAAGCGCCGCCACCCGTGACGTGATCCTTCCTCTCGCCGCACTCCGCCGTACACTTCACGCCTTGAGTCGCCGTCGCCTCGCCGCACGAGCTCGCCGAAGTTCCCAAAGCCAACCGCCGAGTTCTTCGCGTCGTTTCGTTGCCGCCGGTGATTCTCCGCCGTCGCCCGTGCCACCACCGAACTCACCTTTCCAAGCCGCGTCGGGGGAGCCACTTCTTTGGCCACGGAGAAGCACGGAACGCCATCGCCACGTCTTCGTCTCCGTCTCGTCGAATCGCCGCCGCCGCATCGTCGCCGGGTTTCACGAGCCGCCAACGGACGATCCCCATCCGGCCACGAGGTGAGCCCGTCGCCCTCGAAACAGTGAACTCCAACTTCAAACCTCCGCCGTTAGATGCAAATCCGAGGGCAGCCGTAATGCCACGTCGCCGTTCACTGTGCACGTGTCACTGACAACGCGGACCCACACGTCAGTCGCACCGCACCGCGCACTGTGCGCATGAGTCGCTGACAGCACGGGCCCGCATGTCAGCCGCACCGAACCGGTGACGTCAGGCTGACGTCACGGTGGGTCCCATCTGTCAGTGAGTCAGCGATGACGTCATGCTGACGTCAGCACGGGAGCCGGTCAGGGCTGACGTCAGCAAGGCCACGTGTCGTTCTGTGGTGGCGACACGTGTCACCGAGGACGCAATAATTATTTTTCCGAAAAGAAAAATATTTATTTAATTCGGTTTAGTGATTTTAAATGTATTTTGAAACTTCAAACGCTTATAACTTTCGCGTTTTAACTCCGATTTGAATGATTCCAATTTCTATAAATTTGTAAAATTGTGATCTTTCGGTTTATGAATTTTAATTGAATTTTTGAGCACTGTTTGTCTACTGTTTATTTATTTATTGGTGTTTAATTGCGTTATGCGTAGACGTTGAAGTGCCCGAAGGTTTCGAGGCAGAAGTTATGACCCAAGAGCAAGTTCAGGAACCAGAACCAGCACTTTTTGAAGGCAAGTTGTGTTTGATCATGTTGAACCTATTAGAGCAAATTATTTTGCTTTAAACTATTGCATGCTAATTTGATAGAAATGACTTTGAATAAGTTTTGGGATTAGTTAAATGCCTAGTTGCTGTATGCCACTTTGTCGTATATAATTGTAAGCCATGAATCCTTTGTCACCCTAGGTTATGGACTAATAGTTGGACATTAATAATTTGCCAACATGGGTTGAGTAGACCGAAGTAGTATGCTTAGCCCTGCCACGTGGACATATTGTGATTTTGGAATACCAAAGTTAATATTGACTTAATGAGATATGGAATGTATTTTGTGAATGAGACATGTGTTATTGAGTTGATGATGGCACGTGGTGCAATGGTAAAGAACAGGGGTGGGAAAATGATTTAGGCGAGGCATGTGGCAAGATTGTTTACAGTGGGCCAAGAGTGGCAAGCTGGGCGGTCGATTTGGTCTTTTATTGGTTATGGATATTTGATTTCACACTTGGTTAGTCTTGCCTCGGTCAACTAAGGACTTAACCTTGCGAGCATTTGAACCGAGTCTTTCATACAACCACAAGCTCCATAATGGGGACGGGCTTAGCTGAGTAAAGCGGGAAATCTATTCTTTGGTCTTGTCATGGTGGTGTGGGGCCGGAGAAGCGGGTGAGAACTCACATGGCGCAAGAGGGGGCCACAGGTGTGGTAACCAGTCCCTCTAGTGTTGAAACCTTAGCGAGCGTCTTGGGTTTAGATGGAACTTTGGAAATGCTTCGTTCACGGTTATTTGCCTTGGAGGTATTTGTTGTATCTTGTGGGTAAAGTGTATAACCTCTGCAGAGTGTACAACCTATTGAATAGCCGTGCTCACAGTATTGAGCATCGCTCGGTGATTCTGATCAAGGGTTAGATTTTCATGAAAATGACTTGTTTATGGAAAATGCTTGGGTTGGTAATGATGAACTGGACTTAGGACGGAAAAATGATTCTGATTGAAATGTTTGTGAAAGCTATTATTCCTACTCTGCTTTTATCGCTTTGCAATCTATTCTTGTTTACTTGAAATCTTTGTCGCACATGAGCCATAGCCTATCCTTTGTACTAAGCCATGCATATAGTATATTAGCATTGCATTACATGCATGACTTGTTGAGTGCTCAAAGTACTCACCCCACAACAACACAACTTCGCTTGAAGAAGAAGCAACCCCGCTCGGGAGGAGGAGTACCGGAGGAGCCGAGCGAACTAGGGAGCGAGCCCGATCGGTTACTCGTGGCAAATTGGTTGGCGCCACGAGTTTATTTTATTTTATTTCATTGCATTTGAATATTTTAATAAGTTTTTCGCCTGCGAGGCGTATCTTTGTAACTTGACCATAAGGTCAATCTACTAGTTTGAGTATTTACTTAAAGTACGTCATTATTATTTGGTTATGGTGTGATATGTACCAATGTTGAGGCTGTGTGCACTAGCGTGATCTGGACTAGTCTTTGAATACCACGAGGGTCCGGATTTGCACATTCGGGTCCCGACACACTTTGAGGAGCGTAAGAATGACGGAATGCTAAGGCACCCTGCTGATTCCATCCAGTGGAGAAACATCGATAGGAGCTTTCAAGAATTCGGTGCGGATTCGAGAAATATAAGGTTTGGATTGAGTACAGATGGAATGAATCCTTTCGGTAACATGAGTAGCCGGCATAGTACTTGGCCTGTAAATCTCTGTATCTACAACCTTCCTCCTTGGTTGTGTATGAAGCGGAAGTACATTTTGTTGTCTGTGCTTATCCAAGGACCGAAATAACACAGGAGCGATATTGATGTGTACCTAGCTCCATTGGTGGAAGATCTAAAAACACTTGTGGGTTCTGGGAGTACACGATCGGATGCGCATAAGCGAGAGAAGCGTACTTTGTAATCGCTTGTTGTTCGCACCATAAATGATTACCCAACCCTTGCTAACCTATCGTGCTAGAGTACAAAAGGAACCAAAGCACTGACTCCTTTGCTTAGATGATACTGAGAGTTTATAGTGAATCACTCCCCAAAACCGTGTACATGCGTCATCAGTAGGTTCCTTGGAGGAATCACCCATATCGCAAGATGAAGCAACTTTTCGATGGAAGGAATGAAAATGGTTCAGCTCCAAGGCATTTGAGCGGGAGAGATGTTCATGACATTGTTAAGGATTTGGATGTTGCGTATGGAAAGGGACGTAAATCAAGTACCCGTGAAAAGAGCATGTGGAAGAAGAGATCAATATTCGGGACCTACCTTCTTTGGGAGCACCTAGAAGTTCGCCATTGCATCGATGTCATGCACGTAGAGAAGAATGTCTGTGACAACGTGATTGGTCTCTTACTCAACATTAAGGGTAAAACAAAGGATGGTATCAACGCACGGCTTGACTTGGTCGATATGGGCATAAGACCTAAGTTAGCACCGAAAGAGACTGATAAAGGCCGTACGTACTTGGAACCTGCTTGTTATACTCTGTCAAAGGCCGAAAGAACTAAACTGTGCTAGTGCTTGCATGGTGTGAAAGTTCCGTCCGGTTACTCCTCCAACATGAAGAGACTTGTTTCGTTGGAAGATTTGAAATTAACCAGCATGAAGTCTCATGATTGTCATGTGCTGATGACACAGATGCTCCCTGTTGCAATTAGAAGTATTTTGCTGGTCAAGGTCCGAGAGACAATCACTAGGTTGTGTTATTTCTTTAACACAATCACTCAGAAGGTCATCGATCCCGAAGAACTAGATGCTCTGCAAGCTGAGGTGGTGATGACTCTATGTAATCTTGAGATGTATTTCCCTCCATCATTTTTCGATATCATGGTCCATCTCATTGTTCACCTTGTGACAGAGATAAAGATATGCGGGCCAGTGTTCCTACGTAGCATGTACCCATTCGAGAGGTACATGGGAATTCTCAAGTCTTACGTACGAAATCGATCTCGTCCGGAGGGTAGCATTGTCAAAGGTTATGCAACAGAAGAGGCCATCGAGTTCTGCGTCGATTACATGGCCCAGGTCGAACCGATAGGTGTGCCTCGATCTTGCCATGAGGGGAGGCTCCAGGGTATCGGGACCATCGGAAGGAAAGCAATCACGCCTGATTCGGTTGCATATGCTCGAGCCCATTTCACGGTTTTGCAACATATGGTCAGTAGTGTCGCCTATATCGTCGAGCACAAGCAATGGCTAAGGCAAGAGAATCCAAGACGGCAGAGTCTTGGATCACGAGACAAGATAACCTTGATTCAACAAATGGTTGAAGGAGCGACCTATCCTTTGGGAGCTCGTCGGATGTTTCTGTTGACATGGTTGGCAAAAGGACCAACTTTACGGTTGTCACATGGAAAGGATATGACTTAAATGGGTACACATTTTACGAGATCGGGATATGAAGAGCACAAACTAGAACAGCGGTGTCCGCATAGATGCATTCAATAATACCGTTGGGTTGACGAGGAGCTCCTACTATGGCCGGGTTCATAGAGGAGATATGGGAGCTCGACTACGTACTTTTCAAGATTTCCCTATTTCGGTGCTGTTGGGTCCACCTCCAGCACGTGAAGGTTGACAAGAATGCAATCACATCTTGAGACCTCGAGCGTGTCGAATACCAAGATGAACCATTCGTACTTTCGCTAACCAAGTTGTTCAAGTCTTCTATGTAACCAATTCGGCCCAACAAGAAGCGCCACGTAGTTCTTCGAGGAAAAAGGAGAATTGTCGGAGTTGAGAATGTAGTAGATGAGGAAGAGTACAATCAATTTGATGAGTTGCCACCTATCGGAAATGACATCCTAGTCCCAGAAGAACAACATGAGGAAGCAAGCTACATATGCGTCGATCATCACGAAGGGCTAATTTTCATACAAAAGAATAAGCATGTGGTGGCGTAGTTATGAGAAGGGTGCATTGTCATCATGTTTACTAATTTTCATGTGTAATAATATTACATTAATGCTATTGTAAAGATGATACGACCCATCATGCTTTGTACATATGATTGTGATGATCTTTGTAAGTAGCTTGTGAAGCCTCGAAATTATGTATATAGGATTGTGATGATCTTTGTAAGTAGCTTGTGAAGCCTCGAAATTATGTATATAGGATTGTGATGATCTTTGTAAGTAGCTTGTGAAGCATCTGGATTGATGGAAAAAATGCGAGTATAAGAGCAAGTATTTATTCCTTAATATCAATATGATTCCAAATAAATGATTCAAACATGGCCATTCAGACATAATTGATGAGAAGAAATTAATTATGTAGAATATGGCAAACAAGAACAGAATCATGTCTAGTTAGGCAATATGGAAATAGTAGTATGTGATTGCTCTCAGATTTTAGGGTTTGAATTGAGGATTAGAATATCCACTTCAACCACAGTACAGTCTATATTCTGTTAAAGAGACTGAACTGAACAAGAATCGATCTTCAACCTGGCAGGTGAAAAGATTATATCACGAGCGGTTCTAAAGCGAGCGATGCAGTGATGTTAATTATCACTGAGCGGTTACGTAACATAACGATGCATGATAAGTTAACATCACAGACGGTTCTATTATAAAACCGTCTGTGAGAATTAACATCACAGACGGTTGTGTTTTAGAACCGTTTGTGATACCTATATCACAGATGGTTCTGTTCCATAACCGTCTGTGATATAATCACTATATATACCTCCCGCACGCAGACCTCTTTCACAGCGTGCCAAACCCTAACCCTCTGCGACATTTTGTCTCCCGCGGCGGCCTCCCCCTCGGCGTACGTGCTCCCGCGGCGGCCTCCTCCTCTCGGCGTCCTCCCCGGCATCGACCTCTCCCTCGGTGTTCTCCCCCGCAGCGACGTGCTCCCCATTGCCTTTTTCGGCTTGGTACCCGGTGGCCAAGGGGTGGACGCTGTGTTCTTGTGTTGCTTCTTCTGTATTCTCGTGCTTTGCCTCGGCTTTGTTGGCTCGGATCCAACGCTACGTAAGCAAATACTTTGCCCTCTCTGTTGATTTGAGGATCAGTGAACCGTTCAAGTATTTCTGGGGGACTAGCCATCGAGCTAGAGGCCGTTTCTCAATCTGGAGGCTCTGATTTTGTTTTACTACTGCTGCTCGATGATGATTCAATTAAATGAGGCTATATTGATCTGCTAGTTAGTGAGTTCATACGTGATTCAGCCTTTGTTTAGATCATTGTGTCTAGAATTCAACTTGGTCAATGTTGTTCTTTGTATATGTGATATGCTATCTCGTGCGTGATTCACTCTTATACTCGCACTTATTTCGCTTGTCTCTTTGTGTGGATGTCCTAGTTTTAGGGGGAGTCTTTGCGAAATTTTTATTAAGTTTGGCAACCTCCTAGTTCGCTTGTCCTGCTGTTCAGTAGCTTTTCATAGTCCATAGTTGAGTTCTAGTGAATCAATTTTCTTAACCAGTGCTGAGTTGTGTAGATTCACTAATCTCAGATTTGTATACCCTGTGATATATTATTGAAATTGATGTTGGAGGGTTCTTTAAGAGCAACCCATCAATTTATAAAATCTGAGAGCAAAGTTGCTTATAAGCTAGTCCCGGTTCAATTCATATGAAAGCAAAGTTGCTTATAAGCTAGTCGTTTGTGTTATCTTTTTTATGTCATACCTCTTGTGTGTGAATTATGTATTCTCATATATATGCTTAAGAGGAATAATAAACAAAGTCTTCCTCTTATACTCGCACTTATTTCTGCTTGTCTGCTGTGTGGATGTCCTAGTTTTAGGGGAGGTGCTGCCGAAATTTTTATTAAGTTCGGCAACCTCCTAGTTCGCTGTCCATTTGTTCAAGAGCTTTTCATAGTCCATAGTTGAGTTCTAGTCAATCAATTTTCTTAACCAGTGCTGAATTGCGTAGATTCACTAATCTCAGATTTGTATACGCTGTGATATATTGTTGAAATTGATGTTGGAGGGTTCTTTAAGAGCAACCCATCAATTTATAAAATCTGAGAGCAAAGTTGCTTATAAGCTAGTCCCCGTTCAATTCATATGAGAGCAAAGTTGCTTATAAGCTAGTCGTTTGTGTTATCTTGTTTATGTCATACCTCTTGTGTGTGAATTATGTATTCTCATATATATGCTTAAGAGGAATAATAAACAAAGTCTTGCTCTTATACTCGCACTTAATTTGCTTGAGGGTGTAACATTCAGGGCACGTGGGGTGCCGGGGTGTTAACTAGTTCTTTTAAAAGGCTAATAACAAGGCATGGTATCCACAAACTTATTCACTCTAATTTGATTTTATTTGTTCTTCTCTTTTAGTTCGCCTCAAACTATTTTAACTTACAAAGAAGATGTCGTCCTCTAATCCACCGTTTGAAGGAAATGATGTGCCCACAAAAGAAAAATCGACCCGCGCTGCAAGAGGACCAAACAAAAGGCCAACCGACCGATATACCATTACGGAGATCGATCCAAAGGATGGGACCCCTACAAAGCCCAAAAAGGCAGCGAATGCATTTCGGAATATGTGCGGGATAGTAGCACGAGGCAGGTTCCAATCACGCTATCTTCACGGAGGTTCTTGACTATTGAGACTCGCAATGCCTTGCCGACGGAAATTCTTTCATCGTTCGACATTCGGAAGAATCCGCTCCCTAGTGCGACGGTATGCACTGCTAGTGGCAGGAAAGGCATGGAAGACCTTCAAGCACACGCTTTTCGTAGACTACGTCAAGAAGGATATAGTTCCATACTCTAAGTATGGGTTCATTGATGAGGACATGTGGCGGCATTTTGTTGAGATGAAGACGTTGGACGAATTCGTGCGTCAAAGTGAAGCAAACAAGGCCTTGCAGGCAAGGAACACTCACCCCACGAGACTAAACCGCTGCGCTCGTGGGGAAGAGAGCGCAATGGGACAGGAGGGCGAGGAGGTATCTCGCCATTTGCATCGATCACAGATCAACGTGCCAGAGACTGGCTAAGAGCGAGGTCAGTTGCCACGTCCTCCGCAACCGTCTCCTTTGTAAACCCCGTGGACGAGGAAGTCTGCCAACGCTTGGTAATATATAAATTGAACTACCAATTTTACGTAATTAGTCCATGACTTCATAAGTGAAATAACTTGTCCGGATCTTGCGGTGGCGTTGAGTACACAATCGGCGATGGCTCTTTTTGCCAGACAGGAGAAAGATGCACCGTCCATGGCCTTAGGAAACGAGAACACCACAGTGGTACACGAGGCAAAGGGTTTTTGTTCCATGGAAAACTGGATTCTGCAGACGGTGGTACAAATACGAAGTAAGAAGAGAACTAAAGCGTCTTGAAGTCAAATCTTATAAAGAATTTGGAGGAGAAGCTGAGAGGAGAGTTGAGAGAAGAGTTGAGGGGAGAACTGAGAGAAGAATTTTATGATAGGATAAGAAGCCTTGAGGAAAGGCTCAGCAATCAAGAAAGAAATACTGCACAAGCCCCAGAAGTATGTCCGCAAGTCAGCCCCACTGTCCGTAAGAGCAGCTGTGCATCCGTCCCTAACATAGATGAACATAGCGGGACTTATCCTGTATGTAACATTAAGGTGGCCACGCGGTGCAATCTCCAAGTGAGACTTAACAATGGCACCGTTCCTCTTACGGCTGCTTGGGGCATGGAATATCCATCCACTACGGGGACCATGGTGCACGGTACCATGATAGCGCCGGGTTTCACCAAGGTCAATGTGGACGGGGTATTTGATAGTTTCAAGATTGTCGATCTACAGAAGCCGCCAAACGATGAGATTGTGAAACTAGGGGATGCCATTGGCACATTCATCCAATGGCCTAGCAGCGACATCTCCCTAGACGTCCCTTCTGTCATGTAACAACCGCAACGATCTGATTCGCCTATTGTATCGTCTGATCAGTTGGCTACCAAATCAGCAGTCGTAGCCCAGACTCCACTTGATGTACATAATGTTGACTTATTTCCTGCCCATTCCTCTCCCGTGAAGGGTTCATACAAAACAAAGAAAGGCAAGGACAAACAGAAGAAAGAAAGGCAAGAACAAATCGACTATCCATCTGCTGAGTTGGCTAAACAATACAAGCTAGGAGAGCCGTTACTAACGAAAGGCAGCGTAACTTCACTTAGTATATCTTGCCAACAATTGCATAATTGGTACACCAAACAAGCTGGAAAGCCAGAGCATGAACGTACAACAAGTATCGCGTTAAGTTCAAGTATGAACATCTATTCAACGACTCGTGGGGGCTTCTTGGCGGTCGATTTTACGGACTTGTTCCATCTCTACAACCTCGGCCCTCGACGCCACACTCATAAGATGTTGGACCTTGTAAGTGTGTGCTATCACAGTCTACATTCGTCTAATAGTGATAAATGTCCTCCAATATATATATAATTCGCCTTTGTATATATAGATACATGGTACTTGAAGCAACACAGAAGAAACAATCGATCGCTTTCCTCGACCCACATATAGTCTCAAAGCAAACAATGGATGATGATATAAAGATGGTCGAGAAATACGTGACAGAGGCATTGCTAGCACAAAAAGACAAAGAATTCATACTTATACCCCATAACCCAGGGTAAGTGCTACACCACATGCTATACTTTGGTTTGTGCTGTGCACACAACTCTGTTTCGTTCATTGTCCATTGTGATATACCTGTGTAGGTTTCACTGGGTTCTAATTGTAATTGAACCAGCCACAAATCGGGTTAAGTACCTTGATTCCGCACGTGACGGAAACCACGACTTGGTACCTATTGCAAAATTACTTAGCAGGTAATCACGTTTCCTCCGTACATAACGTACATGGTCGTGTAAGTTGTTCCAGGTTTATATTGCTATTGGAATGGCTTAGGCTAACCTTTTGCAATCTTGTAGAGCGTTCAAAGTGTTGAAGGCTTCGACTAAACTACAGCATGATTTTGACTTTCCGGTATCCGCTATACACAATAATCCTATATCAAACCCCGTAATAGTGACTCTAGAACTAACTGTAGGTTTTATTTGCAGTGCCACCAGCAAGGTCAGGGAAATAACCTATGTGGATTTTATGTTTGCCACAACATGCAAACCATCGTCAATACAAAAAATAGCAGTACGGTTAAAGCTGCGTTGACTGAGACCCATTTGAGCAACATTAGAGGGAGAGTTTGTTACTTCCTGCTCACCGAAGTAATACATAAAAAAGGCGCGTTCCACGCAGCCTTATAACTTCTGGAGTTGTACAATTATCAAATGGTATTCATTCGGAAAATATGTCAAAAACTTACGGTTATTCTTGTTTATACGATTCATTGTATTGTCACATGATATTATCCTTAATACATATTTGCTCATCTTGAATATATGCAACAACTTAACAATGTCTTGCTTGTTGGAACTAGATGTTTTTCCTACACCCTCAGCAGAACCTCCATTATTTATGGTTTGTTGTTCGAATTTTCCATCTACTTAGATATTCCTGCATCAATATTTACGAGACACAGCCAGTTATAGATTTTGTAATTGAATATCTACACTTCCTATATGCATTGAGGCAACGGTTTGTCCGATCAGGATAGACTTAAAATATAAACATTTGTAGCGCTTTTTCTCCCTTCTTATGATAATGTTGATGGAACTCGACTAATAAATCAACCAAGACCCGACGCAAAGATGGACGGTAGGCGGCAACCACGGTTCCGCTCGACGAACCTCGACACACTGGAGTGTGTGATTTGCTTCATGCCATATGAAGTGGCCTTACGCAGCGTCACCATCGTGCCACGGTGCAGAGTACCCGGACGGCATGCTCTTACGCAGCGTCACCGTCGTGCCACGGTGGGAGAACATGGTACTTTCAAAAAATTTGTAGATGTACTTCATAGATTACTCTAGGTAGGGTAATTAAAGATTGAACAAATGTGATTGCAAGTCGGGTCTTCCATGTGCAGCAAGTTTGTCTGAAATTTTAAATTAACAAAGTCATGAGATGAATCTTCACACAACTTGAATGACCATTTTGTCATGCGTTATAGTTGCTAATATCAACGTTTTGCATTTATAACGTATAATCACCATTTTGTCGTGCGTTAGAGTTGCTAATATCAACGTTTTGCATTTATAAGGCGTAATGTCAACGTTTTGCATATATAAGGCGTAATCACTATTTTGTCATGCGTGTCGTACTTGGCCTGCATGGGCACTACCCGCAAGCGGTGGAACAAATTCACATGATACGATACATTTAACATGATACATAGAAATTTCAAAATTCAAATACATTACATTTCACATATACATGATACATAGAAATTGCTTCAAAATTTATGTATGCATAGAAACTTCGAAATTCATCGAGAATTAGAATAATTCACATGATACATATACATTTGACATGATACATACAAATTTCAAATTTCAAATACATTACATTTCACATATACATGATACATAGAAATTGCTTCAAAATTCACCTATACATATAAACTTCAAATTCACCAAGAATTAGAATAATTCACATGATACATATACATTTGACATGATACATACAAATTTCAAAATTCAAATACATTACTTTCACATATACATGATACATAGAAATTGCTTCAAAATTCACATATACATAGAAACTTCGAAATTCACCAAGATTTAGAATAAGTCACATGATACATATACATTTGACATGATACATACAAATTTGAAAATTCAAATACATTACTTTCACATATACATGATACATAGAAATTGCTTCAAAATTCACATATACATAGAAACTTCGAAATTCACCAAGAATTAGAATAATTCACATGATACATACAAATTACAAAATTCAAATACATTACTTTCAGCATCATCAATAACTTACTTCAATCCAACCAATTAGAAGGCTACCTCACTTGTCAAGGTGGAGTATATATATATATATATATATATATATATATATATATATATATATATATATATATATATATATATATATATATAGGAAAATATCTTTTACTCCTAGGAGTATTTACTCACACCTCTGAAATACCACTTAAATGAACTTAAAATACTCCTTTATCATTTTGGGTACACTCATATACAAATTATAAGATACTCCAATGTGAGCCACATGAAAAAATTGCAAGGGAGTTCATGTTTTTTAGTGTATTTTGCAAATACCTTCATATACACACGTAAAAAGGAGTATGTCTAAAAAATATGCATACCACCTCTGAAAAAATGTATATACCACCTAGATGATTTTTATTGTGAATCCACTAAAATATGTGGTGTATATCTTTATCTTATTTCTACGATTCTTGTAAGAATTTCTAACCTCTTGAAGTTAATGCGGGAGACTTCTTTTAACATGTTTTAATAATATAATAAATACTTCCTCTATCATGAAATGTAGGTTGTTTTTTACTGTTCATGATCTCCAATACAAATTAATCTTTAACTATAATCCTGATATAATATATTAGCAAAAATAGTAAAAAATTACATATTATGAAAATATTTTGCAATCTGAATCCAAGCATTTATTTTCATATAGTCTATTTATATACTTTAGTATCACTATAGGAAAAACATTTTGTGTAGTCATTTGTTTAATTGTATAGTAGAGATATACTTTTTTGTGTCTCTATGTGATCTTAAAGATATCTTGTAAAATGCCACAATAGTGTCACTAGGTGTACTATCGCTACAGCCAATGAGGCACTTGCCGAAATGTCTCATCTCTCTAAAGTCTCTAACACCCTCTAGCAAAACAAAAAATATATTCTACAAATATGCTAGAACCAATCCTGGAATCAAGGCCTTGTGGAAAAACAAGAAGTCGCACTAACCAACTCAATCTCACACAGAATTTGCTTGTATTCATGTCGTAATTGCTATGAGTGGTACATAACATCTCAAACATAAAAAATGTCACTAGAGAATCAAAAGTGCCTCAAATAATACCTGTATAAGATCAGATCGATTTAATAAGTGTCTAAAAAAAATGTCCGGCGCGGGGAGGGGAACAAGCTATCCAGTGAACATAGCACATAGCAACAAGCTATCCAGTGAACATAGATAGCAACATAGTGACGCGGGGAGTCAGAGATGCATGGAGTTGAGGCAGTGGACACAAATATTATTGTACTAAAATTCCAAAACATAATTGAGCTATAGTTTTTTCCCAATGAAAGAGACACATGGCATTGCATGCTAATCCTCATGCTTACTCTCTTCTTGATCCAGCCAATAGTGTAAGGATTCGAGTGAGGATGTGTCTCAAGCTTCAAATGCTCCACAAGCTTTTGAGAAACCAAATTCTTACAGCTGCAGTTGTCGACCACCAATTTGCATACCTTACTATTAACAATGTAGTTGCTCTCAAAGATTTTCTTTCTTTGTGTATCTAGAGCAAGGGGTATGTGTTGAACACGGGCTGGAGAGGGGGTAATGGGCAAGAAAAAGAGTGAGAGAGAAAGGCGAGAGATATTGAAAGAGACAGGCGAGAGAGAGGGAGAGATTGAGAGAGACGGGTGAGAAAAAGAAAGCTAAGAGATTGAGAGAGACGGGAAAGAGAGGGAGCTGAGAGAGACGAACGAGATATAGTAGTTTCTTGCACCGTCGCTCAATCTTTCTTTGCTCTCTCTCCTCTCTCACCCATCTCTCTCAGCTTTCTGATGCTTGTCTCTCTCGATATCTCTCAACCCTCTCCCTCTTTCTCATCCGTATCTCTCAGCTCTCTCTCGTCTTGCAATACCATGATTAGCATAAAACTGGTTAAATTCTAACAGTGCAAAGTAATATAAAATGGTATGCAGTGGCTTGAAAAAAATGGAAAAAAATTTCAAAAAATCACGAAAGAATATTTACTATATAATGTCACCTGAGAATACCGGATGGAGAGCGCGCCCACGTGTCGCCCTCCCAACGAGGGCCCCCGAAAAATCCAAAAATCGCATTTAGGTCCTTTCGAAAAAATTGAAAATCGTGTTTAGGTCCTTTCGACAGTTTTTTTAAGTAAAATAGACCCGAAAAATACCAAAATTACGTTTAGATCCCTACACACGGTTTTCGAAAAAAAACACAGATTACCGAAAATCGCGTTTAGGTCCTTTCGACAGTTTTTAAGTAAAATAGACCCAACAAATATCAAAATTACGTTTAGGTCCCTACACGCGGTTTTCAAAAAAACACAGATTCATCGAGGATTTATAGCTGAATTGGAAATCGCGTTTAGATCCTTTCGTCGATTTTTTTATACTAGACCTAAAAAAGTTCGTCCCTCCATGTGGTTTTCTAAAAAAACGCGGAATTCATCGGAGGTTTATAGCGGTCCCATAGATTCACCGGCGAGGTCCTTTCACCAGTTATTTTGCAAAAAAAAAATGTTCTTTCGACCCAGAAGATTTTAAAAAACTGGAATCGTAAATAGATCCTTCCGCCGGTTATTTTGGAAAAAGAGACTCGTAGTTCCGCAAATTCGATTTGCAAAAACCTCGTGCCAGATTTTTTTCTCGCGGCGCGGCATCACGCGCAATTTAATCTAGTTTATTTATATTCTCTTGCTACATGTACATTTGATTGCAATTGCAATGAGCAGTTAATGCTCCACACACGCGTCAGTCTGGTGAGCTCCACACACGCGTCAGTCAGGACTCAAGAGACGAGCTCACAAGTGTCCAGACGCAAAAAACAGAGTAAAATCCCCTTGTGGGATCTGTTTTAATTCCGGTTGGCTCGAGAATTTGGGTGACTTCACAGTTCGTTGTCTCCGGTGGCGAATCCAGAAAGTTAGAAAGAAGAGGGTTAAAATTGAGACCTCCAAACTAATATATATATATATATATAGTATTTTTTCCGAACATAGAATATGATGTAATGATATATATAATATAAAAATACCAACACTTATCTAACAGTCATATATAATATAAATACGTATCATTACAAAAAACCGATCATTACTTCTTAAAAGTTGATAGTTGATATTTACGGGTTTTTATGTTTTGAAAACGTTACAAAATATCTTCCATGTTTATCTTGGAAAATATGTCTTACTCGATATAGTATACCATGAGATTATTTAACCAGTCATCACTTATCTTATTACACAAATCTGTCTTGATAATCTTTCATTGCCGAGAAAGCTCTTTCAACTGTAGCTGTACCCACAAGTAAAACTAATACTAATTCAATAAACCTATAGACTAATAGATAAACAACATGCTTTTTTGCTTCAACCATCATCACCGCGAGACTAGTAAGATCATCACAACTTGAAAATTCTTCTCTTCTCAAGTCATCAATGAATAAGTCAAGTTATGCTTCCAAAACCACACGATCATATGATGAGAAATCATCTGAATAAATCTTTAAAAGCCGAAGAAGCCTACCATATTCAAAATTTGCAAATGAATCTCTTGAGTCTAGACAAGCAATGCATCTTAAAAGCTCTATCAAAAATTCACTGAACCGATTATTTAACTTGGTAGCTTCTCTAAATTTATAGACGAGTTTTTTTCTAAATTTGTCTAACTTAGGAGGGAGGAGGGACAGGTGGGGCTCCAGTCCACCTGCCTCTCGCTGTGAATACGCCCCTGGTTGTCTCCCTTCACGGTTGAGTTCACAGGTGAGTTAAGCTCGCGTGGCCCGTGGTAACGTGGCTAGTGACCAGCGGTTGGGTGGGTGATGATTAGCTACGGTTGCACGCTGGCCGGTAGGCGCCGGGGAAAGCACGCCCGCACGGCAGGCGCCAGAGGCGACGCGCAGGACGTAAAGGCGCACAGAGCTAGAAAAGCGCTCGGTGACAGGGGCGTCATGGTTTGCCCAGGGCTAGGTGGCCGACGCAGATGGGCAAGCTAGGAGCTTCGAGGCAGGCCAGGCGCGTGCGCGGTATGCGAGGCGGCGCGGGACGCGGCCGTGCAAAGCGGCTCACGCGAGGCGGGCTAGACGGCTCGGCGACCCAGCGCGTGTGCTACGTGCGAGGCGGCACAGGAGGCGGCCGCGTGTGAGGCGGTCGTGCAAGGAGCGTCGCGTGCGCAAGGCAGGCCAGGCGGCTCGGCTCGGGGCGCAAGCGCAGAGTGCAAGGCGGCACGGGAGGCAGCTGAGCGCGAGGTGGCGAACATGAGGCAGGCTAGGCGACTTGGCTCGGGGCCAGGCACAGGAGGCTGGCCAGCGGTTCGGCTCAGGTGCCCGGCGCAGCACGTGCCTGGCCACATGTCTTGCCCCTGCCGTGTGCCCTGTCGCATGCTGGCGGGCTAATATGTTGTCGTGCTATCCTAAGAGCTGTGCGGGCCGTGCCGGTCCAGGCATGACCCATCTCACCATGCCATGTTAGTAACCCGTCATGTCCAGTTGATAGGTCTGGTACGGCTCGAGTAAATATGCTGGCCTCATATGGCCCGATCTCAACAAAGACTGCTAGAACTCGACCGGTGGTAAAAGCATACCTAGTGTTGTTAAAATGGCCCAAATTTCAGATGCCCACCTATAGCAAAGATCGCACCCCACACTAGGGGTGAAATCGGGTCGGATACGGGCGGATATTGCTCGTCCCGTATCCTAACCCATATTTTTTTCGGATTCGAGTCGGACACGGATGTCCTGATACGGACATCTTAATTCGGATTATTCGGGATTCGGATCTGAGCGGATACCGACGGATTCGGTCGGGATCGGATATCATAATCGGATAGTAGTATAGTACATAATTGTGTACGTAAAAGAACGAATGAAGCATTAACCTTACAACATTAGCTTCAAGTCATAATTATTTCAACGTAGGATAGTAGTATAGTTAGAGGTGCAATTTAGTGACTCAACTAATTCCAGTAATTTAAATAGAAAAGAAGTTTATCAAATAAGTTGAACAAATCAATTTAGGTAAAAGCATTATGTCATCACTCTATTTGTTTGTTGATAGATTTGTTGAAGTTCACGCTTAATAACAAAGTAGTGTTTTTTAGTGCCAATATGAAACAACTATTCTACCTATCCAATAATGAACCAAATTAATGGAAGAATAATTGATTTTATCCGGATATCGGGTCGGATATTTACCGGATATCGGGTCGGATATTGCTCTTCCCATATTCTAACCCATATTACATGAGATTTTTCGGATACAGATCGGATATTGCTCTTCCCATATCCTAACCCATATTACATCGGATTTTCCGGATACGGATACGGATAACATCGGTACGAATTTTAAACGGATTTGAGATCGGATCGGACGGATATTTCCTGTCCTGTTTTCACCCTACCCCACACCCAACATGGCATGCCCATCCAAAGCACCCGCCCCCGCGTGGCGCGACTACACCCAAAGTACAGCCGTTTTTAGTGCTGGCATCAGTTAGTCCGCCCACACACGCCACCCAATACCCACGGTCCATAGATCACTCACGCTAGCATGCTGGAGGCCAAACCCGGCCAGCCACATCAAGGAGGAGGACATCCATGTCGCCACAGTTGCTGACGCATTGTCCACCGAGCCACTCATCCTCGCACGCCCAAGGTAAGGCCTAGCCAACTACATGCACCACGCACGCCAAAGGCCAGGCCGGGCCAGCTACACCAAAGAAGTGCACATTAGTGCCCGCCGCAACCATCGACCCACCACCTATAGAGCGACTCACCCTTGTATAGTCGAGGCTAGGCCCAACCAGCCACAAGCGCACACTCGCGCCCATCCATCACCCCCTGCGTGGCCGAGGATAGGCCCACCAGACACGTGCACATCGTGCATGACTGAGGCCAAGCCTGACCAACCACGCCGCGAGGAGGAGGACGTCCATGCTGCCGCAACAACCCATGCAGCTTCCACCGAGCCACTCACCCTAGCATGGTCGAGGCCAGGCCCGGCAGCCACCGCATCGTGCGCAGCCGAGACTAGGCCCAACAAGCCACACCGAGGGGGATGGCTCGACCGGATCTTCTCACTGCTTCTTTCACCAGCATCCTTGGGCCTACACCCCAAGGTCGCCCGAGTGGAGCTCCTCCAATGTATCTTGCCGTAGCCTATCTCCGCGAGTCGTGGCCACCACACAAACAGCCCAAGTGCTCCAGCTGGGACCGCCCCATGCCAACAGTCGGCACGCCGACGGACGGCGCAGTGTGGCCATAGACAGTCGACGGTGTGTTGACAGTTGACGCCGTCTACTCGCTCTCATCTTGGACGGTGCGGCAACACGGAGCGGAGGCAAGACGTCTCAAGGGCGGAGGCAACAGACCTGCTAGGATCCAAGGGCTGCAATGGTAGGAACCAGAGGAAAGGAACTACGGTGCCTCAAGCCCACATCGGTGTCAGATCTAGGCAACAAACATCGCAGGAGAGGCATAGTAAAAATAATTTACTAACAATGTGACATGACCAATCGATTAAAGTGATGCCTATTAATCTTTGCTGGATGATCAACAGAAAAGTTCAAACTACTAGGTATGAGCTTTTCTGGTAGATGTCAAATTTCTCATGTCACATTGCATGTCTGAATCCCTTTCTTTTTCAGTAGGAGAAGAGACATATCCTAGTAGCAATAATTCTAGTTGCCTTGAAGGAATAGCCTTCAAAATTCAAACAATATGACTCAAAATCCAATTAAAGCGCCAATCATTTTATTTTCCTAGAAAACACTGGAGAGCTGCGAAGCCATACAGGTTTCAATTTTCAGGATTCTAATGTAAAATTATTTTAGTACAATAGGATATAATAGAAAGAAAAGGAATAGCTCTAATTTTAGATGGTTTACCTTTTCTTTTGTATGTAACTACCCACCTACAATATGTGCGGCATGTTAGAGATTGAGCTCTTTTACGGTGGATTAAAATCAATATAAGCCGTCCATTTCTTTTGAATCTAATGGTTGAAATCAATTTAGATCTAGTTATACTACCACTATAGTATTGGTAGTAAAATTGAAAGGGTTGTCAGATTCCGCTCGACAGTCTCTGAGTCTACGATCGGTTTTGTTGGAAGGAGGCGTCTTGGCGAGTTAAACCTAGCGAGGAAACCCTAGGAACTCCCCATGACGAGCTTCTCGGCGACTAAGAACGGGAACGACACAGTAGATTTTTACCTGTGTTCAGCCCCTTTGCCTTGGGTAATAGCCTTACTTCTCGCTAGATTGTTTCGGAGAGTGTTTGAAACCCAAGACAAGACAAAGCTTGGGAATTACAAGTTCCTCCTTAGGCTCTCATCATGATACTCTTGCTTGTTCTCCTCAACCGTCGACCTCCCTTTTCCCCATGCACCCGAGGGCCCTTATATAGGCAAAGGCCAGGGTGTACCAAGGAGGGTCATCATGCTTATCTTCATACATTTATTATCCTTCCGTGGTTGTCCTGCTCCTCCGGCCTCATTAAATGCCGACGCATGGTTTCGCTCTGGTCCGCCCGGATGTGACCCTTCTTGACGGGTTGGTGAGAGGCGCCGAGGAATTGGCTTGTAGCGAAATCCTTGAGTTGATGTGTTCGACATCGCCCTGCCGCCGAGTAACTGCACGACAGGAAGGAGCCGAGGTGAAGCCACCTCGCACCACCTTTTGTCTTGCGGCGGGCGGGTGGTGTGCTCGCCAATCGCCGGGCGCCACGTGGACCGCTTCACGGGCAGAAAGGCGGTTTCGCCACTGCCGCCGGGCGCCACGGATCGACCGCCGGACGAAAGCAGGCGTGCTAGCCCACTCGCCGCCGGTGCCACGTGGATCGACCGCGGACGAGCAGTGGCGTGCTAGCTCACTCGCCGCCGGGCGCCACGGGATCGATGCCGGGCGAAGCGTATGCGTGCTTCGCCACTGCCGCCGGGCGCCACGTGGATCGACCGCCAGAAAGCGGCGTGTTTCACCCACTGCCGCCGGGCGCCACGTGGATCGACCACGGGCGAAAGGCGAGCGTTTCGCCAGCTACTCGCCGGGCGCCACGCGGCCGATCGCCGGGCGAAGGGCGTGTCCGCCCACCGCCGCCGGGCGCCACGGGTCTGGTATGTTGACCGCCATGTTGATGCTTTTGTCGCGGCGGAGAGGGTACCCCGCAGAGTACGCCGACAAGAGCCCCTGCCCGCCTCGAACACGCGCCAAAGCCTCTTTAGAACCTTCTTTAAATCTTTGGGTGCGTTCTTAAGGGCCACCACTCATGAGGATACGACCGCCTCGGTTCCCTCCAGATTCGCAGATTTTTTTCAGACCCGGCGGCGACGACGATCTTCTTCGCGAACCGCTTCTTGCAGGGCGATATATAGATGGGTTCGTCTGTATCAAACGGTTTACGCCTTCTCCTTCCTTGCGCACCCTTAACTTTCGCTTCTTCAACCTTCTTGCTCGAAAAACTTCAACCTTTCTTCATCCCCATGGCACCTTCTATCCCCGCCTCCACCGCGGACGCCCATGCGGTGGGGAGGATGGCCATCCTAGCGCCAGAGGGCACTTTCCGCTTCCGGGCGGGGACCGCCACGCCGCGGTGCCTTTCCGACGAAATCCTCATCCATACCTGGGCTATGATGGCTGGCCTGGCCCCGCCTTTTTCTGATTTCTTCCTTACCGTCCTTCACTTCTACGGGATCCACCACCTTCACCTCACCCCCAACTCCATTATCTTTCTTTTCATCTTCGCACACCTCTGTGAAATGTTCATGGGGGTGATGCCGAACCTTCCGCTTTTCCGCTACTTCTTTCTTTTGTTTGCTCCACCTGTATGTACAAACACTTAAGCGGTACTTAGCAGATCGGATATTTCTGGGTTTGGTATTATTTTGCATGTTCATTCGTTTTGTGTGATCGAGTTTGCTAGGTTAAACTGTTAGGCGACCAGCCTTCTAGCTTAGCTGGAATGCCTGAGGAACGCTTAGGTTAGGGCAGTATCCCTGAGCTCCACCAGTGATTACGCGTGTTCGCTGCAAACACAAGTAAGGATCACACAAGCCATACGGGACTTAGGCAAAAACGACCTCGAGTCCATCAGGAAATTCTAGATGTAGCTCGATCTTAGCGTTTTGGTTTTTTGCACGGGATTGCCACTTGGTTCAAACTTTTCTGGAACTTGGGCCCTGATGATCGCCTCAAACGCTACCGCAACAGAAGCGTGGCGAGGCAACAAGCTTCCTAAGTGTTTTTAGACCAGCGGCACTCGACGGTGATTGACCAACAGTGCTTCAGAGAGCCAACCCGAGGCGACTGAGCCGTGTTTGAGTACCACGCCTAACCAAAGACTCGGCCGCTTCGCGTTGAAGCGTTAACACTTTAGCACATTTCTTCGTATCATGAGGGGCCGTTAATTTTTGGTACTTGCGACAATCACGCGTAACTTGACCCATCTTAGCGCATGCACATAAAGAAATGGTCAAAAATGCGGTATGAAGCACTTATCTTGCTTTTTACATCATTGGGCGACCAGCCCCCAAGCGTCTGGGCGGCCACGGAGGGACTCAGGGCGACCACGAAGGAGCTTGGGGCGACCACGAAGAAGCTTGGGGCGACCAGCCCCCGAGCTCTTGGGCGACCACGAAGAGGCTTGGAGACTTCATGCAATGAGCCGGTGACTCCATGCCTTGGTGCATAGCTACTGACAGAATGAGTAGGCATATGCAAGATAAATCCGAACGATATAGGTCCCCGCATGGAATGAACCCTGGTCCCCTTTTGATTTCTAAGTCCTTGCGATTTTTTGGAGATCGAACCATGGTGCCGTGCGTCAAAGCTGCGGGCTTCCAGGAGGGGTACTAGACTAACGATGCTCGCGGTGACAGCCAGCGGTGCTTCAGAGAGCCAACCCGAGGCGTGCGAGCCGCGTTTGAGCACCGCATCTAGCCCGCCCCCCGGTCGCCTGTCTTTGTCGGACAGGACACCAGGTGATCCAGTAGATCACCAAGGATTTAGCAAACAAACGGAACCAGCGACATTCATGCAAAAAGCTTGCCGCTAAGGGCACGAAAAGGACAACAATGGTAAATTGAAAGCCTTCTAGGCAACAACTTTACTAACCGCCAGAAGCCACCAACCAGCCAAGGGAGAATCTTACCTCATGGCTGACCGGGGCGAGCAGCGAGGCACTTACAACTTCTTCAAGGATAGAATTTCCGCAACAACTCTATGTTATAGGAATTCGTCAGTTCTTCGCCGTCCTCATGTAATAACCGGACCGCCCGGCCGAGATATCGAGACCACCTTAAAGGGCCTTCCCATCGGGAGACAGTTTATGCAACCCAAGATGCGCTCGAATCTCGCGCAGACTGTGTCGCCATCTTGCCGATGTTCTCAGAGACCGGGTGGCGTGGTACCGCCGAGACTTTTGTCGGAAGGGCGGCGCGAGAGCAGCGCGATCCGATCTCTTCCAAAAGGTTGACATTCTCTCGCCGGAGATCCTCTTGTTCTTCTTCGTTGAACACCGAGACGCGCGGGGAACCGAGCGACATCTCGGAGGGGAGAACAGCCTCTACCCCGTACACCAGGAAGAAAGGCGTCTCGCCTGTGGCCCGGTTGGGTGTGGTACGGAGCGACCACAGCACTGCCGGGAGCTCTTCCGTCCACCGCGCGCCCCTTTTGTGAAGTCGATCAAACGCTCTTGTCTTGAGGCCCTTCAGCACCAGCGCGTTGGCGCGCTCTGCTTGCCCGTTGCTCATGGGATGGGCCATCGAAGCAAAACATACCTTGGTGCCCATTTCGTCGTAGAATTCCAGAAAAGCCGCACTGGTGAATTGGGTCCCGTTGTCGGTGATGATGCGATTGGCGACTCCGAAGCGGGCGAAGATCCCGCGCATAAACTTGACGGCGGCAGCGGCCATGATGGCACGCACCGCCTCGGCCTCAACCCACGCCGTAAACTTATCGATGGCGGCGAAGAGGTGGGTGAAGCCCTCTGGCCCGGGAACAGCCCAGATATTATTTCTGCCCCGCAAAACGGCAGAGAGCGGGATGGTTTGCGAGCTTGGGCTGGTCGGTGGATTTGCTGGCGAAGAATCGATAAGCCAGATGTCCTCACCATCTCGCAAGCATCACGAGGGCGAGGGCCAATAAAATCCTTGGCGAAACGCTTTACCGACCAGCGTTCGGCCGGACATATGGCTCCCGCACACGCCTCCATGGATATCAGAGAGTAGGTTGCTCCCCTCTTCCCGAGTGATGCACTTCAGTAGAACTCCGTTTCTGCCCTGGCGATATAGGTCCCCACCTACCAGGGTATAGCACTTGGCCTTTCGTGCAATCTTCTCAGCTGAGGCATCATCGTCGGAGATCACTTGGTCGCGCAGGAAGGCTAGGATAGGATCCATCCACCGATCTTCCTGGCCAAGCGTGGCGACCACTCGGTGCTCGCCTGGGTACTTCGCCGGGCCGAGCTTTTCCCCTAGCGTTGCCTCGGCAGCACCGCCATCCTCCCTCCCGGACCTGGGGGCTGAGGCGGGCACGCTGTCTCCCCCCTGAATCGGAGGCCATGACAGCGGCACCGCCTTTCCCGCCTGAGCCGGAGGCCGCAACGGCCTTGCCATCGTCCCCGCCCGAACGGGGGGCTGCGACGGCGACACCATCGTCCCCACCTGAATCGGGGGCCGCGATGGACGGTCGCGACAGCCTTTCTTCGAAGACTCCGACCGGAACAGGAGCCCTTGAGGACGCAAGCTGCGAGAGCCCGTCCGCAAGGTGATTGTCGCGCCGGGGGACATGGATATATCCCAAACCCTCAAAATGACGCTCCATTTTTCGGACCTCTGCCAGGTATGCCGCCATGGTGGGGTCGGAGCATTGGAATTCCTTCCGCGCTTGGTTGATGACCAACAGGGAGTCACCTTTGACTTGGAGACGCCGAATTCCCAATGCCGAAGCGATGCGCAATCCTGCCAGCAAGCCCTCGTACTCAGCTATGTTATTTGTGGCCTTGAACTCGAGGCGACCACACGATCGAGGATGTCCCTGGCCGGGAGACCAGACAACCCCAGCTCTCGGCTGAAAGAGCCATCAAGAACAAGGTCCAGGAGAGGCGCGGAGCTCTTCATCTTTCGAGTGGCGGAGTCCACTCGAAGAACGAACTCCGCCACTTGACCGACTTTTGATGGTGGTGCGGGGACAAATTTGAGGTTGAATTCCCCAGCCCACCGCCCATTTTGCAATCCGCCTTCGCTACCGGTTATGGAGGATCTCTCGAAAAGGTAGGCCGTGACTACGGTGATTTTCGCCTTGGAAATAATGCCGCAACTTCCTAGATGCCACCAGACCGTGATACAAGATCTTTTGGGCTTATGGTACTGGTCTCTTGCCAGGCAAACCTTCTGTCGATGTAGTACACCGCCTCTGGACGCCTTCTCTCTCCGCATCAATCATCAAGGCCACCACCTCGGGGTGGCAAGCTATGTACAGAGCAACGACTCACCCGGCAATGGGGAAACCAGCACCGGGGAGAGGAGATGTACCGCTCAATTCTTCAAATATACTGGCTTCTTCATCCACTCGAAGTGGTTTGTCTTCTTCAGCAGCTTAAACAGGGGCAAGCTTTTCTCTCCCAACCGGGCAATGAACCGCCCTAGGGAGGCCAGGCGACCGGCCAAGCATTGGACTTGCTTGAGTCGCGCTGGCGGCTTCATGTGCTCGATGGCCGATATCTTATCAGGGTTGGCTTCAATGCCCCGGCTGGACACCAGAAAGCCCAATAGCTTGCCGGAGGGCACACCGAACACGCATTTTTCCGGGTTGAGCTTCAGGCAATTCTTCCGGAGGTTAGCAAAGGTTTCCTCCAGGTCTTGGATCAGTTCATCTCTCTTCTTAATCTTCACAACCAGGTCATCGACATAAACCTCAAGGTTTCGTCCTATTTGAGGACGGAAAGTAATATGCATGGCGCACTGGTAAGTAGAACCGGCATTCTTTAAACCAAAAGCCATTCTTACATAACAGTAAACACCCGTAGGGGTTACAAAAGCAGTCTTCTCTTCATCTTCAAGCGCCATGCTAATCTGGTGGTACCCAGAGTACGCATCCAGGAAGCACAGCAGTTCACATCCGGCCGTGGAGTCAACAATGAGATCGACTTCATGGCGGGATAAGGATCTTTCGACGAGCTTTGTTGAGTTCGGTGAAATCGACACACACGCGCCACCTCCGCTGGACTTCTTAGCGAGCACGGGTTGGCAAGCCACCAGGTGAGAGACTTCGATGATCCCAGCGCCGCCAGCCTTCTCCACCTCCTCTCGAATGGCATCTTGGCGCTCGGGCGCTGCCCGGACCTTCTGCCGGACCGGGACGCGCCTCGGGGCGTTGCAATCGGTGCTCGATCACCTCGGGGACCCGGCCATATCGGACGGTTGCCAGCGAACACGCCGGAATTGGATGGAGGAAGGTGACGCGTCTTCCTATTTGGCGCCGAGGTTGGCGCCAATGTTGACGATCTTCGGCTCACCTCACTCGGGCGACCACCTTAACCTCACCGTGAGCAGTGAGGCACGGTCCGGCCCGAGGGGCCCGAGGAAGTGGCGTCTGGGCGCCCGACACAGGTGGCACCGGCCAGATCTTGCGCGACCTTGAAACAGCGTAAGGCCTCGGCCTTATCCACCCTGATCACAATAGGGCCAGCGGGCCCCGGCATCTTCACCACCATGTACGCATAGTGGGTGGCCGCCATGAACTGGGCCAACGCCGGTCGGCCGAGTATGGCATTATAGGGGAGGTCGAAATCGGCGACCTCAAAATCCACCAACTCGGTGCGATAGTTGTCCCTTTCCCCGAAGGTGACGGGGAGGCGCACCTGACCCAGGGGCATCAAACCAGCCTCTGGGGCTACCCCGAAGAAGGGCAGAGCCGGGCGCAGATCCTGCCGCGGGATCTGAAGAGCCAAGAACACTGAGGAGGACAGGAGGTTGATAGAACTCCCTCCGTCCACCAAAGCACGCGGGTTAACCGCGTTCGTTCGAATCTGGGCGACACTACGACCGGAGATGCAGGGCCGTTGGCGCCCTCGGGATGGTCACCGACCGAAGGTGAGCGCTTGCTCATACCACTTCAAAGATCCAACCCGCCCCGAGCTTGATGTGGTGGCACACACCCTCTTCACCGTTTATGGCGGCGTTGGAGGAAGGTGGACGAACCACCATGGATATAGGCCACCACGTGATCGGCCCTTTGGAAGGCGGCGAGGATCTTCATCTTGATCATCGCTGGCGGCGTTCCTTGAGCCGCTTTCTCCACTATCTTGTCCACGACCCGACAGCTTGTCTAGGTCATGGGTATTGGTCTTGTGTATTGGGCAATAGGGCTCGCCCTCTTTCTGGTCGCGACGGTCGTTTCTACGACCGCGGCGGTCATCGCGTCGATCGCGGCGATCGCTACGCCGGTCACGACGTTCGCCACGCCGCTCACGGCGATCATCACGCCGGTCGCGGCGATTGCGCTTCTGGGGCGCGGGGTCTTCGTCGTCGCTTTTCGTCGCTTCGGCCAAGACTCGCCTGGCCTCTCCGCCTCTCGCTTCGCGCTTTTTTGCTTGAGCGCCGGAACCTTCGAGGTCGGCCTGCGTCCTTGCCATATGGCCACCCTTGGGGCAAGTAGCCCCCTTGCCTCGCGTCTGCGCGCACACTTATGTCGCGAGGAGAAGAGCTCTGAGGTGGAGCCGATGGTGCGGGTGGCCATCTTCTCCTTCATCTTCTTGATCGCGACGCCCTCCGGCTATGACGACCGATTGCTCGGAGATGTGGGGATTGTGTTGCGGCAATGTGATGTAATCGCCGGATGAAGTCGCTGGCGACTCCCTTTTTCTCGCTCCAGAGCGTGGAGGTCGTCCTCCACGCCGGCTGCAAAAGAGCCCGAAAATTGGCGACAAAGAGGTCGCACAACTTTCCCCACGAGTGCTCGACCCTCGGGGAGATTCAGCTGACCAGAGCGGGCGAGAACTGTCAAAGGCTGTTGGGAGGTAGTTAGCCATGACCTTTTCAGATCCTTGTTGCCCGCACCATCGTCGTGTAGATTTGGAGGAACTCCTCCGGGTTGGTGGTGCCGTCATATTTTCTATGGTCGCCGGGTGGAACTGTCTCCGCCAGTTACGTGGCTTGCTCGTCGGAGAAGGCCTGCACCGACGCCAGAGGGAGCCGAGCCGCTTCGTCGGAGGTCGGTCCAAAAACCGCAAGATGGGAGCGCGAGGCCGGCTTTTATGAGCTCGGAGGAGTGAACCTCCTCCTTAGCCCGAGAATGAGAGCCACGAGGGGGACCCTCATTGTCAGATGCTACCTGCTTACCGTGGCAGCGTTCTTGGTCCGAGTGGCGCGCAAGAGCGCATCAAGGAGGAGGTCATCGCCATGCCGGCGGCTCTCGTCCAGATGAGAGCGGAGGTCCCCACGGTTCCTCGAGGAACCGGGACCGGGTTGCGCTACGCGCCCTTTCTTGACCCGGCCCGCCTGCCGTGGCCTTTTCGTTAGGCGGTGGAGGCCTCAGAGCGCCCTGCATGCGCCTTAGGCGCCAAGATACGTTCGGTGCCTGACTGGTCGGGGAGCCCTACCAAGAGTTGGGCCGCATCCACGAGGCCAGCAATGCTTCGCAGCCACGGAGTGGCCGAGGAGTCCCCCGCGAACTCCACCGGCGGGTGGTCCAGAAGAGCACGAACGGCGTGCAAGTTCTGGGCAGGGGTGGCCGCCTCCATGGCCAGCCTGCGACGCACGGGCTGCTCCCCGGCTTCCACGGGAGTAGCTGCGCCGCCCTGCGGGGGCGGGGTGAGACGGTCCCTCGACCGACGTGATGGCCGGGAGGCGCCTTGGTCGTCGCTCGCCCCCGCGACTTTCTGATGCTGAGGATCCGCCATCTTCGGATGCGTCTGCCACGGAACAAAGAACACCAAAGTTCGCCGGGGAGCTGGCTGGAGAAGCCAACCACTAGCCCCCTACTTGGCGCTACCGCCGGCAGATTCCGCTCGACAGTCTTGAGTCTGAGCCGGGTTTTGTTCGAAGGAGGCGTCTTGCGGTGGCTAAACCTAGCGAGGGAAACCCTAGGAACTCCCGCGACGAGCCGGCGACTAAGAACGGGAACGACACGAGATTTTTACCTGTGTTCAGCCCCTTTGCCTTGGGTAATAGCCTTACTTCCTGCTAGATTGTTTCTGGAGAGTGTTTGGAAACCGGCACAGTACAAAGCTTGGGAATTACAAGTTCCTCCTTAGGCTCTACTGCGATACTCTTGCTTGTTCTCCTCAACCTTCGACCTCCCTTTTCCCCATGCACCCGAGGGCCCTTATATAGGCCAGGCCAGCCGGGGCAGGTACCAAGGAGGGTCATCATGCTTATCTTCATACATTTATTATCCCTTCCCGTGCTGTCCCGTTCCTCCAGCCTCATTAAATGCCGACGCATGGCTTCGCCTGGTCCGTCCGGGATGTGACCCCTTCTTGACGGGTTGGTGAGAGGCGTCAGAGGAATGGGCTTGTAGCAGAAATCCTTGCAGTTGACAGTGTCGACACCGCTGCCCCGCCACCTGAGCAGTGACGACGGGGAAGGAGCCGAGGTGAAGCCACCTCGCACCACCTTTTGTCTTTGGCGGGCGGCGAGCGTGCCCGCCCGCCACTCGCCGCCGCTTCGCCACGGGCGCCACGTGGATCGCTTCGCGGGCGCCAGCGTCGTTTCGCCCACACTTTCGCCGGCGCCACGTGGATCGATCGCCGGGCGGTAGGCGTGCTTCGCCACCGCCGCCGGTGCCCGTGGATCGATCGCCGGACGAAAGAGGCGTGCTAGCTCACTCGCCGGGCGCCACGTGGATCGCCATTGGCGGCAGTGGCGTGTTTCGCCACTCGCTCGCCGGGCGCCACGTGGATCGACCGCCGGGCGGCGGCGGCGTGCTTCGCCACTGCCGCCGGGCGCCACGTGGATCGACCGCGGGCGGCAGGCGTCTTCGCCATTGCCGCCGGCGCCACGTGGGATCGACCGTCGGGCGGCAGGCGTGCTCGCCCGCCTACTCGCCGGGCGCCACGCGGCCGATCGCCGGGCGGCAGGGCGTGTCGCCCACCTTTCGCCGGGCGCCACGCGGCCGATCGCCGCGGCGGCGGCGTGTCCGCCACTCGCCGCCGGGCGCCACGTGGATCGACCGCCCGGCGGCGGCGTGCTTCGCCACCGCCGCCGGGCGCCACGTGGATCGACCGGGCGGCGAGCGTCTTTCGCCCACACCTTTCGCCGGGCGCCACGCGGCCGATCGCCGGGCGAAAGCGGGCGTGTCCGCCGACTGCTTTCGGGCGCCACGTGGGTCTGGGTATGTTGACCGCCATGTTGATTTGCTTTTGGCGGAGAGGGTACCCCAATAGCAGATCTGTTGACAGGGTAAAGGGTAAAAATTCCGTTATACTATTTATCCTCTACGGTAAAACACATCATGTGATCTTGATGAATGGCGGATGAATGGATAAGAAGCCTCTGAAGATCACCAAGTATTCGGTGAATCCAAAATAGTGAACGAATTAGGAAAAGTTTAAAATACCCCTGATGAATGGATTGAAAAAGTCTAAAATACCTTTGAGGAATGGATGGTTAAATTTGATTTCTGCTACCACTACTTACTACCTATGCTATCCACCGTAAAATTTCTCCAGAGATTTTATAAGTTGTCTTTACCACATTGCGTACAGGTTCTCACAATAGAAGTGTGCCAAGTAGACGAGGGAGGTTCCCAAACGAAGAGACATAGATCTGTTGCAAAATGAAGATATCACTAGGTTGGGTTCTGACGTTCTTGCCATGAGGAAAAATCTAGTTGAATTTGCAGCGATGCCGCTACCGTGAGGGAAAAATCTGGCTGTTTTTTTAAAAAACTGCGTTGTGGAACCTAAACGCCATTTCGATTTTTTTCAGGTCCAATCTACAAAAAAATCGGCGAAAGGACCTAAACGCGATTTCCAATTCAGCTATAAACCGTGTGTAGGGACCCAGACGTAATTTCGATATTCTAAAAAAACGGCCGAAAGGACCTAAACGCGATTAAAAATCGGCGAAAGGACCTATACATGATTTCCAATTCAGCTATAAACCGTGTGTAGGGACCCGAACGTGATTTCGATATTTCTCGGGGCTATTTTACAAAAAAAAATGGCCAAAAGGACATAAACGCGATTTTCCAGGGACCTAACCGTAATTTCCGGTTTTTCCGGGGGGCCTCGCCGGGGGGCGACACGTGGCCCCCTGGGAGGCCAGCAATTCTTGCCGATACTATATATAGTATACTAGGTTGAGTTGCACGCGTTGCCGCGCTGCGAGGGAAAAATATGGCTGTTTTTTGAGAAAAACTGCGTTGTGGGACCTAAATATCATTTCGATTTTTTTTCGGGTACAGTCTACAAAAAAATCGGCGAAAGGACCAATACGCGATTTCCAATTCAACTAGTCATTTCGATTTTTTTCAGGTACAGGCTACCAAAAAATCGGCGAAAGGACCTATACGCGATTTCCAATTCAGCTACAAACCGTGTGTATGGACCCGAACGTAATTTCGATATTTCTCGGGGCTATTTTACTAAAAAAACGGCCGAAAGGACCTAAACGCGAAAAAAATCGGCGAAAGAACCTATACGCGATTTCCAATTCAGCTATAAACCGTGTGTAGGGACCCGAACGTAATTTCGATATTTCTCGGGGCTATTTTACTAAAAAACGGTAGAAAGGACTTAAAAGCGATTTTCCAAGGACCTAATCGTAATTTCTAGATTTTCCAAGAGGGCCTCGCCGGGGGCGACACGTGGCCCCCCTAGTTGGCCGGGAATTCTTGGCGGCACTACAAAATTCTTTGCTGTTTTCCACTAAAGAAGCTGCGAGGACATGCCTCTTGTCAAGAAAGTGGAGTTACACATGGGCTTCATGGAAAGATGATTTTACTTCTGGAAATGGCAATGTAAACGATGACATATACAGGTTTCTTAGGTTCACATGTAAATTTTATAAAACTATATGTTTTTTATAAACTATAAAAAAACTATAGATTTTAAAATTTATTTCATAAAACTACAGATTATGAGAATTTGTATAATAAAACTACAGTTTTTAGAATTGACCATTTCTTCTAATAATTCTGATCGTATGGGATCACGGGCTAGTGAAACCAGAAATGGTAGAGTGTGAGACTGCTATGTGAGCCCATGCTGTTAGACCATTATAAGAAAAAGCCAAGTCTAAAAACCGTAGTTTTGTAACATAAGTTCTTAAATCTATAGTTTTGTAAAATAAGAACTAAAACTTATAGTTTTCTGATGGTTTGTACGAGAAACTTGTAGTGTTGTAAAATTTACCCTAGATTCACTTGTATGTTTCTCTGCCTCTACATCGGCCCAATTCTGAAGTTTGGACTCAACGCACGACAGGTTCAAATGCTTTTTACTAGAGGGTACGTTCATCGCTGGACGCTGGACGCTTATGATGTCAAGAAATGGAGTTAAGTAAATCCAAATTAGGACAAGTATATAAATTAGGACAATTATATGGAGTAATTACAAGGTCCCGTCTTGTTTTTTCTCCCGTTATGTATTTGAATATGCTTACTTGTGAGGTTATGTTGAAATTTAATTTCAGAATTAATTCATTGAAAGAAGTCAAAAGGGTTTTTAGTTAGATGTGAGATTTTAGTCACATATTGCTTAGTTTGGTGGTGAGAAGCCAACATATAAGAGGAACTCTCATATAAGAGGACTCTAGGATGAGTTGGTGGTAAGGTTAGAGGTAAACATAGATTGCTATGTTAGGCTATGTACACATGTGTGCATATTGCGTGACTACTATTGCGTGTTTATCATGTGACTTGCGACGACGCGCGGCCATGATCTGACATGCTAATTGTACTTGACTTTTTGCCGCATATACCGACTATACCATATCACCTTATACTTCGACTCCTAACATGGCGGTCTTAGTGAGATGCATGTTCTTGTGCTGTAAGTCCGTTCTCCACGATACAAGATACTAGGGGTCGGTTCTTGATATTGTGGCAGTTTGATTTTCATTAAGCTAACGACTAGCGAGGCGGTTTTAGCTTAACACGCCTTTATAAGGGAAATGTCGCTATACATGGAAAGTAGCGACGAAAAACCGATCTCATCTTCCTCTAGCGCTCTCTGCTTTCTCCTATACTTGCTAGTTGCTACCACCCAAGCCATTCCGTCCCTATACCCATCATGCAATGGGTGTGAGAGAGAGAAATGTCTCCAATCCAATACTAGCCTTTGAAGACTAGCACAGGAGATCAACAATCAGGTTTTTGGGAAGCGCACAGTTTCCTGTTCATCACCAAACCCATTGTGTCCCGGAATGACTAGTTGTTGGTCAAAGGGATCTTTCCCTTATTGATTAAATCTATTGAGAATTGATGCAGCTATGATAGTATAGCTTGCCTTCTCTCTAGGTTGCTCGGCTTTGCCGATATCAACATCCATTCAACAAAGCTCAAGGTACTAACAATTGATGGCCTGTTTAACCACCTCAATCTGTATATTCCACATCTTACTTCGGCAGTCATCAAGCTGCTAATTGACTCTGCTTATGCTTCGAAGGCCGGATGCAACTGTAATATTTCTCATCTTGTTGGTTCTCTTTCGGATGTTGAAAATATTACATTGTTTGGGAGGGTTTTTGAGGTAAGAAGCTGTGATAGGCCAAGTTTTCCCTAGGTGTTTATTATTTCACCGTTTAGTAGTATATTTAGTGCCCTCTTGCTATTTTACAGTTTGTAGCACATGGATTCATCCCTCCCAAGCTGCCAAAACTATTCAATCGGCTGACGCAGATAAGATAACCCTGGAGATCGATCTTGGTGATCTGAATGAGACTAAAGTTGCTCTCTGCTTATTTCAGAATGCCCCTACTTGCGACATATTCAGCTACAGGTACATTAGATGATAACATTCGCCTTGCTACGTTTCGTAAATCTCCATTTCCCTTGTTAAATTAACTGTTTGCACTTTGCAGCTCATTTCCATTGTATCCACGGAACCTGCACTGCATTTCTGGGAATCAATAGATCTTCAGGTCTGCCCCTTCCAGAACCTTGAAGTAGTTGGTATGATCAACTTTACTGGCTCCTGTGCAGAGCTACGCTTTTTGAAACTTTTACATGAAAATGCACCCATGCTAAGAAAAGCGCGAATAAGAGATAATGGCAAGTTGGGCAAAGAAGCCCTCAAGAACCTCCTGAAGATGAGAAGAGCATCGAAGGATGCAGCAATATTGGCTCTTTGGGGCTTGGTCCCCCTACTCCGAAAGGGCGTGGTCTATTCTTTTCTAGTGAAAGGAATACTCTCTACATTTTCTAGGAAAACACTATGTAAGCAAAAATTTCCATCATTCCATTTGGAAATACCAATGCAACCTTCAGCTAGCAAAGCAAGATGCACCTGAAACATCACTTCTGTTTCTTCTATCATTTTTGGTCGTATTTTAAATTTAGTCTCATTTCATCAGTCAATCTCAGCTTGCCTAACTGACTTTGGAATAATGGGCAAAAGGAGATTTTAGCACCTAAATTTGGCAAGCCATAACCAATTTGTTAGGTTAAAGATGATATTAGATATTTCTGACTGATATCAGTTAAAAAAAGAAAAGATAAGTCACAATTAGAATTATAGCTGATATGAAGTACAATGTAGAGTTTTAGCCGATATTGGCTCAAAAAGTAATTTATCTCCTAGAAGTTGAGATCGATACGCATTGTGGATCTTGAAGAGTTGGAGAAGGATACGATCAGCCTAAGTGATTGTTGACGCTCAGATTTGGCAGGTGTAGCTGATTTAGGAAGATGGGTTAAACATTGATAATCTAAGCCAATATCGGCTTAGAAAGAAGTTTATCTTTAAAAGTTGAGGCCAATATAAATTATGTATTTGCAAGAATCGAATGATGATACGATCGGTCTAAATGCTATATAAGAGACCTAGAGGCAATAAAAAAGTGCCCAGAGCCAACCAATCAAATCGCATCTACTTTTATTTACTTTCCTGTCAACTACGAATAGCCTTTGCAATTCATTTTTAATCAATAAAGCTGTGTATCACCGATTATTAATCATCTTTGATTACACCAGTTATCCTAGGTTTGTTTTAACTGATCTTGTTGCGCATTGCTTTTCCGAGAAAAATGTATCTTTACCCATCATCTAATTGGCTCAAAAACTGTTTAGATCTATCTAGCCGATCGTCCCAGCGAATCCGTTATGAAAATAATTATTTCGATCTATCTTGCTGATTGTAAGATCAAATTGGCTGGCACGTCACAAACTAGAATTAAATATGATATTTGCACGTTTTTAAGTCGATCAATGCTTTGTCATATTTTTCGACGTCAGCGTAGGCTTCCGAGACCGTCCCTGTAACCCTCAAAAGATATTTTACGTACCTATCCTAATTGACCCGACTATTTCTGCACACATTACCGCCGTACCGGAAAATCTGTACAGCTTATGTGTGGAACGCGCGTACAGTTTGGCATGTACTCGCACGGGATGAACGTGTTGACTCTGCTTGTTTATCCTGTACTACTTGTATTAGTTGTCTTAAAATTATGAAGTCAGCTTTGCTCTTGGGTCAGGTTTACTTTGCTACCCATAAAAATTTATCTCTACTGTTTTCTCAAGGATAGGATCAAGTCCAATTTCTGGAGGAACAAGCCGAGACTTCAGAACAGTCAACAAACTCGTGTTTGAAACTTGGAACAGCTCTACTACTCTCGTTTAGCGTTATCTGATAAGACATGAGCTGTAAATTGTAAGTATATGCTACAGCAAGCCAAAACACAGAGACAAGCATAAATATTTTCGTCCATTCGATGCTGAAGTTATCCTATGGAAAATGGCGTTTCCTCTCTAACAGTTGCTTGCTTGATGAGAAAGCTCAGATAATAAAAAAAAATTACTTGCCTACCTGTCGTACCTTTTAAGTTGACCAAAGGATGATACGAAAACGCTTGTACTTCCTAGGGAATTTTAGTCAGCAAAGGAGAAAAGATTAGCTGTGGTTAGTTGAATAATGATCAGCTATTTTAATTGAGAAGCGATTAGAGAGAAGTTGTATAATTTGAGGATATAAATTCTGTAACAAGTGCATGAACATATGGCACATGGAGATATGGTCGGTTTGCCAAGTTTAAAGGAAGGCCCTTGAGTCTAGCCGCCCTTACATTTTATCCGTAGGTTAATCTTTATATGTTGTCGTCCAAGTAGAAGTAAATTTGATCTTAACATTTTGCAGCTGATATCTGTAGGTTTTACATGCACTTTGTTGTTCAGCTGCCTGAGTTCTCTCGAGGAAGTTATTCAAAATAAATAAGCACTCCATCCAGGAAATATTAAGTTGCTTTGGAAACAGAACAAAAATTCGACAGATTGTTTCCCAAACACAGTACCCCTGTGTCCAAGTTTATAAAGTGTATATTTTAAATGGCCGTGTGCATAAATATAACATATATTTCATATTGCAATACAAAATTAGTATGATGTTCGCTCTATACCCGTAATAAATATCCAACTTCAATTTATATTCTTTATTATTACATACATGCATTAAATATAGTACTTAGAAATAATAATTAGAGATAGTCTAGCTATTATCAATATATAATTTGTCTCTGTACTAAAAGAAAATATTTCATATAAACATGAACGGAGGAAGTACCCAAATAGCCCCTAGCACCTAGCAGAGCATTGATACATTGGCATGTAAAACGAAGAGTACAAGTTTCTAAATCACCGAGAAGATTAAAAAAAAAATTTGGGCTGGGTTGCTTGGAGCTTTGGATGAAGAGATGGAAAACGCAGAAAATTTGAGGAAATAAATAAGGGACTAAATCCAGTCTAGTACCATGTAGTAGCCACTAGCCTCTAGCCGGCAATTTCCAAACTCAAATGCACATGCAAAGTTGTACATCTACCAGCAGGACGTATACTAATCTGGGACGCTGCCGTTCAGAGCAGTCTACACCCTTTTGAGGTCACTGCTAAGCTCATGCAGCCGCGGTTTCGCCGGTTTCAGTTCGTCCTCGTCAGCGGGATCAAAAACCAGGTGCCACCGGCCGGCTCGCTCGAACCGCCGTGCCGCTAGCAAAATGCTGGCCTTCTCCGCGCGCGTTTCTTCTGCCTTTTGGAGTCTCGGTTGGGTTGCTCGCATGGTTTCCGTCCAACGGAGGAACTGAAAATTTACAGCGAGGATATATGCTTCACGTATAAAACTCTAGTCATATATAATAGTTTTGTAACATCATAAATACGATATATATGATTGAAATTTGCTAAAAGTACAAAAAAAATTATTCTAAGGTATTATAAATCCCAAACCACTAAAATCGAAACCAATATAATTAACAAATTTGACTCATTAAAAACATTATCTTATGACTTTTTCAAATTTTTGGGATGCTGGTCAAGGATTGAAATCTCGGTTTCGTTCTAAATATCGTCCATGACCGGAGAATAAAATCTTGGTGAGATCTCGCTATTTCAAATAAATTCCAAACAAATTGTAAAAACAAAATTTAAATTCCGGATTTTAAAACCGAAATCTCGCCCAGTTGTGCCGAGATCTCGGTGAGATTTGCCGAGATCTCGGCAAAATTGCACTAAATGAAAAATGGCTCGAACGACATCGAAAAAATTTGAAATATTTTTTTGGAGGTTCCTGACACATCAATGATGTTCCCAAAAAAATTCAAATGATTATCAAATCTGTGAAATTTTCAAAAATTCAAACATTACTACTATCATGATAAAACGCTAACTAGCAAGTTTAAACCGAATAAAAAATGAAACAAACCACATTATAAAATTTTGAAATTTTTTGTGCATGGTTATGAAGCATTACTAATATTCTCATAAAATTTTTAGATGATGATCAAACTTCATGAATTTTTAAAAATTCGGAAAGTGCTACTGTCCTGATAAAAGCTTTACTGGCAAACTTCAACTAAATGAAAAATGGTACAAACCGAGTTAGAAAATTTTTAAAATTTTTGTGGATAGTCCTAATGTATCGTAAATGTTTCTATAAAATTTTTATATAATGATCAAGCTTCAAAAAGTTTCAAAAATTTTGACAGTGCTACGTCCTTGTAAAATCCTCATAATCAATATATAGATTTGCTTTAGCAATCAAAAAATGTTTAAAATTTTTGTACCTTTGAAGAAGGGTTCTAAGGAAATGCTTAAGATCTCATAAAAATTTTGAATCATGATCACACTCTAATAAATTTATAAAATTTTTACAACTGCAGTGTACCATTTATGTTCTTTCTGTTTTGATTTTTGAAATATAACAAATGAAGTTCAATGCATATATAAATTTTACTGGGCAAACAAAAAAACTGAAATTTTTTAAAAATTTTATATACTGGTACCTAGTCAATTATTAAGCTTTCATAAAAACCTTGGATCATTATCAAACTCGAGAAAATTTATAAAATTCACACAAGTTTAATATCCCAATTATGTTCATTCTGTTTTTGATTTTTAAATATAAAAATGAAATTAAATTATTTTAAAATTTCCTACACTTACTAGGATGGTATCATAAATTTTTACATCATTATAAAGCATGTACAATTTTATAAAAATCTAACAGTGTTTCTGCAGTTTTTAAAAAATGTTTCAAAAAATCGGTTTTTTATCAAAATTTCATAGGAGATGACTTTCTTAAGGGTTATTGGACCAAATCCGGTAAAAAAAGTCAAATTCCAATAAAAAAATGGCGAGATCCCGCCAAGATTTATGAGATTACTGTAATAATTTTTTTGATTTTTTTTTACTCTGACCGGCATTTCAAAATTCGTTCACGTCCGAAAACCGAGATCTCAGCGAGATATCGTGAAATTTCAGAGAAATTTGGATCCTTGATGCCGGTGCATACTCTGCACACCATAGATCCGTCTATGTTTCCGTCTACTCAGTGTGTGAAAAATTAGTACTTTTCTTTTCTAATTTTGTTTATCCTTCGCTACTAAAAAAAGGCAATCATAAACAGTTTAAAAACATCATTACGGACGGTTTACTAAATTGTTTGCATATATATGTCAATGATATATACAATGCATCACAGACAGTGACTCAAAACTCCTTCGCTGCTCTAAAAGTATTCAAAAATTAGCAGCTTCTGCACAAGAAAATGCTATAATCTTAAGTGTTGAGCCTACGCTAATTCTCTAATTATCTAACCGTGTTACAGATTAATTATTGTGTCTGCTGAAAAACTAATGAAGCACCTAATTAACAAAAACTAAGAAACAAATCACTCATGTTATTTGCTTAAGCAGCAGGGATAACGGCCAAAAATGTAAAATCAGATGCTATATGAGAAAACTAAGAGCCTGTTTAGTAGAGCTCCAGATTCTAACTTCTCCTGAAATCTGAAACTTGTAGGCTAAAATAAAGTGAATTAAGTTTATATTTTTGGTCTAAAATGTAAACAAAATGATCTATCTAAACACTCTTAGGTTGTGTTTGTTTAGGCTGGTGCTGGAGGAGAAGCTGCTAGAGCTGAAGGAAGCTATTTGGCCTGCTGGAGTTAGATGAGGATGGCAATTTTTCGTAAATAACAGTTAAGTTGTAAGGGTACCAGGGAAGTGGTATTTTCAGAAGCTCTAGCCAGCTCGAGAAGCATCGTTTTCCTTGCTTCTCTCGCGTAGTGCAAATTGGGTAGGAGCTTCTTCTCTCCGTCTGGCTGAAAAAATACTGTTTGTTTTGGCTTATGGCTTATAGAGGTCTAGAAGCCAAATAAGCTCAAGCCTAAAAAAACATACCCTTAATATACTCACAGCTTCAGATTCACGAATCTGGTGAAACTAGAATTTTTCAGCTTTACCAGATTCACGAATCTGAAGAAACTGAATCCCTACCAAACACACCCTAAGAGATTCAACGCTGCAAATACATGGATACGATAACCAAAGCCCCCAAAATGAACGCAATGTCGCAATCAGAGCAGTAATGTGCTTATGCGAGCAAATCGTTGATAAGAGCATATATGTGCATCACAAGCGCGAAGCCGAAACAAGCCACCAAAGTTGCAGAGAAATGCATGCGGAGAGTTGAGAAAAGGAGGGATCGAGCGCGTACCCGGTGACACGGGCCCGAGGCTGGGCCATCTGCAGCGCCGCTGCCGCGGCAGCAATAGAGGGTGGGAGGGCGTCGTAGTGCTTATCCAGCAGGCTCTTCTCGCGGTGACTTCTGTGGATCTACACCATATTTTCCTTGCATCGGCAATAGCCCTCCTCCGTATCCACCGCCACCTTGTGGCGTCTGTGCCGCACCTCCGCCCAGGCTCTAGCGACCTAAGGTGGTTGCACAGCTTGGTCAGTGGGTTGGCCCCTCCCTCCCCGTCACCTCCTTCCCTGACCTCGTCATGGTGGTTGTCGACACTTTCCTTATCATTCACGGAAAGCTGCAAACCCAAAACCCGAAACTGCGGTGGCAACGGAGGGCAGGAGGTCATCGTGGTGCTTCTGCGTCCACCATGTTATCCTCGTACCAGTGGCGGCCCTCTTCTGCATCCACCGCCACCTTGTAGCGACTGCGCCGCACCTCCGGCCGCTCGCTCGTCCTTAGCGACTTCGTCGCTCCGGCCTCCTCAAAACCCTAGGGGCGGCTGGGAGGTGGAGGGCGCATGAGAGGTCCACTGGTGGCCACATCCACTGGCCCTAGCAGAAGAAAGGCCGAGAAGATGGGGGGTGGTGCGAGGGGACGAAGAGCGGCGACATCGAGAGGAAGGCACAGAGAGGGAGGTGGCATGTACTCAAGAGGGAGAGACGGGCGAGGGGAGAGCGAGCAAGAGGAGCGAGAGAATTGAACGGGGGCGGCGCTCACTCGATCTAGGGTTTGCACGAGCGGAGCATTGATCCGGGCCATCCGTGCAAAAACCACAATGATCTAACAGCTAGGTGCGACGAGGATATCACGAACGATTAGTGAATAAAATAGTCTGTGATGTCTATTGATATCATTACAGATAATTTTATAATAAATCATTTGTGATATCAATTGATATCGCAGGTGGGACTATACACTACTACAGAACTGGGCATCACAACCGGCTTATTAGAAGCGGTTTAGTGCGAACCCATTGTGATGTTCGCACCAAAAGCGGTTCGTAGGCAACGGTCCGGAGAGGGCTTCCAGAAGCGATTTGAGACAAGAACCGCTTCTAGAACGCAACATTCAGAAGCGGTTCATGTCTCAAACCGCTTCTGGAAGCCCTCCCACGCAGTGCATTTAAACCCTTCTTCCTCCACGAGCCAAGAGATGCGATCAAGCAGAGAAGGGTGGCCCAGTATTTGTTCTTGGGGAGGTGTTGTCCAAATTTTTAATTGGGGGTGATTAGCTCCAAATTAAGTGTTTCAAGGTTAGTAACATCATGTGAACATCCTTTTCACCTAGATATTGCTATTTTTTTCAATGGATGTGGAGAAATCTTGAACTTTTTAAGCAAGATCACCATGATCAAAATTTTGTTTTCTATGCTTTGTTTTTGTTGTTGTATGAAGATGTAGGGTGCATGGAGATCTAGTTCAAAATATGACATTACAAGGTAAAGGTGATTGGAAGCTTTAGATCTAGGTGGTTGTTAGCTTTAGAATCTTAAATATCACAATAAGTTGAGGGAGATCTAGGTACAATATTGCAAGGAAGTAATTATTGGTGTATGAAATAAAATAGAAAAACATGTAGAAGGATAAAAAATAATTAGAAAGGTAGGTCTTTAATTGGATGACGGTATAGGTGGAGCTTTTTTTGTTGGGTTTAAGTGGCTGTGAGCTTTAGATTTTTAAATGTAACTATAAGTTAGGTTATAATTTTTGTAACGAAATTTGTTATAATTTTTAATGAAATTATAACTTGGTGTAGATGAATCGGTAATGGATGTACAGTGCGAACCATCGCTCGAGAGAGTTCATTGATGGCGTGCAGGCTTTTCTCGATGCGACCGTTGCATTCTTGCCTCCAGGCAGCTTCATATGTTGTCCGTGTGTAGATTGCAAGAACGAGAAGGAGCACTCCCAGCGATGGCAAGTTATGAACCACTTGATCATGAGAGGTTTCATGCCAAACTATACCTGTTGGACCAACTATGGCGAAATTGAGGCGATTAGCCAGGAAGATGATGAACAAGGCGAGGAAGAGGAAGATGGATTCAACAGTATCCCGGACGGCACGCAATACTGTTCCGTGGAAGAAACACTTGGTGACGTTGGTGATGATTAGCTAGACCAGATCTTTGCGTGATTTAAGAGGGAGACTACAGATGAAAGACAGTTCGAGAAGTTCCAGCAAGATATTAGAGGACCACAGAACTCTTTTGTACCCAAACTGTGGGCAGGGCCACAAAAAGCTGCGTACCACACTGGAACTCATGCAATGGAAGGCTACAAATGGTGTGTCAGATAAGGGATTCGATGAGTTGTTATCACTCGTAAAGAAGTTGCTTCGAAGATAACACTGCCCGAATCTACATATAAAGCCAAGCAAGTCGTCGTCCTTTGGAATTGGAAGTCTGAAGATACATGCATGTCCTAATGATTGTATCCTGTATCGTAATGAGTATGCCGATTTGGATGTTTGTCCAGTGTGCAAAGAATTACGGTATAAGGTGAAGCGTGACGATCCAGGTGAAATAGATGGGGAGCGTAAGAAGATACCTCCAGCTAAAGTGTTGTGGTATTTCCCTGTGATCCCCCGATTGAAACATATGTTTGCTAACAAAGCGCATGCCCAGATGATACATTGGCACAAAGAAGAGCGTAAGGACGACGGGATGCTTAGACACCCTGCAGATGGCTCACAGTGGAGGAAAGTCAACCGGATGTACCCGGACTTCGTAGATGAGGTGAGAAACATAAGGTTTGGGTTGAGTACCGATGGGATGAATCCTTTCGGAGAATTGAGCAGCAGCCATAGCACCTGGCCTGTTACACTATGTATCTATAACATTCCTCCATGGATGTGCATGAAGCGAAAATACATCATGGTGCTGTTGTTGATCCAAGGCCCCAAGCAACCTGGAAATGACATCGATGTCTACCTGAAACCATTGGTTGAAGATCTTGTGACGTTTTGAGATGATGGTGCAAGGGTATGGGATGAGTACAAAAGGGAGTAGTTCACCCTACGTGCATTGTTATTTGTAACAATCAACGACTGGCTTACTCTTGGTAACCTGTCCAGCCTAACTATCAAAAGATATAGAGCCTGCATCCAGTACTTAGATGAAACGGACGGCATGTACTTGAAAAACTCTCGGAAGGTTGTGTACATGGGTCACCGTAGGTTTCTTCTTACGAGTCACCCGTTGCGGAAGAAAGGTATGAAATTTAACGGGCAACCAGACCTTCGTGCAAGGCCTCAGCATCGTAGTGGGCCACGTGTGTTTGCTATGGTAAAGGATTTGAAAGTAGTATTTGGAAAGGGTCCTGAAAGCAAACATGTGCAGAATGAGGATGGTCAGGCACCCATGTGGAAGAAGAAGTCAATATTTTGGGACTTGCCTTATTGGAAAGTCATGGAGGTTCGTTACTCACTTGACTTCATTCACATCACGAAGAATGTCTGCTTGAACCTACAATGCCATATTGTTTACTTGCAAATGTTTACTTGCAATGCCATGGGAAGGTAAAACATGATTCAATTAAGTAGAATCGATTTGGTCAGCCAAACCTAGGTGTCACCCGTTTGAGAGCGGCGCATATCACATTTACTTGTGAGGTGTGCCGTTCCGAAATTATCCAGTTTAATTTGGACAGCCTCGGAATGGACGCTAAAGCATATGTAGGATTTATGACGAGCCCAACGGTCCGAACGGAATCTCGGCAGTATAATCCAGTTGTTCTCCAATGCACCAAGACTAGGCGTGCATTCGGAGAACAGCGGGGTTATGCTGCCTAAATTTCGTTCGGACCGTAAGACTTGTCATAAATCCGTGCTTTGGCATCCATTCTTGGGTGGGTTTAGAATCTATCTTTCCCAGTAGAGCTCTTGTTAGCAACCATAGCACACTATGATTGATTTTGTTACTCGTTTTTAGCGTTCATAATGGGTGATGATAGAAGATGGATGTACGATGGTTGGAGTAAGACTGGGGCACATTCAAGAGAATGGGGGGTCAAGACACAGACGTTCATGGATAATGCGTTCGCAGGGGCCGCAGGTGGTGTTGTAAAGTGCCCCTATAACAAGTGTCGAAACTTTGCTCGGCATGTTAAGTCGAATGTGGAACGTCACCTGTGCAAGTTTGGTTTTATGCCGGACTATATGATATGGTACGAGCATGGTGAGGCACAACTCATTGAGACGGACCATGAGAATGAAGATAGGATGGATGAGATGATGAATGATATTGGTAGGGATTTTGAGGTTAATTCAGAAGAAGAGCCTGGGCCGGAGGTTCAAAGGTTCTATAGCCTCCTTTCGGCTTCGGAAGAGCAATTGCATGATTCCACCAACGTGACCGTCCTAGCGGCCGTGATGCGACTCATGTCAATAAAGTCGAAATATAACTTTTCAAACAATTGCTACAACGATATGGTCCAATTGATCAGTGATATTCTTCCGGCGAACCATAAGATGCCGAAGGACATATACCAGTCGAAGAAGCTGTTATCTGGCCTTGGGATGAAGTATGAGAAGATTGATGTTTGCGAAGATAATTGCATGTTGTTCTGGAAGGAATATGCCAACGAACCTCGATGTCTATTCTGCCAAAAATCTAGATATGTCGAGGTGTTAAATGATGAGGGGATAACGGTGATGACAAATATCGCGGTGAAACAACTTCACTACATGCCAATCACACCTAGGCTTAAACGGTTATACTTATCTAAAAAACAGCTAGGCATATGAGGTGGCATAAAGAAGGTGTTTGTGGTAGTGATGGAGTGATCGTGCATCTGTTAGACGCCGAGGCATGGAAGGCATTGGACCGCTTCGACCCTGATTTTGCAAGGGACTCTAGGAATGTTCACTTAGGGTTGGCGACAGATGGGTTCACACCTTTCAGCACAAGTGCCACCCCATACTCTTGTTGGTCGATTTTTATTATGCCGTACAACCTACCACCTGCGTTATGCATGAAAGATGAGTACGTGTTTCTAGCCCTTGTCATACCGATTCCTGATCATCCTGGGAAGCACCTTAATATGTTCATGCAACCATTAATTGAAGAGTTGAAAGAGTTGTGGATAGGGGTACAAGCATATGACAGCTATGGTACAGTAAACTTTACCTTGCGTGTTGCATAATTGTGGTCGGTCCATGATTTACCAGCATATGGGTTGGATGGAGTGTTCATGGTCGGCTTTGTTGTCCCATATGTATGGCTGACTTAGATGCATTCCGGGTACCACATGGTGGAAAATTTTGTTTTTTTTATTGCCATCGATGGTTTTTTGCCACATAATCACCCTTTTAGGAGACTTAGTACTGCATTCCGGAAGGACACCACTATTACAAAGGGGCTGCTAAAACGTTTGACCGGTGCTGAGATAGCTACCTGGCACAGTCAACTCGTACCAATAGATGACGGTTTCGAAGGTTTCAAATAGGGTGAAATCCTCATATGCCACTAAAAGTTTACCTCATCCCTTATTTGCCACTCATTGTGTCAATGACATGTGGGCCCTGGTCCCACATGTCATTGACACATTTTGGAACTTCCCCAAATTACAATGGCAAATAAGGAATTAATCCTTTCAAATATGAGCATAACTGGACTCATATTTGTGCAATATAGAGTCTCCCTTATGCGAAAGTATTGATTCTCATGTACAATGTAGATGTTATGCACCAAGAGCGTAATGTCGCAGAAAGCATCATAAGCATGCGCTTTGATGTGAAAAACAAAACAAAAGACAATGTTAAGGCACGAAGAGACTTGGCCGAGATTTGCGGTCGGCCATGGCTTGAGATCATACAAGATTCAGGAGGACGAATAGCCAGGCCACGAGCTCCATATTGTCTTAAACCTCAAGAGAAGAAAGAAGTGCTCTGGTGGATGAAAACTATCAAATTTCCAGATGGTTATACAGCTAACCTAAGGCGTGCGGTGAATGTCAGCACCGGGAAGCTAAATGGTCTTAAGAGCCATGATTACCACATCATCATGGAAAGACTTCTCCCTGTAATGTTTCGTGGCTACTTGAAGGGTGAATTATGGAGAATGTTAACAGAGCTTAGTTTTTTCTACAAGCAGTTATGTGCTAAAGAAATCACGAAGAAGACGATGCAAAAGTTAAAGAAAGAAATACCATTGCTTGTATGCAAGATGGAACAGGTATTTCCACCTGAATTTATGAACGTCATGCAACATCTCTTGGTATATTTGCCTTACGAAGCAGAGGTTGGTGGACCTGTACAGTACAGGTGGATGTATGGGACAGAAAGAGGCTTGAAAAAGATAAGGGCATCTGTACGCAACAAGGCAAGGGTTGAAGGGTGCATCGCTGAGGCATATGCTCTCAAAGAGATATCGAACTTCTCCAATACGTACTTCGCCGATGAGCGCAATGTGAATGCCGGTACAATGCGGTATCACATTGCTGAAGAAGCACCTATGAGTGACGTTGAGATTTTTCAGTGGAAGGGTAAAGTCGCGATTGGCGGCAAGACGACTCATGAGGTGTCACCAACAGAATGGAACTCGGCTTTGCTATATATGTACTCCAACATTGAAGAAATGGACAAATATTTCGTGTAAGTAATGATTCATATTTTGTCCTTAAAAAGTTATTCTTTACACTATTCTCATTAGCCTAGCTAACAAGCAGATTGTTTGACCAACAATATTGGAGATCTACTCATCAACCCACAAGCAAACAACTAGACAAACTATGCCACGAGGGGTTAAATGGTGGCCCTAATTTCGTTGCTTGGTGTCGAAAACAGGTACTTTTCTTTTGCTCTTTTTTTTAACCGAAGACTAGTGTTAATTTTTCATGCCTTAACCTCTACAGTGCATGCTCGATGCCGACGTCCATGAGGACTTGCGGCAGCTATCACATGGAACCATTACGGCAAGGAACTTCAGTCGTTATGATGTCAATGGGTTTTGGTTTCACTCTGCAAAATTTGAAGCAAAACGTCCGCTTGTGGCCACAGTGAACAGTGGAGTCGTAACTAAGGCATGCGATGCACGTAGGCGCGAAATTAACTACTATGGCATTATTCAAAACATAGTTGAGTTCAAATTCGAGGGTTCCAAAGATCTAAGAGTAGTTTTCTTCGAATGCGATTGGTTTGATCCCAACAATGGCACACGTGAGAACGAATTTGGCATGGTGGAGGTCAGGCACCAATCACGGCTTGAAGGTTTTGACAAATTTGTACTTTCTCACCAGGTGGAGCAGGTGTACTACTTGTCGTAGCGTACCCTAGCTTGAGTGCTTGGTGGGTTGCTTATAAAGTGAATCCCCGTGAACGGTTATATCATCCTAGCGATGCTGATTACGTCGACAGTGCCATGGACAACCAACAAATTGATGCATATCAGGAAGAAGGTCTGCTAAGATCTTTTCGGGTTACCGATGGGGTTGGGCTTGACGGAATAGCCACTGATGCCACAGACCTAATAGTTCAGCCTGATCCAACAAAGAAACGACAATGTGGTTCTATAAGAATTCAACGGCTTAGGAGAAAACATGTTTCTGTACAACGATTCACCGATGAACCTCAAGACGTCGACGTGTTTTGATACGTACATATTATTGGTATATATTTTCCTATTTTTTATATTTTCATATTGTTGCTACCTTGCTTTTTAAATGCGCAATCTAACTCTAGTTTAAATTTTTGCAGATGAAGTCTTTTTTCAAGCTTGCTCGCAAGGCAGTCTCCAAGAGCACCGGTAGCTCTTGTTCTAGGAGTCAGGACTCCCTCTTCTAGGGGAGTGCCTCGACTAGGAGCCGACAGAGATCGTTTGAGAGGTGTTTGGAGGAGGCATAGGAGGAGGTTGCTCCTGTAGTAGCTGCTTCTGAGGAGGATGCTCCTGCAGTAGCTGCTTCTGAGGCACAGGAGGACGATGACGACAGTGAAGAGGATGAGGTGGACGAGGGAGACAGAGCGGAGGGGGATGAGGGGGACGAGGGAGATGAAGCAGAGGAGGATGATGATGCTGCACCTTCTACACAGTCTTTCAGGTACTTGTGTTAGCATGTTATAGTGTGCATAGACTTTGCATTCTCATGTTTGGCTATTTTCAGGTTCCGGGGATGTAACAATATACCCCCAGCGGTTGAACATAGGTTGCGGAGGTTGATCGCCCCTAGTGGGGACTGGTAAGTTAATTTTGCTAATTTATTTTGCAATTTGTTGTATAACTAATCGGTTTGATTTCATGAAATGTAGGCAATGGGATGACGTGGCGTGGGAGGGCGCGCCAAACATAAGCGAGTTAACTCCGTCCTGGGAGCCATCTGCCGCCACCACTACCCAGGCTTGGTGGAAATCAACGATGTGCAGCAGCCGGCCCTTAAGTGGGAGCACTACAGGTTGGCTATTGATGTCCGGCATGGCACCATTGCTGACGAGGTGTGGCACGATTTCTGGGTAAGTTCTTTACCTCTGTACAGTTGATACATATAGATGGATTTTTGCTGACTTAAAGCATTGTTGTTGTAGGAGAGGTACCGCTTTCAGGACGAGGATGTCCCTGCCAATCGCGAGAAGGCGTACAAGGTGTTCAACAAGGCAGCGGCAAAGGTAGTGAAGGACATAATCTCCAATGCAAGAATCCAGGCGATTTGCATGTTCTACAAGAGGGTGAAGCAGGAGAAGATGACCAAGAAGCTCGGGGCATCCAGGATCTACCTACGCGAGGATGAGTACCTGCAGGTAGCCATCCCCTGGTTACTGAAGTGCCCTGATGCTTGGTAGGCTCTTTGTGCGTACTGGGCATCCCCTGCTTTTGTTACCAAGTCGAATAAGAAGAGAGGCAATCGAGAGGCAGGTGATCCGGTTCTACACCGATATGGCGCCGATGGACACCTACGCTTGGCGAAGCGCATGGTATGTATATATAATTATTTCATTATGATTTTATATGCATGGTACTAACTTTCGATTACAGGAGGCTGAAAGTGGCATTGCCCCCAGCTACATAGAGACATATCTTCGGGGACACATGAGCAGGGATCCTACACAGCCTGATCAGCTATGCAGCCAGGTAGCGACTAAGAGGCTTGTAAGTTGTTTACTCTATTATGAAGTAATCTGATTTTTCAAATTGTTGTATTAACAACATTGTGATGCTGGAGAAATATGGGGAAGAAATGGCTCGACGTCATGGCCCAGAGTACAACTGGAGGGGGGAAGACCTAGATGTCGGGGCGTTGTTCCAGAGCGGTGGTGGCAAGAGACATGGAAGGTGAGATCATTCGCCTTTCTAAAAGTTGTCAGAAATTATGATATGATTGTGAGTGTCTAGTTGCAATTAATGAATACATTTGATTTCTAATGTCTTGAAGGTACGCAATGTTCAATGGCGTTGTGGACTCTGACGTTGCTTTGAGCCAAGCAAGAATGTCACAGTCATCACAGAGCAGCGCTCGCTCCTCTCGAGAGGCAAGGCTTCATCAAGAGTTGTTGGAATCAAGGGATCAACTGAGGCAACAGCAGAAGCACCTAGCGCAACAGGAGGAAAAGATGAGAAACATGAGAAGATAACAAGAGTACTTTCAGTCCTTTGTACAAGTAAGTTAAAAAGGTTCAATTTTAGTGATTAAGTATTTAGCTAGACAAGTTTAGTGATTAAGTGTTTAGCTAGACAATTTTTAGTTGGACACCTGAATGTATGAGATCTAACACGTTACTTATGTAGGAAGGCTTCTCGCAAATGGGGACTCAATTTAGCTTGCCGTAGTTCTAGCCTCCTCCTGCATACTTCCCCCTGCCACCTCCACCAGCACAGGTACATACATATAGTTTTCTATTTTTTTCTAGTTATTTGCAATTCAAGACTAACATCAAATTATATATGTTCTTTCTACAGAGTTCGACCTCGCACGCTCGACAAAACTCCCCAAATGTCGATGGTTTCCTCACGTCTGGAGGTAGTGCACATAACTCGAATAACCCTGATAGTTAGATCTTCTGTAATATGACTTGAGCAGGAAATGTATATATGTGATGTGCTGAATCTAGTACGTGTGATGTGAATGCGTTGTATTGGATGTGTTGACTCTGTGTTCGTGACTATGTGTGACTAATGGTGAATGGTTAATACATTTGTTTACATATATTCCGTGGTGGTTAATGCCGTTTTCTGACTATATGTTCCGTAGTGGTTCATGTACCTCCCAAACTTCAATTCCAATATATTTTAAAGGTTTCAGTACATATAGATCTAGATCATCCTCAAACTCTGCAAAAGTGCTTACCTGGATTATCAATCCATGGGATCTTCCATTTACCCTTGTAGTTAGGATTCTTAATTTTCTGTAGGTGGAAGAAAGAGAGAAAGAAAGAAAGAAATTAACAATACTCGATCGTTTGAATCACATCTATTGCATACAGCCAGGCCACCAGCAAAGTAATTAACAATATTATTGTTATGGAGATGCGAAGGACAGCCCAGAAAAGCCAAGGACAACTGAGAAAATAAAGGGCATCTCCCCAGTATTTTCGTCGGCCTGGGGTGTAGCCGACGAAAATACTGGGAAGATGCCCAGTATTTTCATCGGTATATGGTGTTGCCGACGAAAATACTGGGCATCTTCCCAGTATTTTCGTCAGTCTGGGGTGTAGCCGATGAAAATACTGGGAAGATGCTCAGTATTTTCGTCGGCCAAACCCCTAGGCCGACGAAAATATTGGAAAGATGCTCAGTATTTTCGTCGGCTATATCCGACCGACGAAAAACTATCAGCCATCGGATTTCTTCTTTCGTTGGTTATGCTGGACCGACGAAAATATATTATTTTCGTTGGCAACCGACGAAAAAATCTCATATTTTTGTCGGGTTATTTTCGTCTGCCTTTTTTTCGTAAACAGCAAAAGCGAAATGGTCATTCGTCGAGAACCCCTTGTTTTAAATGGGTTCTGGCCGACAAAAAAATGTCGGCTTCCTGTAGTGGTAGCGTCATGAGATGAAAGAGAGACAATATAAGATTAATGCAACTCTTTGTAGTTATAGCTGCACCTTATGCACCCCATTATAGGGCCTGTTTGGGAGAGCTCCACTCTAAAAAAATCAGCTCAACTCCACCAGCTCCACCATAGAGTTGAAGTAGGGAAGGGAGGTGTTTGGCTTACAAATTAGAACCAGCTCCAAGAATAGATGGTTTTGGTGTGGATAGCCATTTATGCCCTTGGATGTTGAACCAGTGGCAAAGGTGGGTAATTATCTAGGAACTTCACGAGTGGGTACGAAACGGTGTTTCTTGGAGTACCCCTTGAGGAGCTCCACAAAAACCATGGAGCAGCCCCCTAGATTCGCATTTTTTCTGGAGCCAGAGTTCTATGGAGCTGAGATGTTTGGCTACGCGAATTTGCAGTAGAGCTGAAAATTGAGGAGCAGAGCTCTCCTAAACACCCCCATAATCTCTAATAATAAAAAAAAACAGAAGTAGGACCTGCTACTCCCCGCAATTACTTCAAAAGATCGGTATTAATTCACCGACAAATACCATTTTTGTTCTTACCCACAGTTGGGCCTTGAGCTACCGAGGCAGCCACAACAAATTCAACCTCAATCTATCCATCCAATGCTAGCCATATATCAATAAAAATCGCTTGAAAATTATGATTTTTAACTGTATCAAGCTGGCTCGATAAAGTATACCGATCGATAAACCGATCTAATTCAAAAAGTTCAAAAATTTTGGAAAATTTTATGCAATGTAAACAATCGAAAATCAGTGGAAAACGCTTGAAAATTGGTAAAAATCAGTTTTTGAATTGTTTCGCTTATGTTGCCAATTTTTTGAAGAAAACCTGTCGAACATTAGTGGAAATCGCTTGAAAATCGATAAAAATTGACTATTTTTGAAATTTTTTATTACCGAGTTTAAAGAGTCTGATTTTAAAACCGTTCGACGCCAAACGGTAGACGATTTCCAAGCTCAAAAAGGTACTTTAATCCCTGACCACAAGCCCACAACTGGTGCAAGATGTGACGCATTGAACCAGAAAAAGCGAGCACCGCATATTTCCCGTCTCAAAGAAAGCAAGAAACACATGTCGCGTGCGAATCAGGAATCCATCTGCAGAAAAAGGCCAAGAGATGCGAGTGCCGGGGCGCTTCTTGGCAACAACCGCAGGAACATAGGGTGGAGACTGCAAAAGTGGCACTAGATCCAACTGCAAAGGCCCAATAAATTTTAAAAATTTATTCTCTTTTTTGAATCAATTGTATATATTAGAATCAAGATTTAAAAAATATCAAAACAATAAATACGTAATGTGATCCTGAGAGTGTAAATATAACACTTTTGCAGAAGCTTTCCGTGAAGCTCACAGCTTCAATCCTTGGACGTAGCAGTGGAAATGGATATATCGGATCTTCATGGCAGTAGCAACCACGACCTTCAGGTATCCACACGAATAGGCAGACGATACCGTATGCCGTATGCTAGTACCATGTGATACGACTCTCATGACTTTTTCTAGTTCAGGTGAAACTTTTCACCTTCTCTATTTTTCTTTCAATTTTTCTTAAATTTTCTCACATTTTCTGAACCCAGGAGGGCATATTTATAACCGTGGCACTATAGTAACCGCCACGAGGCACTGTAGCAAAGTCGGTTGCTACAGTACCAGGACAGCTGGTACTGTAGCAGATCGATTTGATATAGTGTTTCATCCTTTGCTACAGTATTTTTTATCACTGCTGCAGTGATTTTTGTGCAAAAAAATCATATTTTTTATACAGATTCACTGCCATTTTGTAAACAATCAAATATCATGTTCAATCGCATTGACATGTATATCACAAGAGAGAATTTCATAAATCTGTCTTAAGTCTATTCTTATGTGCGACCCTTTAGGTTCATGCTATATTAGCAATAAATCGAAAAACTCCTTTTTCGATTTATTAGTTGCAAGCGGCTCCTAACAGAACATGACGACTACATAAATAGTATGAATGTCATTTATTCGACAAACCTTTAATGAATACATGTTGATCCCTTTGTCACTTTGATATTATGGTTTAACTCAAGATTGAGATCTGCCATCCTTGTACTGTTAAACCAATTTTCTCAATTATCTGAAATAAACTAATAAGATTGATCGATTAACAACTTAATCGTTCGGATATGGTCATGCACATTTTTTAGTTCGTTTCATCGAGTGCCCTATTGATATTATTCCCTTAGTACGAGGAGGACAAATTCATCTTGATCATACACTTTCCTCTGCATGATTTAAAATATACCTAAGTGTTGTCCTTATGATTATCCAGTTACGGACAACGTTAGACAATATCAAAACATACTATCCTCATATAGGAAACTATGTTGATCTCAGGTCTAAGAATCAATCATTAGCATTGTATGAAACAACTTATGACACTAATCAAATTCTCAAAATGTGTTTCATAAGCAGGTCAGTCCAATATCATGTACACCTACATGATATCCACATGATTGCATTGATATCACATATCCATAATCTGTGAAACGGAATTATCACAACAACTCATGTGTTTGATTATATTAATCATTTATTGATGTCCCAGTCAATAAAAAATATCAAAGGACAACTTTATAATAATGTCATTACAACATTATAGAGTTTCACGATCAAATCACGCACACCATCTATAATATGACATTATTAATGGAACAACAAAAGCATATTACATTACAATCATCACCATGATTAGCCTCTAGGGCATATCTCCAACAGGCACACCTTCTAACCAAAAGCCTAATCATCATCAATTAAAAGGGAAACTAACTACACGCCCAAAGCAACTGACAGGGTAGTTTTGGGTTGCTACGCCGTGCCAGGTTGTAACTAGACCAGAACATTGGGCCGAACTTATTTGAATTGGCTTGTGACACGGCAGTCACGGCACGGCTGAAGTACAGTGTGACATGGCACGCGTATGGGCTGAGTCAATACGACACGAATGATAGAGCCGTACCGGGTCTCGTGATTGGGCACGATGAGCGGCACGGTACAGTATACCGGCATGGGTTGTGCTTAGGCTGGCACGATATGACATAGACCCAATGAGCCCGAAGTAGGCATGGTACAAGGCAAGACGCTCTGCCGCAATATTGCATCATGTTATAGCTCATCCTACGGTGGTGCCTTTTACGGTCCTCATATGTGGATAAAAAGGAGACAACAGAGATACTAAAAGGTGGAGAATGGGGACTAAAAAGTACATACTCACTTATACCAAGCACACGCACCAAGTCGCTCCGCATTGGAGTAGCCAACACTGGGTATAAAGTTTTTAACGAGGCAGTAACTCTATATCTATTCAAAAATGAATAAAATTTAGTTCTTTTCCCCTAATATTTATGTCCACTTCCTAAGCTTTATGCGTCTCCAGCTTATTCTATCTCGTCCAATAGTGCAAGTGGGTCGAACCTAGGCCAACACAACACAAAGCCAGCACGAGTCGCAAATGAGTACCTAGGCTTAGCTCCGTGGCCCAACGGGCCTGTACTATGCCGGTTCGGCCTGACACAACATCCATCTCTAGTTGTAACACATGTAATTGGTACTTGAAATTCAATAAGATTATGCCTGTATCGATGAAAAGTAATAAAAATATTTTAGATAATTAATACATACAGTGGTACTCTCTTTATTACAAATAGTCGTCATTTGGAAGATGCATACAGACTTCAAAATAAAGTTTTGATCACTAATATCTATTATAATATATTTATAAAACTCAATAAAATTATAATACTATGAAAGTATTTTTCGAGTTAAATCTATCATAAATCCAATTTAAATATTTAGAAAGATATTGGCAATAAAAATTTTAAGAGTTTAACTATATTGATATTTAAAATGATAACTATTTGTAACGCGAGGGAGTAACTTATAAGGCACTTAATGTGAAACTAAACCCTTATTGAGTCAGTGAGAGAGAACAAGAGGAAACGATTAGCAGCAATTAACGACTAGTACTACTAGGAAAGAGAAACGGAAAGAGTTCGTCAGGGTCAAAAAGAGAAACACTATTGTCGTGTTGGTTTGCTTTGCAATTGCGATGCAAACCTGTCTTTCCTTACCAGTAAAAAAGAGCCCCAGGAGACCAGAGAGGCTGCAGGGGAGACGAAAGGGAAAGAAGAATCTACCAGAGTCGAGAGGTGGGTGAAAACTGTGGAAGGAAGGAGATGATGAGGCAAGCTTGTTACTACTAGTAGTAGAAAGGACAAAGGAGTATACTTGCTTGGTCAGGGTAAGCATGGGCCATGAGAGGAGTTGTTTGGTAGTTGTGTAGTTCTCGTGGGCTTTTGCGTTTGCGTACTCTGCCATACGCGTCCCTATCCATCCATTCCGTCCCGGCATTTGCTTCCCTTCCCTTGCCCTCTCCCTCTCTCCCCCACTGTCGTCTTCGTCCCTCTTTCCCGCAAGGGCCAGATAAGTTTTGATTAGGGTGTGGGTGCTGGGGGTTGTTGAAACCGTCAAGGAACGGGGACGGGGGGGCGAAGGGAGGAGGAAAGATTGGGTTTTGGTGATACTGTTCTTTCTTGATTCCTTCCAGCCCGATTCGTTCGTTCCCCTGTTTCTTGATTGATTTTGCTCCCCACGGGGGATTTCGACTGCGGATTCCGGGGGGCATCTGGTTCGCGATCGTGTTGGATTTGATTCTTGGTTGTTACGTAATTTGATAAGAACAGGGAGGGAAAAAAAGATATCCTAGGGAGGAAATAATCAAGAAAGCAACGGTTCTTTGTTAATCGCGATCAGGGGAAGCGGCGATCTTGGGGGAGGTCTCGGCGGCCCGGGGAGGACCAGCGGCGGCGGCGATGGCCGACGGGCTGGATCGGTGGCGCGAGTTCTTCCGGGGCGCTGGCTCCGGCATCTTGGACGTGATCGAGAACGCCATCCTCGTCACCGCCGCTGACGCGCCGCAGGAGCTCTTGAGCCACCGCGACCGCATCGCCGAGACACTCTTCACCGTTCTCCGCGCCCCGCCGTTACGCCACGGCTGTACCGGCAGCGCCGTCTCCCCACCCCCCTCCACACCCTTGGAGGAGGACAAGGGCAGCGTGCGCCGCGTCCCCGAGAAGGAGAGCAAGATCAACAGCAGTAGCCTCGGCGCGCCCGGTGGGGGGCACGGCAACGACGAAGATGACGACTCCGACTCCGACTCCGATGACGAGCGCCTCCGCCGCGCCGCGGCGAGCAACTACGGCCACAACTACGATGACGACGACGAGGAGCAGCAGGAGGCCAAGGACGAAGAAGACCACGAGGCTGAGGAGCTCGAGGCGCTCACCAACGAGATCGACGAGGAGTCGCAGGTCGTCGGGGAGGTTCTCCGCGTCAAGGAGCTCCTTTCGCACAAGGAAGATCATGTAAGGAGCTCTTCCATTGCTAAAGTTGTCATTTGTCAACTCCAGGGAGTAGTTAAACATTGATCTGAACTAACAATGTTGGTGTTGCAGTCGGATGCTGCTCTGTTCGAATCGCTGAGGAGGCTGCAGTTGATGCAATTGTCCGTCTCCACTCTGAAGGTACGGATTGGCTAGTGCATATGAGCTATGGGATGTGTCTGAGGATGTTCAGTTTGCTAATCCTTAGGGCTGTTCATTTGTAGGCTACTGAGATTGGGAGGGCTGTTAATGGGCTCCGGAAGCACAAATCGCAGAAGATTCGTCACCTCGTGTGCACTCTCATTGAGTAAGGTTCATGGCCTTGTACTGAATTTCAGTCTGTAGGGCTAATTCATGTTTGAATTTAAGGAGCTTAGTGTAGCAAATTACTACTCAAATGTACTGCGAAGATTTTGATTAGCAAAACATGCTACTACTCCACCAACGTAATCATAAGATTCTTTAGTGTCACGCTCATAAGATTCTTTAGTGTCACGCTCTTTGAGTCCTGAACTGCCTGGGTGAATGGTTTATCTTTGTTGTTAAGAGTGCTTCTGAACCAATCTTGCCAAATATTATTGACATCTTCAATTACTCTGTGTTTCAGAGGTTGGAAAGTTTTGGTTGATGAATGGGTCAGTACTACTAATGCCGCCCTTGCAGGTAACGGAAGTGAATTTGTTTCATATCCGATTTCATCCATAAGTTTGTGAGTGAATATTAACATACTAGTTCACTATGATTTTTATCTGTAGACAACTCCCCGGACTCTTCAAATCCTTCTGTTGTGGATAATGATGATGATGATGAAGAAGGGCTTCCTTCTCCACCTTTGGATGAAGGGGCATTCTTTGCAACCCAGACTACTACTATTCAACTCTCTGAAGTACTAATATAGTTTGTTCATGCTATCTGAATGGTTTGGGTGTTGATCAACAAGCTAACTTTGCATTGTTATTTTTGCCTGTTTGTCTTCCCGACCTAAAGTTCTTTGATGAAATGGATGAAGATGGAAGTGAGTACAATAACACAAACTGCTTAGTTTTTCGATGCTTTTTCTCTTATTCTGTACATTATGATAAGTAACATTATACATGTTATGACAGACTTGAGACACACCAATAATGTGAACCTTGGAAGCAAGAGGGAAAATTATGGCGGGAGGCCAGCAAGCCATTCAGGGGTGAGAAAGCAAGAACCTCATCCTGTTGGAGCTGTTGAAAAAGTTCAATTCAGGAGGCAAGAATTGACAAGGCAAGAGCCATCAATGAGGCAAGCAACCCCACAAAAACCTCAATGTTCAAGTTTGCAAGTCAAGCCCCATGGCTTGCTCATCAAGCAATCTAAACCCTCAAGTTCTGAATCTGGACCTGGGAGACCATTAAGGACAGCTCCTCAGCTGAAACCCTCCGGTGAGATGAAACCTAAACAGACTCAAGAGCGCATGGCTGTTGAAAGAAAACCTGCAATGGGCCATGTGGATGTAAGTATTACATGCTACTGAGGTCTAAGCTGTAATGATGTTTAAGACCTCGCGACTCACATATCTGTGCTTTGACTCTAGAAACTGAGGCTTCCTGCACAACCTTCAGCAAGAGTCAAGCTAGAGACAGCAAAGCCGAATTTTGATGATGGTTTGGAAAGTAACCGGCTGCTGGAAGCAGCGAAGCGGAAACTCCAGGAGCGATACCAGGAAGCTGAAAATGGTTTGTCCTCCTATTTTTTACTTGTAAAGCTATAATCTTGAGGTTTTACCTAATTAATATACTGTTTTGTCAACGCAGCGAAAAAGCAGCGGACGATACAAGTAATGGAGCTGGGTGACATACCAAGGCCTAAGCATCAAAACAGGCAACCTATGATGAAGTCAAGAAATCGCATTAGGAGTTGGGCAAACGGTCGGCGCTAACTCTTCTGTGATTTTTTTTCCTCATCTGATGAATTGTTGTCGTGCCTGGCTGGTTCGAATGAATGTGCATGCTGACTTCAAACCAGCTGAACATAGTTGCCAGGACTACAACAATCTTTTTGAACATAAACACCTCTGATGGGGAGTTTTCCTTGAAGTCGCAAGAGTTGCGCTGACTGCAAAAGTGGTGCTCTTGCATTTGGAGAGTTTGTCATGTCTGGATAATTGGAGAGTGGGCATGTAGTTCATCCTGTATCGGCTGGTTATTTTCTTCTTTTCTTCAAAGGAAGTTGTAGATACCAGATAGAATAATCATCAATATTTGCTACATTTCATCTATCCTCAAATTTTACAGGTTTTATTTAGTTGAACATTCTTGGTATATTTCCTGTTTCCTTGCAACTGTGGACTATGTTTCTTGTGGCTGACCTTTGCCTCTGTGATGGCAATAGTGTATTTGGTCATGATCAGACTCCGGATTTGAGCAGGTACTTCTCACTTGTTGCTTTTGAATGTTCAACATGGAGAATATGTCAATATCAACCGTCTTTACCGACGGCAAGGCAAGGTGTAAATTCTGACTGTTCAGTGGAAAATTTTGTTCGATTATCAAACCATTGGAAAGGAGGATGGAATGAAGCAAAAGTGATCCAGGATATATATCCATGGAGTGGATTGGGAGAGCGTGGATTCCACCAGCGGAGTGGTTGCATGGCCATTAGCATGAGCAGCCACCCAAGATAGCCGGCCCCTACCCCCATTCATTCCTCCTACCTCCTAATCCATTGCTTCCGGCTATGTCTCTCGAGACTATTGGTTTCTAAGTTAAAGCTTCAGCTTCGTTCTATTGGTTTATAAGTTAAAGCCAGTAGTAGCTATGTGAGTATCAATCCTCCATTCTACTAAAACATGTAATGCAGGAATTGTGTAGACAACGGTATAATGTTGACAGGAATCCCACGAAAGAGCAATGTTAAGCCATTGCATATCGTTGTAGAAGAATAAGCTGATTTGTTAAAGGAGGTAGCAGCTATACCAAGCAAATCCTCACTATCCAGTGTCATGGATGCGTACCACGTGGGTGAAACCAACATGTAGATTATGTCATTGCTTACCATATGTACAAATGTTACTTGAGATTTGCAGGTATCTGTTAAAGGGCTCGATGCCCCGAAAAGGAGGATGTACATCCTAATATTATGAATGCAATTTATATCTACATCATTTAATATGTATTGAGATTTGCGCATTGAAGTACTCTGAAAGTGCTCTCCCTCTATCTACGCCCTGTCTTTTTCTTACCTTTGGATCAACCCCCCGCGCCGGCCCCCGCCGCCGCGCACGCATGTGCGATTTAGTTGGGAGCCCCTTTCTTTGACTCGTTCTTCCAAGAAACAAAATGTGTCACACAGAAGTCCTTTCCCACCACCTTCCACCTCCTCAGATTTGCTTGTGATGACGATGATGCTCTCATCGTTGTTATTAGTGCTAATCTTTAAATAATTCGAAAGGACATGGATAAATGGACGGACAGGCCGATATACGCAATACTCCCTGCTTTCTTTGCATGATCTAAAACAATGCATGTTTGTCAACGGAGGGTAAAATCGATCTACATCATCTGCAAAAATCTCAAGATCAAATTTATCTCTGATCTGTGTTCTTTGGTAAGATTTTTTTTTCTACGAGAACACTCAGGTCAGATTTTGTTCCAAAACAAATCAGCATGTCTAGCCATGGATAAAATTCCAGCGAATTTGGGCAAATTTTTGCCGAAATTTCGGATTTCGGGCCACCACGAAATCTAAATTACCAGCTAAATAAAAACAATTATAACAAATTTGAAATTACTACAGTATTTTTACATTTTTTCGACGAAATTTCATGATTTTTGGCCGGTTTTGGAACTTTTAGGGCTGGATTTGGTCCAATAACCCTTAAGAAAGTCATCTTTTATGAAAATTTGTTGAAAAACCGAATTTTTGAGACATTTTAAAATTTTGGCAGAAACACTATCAGATTTTTATAAAATTTTACAGGCTTGATAATGTTCTGAAAATTTTATGGTACTATCTTTAGTAGTGTAGAATCATACAAAATTTTTTTAAAAATAATTGAACTTCATTTGTTGTATTCAAAAAGCAAAAACAGAATGAACATATTTTGGGATAGTAACATTGTCAAAATTTTATAAATTTTCTTGAGTATGATCATGATCTAAAATTTTTATGAGAGATTAAGAATTTCCTCACTACCATTCTATAAAATTTTCAAAAATTTAATTTTTTTGGTCAATCAAATCTATGTAAACATTAAACTTCATTTGTTATATTATATTTCAAAAATCAAAAGAGAAAGAACATAAATGGTACTGTGCCTTGTAAGAATTTTATAAATTCATTAAAGTATGATCATGATTCAAATTTTTTATGAGATATTAACCATTTCCTTATCACCCTTTTGTAAAATTTTCAAAAATTTTAGACCTTTTTTGATTACTAAAGCAAATCTATATGTTGATCATTAAGCTTTTATCAGGACGTAGCACTATCAGAATTTTTAAAAATTATTTAAATATGATCATCATCTAAACATTTTATAAAAGCATTAATTTTACATCAGGACCATAATTTTTTTTTCAAAATTGTTTAACATGTTTTGAATCATTTTTCATTTTGTTTAAATTTGCCGATAAGCCTTTTAACAGGGCAGTAGCACTTTTCAAATTTTTAAAACTTCATGAAGCTTTATAATTATCTAAAAATTTTATGAAAATATTAATGATGCATTATAAGCATGCAAAAAAAATTTCAAAATTTTCTAACGTTGTTTAAACCATTTTTCATTCGGTTCAAACTTGTCGGTCAGAGCGTTTAAATCAGGACAGTAGCAATGTTTAAATTTTTAAAAATTTCTCAAATGTGATAACCATCTTGAATTTTTATTGAAATATCATTGATGTGTTAGGAACCTTCTAAAAAATTTTAAATTTTTTTGATATTGTTTGAACTATTTTTTGTTCAGTTAAAATTTGTTGAAATTTCAGATATCTTGCCCGAAATTCGGTCCAAAAAATCCGAATTTGAATTTTGCTTTTTCAATTTTATCCGAATTTTGTCCAAAATATTCAGATTTCAGTTGGGAGTGAAATATAAACCGAAAATGAAATTTCGAACCTGTGTCTATCATTGTCATTCAAAAACTTGTCATGTCACAAAGGACGAACAATATGCTCGGTCCTCATACAAAGGTACGTAACCATCTAATAAGTGCTCCTAATTGTGATCTGAAGGCTTAGAAATAATATTAGTACTCCTCCGGTTCGTAAAAACTTATCAGATTAGAATACATACAGTCAAACTTTTGAAACTTTAGCTATTGATATCTTTTTAAATATTTAGAGTGGATACATAAAAATCATATGCATACATTCGTCTCTAAACAAACTTTCAAGATATTATAATTTTATTAGATTTTTAAAATATATTATAATAAAAATTATTGGCCAAAGTTGATTTTTAGAAACCATGTCGATATTCAAAACGATAACTATTCATGACTTTAGATCGGCTGGATAGTTGTTGGTAGTAAATCAGAACAGAAATGTGATGTGGCATTGTGGTCTCATTCATGATTCAGGTAAGCAAGATCAATGCTGTGAATAGTAGGTTCTGTTTGTTGGAGCATCTTAGAGCATGTACAATAAGCCATCTCAGCTAGCTTTTAGTTTGTACACGTCAGTTTTAGTCTACGTGGAAGAGTGAGAAAAGATGAGAGAGTTAGCTATTTAGTAGCTAGCTTTGCACAGGAGCATAGATAGATTATTTATGTACAAGTGAGAAAAGATAGTTATTGCATAACATTGAGATAACTTTTAGAGACAGTTATTATATAAGCTGACTTTTAGCTTACTACTTCATTAACTAGCAGTGAGCTTTGCTATTGTACTTGCTAGGGGAGTTGAGTTTGTTAGGTCTTAAATAGAGCGGCTTCAGAATGTCAACATTCATGGCGTTTAATACTTGGAACAGGAAGGAACGGGTTGTTGAGCGCTCTCACGGTCCTAATACGTAACTTTTATATTAGTCACTAATTTATATTAGAATATATTTGCAAAGTCCAACTAAAATTATAATATTTTGTAAGTATTTTTCTAGACAAATCTACACATTTTTTTTTTATCATTCTATTTAGAAAAATATTACTAACTAAAATTTAGAAAATCTGACTGCACATATCGAAAATAACATTCTTTTATGACCAAAGGTTAACTAAAACAATAAATTCATGATAGGGCAAAGCGTTAGTCTTCCACTCCCTTTCTTGTACCTAGGGTAGATCCCATGGGCCTCCTTCCTTTCTGGCAACCACACTGGTGTCGTATGGGACGGGAATCACCCAATGATTTCTCATGTATATAGTTATCTTCATTTTTCTTTTTCATTTTTTTTCCTTGTGACTGTTGTCGAAATGAGATTTCCCAACTCCTCTAGATCTCTTCTCCTGCTCATCCACCCTACCACTACTTGTTCATCATTTATATCTTGGCATTCTATTTATAGGGCCTGTTTGGTAAAGTTTTAGATCCCAGTTTCACTTGAGATCTGAAATTTGTAGGCTAAAATAAAGTAAAATAAGTTTGTATTTTTGGTCTAAAATATAAATAAGAAATCCATCTAAACACTCTTAATGTACTCACAGCTCCAGCTCCACAGATCTGGTAGAGCTAGAAATACCTAGCTCCATCAGATCCACGGGTCTGATAGAACTAGAGTCCTACCAAACACACCCATAAGCAATGAAGATTCCCCTCTAGAGGCTCTGGATTTCTTCCAACCATCTCCAAAGGGTCTTGGTTTAAGTAGGGATAAAAATGAATCGGATAGTTTTCGATTGATTCTGACAATTTTCGGATATGGATTATGTTAGCTCGGATATTTGTCGAATAGTATTGGATTGAAAATGAATATAGATTTTTTCTGTCGGATATGGATATAAATACGGATTCGGTAGGTCACTATCATTCAAATACGAATACGGATCCAGATATTCACAGGCTAGATTATCCAGATATGCATGCGGGCTGAGCCAAGACTACTCTTTTGGCACAAAAAGGTTTATGAATTTGAAAATCGTTTTATAATTTAGTTAATCTGTAAATCAATTTTCAATTATTAAAATTGGTAAACGAGCTCCAAAAATTATGGAATTTTTTGGAAAAGTTCCTGACACAATCTATCATTTAACAAAATTATTTTCGAGATTTTATCCTTGAAAATTCAAACACTGCTGTCCTTAATAAAAAATATTTTAAATAAGTAGCTAAAAATGCATAAAACTCATAAATACATAATTTATTATTTCAAACATAATTTCACAAAGAATACTAATGTTGGGTTATTACATGTTCTTCATGAATATTTGGATCAAATAAACTAATTACTTTTTTCATTTTGTGTTTATAATTTAAAGGGTTTTTATGTTCCGATAAATATTCATGACCGTAATAGTTTCGATTTGTATTCGCTTCGTATATGTATTCGATATTATTTATATTCTTATTCGTATCCGGATTATCCGTATTCATATCCGCATCCAGAAAAGTATTAAAACAAATATGATAAAACCATTATCCGTCTATAATCGATCAGTTTTCATCTTAGTTGTAAGCTTTGGAAGATGTTTAGTAGTCTTTAAATCTAGGAGTTTCCTTGACGGCTTTTGATGTAGTCACATGGTTCTCCGTAGGGGCGGAACCAAAATTGAGAATAGGGGGCGCCAAGTAGACAACTAGAGACTCCAGTGCAGCACGGATAATAAAATACAGAGTTTCAACCGTGTTCGATTAGAACTCTATCTTTTATTTATGTAGGCGAATTCGAACTCTTCTCTCCCTCCCCTATATATACTGGGTGTTCTCCATTGTATTAAACAAATCTAATAAAGAGAGAGATTACCACCCCCTATATTCTGTGTATTCTTGATTCTCAATTCGCTTGTCCTTACATGCGTGCCGTTGGTTTGAGCGGATAAACGACGACGTTTTACAACACGTTATCAGCACGAAGCTCTACAAGGCTAAAGCCAGCGTTTGTCGTTTCATATTCTTTACAGTAGATCAATCTTGTTTGCTTGATACTAATCATGGATTGATCTATATTTATTTTGCATGCACTCAAACCAGAGATCAATCTATGGAATTGCGTATATGGATGAACGCACGAAGCTCTACCGAGGCTATCGACTTAATCATCTGCCTGCGACGATCGACCTGCATCAAGCCCTACGTAAGCGCTTCTATACATCTGTCGATCAGCAGTCGTACCCAATGTGCAGATTAATCGGTTAATCTAATCATCAATTTGGATTTGCTGTTATGACCGATCATCAACTATGAAAAAATGTATATTGTTCATCTGGTCTTGGCCGCTGCACCCCGAAGCTTATCGGCCTGAAGCCGTGCGCCGTAAGTGCCAGCCTGAAATCCCCTGTGCCAGCCATGCAAGTGCAAGGCTGCGCCGGCCGGGTCGCTCGACCTTCGCCGCTCGCCCCGATTGGTTGCCGACGTTTTCAGACCACAGCGTAAGCCATCATCACGTCTCACCGAGTTGGCCCAGCGACGCCCCCGTGCCTCCGTTGGTGATTCCGGCTTGCTGCATCCGCGATAGATACGCGCAGACGGGGGCTCGACCACCGTGGCACGCACACCCGAAGTGGACGCCGCCGTCGGATGGCATCGCCGACTGTGCTCGATACGCCAGCGGCGCCGCGCCTCGATCCCGCACGCAGCAGCAGCCCAGTCGAGGCGGCGCTTGGCCTCGAAGGCGGCGTCCTCGCGGCTCCCGTAGAGCTCTGCCCGGCGGTGTTCTCGCTGCTCCTGCAGAGTCCGGCCCGGAGGTGTTCTCGCCACTACCGCGGCCGATGGCTTCACGGCTCGATGGCTGAGTCTTGTTGCTCGGCGAAGACGGCACCAGCCTCGACGGCGCCGAAACCGAAGCGTTGGAGCTGCGCCCCGCCGGCTGCTCCACGCCCGCCCGCGTCGCCGGCCTGCAGCCTTGTCCAATGCCCCCGTCGTGGACCATGCGCCGGAGCACCGCACCGCGGCTGCGAACTGCCGGCTGCCTTGCTTCTCGTGCCTGCTGCGCGATCGGATGCCTCGGTTTCTCCGGCTTCGCGCACGCCAGCGGCTACCGTCGCCCCGTAGCTTGTGGCTAGCTTGTCCATCGCTGGCCGAGACAGCCCGCTCGCTAGAAGCCTCGCACGGAAAAATGGTGTTGGCGGCTAGCCGGCTGGGGTTTTCCCTGCCGCCGACCTTATCCCTTAGCATGGGCCGGATGGGCTCATGGTTTTTGGGCCCATTGTCCACCCAGCCGCATTGAGCCCGTAGGCTGTTTTGGGTTGTATGAACCGTTGCCCGCATGGCCTGGTTTCCTTGAAAAAAAATCAAAATTAAATAACAATAAAAAATAGAAAATAAATACTAGAAATTTAATTTCTAAGTATATGGTCTTCCGAGAATTTTGTTAAAATTATTATTTAGCACACTCTGGATGTTCCATGTTCTGGGTTTATTTTATAGCTTTATACCATATTTATTATGTGCTGAAATTGATTTTCTGTTATTTAAGTTATTCTGAAAATTACTTGGTAATTAACAGAAAGACATGGAAAATGCTAGAAAATTCTGAAAATTTTTAGATTGCATAGTATGAGTTTAATGTCTCTGGATTAATTTTCTCAGCATTATGACATGTTTATTTTATGTCAAAGTTTATTTTTCTGTTAATCGGTAATTCTAAAACTTGCTTAATGATTAGCAGAAAAGTATGAAAATTTGCTAGGAAAATTTCATAGAATATTGAAAGTTCCATACCTCTGGATTTATTGTCCTAGCATAATTCCGTATTGATACGTGTTGAAACTTATTTTTGTGTTACATGGTAATCCTGAAAATTATTGAATAATTAGCAGAAACTATGAAAATTGCTAGGAAAATTCTGGGAAATTTTAGATAATTATCTACTGAATAGATATAGACCAAACTTTACTGATTGAAGAGTGAGCAAGCAATATGATGATTTTACCAGTAGTAAAAGCCATCATCGCAAACAGTGAATTTATCAAGCTTGCCCTGAATGGCAATAAATACCTTACCCGGGCAATGAATAATGAGATTAATCTAATAGCTCGATCTTTTGGAGCTGTTGTTTTCCCAGCCTGAAGCTGGTACCCCTGCTCTTCCCAAAGCCACCAAATATACGGCTTTCCACCTCCTGAGGCACCATCTCCATACGAACCTGAAGGCCAAATAGTTGATGGAAAATGTCTAGCTGGTATTTTGAATTCCCTGAAGGAAAAATATATAACTAGTAAAGATCCGTCCTGTTGCTAGAAGCGCAATGCGAATGGATCCTCCTGTGCTTTCAGGATATGCACCTTCCACCCCAACATGAGAATACTGCTATAATAGAATCATCATGCCAAGTACCAGAAGTACTTCGAACTTATATGCATTTGCTAGAAGCAGAAAAACATGACGAACTCCTGATGAATAATCCTAACATATTTCCTAATGGGAGTCTTGCAGTGTCCGAAATACATGCAAATGCTCAATAGGCTAGCAATAGCTATGGCCGCAGAAAGGGCCAATGAAATAAAGGGGATAAGGGGAAGAGGCAATTCGTAGTGGAAAAATAAAGATAAAGTGCCAGGGACTTCCAGAAGTAAGGCTGCAAACCCTGAATAAATCTGGTTTAGGTATGAATGAATTGACCATTGGTCATGCAACTATTGTATCCTGAAGCATATGGTAGACCTTTACACAAAATCCACTAGAAAAAATCAATAAGACTCAAGGTAAACAATATTGAATCATACTTCACCGTTCAACCTGTCGTTGACACGGGTGCTGAGAAGTGTGATAATATGGTTATTGAAATTATAAAGTTCGAGGAGTCCCAAAAGGACATATATGACTCATATGGAGACCTGGTTTAGTCTCCTGAGTATTCCTTCACTTTGCTAGTTGATGTCACATATTCCTCATAAGTCTCCTTATCAATTTTAGCCTAATTCCTGAATGAACATTTGGTCTATGCTCCTATTGAGCGATTATCATTTAAAATTGAATAGATTAATATTTCCCAGATATTTATTTAATTGTGCTATGTTTGTTCTATATTCTACAATTAGTTTTTGATGCAACAATTGTTTGATTGATAAATTATACTATGCACATATAAAACCTGAAGTTTATGTTACGATAAAAACCCAGAAATATTTAAAAGATCTAGCAGATCAACTGGGTTATCTTGAGTTGAATATTATAAGAAGAATAATTATATTTTTGCTGGCCATAGCGTAAAGTCTTTACTAGACCTGAAGTTTTCTTATGCCTTGGTTGCGCTAAAGGAAAGCTCATACTTAGATCTTACCTCAAAAGATTAGGGAAGAATCACTGAATTCCCTGGAGAAAATTCAAAGTGATATCCTTTGGACCTATTTAGCCCCTGTCAGGCCCCTTCTAAGAAATTTTATGGTACTGATAAATGTTTCTATTAGATAGTCCTATGTATGTCTCTTACCTACTAAGAATCATTTTTCTACCAGGATTAATTACCCAAATTATTAAGTTAAGAGCCCACTTTCCAGAAGAAAGGATCAAGTCTTTTTGAATGGGCAATGATGGCGAGTTTATCTCAAAGCATTTAATGATTATTATATGGCTCCGAGAATTAATATAGAACATCTCGTACCTAATGTCCACACATAAAATGGCCTTGCAGAGTCATTATATAAAAAGAATAAATCATATTGCTTGGTCGTTCTTGTAGAATAGTTGGCTTCCCACCAGTTGTTGGGGCCACGTAGTGCTGGATACTGCGGTAATAATTCAACTCAGACTAACTGCATATTACGAAATTCCCCCGTTGCAGATAGTGCGTGGAAAAGAATTAAGTATTTTCCATCTGCGAAAATCTGGCTGTGTTGTATACATGCCAATCTCTCCATCACAGCGTACAACCATAGGACCTCACCAGAAGTTGAGGATCCATGTAGGTTATGAATCTCCGTCAATAATTAAATACCTAGAACATATGACAGAGGATCTATTCATGGATCGGTACGCTGATTCTATTTTTGATGAGGACAATTTCCCGGCATTAGGGGGAGATAAGTACCACATTGAAGAATGCCAAGAAATAGATTGGAATGTCACTGGCATTCAGTCCTTAGATCCACGCACTAAAGAAGCCGAACTTGAAGTTCGAAGGATAATAAGTCTGCAACAAATAAGCCAATAATCTGCCAAATGCCTTCACTGGTCATAAGGGAGTGAAAGATCTCATATACCTGTAGTATATGCACCTGAAAGAGTGGAAATATCCTAGAAGGATATTGAACATATTTTTGACCCTCATGATAAGAAGAGGGGGAGGCCTCTAAGTGCACGGAACTCAATTCTGCGAAGACGTCACTACGTCAGGATAGGCCTATAGTAACACGCATATGTGCTACTGTATCTCAAAAAAAGTGTTACTGAGTCCTATTGCAACATATTTGTTTAGTGTTACTATAGCCTATGTTGCTATAGAAGGGTTTATTGTAACATGTAACAAGTGTTCTTGTATATAAAAAAAGATGTTGCAACCATGCTACAGCAACATGCATAAAATGTGTTGCTATAGACTACAGTAATACCTTTTTTAGCAAGAGCAACATAGTAGCTCGTGTTGCCATATACCCTAGTAACACCATATTTTTGCTAAAGCAACATAGTAGCATGTGTTTCCATAGACCCTAGTAACACATTTTTAGATACAATAATTGAACTTAGTAACACACTTTTTGAACGGCAACAACACAATGTTGAGCTCCTAAAATAAATTTTATGACCATAAATGCAACAATCATATATAACATATTGCATTGCATCAAACAAATAAAATATCAAGTACATCACACCATTCGATAGAATACATAGTGATTTGATTTCTAGAGGAGACAAGTCTTTAGTTTAAGATTCTGAAATACATCGGTCTAAATAAAAAGAATCTAAAATATATCTAATGTTGTCTAATCTTCATGAAATTCTTTGCTTCTAGATCCCTTCATGTAGTAAGCAACCAAATATTTGAATTTCACCATTGATTTTTCAACCTGCACAAAAGAAAGCGTTAACATTTATGATTGCAATTACAAAATTTGATATATGCACTTCATTACAATTGAAGCAAGAAACAAATAACATACACAAAAGGAAGGCCAAGCAATTGGTTTTGCTTCCACATGGGCATCGCCAATTGTCTTCTTGTAGCTTGATTGGCCTTACTAACTCCTCTTTTTCCATAGCAGGATAATTGATAACCACTTTCATAAATTGGTTACCTATCTCAACATCATCAACTATTGCATGTGGATCACTACTCAAAAGAGTAGCATATGCCACACATTCTTTATTCGGATATGTCGCAGGTGTTGAGAATTACCACTGCACCGCCTATATTAGCATTAATATAGTGAAATGAGTAAATTAAAAACATGAATTAGTTGTATCAATTAGAATCCAATAATTTTTGTGATGTTTTGTACCTTCATTAGAGATGGTTGCATCTGCTTTGAAGACTTGTGTTGTGGAGTCTTCTTTTGAGTGCCTTGTTGTTGTGTCTTGTTTGTAGTCTCTTGTAAATTTTGCCGCTTCTTATTCATCTATGAAGAGATAAGATACAATTTGTAACAAACTAGCAATTTGTGCCTAAAATTCACATTCGTTTTCTCTATACACAAATATATGGGATAGATAATCTTACGTGCTAACATCATTTTCTACCTTCAATAGAATTTGTTCTTTGCATATGAAACTAAAAATGAGAAAACGATTAGTAAGGCAATACACAACAAATTAGAACAAATGTTTGTCAAAATTGAAGACATTCATTTTGGTGTGATCATCGGAATATATCATCTTCAAAGCTCAATTAGTTATGGATTACAAGCTAGCAATGCATTGATTTCAGCACAACCAAGCAATAAGTGGAGATGTCTAGTAGTATTCTAGTAAATGTGATCAATAAAATCCTAGGTACACAAGTGCTGCTAAATAGCTCAACAGAATGAATACACAACACTAGCATCATTGTAAAACAAATATTAATGAATGAGTATAAAGTAGAATCGAGCGAACATTCCTAAAATCACATCACACATCCCGATCGTGATGCTACCCACCTAAGGAAGCTGTACATAAGCATGTCTTCACAGATGGACTCAAAGATTCAGCAAATACATATGTGGGTGAGATTAATCCCATGATATTGGCTATGCCAATACACATAAAACACTCCCATGTATGTCACTACTAATCACAACATAGGTAAATTTAAAACACTGAAGCAAGCAAGTTTAATCATCATGAAAAACACTTCAGTATTACATCACCCACAAAACTATACATGTATCATTCCAGAACCATAAAGGGGTTTTGCATGCATGTGTAGTAGATGTAGAAACTCATGGATAGTGGGCACCACATCTAGTCCAGGAGAAGGGGATTGAGAGATCAGTCACATGGATTTAACACTAGCTAATTAGCGGATTTCTTAACGCATAAGAATTACCTCTTCTTGTGGCAAATCAGGAGCAATGCATGGTGGTGATGATGATCCTTCTTGGCATGGCAACTATTCCATCGTACAACCATATAAATTAACTATTTGTAGTGTCTTTATAAAATGAGTAATAGCAATGTCCTTACCTTTTTACTAGAAAATAATAGATGATTATCCTCATGTATGATCTGTTGGCTCATGTATCTTTCTTTATTCTATAGTCCAATGGAAAAACAAAATTATTATGTATGAGTATGAATGTAGAAAGCGAAAAATGTAATAATTTGGCAATTACCATTAATGTATCTCTTTGCCCACTCAATGAGTCTTCTAGATCTGGTGCACCGCACTGAACTCTCTGCATATTTAGATAATGCTCAAGTGAAATTGAAGAGAGCCAAGATATCTTGAAGGTTTTGAGACCAAGCATAATCGGCCTTCAAGGAATGACGATGATAACGATGAGTCAGTTGGATATCCTGATGTTGAACAAATACAAACTCTTTTTCCTCATATTGGAAAACCACTTGGCAAGCCCAGTAATTATGTTATAAGGGGTTTGGCTAAAGTACAAGCACATTGTAACACCCTGGCAACCCGTGCCCCGAATGTTACACCCTCTAGCACCAACAACTACAAATCGCTAAGAATAAATATCCGCAAAGCAAGCAAACAACTAGGAGGTTGTCAAAATTATTAAAAATTTCGGCAGCACCTCCCTTAAAACTAGGACATCCACTTAGCAGACAGAAAACATTTGCAGTTATAAAATATCATTTTAGCAGGTCCTTAGTTAACCAATCACACATCTAATAGAAATTAATAACTACACCACGACGAACGACATATTACAACCATAATCAATACAACCAGGCTTTACAAATCGAATTAAATGGTTTGATGCAAACGTGCTTGTGCTACTACTCCCCCCATGCATCTTCAAGGTATGTGCATTTTTCACTGCAAAAATACAAGAAAATTTCATTTATGCCATCTCAAACCTTATTCTTGAATTATTTTTGGTTAATAACATTGCCCCTGTAGTGTTCAATTTGATCTTATACCTTCTCCTGGATGATTTTATCAACTATATAAAACAATCTTATTCTTTACCTTTAACTCTCTTTTTTGGATATGGAATATAATTAAGCTGTAAGGAGGATAAAAGCTAGCTCGAGAGATACTTCAAAAACAAGGAGATAAAACATCTAGAAACTGCAACTTGTTTGAGAAAATGCTATCAGAAGCAATACCTATTGATATGTAGCACTTGTGCAAGTGTTTCTGGTCTTTTGTGTGCTCTATCAGTGAAAAATATTAGTTTAAATTCCTATAAATGGCTAATATGTGTTCCAATTTTGGTAAGGAAGAAAACAACCTCAACTTGTAGCCAAGCATTGCGAACACTTGCAATAAGGATATGTATGAGGATACCATTGGTTAAGTTTATTATAAAAATATGTACTAATGATATGATGCTTCGATATTTGAAATAGCTCTATGTTATAGCACAAAGACATCAAATATACATAATCTAACATAAAAGAGTTTTCAAAAAAGAGCTATCAAATTCACCATACCTTTATTGGTTCAAGTAAACCATTTAAAGCACCAAGGAGAAATCTTGTAGCTATTGTCATCCAAAAGTTGACACTAAGCCCAAACAAAGTATTAAAGACCACCCTGAGATATTAGCAAGAAATTAAGTTAGAGACTCACCTAAAGAAATAAAAGGAATTGAAATGAGAATCAAACAAAGCCACAGTTTAATCTACACTGGTGTTATATAAAAAGAAGGCAAAATGTTACTAACACTAAGAAAATACCAAACACAACAACTGGCTTCCTCCCAATACGGTCTGCTGCTATTCCCCAAATAGTTGAAGTCAAGCATCAACATCCAAGTCTCTTATCTGTGGAGGAGTAAGAAATAACACAAAGACTTATTAGCTAAGGACTAAAGGTACTTTAGAGATGCATGTGTGCACAGATATGAAAAATAATTGAGATAGACCGAAATATACAAAATTGAACATTGCTATTACTGTCCAGATATTGGTCATGTAAGTATGTAACACAATATCCTGAGAAACCTTCTAAGACCTAGTCAATGATATCAGTCATCAAAATCAATATTTTTCCTTGAGAAACCTTCAAAGCATTTGGAGCTATTCTATTTTCTCTACAAAGCTACATGCACACTAGAAAAATACTTGTTTTGGAATACAAAATCACAAGAACTAATAAGAAATTCATCAATAAGGCAACACCAAAAATTCAAAGCTGGATAATTTGTTTAGAAATTTATCCCAAGTAGTTCATTAGCATGAAGATACATCAGTTGCAAATCATGTAGTTCATTAGCATGAAGATACATCAGTTATTCAGTTGCAAATCATAAGGGAGAATTTTCTGTAGGTTGATGGATGTGAAAGATGTTTTGATCAATACTCCAGAAATAACAGCATACTAAAGAAAATATGTCAGTGCAAATGCTATGGTGGATAACTCATGCTGGATCACAAGGGCAATCTTTTTGGCACCTTCAGAGGAAACTAAGGGCCTTGCAGAATCATGGACGCAAACAAGTTCTAAATCTCCATTAATTTTCTGCCAACAAAAAATATATATACAAAAGTAAAGAAAAATGGAAAAGGATCTCTAAAATATTTGTGCAGAAAAGCAACATAAGCAGCAGGGTAGAAGGTTACCACTAACCTGCAGCCCATTATAAACAGAGTCTTGTCTCTCTTTTCCCGGGCGAGCAAATTTAATCGATATTTGCAAGTTCTCAATAGAATCTATGGAAATGGAAGATGATAATTCACTGACCACTAACTCAGAGACACCATTGTATCCGTGTTTAAATGTAGTCATACATTTGACTTTGTTTTCTTTTCAATCTGTAAGACGAGAAAACAATAAATTAAAAAGAAAGCAGTAACCAAAACTGAACGGGACTAAGCAAAAGAAAACAGTAAACCCAGCCTTTTTCTTACCAAATGAATTGGAACCGAGAAGGAAATAGTAGCGAATGGATGAAAGATGGGCCAAATAAACACAATTAGCTCACTGATTTCCTACACATACGGAAATTTGAGTGGAACGGATATGTTTTTTTAGCACCATGCGATTAGCATGGTTAAGGAGCAAGAAATGATAAACACAAGGTAGTATATCCTAGGACACAATTTTTTTCTTGTCTCAAAAGAAGTGAGTTCTTTTTTCAAATACCTTGTGATTAGCATAGTTAGGGAGGCAGGAATGCTAAACAGAATATAATATATCTTGTTACACTATATTTTCGTCAATGAAACAAATACTGAGATCGTGAACCAGTGCTAAAAAAAACATAATTAGCTCACTGATTTCCTACACATATGGAAATCTGAATGAAACGAATATGTTTTTTTTAACACCTTGCAATTAGCATGGTTAAGTAGCAAGAAATGATAAACACAAGGCAGTATATCCTGGCACACATTTTTTTTCTTGTCTTAGAAGAAGCGAGTTGTTTTTTCAAATACCTTGTGATTAGCATCTTTAGGGAGGCAGGAATGTTGAACAGAAGATAATATCTTTGTACACTATATTTTTCGTCTCGGTATAAAAGAACCGGAATCAAGAATAGAAGGTAAAGCGTAGATAGACAACCATAGCGGCGCTTCCACGGAGGAACGGCCGTGTATCAGAGTACCAGGCGATCCGGAGAAAGAGCAAAGCGACACACCATACACAACGACCACCAATAGCAATAAGCAGGCAAACAAGCCTAACACTGCAAACGCGACAGCAACCAAACAAGCAGAAAACAGCGGAGCGGGACGAGCGGCGCTAACACGGGCACGAGAACGATGATGAAACAGATATAATGTCACCTCGAATCGACCTGCGCTGCCAGCGGAGGCGCACCACGAACTGGGTAAAGGATCAGCCAGCCGTTTCCCACGTCGTATGGCCTGACGGTGAGCTCGGGTTGAGGCGATTGGATCCATGCGCAGGAGAACACGGGCCAAGCAAGAGCAGGGAAATGGGGATTGGCGACTCTAGAACTCCTCACCGGCGAAGCTAGCGGCGCGCAGACCACAAACCGGGAAGAACAAGGAAGAAGCGAGATGAGGAAGTAGGCGATAGCGCCGAGGAAGAAAAATGGGGTTCGCTGACTCTAGAACTTCCCATGCACCAGCGAAGCCGGCGGCGCGGAGAGCACAAACCGGGAAAAACGAGGAAGAGGCGAGATGGGGAAGCAAGCGATAGCACTGAGGCACTGGTGGGAGCGGGGACGTACCGACGCAAGAAGGACCGGACGGGAGGGGGGCGTGGCGCGCCGGTGACCATCGGGCGATGCAGCCCAAGGAGCAAGCATCGGTCGCCGAAAAGAATGGGGGATCAGTGGAGGTAAACAAATCGAGAAAAAAAAACACGTGCTACCACCAGAAAAATCCGGTGCTAGAGCTTCGCTAGGAATCGACCGCGGGCCGCAGTCTTGAGCGCAAGTCAACTGACCGCTGAGCCGTGCGTGTGGACGTGGAAAGCATCAGTGACAAAATAATTGAGCTATACAGGAGACTGAGCCATGTAGGCGGAAGCACACGCGACGCGGCGCGAAAACGGAGGGCCACATCGCCCACAAACCAACGTGGATAGCGCGAACAACCGGAAAACCTTCTAGGTTTAATTGGTATTATTATTATTATTCATATGTCATTCTATTCAAAATAAAGATATGTTTACTTTTTTAAGATGTGATGCATAGCATAGTGTCAAATAAATTTGGTTACGAATAGACGTTGTTGGTTTATATTTTTTTTTAAATTTATTGCAATTAAGTCATGTGTTACAATCTGTCTCTATATGTGTTACTACAGTATTATTATTCACACCTTACAAGCATGTGTTACAATATTCCTCTGTAACATATATTATGTGTTGCTGTTGTAGTTCCCTGTAACATTTTTCACATTTCGATAAGTATGTGTTACAACATGCCTTTGTAACACAAATTATATGTTACTGTAATATCTCTTTGTAACACATTGTTCAATGTGTTACAGAAATATGTTACAGAAAATATGTTTTGTAGTAGTGCGTCCGTAGAAGTAGAGAACCAAATAAATGAGAACACTACCGTGACAGTAGAAGAAGCTCAACCTGATGTTAAGAAAATCCCTGAAGTGAGCCATCCTGGAGATGGTAACATCCCTAAAGTGATCTAACCTGAAGATGATAACCCCAGCGTATATTTGCACACACAATTCCACGCTGGGAAGTTGGAACATCCGGACTCCATTGTTGTGGGAAATCATGAGGAGCTAGAAGAAATTAACATAGATACATCCCTGAAGCGATGCAGGAGAAATGAATAAAAGAAAGACTACAATTGTCGACATATATTTGCCCCTAAAATTGCTAAAAGCTGGATCCAGAATCAAAGTCCATAGCAGAGTGCCAGAAGCGCTCATATAGGATCAAACAAAAGAAGCAATTGAGGCAGCGCTCGCTTAATAAGAGGAAAGTTTTTGGTCCTGTTGACCGAACATCCCCTAAGTTGTTCCCTGTAGGATCAAATGTGTTTTTTATCTGGAAGAGAAATGAAAAATACCCAGGTGGTGAGATATGAAAGCGAGGCTTGTAGCACAAGGGTTCACGTAGAGACCCGAATCGATTCTCCTGTAAAGAGTGGAATAACGTTCCGAAATTTAATATTAATGGCAGCAAGCTTAAGCGTATCAAATGCAGTTGATGGATGTAACGACCGCATATTTATATGTGTCGCTGGATAAGGATATTTATATGAAAATCCCTGAAGGAGTTACAATTCCGAATCCTAATAATCGCAACATGTATAGTATGATCAAACTGAAGAGATCGCTATACAGATTAAAACAGTCAGGAAAAATGTGGTATAACCGACTTAGTGAAGTTCCTCCTGAAGAAGGAATATCGTCCCTGTGTGTTTATAAATAAATCCCAAAATGGATTTTGTATCATCTAAGTATATGTCGATGATTTGAATATCATCAGAATCACAGAGGAGATAAAGGAAGCAAGAGCTTACCTCATGACGGAGTTTGAGATGAAAAATGTGGGTAAGACCAAATTTTGCTTAGGCCTGTAGCTAGAGTATTTCCCAGAAGGAATCCTTGTTCACTAGTCTTCCTATACCCAGAAGGTATTGGAAATGTTTAATATGGATAAATCGCATCCTTTGAAAAACCCCATGGTCGTAAGATCCCTAGAAGTGGATAAATATCCTTTTAAACCGAGAATGGAAAATAAGGAAGTCTTAGGACCTGAAGTCCCATATTTAAGTGCTATTGGAGCACTCAAGTACCTTGCGAATTGCTCAAGACCTGATACTGCATTCGCAGTGAATTTGCTAGCAAGACACAGTTCAGCCCCAACCAGAAGACATTGGGCTGGTGTTAAGACTTTACTCACATACCTCCAAGTTACTCAAGATCTTGGATTGTTTTTCCAGAAGAACCAAGACTTAACTATGGTGGGATATACGGATGTTAGCTATCTGTTTGATCCCCATAGTGCCAAATTGTAGACTGGTTTTGTATTTCTTTGCGGTGGTAAAGCCGTTTCTTGGTGGTCTTGTAAGCAGACACTGGTAGCAATTTCTACCAACCACTCATAGATTATAGCTCTGTATTAAGCCTCACGTGAATGTGTTTGGCTTCGACGTGTGATTAGTCCAATCCAGAAGTCATGTGGTCTGAACACCGTCGGTACCCCCACAATTATCACGAAGATAATGTTACTCGTGTTGTACAAATGCAATTGGGTTATAAGAAGAGCAACATCACGAAGCATATTGCTCCTAAGTTATTCTATCCTCACGAACTCCAGAAGAGCTGTGAGATAAAGATTGTGCAAACTAAGTCATGTGAAAATCTTGTAGATTTATTCACTAAGTCCTTGCCTAAATCCACATTTCAAAGATGTGTTAAAAGCGTTGGAATGAGAAGGCTTAGAGAGATGCAAAGTTCAGGGGGAGTAAACCCTTGAACTATAACCCTTATTATGATCCTGAAGATCCTAATATAATCCTGAAGATAATAAGTTGTACTCTTTTTCCTTTTGTGAGTTTTCCTAAGTTTTCTCACATAAATGTTTTTAATGAGGCAACTAGTGCAACACGAAGTGCGAGTGCAATGTACTCTTTTCTCCATCTCCTTTTTCCCACTAGGTTTTTGAGTGGAGTTTTTAACGAGACATGTGCATTACGCGGTATTCGCTCAAGGGGGAGTGTTATGAGATAAGGAGTTTCAACCGTGTTCGATTATAACTCTATCTCTTATTTGTGTGGGCGAATCCGAACTCTTCTCTCCCTCTCCTATATATACCGGGTGTTCCCCATTGTATTAAACGAATCTAATAAAGAGAGAGATAACTACCCTCTATATTCTGTGTGTTCTTGATTCTCAATTCGCTTGTCCTTACATGCGTGCTGTTGGCTTGAGCGGATGAACGACGACGTTTTACAACAATACGGTCTCATTTATTTGCCAATAAAAAGTAAAAGTTAGCTTAAATTTATATTTAGACTATTGAACAGATCATACAAATTAATGATTTCATCTGAACTAACATCATTGTAATTTCCTTCTCAGACCACATACCATGCTCATCACTATTGAACTACTATTCAAGTGTATTGAAGTTGATTAAAAACAGAAGAAAAATTAAACCTCTACATTATTTTGTAGCATCATATACAGTACTCGCACTCCGCCACGTGGAAGTGAGCAACACCGCAACAAATATGTCAGACGACAAGACCCTAAGTATTCATGGATAGTCCACGAGACAGTAGAGGTCATCTTGTACCAGAGAGGAGTTCCAATCAAATAAAATCAGGAGATAGTTCCGATTCTAATTTGATTACTTAACACTTTTCTGTAGGTTAAAGATATAGATCTCTGGCAGCCCGAGACTTATAAAAGAAAAATGGGCAATAAAATACAAAAGGTGCTAGGAGTGCCACACGACAAATATTTTTTTTCTCCGTATGCTATTGTGTTTTTTCTTATATTCGTGTGTTTATGATGTAAAGCTAAAAACCAACAATTGGTATTAGAGCGAGAATCTAATCTTGGTCTTAATGTCGTACTTGCCCCGAGGGAGGACGCCATTGTCAAATCTCGGGTAGGCTATCGTCACTGAGCAACGCAATATTGAGCGGGATCCAACAGTGCATCGAGCATAGCTACGACGGTGCATGTGGCTCCACGACAAGGAAACAACGAGGTAGCGAACCGTCATCAATATATGCATTTTACACATTGTGTAGTGTATGTGCGTGTGTATTCGAGTCGTTGTGTTAGTGTCCTATATGTACGTGAGTACTTGTGAGTGGACTCGAGTGTGTAAAGCTATAGTTCGAGTCTCTGTGATGTCGAAACTGTGTCACAAGCGGGAAAGAGTCGGTGAGAAGATATGGCGGCAGAAGGGTGGAGGAGGTGTGTCTCCCTAATAACTACTATTGATAAGCGTCATCGATAACCGTTATGATATGATAACATTCGTGATCATCTGTGTGTCTCATCGAAAAGGCTATCAAAGTTACGTGTTCTCGTATCAGTTATGTCCACGAGATACTATGTGTGATCACGTGAGTTCTTGTGCTAGTTGTATCCATAAAATAAACATATGCGAGTTCCTTCAAAAATATCTGCGTATCAGAAAAGATCATGCTACATAAGAAGATCAAAAGGAAGATATTGCGTGTGCCAAGAGGAGTCTAGATCGTTGAGTAGATGTGCTTCTATGTCAAGTAAAAAGTTAGGTAAATCACACTTAAGACCTACTACCTCAACAAGTTAAAGTTGTGTAAAAATTTAGAGATAATTGATGTTACAAGATTAAAGGGGTGAATGTTAGATTTAATCTTGTAATAAGAGAGAAGTCCAAATCAATTAAGGAGATGAGTCTTATTCTGATCCGGTTAGTTGAATCCTTTTCTAATTCTTAGACGTTGAACTCGAGGTTGATATGAATTCGTTTCCTACTTTATCTTAAATATACTCTACATATAGTCTACCATTTATCACTATATATATATCTCTCTAGTCTATTGAAAAAATAAGAGCTCATTGTAAACATCTACTCCTATAGTGAAGTCGCCTTCGTGCCCCTGTTGTTTTTCCTACAAGAATTTTCTATGTAAAATCTTTGTCTCCTGTTTTTCTTATCCTCTTTGTAACAAATGACACCGGAGCTCTAAGTTCAAAACGCCCTGAAAGTGATGACTCTCGGGGCAGCACCCGCACAGCATCGATGCTGTGTGACCGCAGGTACCTGGTGGTGGACGGCGACATCAACCTGTCCAAGCGCGAGTTCATCGAACGCTACGGCAATCTCGTCCGCCGCGACGACCTCATCATCAACCGTGCCAAGAAGGCCGAACCCCCCCCGGACCAGATGTACGTCCTATTACCGAACCCTCAAGCCTGCCGTGAAGACGATCAAGAGCTACATCGAGAAGAAGAAGCAGGAGAACATCACCAGTGGCACACTCGTCGTGCAGCAGGCGATCAGCGCCTTCGCCCGCATTGCACATGCAAGAAGGGGTCAGGAACCGTATGTGGCCGGCGGCGAGAGTTAGGCTTCTGGATGGGCCTGATCGATTGTTTTGGAGATGGTAGTACACCCGGTGTCTGGTCAACCCTTGATTCCAATACTTAGCGGAGTAGCAGGATTCAGTTCAGATCAGATCTATCAATCTGTTGTGTAATTCGGATGTTCTATTTGTCAATTCCGGTCAGAAATCGAGTCGTATAGGATGCAATGCAACTCGAGTCGAGTCCTACAACAACTCGGTCTAGTTGGAGCCATAAATGTGCACCGAGAGGCCCCTGATTTCTCAACTAATCCAATATCATACCAACTAGGCAGTTCTCGCGCGCTACGCCGCGCGGATAGAAACATAAGACAGTGACGTTTGGGTGTACGCAGGCATTGAATGATTGAAGAACTCGGCATCAATCCGACATTGATGATTTTATAAGGAAATGCATGGACGATTGCTTAGAGAAATTAAGTTTGGTCCGCGTAATAAGTGCCTCATGTCAGACTCCTCTCAGATTTCGATCGGTATTATTAAGGTATTGCTGATTCAGAGATGAACACGGAAGAACAAGGAAGAAGGGTAAAGCTAAAATACGCTACTGCTAAAGAGACTAGTTTCTGGAATCCAAAGCTGCTTCCATTTCCATTCTCCCGCACTTTTAAACAGAACGAGTACAGGGTTGTTGAACCAGCAGTAAGACCCAACAGTAAACAAGTTTGACAGTGAGTAAGGAAAGTGAAATTAAGAAAACGACAATAGTCTGTCTACAGTAAACTACTCGGTCATCCTTGACCGTCAGATACTATCTTGATCTTCCCAAAATCACAGAAGCCGCTCGATGTAACTAAAGAAAGCCACCAAAACGGTATGAGTGAACGCAGACTTCCACTGTTCTTCTTCTTCTTCAAGTCTTCGTGCTGACAATTGCCCCTTCGTGAAGCCGAAGCTTGCCCTCAAGCTTGAAAATTTGGAAATGTCGCCCTGATGAATGATGCATCCTCCCAAGTAGCCTCTGATGGTAACAAGTTAGCCCAATGCACTAACCACTGAGTTACAGCCACTCCTTTTCTTGGAACAATTCTACGGTCTAATACAGCACACGGCTCTGTTTTAATCTTCCCTTCATCGCTGACCAGTGGCAAACCCGGCATTGGAATAGCTTTACTCCCAAGGTGTTTCTTTAACTGACTCACATGGAACACGGGATGGATTCCGGCATCATTTGGAAGTTGAAGCTTATAGGCTACGTTCCCCACCTTGCTTAATATTCTGAAAGGTCCGTAATACTTCGATCTCAATTTCAAAGATCCCCTCAAACCAAAAGCATTTTGACGGTATGGTTGCATCTTTAAATACACAAAATCCCCTGTTTCAAATGTTCTTTCTGTTCTGAGCTTGTCTGCATAGTATTTGATTCTGTTTTGAGCTGCGATCAAGTTCTCCTTTAGTTTCTTTCTCATTTCTTCTCTTTCCTCTAAAGTGCTTCTAGCCTCCGGGCAAACATTACTGGGAATTGCTAACTCAGCCACTTGTGTTGGAGGGTATCCATATAAGGCCTGGAAGGGGGTGAGTTTCAGAGAAGTGTGATAGGTGGTGTTATACCACCATTCGGCCATAGCCAGCCACCACATCCATTTCTTTGGTTCTTGAAAAGTCATACTTCTCAAATAAGCTTCTAGGCATTGATTAACTCTCTCAGATTGTCCATCTGATTGGGGATGATAGGCAGAACTGAATCTCAATGATACCTTCAGCACTTTAAAAATTTCTCCAAATAGTTTACTTGTGAAAACTCTGTCTCTGTCAGTGACAATCACCAACGGCAGCCCGTGTAGTTTAAATACATTCTCCATGAAAAGTTGCACAACATGCTGAACTGTATATGGGTGAGCTAATGCCAAGAAATGAGCATATTTAGGGAAGCGATCAACCACCACCAAAATCACTTCTTTTCCTTTTGAATTTGGTAATCCCTCAATGAAGTCCATGGAAATATGGGTCCATGCCATATCCGGAACTCGCAATGGATCTAACAAGCCTGGCACATGTATATGTTCACTCTTTGTTAACTGACAGACAGGACACTCCTTGACATGAAATTCCACATTTTGTTTCATCTTGGGCCAAAAGAATGATTGCTTAATGCGATGATAGGTGACTTTTACTCCTGAATGTCCCCCTACAGCCGACTGATGTAAGCTATCAATAATCTGTTGCCTCAGATCATTTCCTTCTCCAACATAAATCTTCCCCTTGTATTTCAGAATTCCAGCTTCTATCTTGTATTTCCCCTCAGTATTAGAGTCAGTTTGCACCTCTGCTGTGATTCGGCTCACCCTTTCATCATTGATATAACTGGATTTCACATCCTCAATCCATTCCGGAATGATATAAGAAATCGCCAGACAAGTGTTATCCTCCCCCAACTGTTGTTCTTTTCTTGACAAAGCATCTGCTACTTTATTTTCTTTGCCCTTTTTGTATTCAATTTGATAATCAAACTCTAAAAGCTTTAATAGCAACTTGTGTTGAATACCTTCTACTAGCTTCTGAGTAGTGATGAATTTCAAGGCTTGTTGATCAGTTTTAATGACCACAGTGCTCCCCAACAGATAATGCCGCCACTTCTTCAGAGCCTCCAAAATGGCAATTGCTTCCTTGTCATATATGGATTTGCTTTGAGCTCTCACTCCCAAAGCTTTGCTGAAATAAGCTATGGGTTTACCTCTTTGCATCAATACAGCCCCTATTCCAGTGCCACTCGCATCTGTTTCCAACTGAAAAGGCTGATTGAAGTCCGGCAAAGATAGAACTGGGCAAGTGGTCACAATCTTCTTCAAACTTTCGAATGCCTCAGTCTGTTCTGATTTCCAGTTAAACCCGTTTTTCTTTAGCATGTCAAACAGTGGTCTACAGATTTGGCCATACCCTGGAATAAACCTCCTATAATATCCTGTCAATCCCAAAAATCCCCTCAATTTAGTGATGTTGTCCGGAATTGGCCAATTCAGCACATCAGCAATTTTCTTAGGGTCTGTTGAAACTCCTTCAGCGCTTATAACATGGCCTAGATATTCAACTCTGGACACGGCAAATTTGCACTTACTCAGTTTAGCTACCAATTGATTTTTCTGAAGCATTTGCAGAGCTGTCTCCAAATGGCTTTTATGCTCTTCAAAAGATTTACTGTATATGAGAATATCGTCAAAGAAGACCAGTATAAATTTCCTCAATTGGTCAGCAAAGACTTGGTTCATTAGGGCTTGGAAAGTAGGAGGTGCATTACAAAGACCAAAGGGCATGACAATATATTCATAATGACCCAAATGAGTGCGGAATGCAGTTTTAGGGATGTCCTTTTCGTTCATGCGAATCTGATGGTATCCTGATTTTAAATCCAACTTAGAGAAAATAGTTGCTCCGTGCAGTTCATCAAGAAGGTCCTCAATTATAGGCATGGGGAATTTGTTCTTGACTGTGCTTGCGTTAAGTTGCCGGAAATCAATGCACATTCTCCACCCCCCTTCTTTCTTGCGAACCATAACTACAGGTGAGGAGTATGGACTGGTGCTGGGCCTTATCTCTCCATTTTGCAGCAAGCTTTTGATGATTTCTTCAAGCGCTCCTCTCTGATAATATGGTATTCTATAAGGTTGCAGGTTAGGTGGTTCAGCTCCACTTCTCAAATGAATTACATGGTCACATTCCCTCTTTGGAGGCAACTCATTCCTTTCCTGGAAAACATTCCTGTATCTCGACAGTATTTCCTGAATATCTTTGGGAATATGCTCAATAGACTCTTCAGTTGCTGATTCAATCACATTAACTTGAATGAAATAGCCACTTACTTGTTTTTGTATCATCTTTTGGAACTTACTAACAGTCAAGTTGAACTGGTCAGCCGGTAAAGTGAAATCCCGGAATTGGAACAACTGATCCTATTTTTTAATGGTTAACAATTTCTTCCTGAGATCCAAGGTGATGGGACTATGTTCATAAATCCAATCTGCACCCAAAATGATATCATAGTTTCCCAATCTGAGCAACTTGAAACTGGAACAGAAAGGAATTCCTTGGATACTATACTGTAGCTGATCAGTTTTTGCTTCTGAGACAAGTTCTCCTCCTCCAGCTACAAGGACACGTTTTGCTTGATGGGGCGTCAAAGGAATTTCATTCTTCACAGCATATTCATAATCAAGAAAAGAATCCGTACTCCCACTGTCCACAAGAGCAACTGCTTTTTTATGCCCAATCCACACCAGTAAGCCAAAAGTCACCGGACCAGAATTCCCATGTACTGCACTGGCTGAGATTTGCATCAAAGTTTCAGTGGTCTCTACTTGGGATGACTCTATAGTACTAATAGGTGTTATGATCTCACATTGGTCTCCCATTGTATCAGTTTCTTCTTCTTGCATATGCTCTTCTTCACCTAGCAATAAAATAGAATGTAAAGCTTTTCTTACTTTGCACTGAAGATGATGACCAGGCTTCCAAGGATCTTTACAATGCCAGCAAACCTTGTCTTTTCTTTCAGGTACTACTACCTTTGAGGTTTCTGAATTACTTGGGTTAGCTCCCTTCTGTGCAGGAAGTTGAGCTTTGGTTTTGATTGACTCTCCTCCACGGGTATTTTTCCTAGCCCATACACTCTTTTCTACAAATTTCGCATGCCAGTACGCTTCCAACAGGCCTTTTGGTTGTTGTCTACTAACTTCATATTTAACCTCATCTTTAATCCCCCAATGAAACAGCTTAACAGATAGTTTTCTTGCAAATAAGGGTGATCCTTCCTCACTAATTCCACACACTTTTCAAAGTAGTCTATATACTTATGTACAGTGCTCAGATGCTTAACATTCTGCAATTTCTCAACGGCTTCATGTGCACTAGCCTCACCAAATCGATCACACAAGATTGCACTGAACTGAGTCCACCCCAGCTGCTGCCAGGGAATGCCGATCCCCTTAAACCAAGTTTGAGCTCTACCGATGAGATGTCCCGAAGCCAAATTCACCCACTGATCCCCTGGCGTTCCCGCCATTTCAAAAAACCTCTCACACAATTCAAGCCATCCAATGGGATTATCTCCATCAAACAGAGTTAATTCTAATTTTGGCCCTCTAATCACAGCTTCAGCATATGGATGACGATTACTATTGTCTCCAACATAAGAATTCCTTTGAGCATCAACAAGATACACTCCCTGTGGGGTTGCCCTCGACTGAAACTGTACGCCAGGTGACTGAGTTTGCCATAAGAGTGGGTGATGGTATATGGGACCCTGCTGAGAATAAGCCATCGGCCCTACTCCTGTTGGTTGGTATGGGTTAAAACTCACTGGCATATTAGGTATAAGCGGTGGTGGAATACCAGGAAGTGGTACATTCAAAGAAACTCCAAGCATTTCTGGACCTCCCTGCTCTCGGCTATATGTTTGAGACACGGTTCTGATGGCCTGAGTAAATACTGCCGGGTGTGTATCTACCATCCCCGATCTATCTTTAGGAACAGAAGTATGAGGATGCGGCTGAGAAGTATTTAAAGATATCACCTGAGTTTGAGACCCTCCATGTGCTAGATCCGTCACTTCTTCCATCCCAGCCGAAACTTGAGACCCCGCCCTCGCAGAACTCCTCTGCCATGGTGCATTCAACAGCATCGCTTTAATCTCTGCAACATCAGAGCTAAGCCCTTCAAATCTCTCCTGCATCTTCGCGATTTCTGCTCGATTCTCCTTCTCCAAAGATTCTTCAGATTTTCCTTCCATCACACTAGCTTAGAGGGATTTTACGGATCAACCAACCTCTATCTAGCACCTCTCTTCTATCGCCAAGGAGCGTAGTGCTCTGATACCACTTTGTCAGACTCCTCTCAGATTTCGATCGGTATTATTAAGGTATTGCTGATTCAGAGATGAACACGGAAGAACAAGGAAGAAGGGTAAAGCTAAAATACGCTACTGCTAAAGAGACTAGTTTCGGAATCCAAAGTCGCTTCCATTTCCATTCTCCTGCACTTTTAAGCGAGCGAGTCTGGGGTTGTTGAACCAAAGAAGAAGACCCAACAATAAACAAGTTTGACGGTGAGTAAGGAAAGTGAAATTAAGAAAACGACAACAGTCTATCTACAGTAAACTACTCGGTCATCCTTGACCGTCAGATACTATCTTGATCTTCCCAAAATCACAGAAGCCGCTCGATGTAACTAAAGAAAGCCACCAAAACGGTACGAGTGAACGCAGACTTCCACTGTTCTTCTTCTTCAAGTCTTCGTGCTGACACCTCAGGGGAGGACAAATACGAAATGTCGAAATCAACATAGTTTTGGTTATACTATCGTATGGAACCCGTATTTCAGAATTGTGGCAGTTAACAGATGTGCTAATAAGAATGGGTTTGTTTCGTTCCGGTAAATCATCATCTTTGGAACGTGCTAGAGGGGCGCTGAAAGAGCGCAACATCTGGAGGCTTTTACGGCTAGGAAGGTCGTTCGTTCGTAGGAGGATCCATCGTTTTCTATGTTCCTGATCGATTCATCGCTCAACTGGTTGAGCAGAAAAAAAACATAATACGGTAAAACGAATGTTTTAATTCATGAGCAAGCTTAAATGCATAAGGAAACTGTAGAAGGAGGCATGGCGACCTGAACGGATCACGTTACTATGTACGTCTGAATTAGAACCACAGGAGAAACAGAGCGGATTCTGTTAGGAGGTAAACAATAAGCAGAGCTTACATACAAGTACGATCTATGAAGGTCGAGTGACATCTATAAGGACGGCAAAGATTTTGCGGGGTTTATCTGATTCCTTCATAATATTCTTCATAATCTACGGAGATTCTGTTTTACTTTCTTCTAAAACACACCCATTCATATGTTAATAGGGCAACATGTTTCTAGGTAAGTAAAAACAGGACCGATAGATCCGCAACAAAAAGAACTTAGCCAAGCGTAAACACTGAATGTAAGTTGTCAAGGCACTGGTGCAGAATTGTTGTGAGGATCTAAGATCAGTTTTTGCTATTTCAATAAAACAGAACATATAACTTAGGAGAAACATCACTGCTTATTGTCCCAGAATGCACTGCATGAGAATGAAATGCTAAGCTTTGTCTAGCTCGAGCATTAGCATTTGTCGATGTAGAAGAACAGAACAAAAGGCATGGATAAAATAGTGCTAATTATTGTTCTAGAATCAATAGACTGAGAATGAAATCAGGAGTTTCCTGTAATGTTTGGTACAGGCTAAGGAAAATCAAGAGAAGCAGAGTTTCAAAGGCACGATGAATAAAAGAGTTTTTGGCGGAAATCCGCTGGCTATGAACGATTATCGATTTAGAATGTCCCAGATTTTATACCAGAATTTGATAAACCAATATACTTCATTGTGGAAAGATTAGTTTCGAACATGGAACATAGTATGATATATAATATAATTTCTTGGCACATACAGATTATCAGGTTATCAATAAATATAGCTAAATGCGTGGAAAAGTGTCGAAGGTTAGATATCGATAATAAACTTACAGTCACGGATACCTTTGGATTAGCAAAGTCAAGCATGAAGGCGGTAGCACACGATGTATATAGGTTCGAGCCCCCGAATGGAGTAACACCCTACGTCTTGTGCGGATGATATATGAACTTGATGTATGGAATACAGAGCAATGTGTCTAACCCTAGTTACAATGAAGATTGGATCTAGGCGATGACTAAACTACAACTGGAGGTTGACAAAGCGCGGTATGTCGGCTCCTAGGTGCTCTGCGTCTAGATGTCTCGTCTGGATCTCTTTTGCCTCCTGAGGATACCTACCCCTGGCCTTATATAGTCGGGGTAGCCCTACCTCAGATTGAGTCATAGTCGGCTTGGAATAACATATCGTAGCTGAGGAGTCCATCATCGTGTCGATCTTCGCGGCATATCTAAACTTCCCTAAATACCAAGCGTACTCGAGTTGGTTTCCTCGAATTGGGAAAGTGATCGAGTCCTTCCTAGCATGGAGATATCCCCTCTGCGTATCTCTTATCCCGTAGAATCGGGCCCATGATATCCGAAGTTTCTAGATGCTTGCTGGAGCATATATGGTATATCCTTCATATTTTCGACGCATACTCATACCCCATATTTAGATATTCGAGAGTAGTCCCCGAATTCTGTTTAGTGGAGGGTCCGTCCAAGCGCTAGGTCGATTATTGCCAAGTTCTGGCTCGGTCGAGTAATGTCCTGCCAGTTTGTGGTCGAACGACTCGAGTAGATTGGGAATCACTAAGTATCAAGTAGGGATGTTGCCGGGTCGAGCGCCCTGCCATTAGCCCAACTCGAGTCCTTAGGTTGGCCGCAAGTTACTCGATGTCGACTTATCGACTCGACTCTGAGCAGAGTTAGAACATCCAGAAAATCTAAATGTTGGACAGTTAAGCACTTATTGTCCTCATCTGCAATGTCAAGATGGGTGTAGTGCCATCATTCTGCTTTTCTCACCAATCAAGGCGTCATGCCACGGAGAGTGAAGCGTTTACCTGGAGAGAAGATTTTGGCTTATAAATTCTCGGATCTGAAACTGTAGCCATTCCCTCCTCTTGCCTTCAATCTTACTTTCGAAACCTCTGTTGTGCTCCTTAAACCCTAGCGCCGCCACCTTTGAAGAAATCTTCCCCCATCTTCCAATGGCATCCAGCCCTTCAACCAATGCTGAAGTTTCCCCGTCATCAGAGAGGAATCCTGGGACGGCCGCACCCACTTCCCCCAACGACGAAGTGGACTTCGAGGACAAGACTCTCCTCTGGGTGTGGAAAAAATTGGTAATGATAGAGAAGCGCCTGGCCGAGTTGGAGAAGGATGGCTTCGTTCCTCCTCGGGAGTTCTTCCATCAGAGACCATCACAAAGTGAGCTGTATCCCACCCCCCAGAATGAGGATGAGACCGTTGTGTTTGGGGTATTCTTCCACTGCAACTCATTTTTCCCCCTTCTCAATTCTTGCGCTTGGTTCTTGAGTTCTATTAGATCCAACTTTTCCACCTGAGCCCCAATTCAATCACTATGCTCAGCGTGCTTGTCCATCTTTGTGAGGTCTATCTGGGTATTAGGCCCAGCCTCAACCTGTTTCGCTACTTCTATAATTTGAAGAGGGCGACGAAGAATAATGCTGTTGGGGGTGCCGGTTTCCACCTCCGCAGCAGAGCATCGAGTTTGTATATTCCTATTCCTGTTACCTCTTCCTGGCAGTCGAACTGGAAGCAACGATGGTTTTACATTATCTTTTCAGACACCATGAACTGCCCTCTGGCTTCTCGACTACTTCACCTCAATTCGATTGACCTCTGGATGAAAGTCCCTCCTTCGACTGCTCACAATGCCCATTGCATCCAAAAGATCGAGGAGTTGAGAAAGATTAGGTTGACCGGTTTGCATGTAGCCAGAGATTTCATCATACGCCGATCAAGTCCACTGAAGTACGGGGATCACTTGGCCTGGGACTACTTTGGGGTCGGTGATGCTACCAGGTACAATCCTAAAAGTAAGATCTTGTTACATACTTGTTCTCTTTGTTTTAGTCAATGAATGGTGAACTAACTCATATCTTGCTAGATTTGTCAGACCCAAACATCTCCTCTAGACTGAGCAAGATGTTCTAGGGATCGGAGCCTGGTGGTTGTGGCATCAAGGCGTACTCACTCGCCAATCCTCAGTCGGAGGTGAATACTGCATCGTGGTTTGTAATGCATCGTTCATCCATATGTCATCCATTTTAACCTAGTATCTCCTCAGGAAGCCAAGTTCAACTTGGAAAGTGGGCCAATCATGGGAGTCATCGGCCTGGAGGACGATGAGCCGACCCGCAATGACGATCAAGCATCGGGCTTCATCCCTGCAAAGGTCGTTCCTCTCCCAAATGATTCGGCGCCTACCATCGATCTGAATGAGGGTGAGGCGGCTTCGGAGCAAGCGTGGTTGAGTCCCCTTGAGCGAAGAGATCCATGTCTCCAGCATCCCGCCGGCCAGTCAAACGGCCTCGCACCTCATCGCCGAGCCCATCCAACCAGGTGATCTTTAATCGCTTGCTTGGTTGTTACGAAGCTTCTTCTGACGTAATCCAACAGATACTGGCCAACCAGCGGGCCGCATGGGGGCCGATGTGTAGAAGTTGGTGACTCTCACACAGACGTCTCCTTGAGTGGGATCTTCGTCGACTAAGGTGGTTGAGCATGTAACACCATTATCGAGCAGCGCTTGTCGAATTTGTTTTTGGTAGACTTTTGTTTATAGTAACCGCTGGTTCGCAGGTTCCACCGTTGGTCGCTGATCCGCTGACACCATTTCTTCTGGGACCAGACTAGTCCTGGCGAAAACCACTGCGCAGAGAAAGAATGTGCAGGCAAAGTTTCGACTGGCGAAGTAAGTTACCTCTTCTTCCCCTTCATGATTCTTTCTTCTTCTTTCAAAGATTTCAAGTAGAGAACCTCTTACAGGAATGGTGCGTCTAGCGGCATTGTCAATAACATCGCCACAATTGCCTGGTTGTCTCTTGGGACGGTCGCCTTCTTTGTAGCCCTTCCTCCAGCAGCTCCTGCTACAACAACAGCTCCACCTCCTCCAACTTCTCAAGCGTCTCTGAAATATTGGTATGTCCTGAAGCCCCAGATTCAGGTATGTGACTATGACCAATCTTTTCCTATGTTCTGCTTCATCCTCTACTTCGCTATCTGACACCTATTGGCTTCTTTTAATAGCACGTTGGGGATACCTTACTCGAAACAGAAGCATTCTGCGAGCAAGCCCATCAACAAAATGAGTGGCTCATGGCTTCCAATCAACAAATGCTCAAGTTGAAAGATGCCAAACATGGGGCGCTCAAGGCCAAGCTGAAAACTACCAAAACTGAGGCTGAGAAGTGGAAATGTGAGGCGAAGAGGCTGAAGGTGGAGGCAGTGAAGCTAAAGGCTAATAAAGCTGCTACCGACGCTACATGGCTCAAGGCCAAGGTTAGTCGAGACAAGGTGGAGGCTAGCAGGAAGGTGATCGAGGTCGAAAAGGCTATAGTAGATGCGGTATTTGCCACTCTGTAGTCGAAGACACTTGAGCACATGACCTGATCGGCATATCTTGTGACTTCCCACGTGCTCAGCTTGGTGAAGAGCCACCATCCTGACCTGGATCTCTCGATACTAGAAAAAGGATTCACATGAGAGGTGAGCGAGGCTGCCGATTACATCGAGTCTTTCGAAGACCTTGCTGAGAGGTTCGTGGATCAGTTGGAGCTGTCTCTCACCAGCGATGATGACAACACCAGCTAGAATGCTTAGGCCTGAACACACTGATGTAATGTTGCTACTACAGTCTTTAATGATAATGCTAATTAATATGTTTGCTATCATGCTTTGCCTGCTATTTCCTTGTCGATGAAATAGAGTAGCATAAGTAAATGCAAATCTAATTTAGCACTCATAGACTCTCAGTAAGCAGCTTCGTTGCCAAGCGTATGCCTGATTGTACATGCACACAAGGCTAAAAAAACTTTCATTAAATGACTTAACCCCCGAGCGTATATACGAAGAGGCCGCATATAACATAAGCGCTATATAGGTTGAAATGAAAACTACATGATTTTTACAAGTCTTTATCGACCATACAACTTAGACTTCGTAGCAAACATAAACTTACTGAGCAGCGGATGTAGAATCGACTAGAGGCTTTGTCTCCTACCGTTCACTGAGCTTTAGATGTCTGACAATTTGGTGCTCGTATATGCGCAGGATAGAATTGCTCATGTCGGGTTTAGGTATGGCCACACTTTGGTTTTGTTCACTGACATGCTAAGTACGCAATCGAGTAAATGCGTGTAAAAAATCGTATGTAAAAGGAATAAAGAAATTATGCCTACAACGCCCTGCTTGATAATAGTTATCGACTAGGAATAGAACAAGGTACAGAGTTATCTATAGCCCTCGACTCCTTACTCGATGATATCATTGAGTAGAGAGTAGAGTGACGTAAGCACCATGTCATGATGTAGCCCTTAGCTCTTTGCCTAATAGCTGGATTGAGCAAAAAAATGAAGCATTAGCATCATAGATACCTTTTACGACTCCGAACCCCTTACTCGATAGATGTATCGACCCAAGAGTGAAGCCAGGTAAAGAAAAGATCAAGCGATGTAGCCCCCGACCTCCTACTTGATGAATGTATCAAGTAGAGGGTAGGGCATATTCGTCGAAAATGCATGATGTAGCACTCGACTCTCTGCTTGATAACCGTATCGAGAAGAGAGTAGAGCGTAAGCATAAAAAATAGTAGCCCTTGACCATAAACCCAAGCGCATGAGCCCTCGGGCATATTGGTAAGGCCCATCATTTTTTAACTCCATTGCAATAATTGAATACTGTTACAATTTTTACGCCCCTTCAACTTCTATGCGGTACGTCATAACTTAGCGTCACTTTGGTTTTCGTACTTATGTGAAAGTGCAATGGACGCCTCGTGGATTGGGGCTGAAGCGGATCTTGACAGAGCCATTACTATAGTGCAACCCATTCTTAGAGCTATAAATAGGCGGGACTTGTAGTCGTCTACCGCACTCCGTTTTCTTTCTTGTCTTCTGCTCATAGCGCTTTAGTTCTTCAACCGCATCGATGGCCTCTACTCCACAATCATCCCCGTCTGTGGAGATCCTTGGAGAGTCCTCTCGCCCTACACCGCTGGCCGTAGTCTCTCCAGGATGGATCATCATCTTCTTCTCTAATGAGGAGGAAGAGATCGACTGGGAGGCTATTGAGAGGGAGGTTTGGCCGGAGGAGGAAGATGGGGTCACTAGCAAACTAACATCGCCATCGACAAAGACGAGGTCACCTCCGCCTCCCTCGCGAGAGCAGATGCCGCTACCATCACCAGAGGAGAAAAAGGTGAAGCTGCCGCCACTAGAGAAGGAGGTGAAGCTCAAAATAGCTTCATCAGCCTGATGCCCGCTCGTGCTTCACTCTCTACCGGCGTTCCGCGGCTTTTGACGACTGAGAGGTCACCTTCTCCATCGACAAGCGGCTGGGTCTTCATGTCCTCTTCTGGCCCGTACAGAGGGCATAGGCCCATCTTGGGAACCATCCTCTTCCAATCCCCATGGATGCAAGGGAGGCGGCGCGATGCTTCCGAGGATAAGTAGTAGTAGAGTACCTGCCTCAAATGTAATAGGATAACTTTTGTTAGTTAATTTTAATGAACTCATACTTACCTAGATTTTGGTTGTGATGCACTTTCTTTTTTATTCATATATGAAATCTTCTCAGTTGATCGATGTTCCCTGAGTTGTTAAGCGTCGTTCCTTCTAATGTCAATAGTTGTACTAATCCAGATCGAGTCACTTTAACCACCACGTCGGGACCTTCCCATTTAGATGATAGCTTACTACAGTTGTCTTGCTTCTGCACCTTCTGCAGTACTAAGTCCCAGGCGGTGAGCGCTCTTTCTTGAACTCTCTGGCCATGATATCTGCGTAAGGCTTACTGATACTTGGCTGCTTGAATGGATGCTCGGTCCCTGTACTTCTTGAGTAGATTTACATCAGCTGTTCACACCTGCTCCTACTCCTCTTCCAAGTAGTTGTCTACACGAGGTGACCTGTATGTTAACTTAGTTGGAAGCACCGTTTCTGCTCCATAGACCAAGAAAAATGGCGTTTCATCAGTGGCTCAACTAGTCGATATACGAACAGCCCATAGCACCGAGGGGAGTTCTTTCTCCCACCGGGTCTAGTAAGCCTTGAGCCTATCAAACATGCAAGTCTTGAACCCCTGTAGGATTATGCCGTTGGCACGTTCGACCTGACCGTTACTCTGAGGGTGAGCTACGGAAGCAAAGTAAAGTTTGATACCCAATTCTTCGCAAAAGACTATAAAAGTATTGTTCTTCAACTGGCTACCATTGTCTGTTATTACTCGATTAGGGATGCCGAATCGAGTAACGATGCTCCTCATGAACTTCTTAGCCACTGCTGAGGTGATGTTCTTGACGGGTTTGGCTTCGATCCACTTGGTGAACGTGTCAATAGCCACGAACAGGAACTTATATCCTTCGGACTCTTGGGAATGGTACCAAGATGTCCAAGCCCCAGACGGAGAAAGGCCAATATAGAGAAATAATTTGTAGGATCGGGGTTGCTCAAGTGGTTTGCTTGCAGTAAAATTGATAGCTCTCACACTGTTTCACCAGCTCACAAGCATCTTGGAGGGCAGTCAGCCAATAAAACCTCTGCCGAAAAACCTTTCCAATTAGGGTGCGATAAGATGCATGGTTGCCGCAGATGTTTCCATGGACATCAAGCAATATCTTATTGCCCTCTTCCTGAGTGATATTTTCTCGGCTGAGGCATCATCGTCGGGGATATCTTGACCTTGAGATAGGCTTGGAATGAGTCATCCAAGTCGGCTCACGTTCAAGTAGTCTGACTTCGTAATCGTGGGTTTTGCCTCACGACTGATCGAAGCATTGGTCGAGTTGGGCAGCATCTTTCTCCTATATAGGGGCGATAGATGGTTTAAGGAGTTTCTCGATGAAGACTCCTGTGGACGTAGGCGAACGGTACGAAGTGAGCCTAGCAAGTTTGGCAGCGGTGGAGTTATCACTTCGCCTGATATGACTTACCTCAAGCCCTTCGAACTTGTGCTCTAGCTTGCGGGCCTCGTTCAGATATACTGCCATGTTGTCATCCGAGCACTGGTACTCCTTCTATACTTGGCTTATGACTAGCTGTAAGTCCCCTTTCACGAGTAGTCATCTGATCCCAAATGACACAGCTATGCGGAGCCCGTTAACCAGTCCCTCGTATTCTACAACATTGTTTGAAGCTTGAAAATTAAGTTGGATAACATATTTAAACTCCTCACCTGTTAGAGATTTAAGCATGATACCAGACCCCAAGCCCTAAAGCATGAGCGATCCATCGAAGAACATAGTCCAGTGGTCATCGACCGTCTTATGCTCCTTTTCCTCGACCTGTGTCTATTCCGCAATGAAGTCCACCAAGACTCATTGGTTTGTGGGGCGAAATCGACCTTGAACTTATTGAGTTCGACCGCCTACTATGCAATTCGCCCAATCGTCTCTCGGTTGTGTATTATCTCCTTGAGCGAATACGTCGTCATGACCGTAATATTGTGTGCCTGGAAGTAGTGCCGTAGCTTTCAGGAAGTCATTAGGATGGCATACAACATCTTCTGCACTTGAGGGTATCACAGCTTGGCATCGTGCAAGACCTTGCTCACGTAGTACAACGGCTTTTGGACTTTACCTTTTTCTCGGTGCAATCCCGCTCAACCACCAAGACTATGCTTACTAATTGAGGGGTAGCTGTAATATATAAAAAGAGCTCCTCTTTTTCGTTAGGTGATATCAAAATTGACGAAGATGATAAGTACATTTTCAAATCTCAAAAAGCTTCTTCTGCCTCCTTGGTACCTCGAAAATGTCCTATTTCTTAAGCAGTTTGAAGAATGGTAGACCTCATTCGCCCATCCGAGAAATGAATCGATGGTCTCAATTTTGCACAGGTTGGCCTCGATGCCTCGACTGGACACCAAGAAACTAAGAAGCTTGCCGAATGTGCACTTCTTGGGGTTAAGCATCATTCGATACTTCCTGAGGTTGTCAAATGTTTCCTCAAGGTCGCTGATTAAGGTGCTCCCAATCTTCGACTTGACTACGATGTTATTGATGTACGCTTCTACATTGTGTCCGATTTGGGACTTCAAGCAATTTTGAATACAACGTTGATACGTAGCACCAACACACTTTAAACCAAAAGGTATCTTAATATAACAGAATGCACCGAAGGGAGTAGTTAAAGCTGTTTTCTCTTTATCTTTGCGGACATGCTAATTTGGTGATACCCCGAATAGGCATATAAAAAACTTAACAGTTCAAGCATGCAGTGGAGTCCACTATTTGATCGATGCGGGAGAGAGGAAAAGGGTCCTTAGGGCAAGCCTTGTTGAGGTCGGTGTAGTCAACGCACATCCTCCACTTGCCGTTGGGCTTCTTGACGATGATAGCAACTAGGCCCCCTAAATTTTTCATTATATATGATTATATGGTTTTAGTGTTGATGATTAAGTCAATGATCACTAAGCAATGAAGATTATTGTTTCGGTATCCAAGAAGGCATTAATCAAAAAGGTCAAGATTAAGGGCCCTTGTTACTAGTTTTGGCTTGGGAGATGATTCAAGTCAAGTAGCTAGGGTAGTTTTAGATTGGCCGTACTATAAAGGGGGATTATGCACAAGTTCAAGCTTTGGTTCATGAGCTAAGATAAATTAAACTGCTTGGAGTCAAGATCTTATCAATATATTTTCCCCACTACCTTTCTCCCAAACAGATAGTATGTATTTTGTCTGACTCAAAAACATTGCTCTCATCTTAAGTTCGGCGCAACCTTAGTCAAATTTCTATTTTCGCCGGACCATCCTTGTTCTTCTAAATCTGTCCGGCACAATCTAAAGTCCACGCCGGACCATTCCTCTTTAGTCCAGCGCTGAAAAACCACTCAGTCAATCTTCAAACTGAGCGCATTCTATTCATGACGGACCAATCTTGTCTGTTCAGAAAGTTAGTCCGGTGCAAGCTGTCTTTGCCGGACCATGTCCCTTTTAGTCCGTCATTAAAAGCCTTTTGTACAAAAGTTAAATCGAGCGTATGCCTTTTATGCCGGACTTACTTTCGCTGAATCAAAATCGAGTCTGGCGCTAACTTAAGTTTACGCCGAACCACCCTTCATCTTAGTCCAGTGCAAATGTATTCCTCTCGGTTAAGTCATCTCTTGTTTTTCCTCTAGTCCGCTGGTGCATACTCTTTTAAATTCCTTCTACGGCGTACCAAATATTTTTGGTCTGGTGCATATGATCAAATTCACATCTTTTCGCCAGACCTAATTTCTCTCAAAACCTATGTACGACGGACCATGCTGGTTTAGTCCAGCGCAAATACTCATTTTTACAATATTGGTTTAGAGTACAAAGAACTAATTTTTAAGCCTAATCAAGCTAAGTCTGTAGCAATTGTGTTTAGCCTGTTTTTGACAATCTGACACGTCCAACGGCTACTATGGCAGGTGTAACGGCTAGCTACTGTTCAAATAGCTATATAAGCACTGCTAGAGTATTCCTGTCGGGGATTGGGTAATTTCCATAAAGACCATTATACCTCGGCAGCTGATTTTCGGCGAACCATGCATGCCCTCGGATGGTGTCCCCGAGCAAGATTTTTGGATATGTTAGCTAGTGGTTCCGCCCCGACCATGCTTAAGCTCGTCCCTGAGCATGTGCCTTAATTCCCTAAGCATGCTTTCTCGGGCATTCGCAGCGGTCGGTCAGGGTCGAGGAAAAATCCCGAGCATGTCCGGCAGGTCATGCTCAATCCATAAAGATGATGTGGCGATAATTACGCTGCAGTTTGAAAGACCGTTATGCCACGATCTAAGCCCATAATGTCCACGACACAGCATGGCAAAAATTAGGGGAGGCAGTTACAGCCATGTTCAAGCACAGTAATGGCGTGTTATTTGGCTGTAGTTGCTGCAGTCGCCTATAAATACTCCTTTAGTAGATCATAGCGAGGGAGGAAAAAAAGAGAGAAGACACTCATCGAATACACACAAGATTCCAATACAAACTCAAGCAATATCAAGATCCACTGGACGTAGGGTTGTTATCTCAATCGTAAGAGGCTCGAACCAGTATAAAAATTCCCTGTCCACTGTCCTTTCGAGCATAGCATCCTAATAGCATTCTTCGGACGTAAACCCTCCATGGAAAATGGGCCTGGTTGATCCCTCAATCAACAAGTAAGCTCGGCGAGGAACCTGTTTTCCAAACGTCGACAGCTGGCGCCGTCTGTGGGGATCGACTGGTGAATCCTTTCATGGAGAATCCCTGAAGATGTCGAATTCTCAGGATGGTCAAGACCTTTGCGCTTTCAATGACGTTGAAGATGATGACATGTACTACGCCGACGAAGACGTAGCTAGTGTGGCTGACCCAGAAAGTCACACTAAGCCCGGGAGTCCTTCCCCGGCTGCTGCAGTGCGAGAGCATTTCCTTCGCTCGCAGCGCAATTCCCTCATGGATGATGAGGAGTGTGATAGTCTCTACGATGGTTTGGATATTCCTCACCATTTTGAGCCCGATCACGAGACCGCGTCGCGAGGAGACACCATGATGTCGCCTTCGCAATCTTTGTACTCCCGCGATGTCAACATGGTGGGAGGAGAAGAAGATCTCGAGGTTGAATCCTTAGGGGCTGCTCGTCATCGTCGCTACGAGGCAGCCAAAAGCCATCTGGAGGCATCTTTGAACAGAACCCTAGCAAGCATTCGTCGCCAAGCTCGTGAAAAGCCAGCGCTCGGGCTGAATTCTCAGCTCGTGGGAACTCCTGTGGGCACCTTTTGCCGGAACACGTGCGTGACCGACGGCCAAGATCACCCCCTCCCATTCCGCAGAGCGTCGAACGGTTACAGGCAATGGCGACGGTCGTGCGCGACCTTCGAAATTTCCCCCGTCAGGTGGACCTATAGGCAATGGGCATGGTTGTAGTTGAAAATCTGGAGAAGCTCGCCGTGGACATGAAGCTTTTAGGGTCCCCTTGCAACAAGGAAGCCCGGAACATTTCCCGAGACAATCGACGTCATTCTCTTGTTTGCTCCCGACACGGTGACTCCCGAAGTCCTACTCGGGAAGGCCGTAGGAAGCATGATCGCTACCATGAGGACGTTCGGACTGATTCCCGGACAACCTCGCGTGGTCAAAGGTATGCTCGATCCAGTCATGGGCACACCGAATACTCAACCTCAGAGCGGTCTTCGCCGCGCCGATATGGAGAGATATTTTCTCGCCTTGGTCCTCTCATGGGGAGTCATCGCGATAGTGACCGCCGTGATCACCATGCTCGGAGGGGTGTAACATCCCAATTTTTGACATTTTAATTAATTAATATTATTTTAATGCAATTTATGGTTTTTGTGAATTTTTTGGATTTAATTGGATTTTTTGAGATTTAATTGAATTGTTTTGAATTTATATATATTGCCTTTTGTTAATAAATAATTATAAAAAGAAAAGTTCAAAATAAAGTTTTGCCAAAAATATTTTATTCAAGTCCAGAATGTCTCAAAGTATTTTTGATATTTTTCTTGGAATTTTTCTAATATTTTTACTACCCTAAATAAATTAGTTTATTTTCTCGAATTATTTTAAATAGAAAAACTCGAAAAATCCGTGAAGCGAGAATAAAGTCGGCCCATTATTGTGTGGACCGAACGGTGAAACGGGAGCGTTAACGCGTGCCGTTGGATCGGGATCCAAGGGTCCATGTTCATCCACGTCATTTATGGAAACCCTAACGTTGCCTACCGTTAGATCTTGATCGCATGACTAATATCAATCGGTACCGATTCGGAGACTTCGTTCTATCCAGGCCGTTGGATGAGGATCGCATGACTGTTGGTTGTCGTCTTCGGGATGGACTCCGCGCCGCCGTCTCCGAGTCGAATTCCTCCGCCGCCGCTCTTCTTTCCGGATTTACGCGCACGCCGAGGGTATTTAAGGGCAGGGAGACCTCTCTTGAGAATCGCCACAACCCGCCGCATAGTTTCCCTGCCGTGTCGTTGTCGGAGAAGTGCCGTGAAGACCGCGCGAGCTCACCGGAGTTGCCGAGAAGTTCTAGCCGCGAATACGCCGCCATCAGTGACTCTTCCGTCGACTTGGAGGTGGATTCGAGGTCATCGCATCGAGCCACGTCGGGTCAGCCAACTCTTCGTCGCTGGGAACCAACGGAGTGCCGTGAGGAGGGCCGTCGTCTTCGTCCCAGGTAGCTCAGCGCCGCCGTCACTCCATCGTCGCCCGCGGAGAACCCTGACCATCGGATTGTCATCGCAGCGCCAGGAGTCGTCCATGTCACCGATGAATAGTGAAGTACACGGGTAAGCTCTCACCATTAGATTAAAATCGTAAGGTCACGGTTGAGCCACGTCATTAAGTGCACAGTGAACTACATGGGTAATTAGTGGCCGTCGGATTTAGATCGGACGATGGATATTAAGCCACGTGGTAGAATTAACCGGAGCCGTTAGATTGGTATCCAAGGGTCCAGATTTTACCACGTGTGTCCGTACAGTCAGGGCGGGAAAATTCGTATTTTCCTATATAAAAATAATTTGATTAATTCGGATTTTATGATTTTAAGGACTTTTCAGGAATTTAAAACTTCTAGATGCTATAACTTTTGCATACGAACTCCGATTGAGGTGATTCAAATTCCTAAAAATTTGTAAAATTGAGATATTTCTAATGGTGGATTTTATTTTAATTTTTGAGTTTATTTGTTCTTTAGTTTTGGTGTTTATTTGCTATTTCTTCTCGATTCGCGTAGACGTTGAATTGTGCGAGGCTTCGGAGGAAGAATTTGCAACTCAAGAATTATATTCAGACCAAGACCAGGAGCTTAAGCAAGGTAAGTTGTGCTTTGATCATGTTGCACCCATGTTTGCAAAATTGCTATTTTGATTTACTCTATTGCATGGTATTTTATGAGTACAAATGGTTTTGACTTAACTTTGGGATTAGTTAATGTACCCTTTTGAATTACACCCTACCTTGTTATTTGTATGCCATAATCCACTTGTCACCTTAGGTTGGTTCATTATAGTTGGTTAATATTGAAATCAACATGGATGGTTAGAACGGAATAGAAATGCTTAGCCATGCCACGTCATCACTTGTACATGAAATGTTGAGTATTAATTTTGACTAATGGAATATGGAACAATGATGTTAATTTGTGTGTCATGTGTGGTCACACAAAGAGATTGGGTTGTCGTGGCGGGGAGGTCACACAACGATGTTGATTTGTGAGAAGCACGTGGTGCTTGGTAACCAACAGGGTGGTAATCACTTTATGATTGAAGCAAGTGGAAGGGCAAGTGTGCGGGGTGGGCTCAGAGGAGCCGAGGGTATGTGTATGTCTTGCTTTAATCAATCCTAAGGACTTAACCTTGCGAGCCTTTGACTGAGTCTATCATGCAACCACATATTCATTATGGGGCTGACCTAGTGACTAATTTGCAAATGCTTAACTTGAGTGCTATCGTGGTGGCGTGGGACCGGGTGGTGGTAACCATCCATGCTTGGGGTGGCTCACATGGCGCAAGAGGGGGCCTGTTGTGGTGGTGTAACCCTTCGTTGTTGAAACCTTAGCGGGTAGCACTGGGTTAAGAGGATGCATTGTAAAGGCTTTGTTATAATCGTTCACTTGTGTGGTGCATGGTTGTATCATGTGGGTAAAGTGCATAACCTCTGTAGAGTGTACAAACTATTCGGATAGCCGTGCTCACGGTATTGAGCAATGCTCGGGGATTACAGTCAAGGGGTAGTTAATTAAAATGAACAACTGGATGGGATGGCAGGATGCCATGTGGACAATGGAACTTGGTCTAGGATGGGAAAACTTGGATTTATTTAAGAATCACTGAATCTATTTACTTGTTATTATTTGTTTTACTGTCTTTCAATCTATGTATTGTATGTGTTCTTAAATGCTGCTTTATTGCAAATGAACCCTTAACCTTTCCTTTGGAATAAGCCTGCATATAGCTATGATAGAATTGCATTTTGTGCACAACTTGTTGAGTACGTGTTGGTGTACTCACCCTTGCTTAACAACCAACAACAGTGGAGGAACCATCGTCGTTATTGGAGGAGGACTTTCAGGTGGACGCGTGTCACTAGGCCAATCCTTGTCGACGCTGTGGTGTCTTGATGGGACATCTCGTCTTCTCTTGTCCGCCATTGCATTTGTCTCATTGGTCTTACTATTGCCTTGTGAGGCTGAATATTTTAAGTGATCATAAGATCATACACTAGTTATATTCAATAAATAAAGTCTTATTATTCTTATCGTTGTGTATGATATGATGCTTACCGATGTTAAGTTGTGTGCACTAGCGATTGATCCTGGGACTAGTGCGGTAAAACACAGTGGATTCGAATTGGTGAATTCGGGTCCTTACAAGGGGTCATCGTGATAGCTCGGCCATCGGATGCCGAGCTTTCTCAGCATCCCTCTGTGATGTCTCATGGTCGAGCAAATTCAAGCCCGGTCATATTGAAAGGTTTAACGGGACTCAAAATCTAGATGAGTTCCTCTCAATTTACTCCACTGCAATTCTGGCAGCTAGAGGGGATGAGGGGGTTATGGCCAACTTCCTCCCCACAGTCTTGGATGGAGCCGCTCGGACGTGGCTCATCAACCAAAAAGAGGGGTCGATCCACTCCTGGAGACAACTCAGTGAGGCGTTTCGGGCAAACTTTCAAAGCTGCTACATTCGCCCAGGCAAGGAGCGTGACCTCAAGCGCTTGATCCAGACCGAGGGGGAGTCCTTGAGACACTTCATCCAGAGATTTATCAAGGTAAGGAATTCAATTCCGAGCATTTTAGATGAAGCTGTCGTCCGTGCCTTCAAGTTTGGAGTTCGGGATATACGCTTCACGCAAGATCTAGAGATCCATCCAGACCTGACGACCAACGAGTTGTTCCGAATGGCTGATCGATATACAAATACCGATGAGGCAGTCCAGTGGAAGAAGATGCTGGACAAAGGCAAGCTGCCGCCTCAGCCGGGCTTAGAAGGCTCCACGAGTAAGAAGAATCCAGGCTCCGTGGAGAAAAAGATTAAGAAGAAGAAGAGGCCGTCTGCGCCGAGCATGGTGGCGGCAATTGAGCATCATCCGCCATGGGCTCCACAGCCATAGTAGCGCGGGAGAAGCAGGGGCCGACCACCTCAGCGGTGCAATGACCAAAATCGTAATGGTCAAGTTCACGATGTTCAAGATCGCAGTGGCCAAAGTATTCTGCCAAACGATCGCTTTTGTCCACTCCATCAAGCATACGGGCACGACCTTCGCAATTGTTGGACCTGGGCATTCTGCTTAGAGAAGTTCTACAATGGCAAAGGCCCTATGCCTACACTCCCAGAGAAGGGAGAGAGCAGCAAGAGTAAGGGCAAGGGCCCGCGGATGAAGACGATGAAGACATAGAGTATCAGGAGCCTCGCAATCATATTGCGGTTATATTAGGGGGCTCCTCGGCTTATAAATCTCATAGGGATCTGAAGGAGGTAGCACGGAAAGTACACCACGTCACTTAAGGCAAGCCCCCCGTGCAGCAGCTCAGGTGGTCCGAGCAACCCATCACTTTCTCCAAGGATGATTGTCCCCTTGGAATGACCAAGCCTCAGAAGCTCCCTTTGGTCGTAAATCTGACCATCAGCAATACTACGGTGGGGCGAGTTCTCGTTGATGGTGGCAGTTCTTTGGACCTCATATCCGCCAAGGTCCTGGATGAGATGCAAGTTCCTCGATCCAAGATCAAGAGCATAGCGGTCCCCTTCTTCGGGATCGTTCCAAGCACCTCGGTCAAGCCCCTTGTCCAGATCATCTTGCCCGTCACGTTCGAGAGTCCGAGGAACTTCCGAACAGAGATGATCACCTTTGAAGTGGTCGATTTTGAGTCAGCTTATAATGCCATCCTCGGCAGGCCAGCTCTTGCCAAGTTTATGGCTGCTACGCATCATGCGTACTAATGTTTGAAGGTTTCTGGTCCAAATGGTGTGATTACCATAAGAGGGAACCAAAAGGCGGCCCTGAACTGCGATGAAAAGTCACTCGATATGGTCAGGTAGTTGCCTCAATGCGGTCCCGACCAAGAGCTGAAGAATTCCTGACCAAAAGTTGCCCTCCAGCCAGGAGGAGAAACCAAGACGGTACCGCTAAGCAACGCGGATCCGACCAAGGTCATGCATTTGGGGTCTTCCTTAGATCTCAAATAGGAACTCGAGCTCATTACTTTCCTCCAGAAGAATGCGGACGTGTTCACCTGGGAGCCGACCTTCATGCTCGGAGTCCCAAGGGAAATAATCGAGCACAGGCTAGCTGTTCAGCCTGATAAGAAACCTGTGCGGCAGAAGCTCAGGCATTTTTCCCCTAAGAAACAAGCAATTATTCGGGATGAACTCGACAAGCTCCTCAAGGTCGGCTTCATCCGAGAAGTCGAGCATTCGGAATGGCTGGCGAACCCGGTTATTGTCAAGAAGAAAGGGGGCAAGTGGCTCATGTGTGTCGACCACACCGGTTTGAACACCGCATGTCCTAAGGATCGACCTCCTCCATGTCGACCACTTCCAGAGTCTTTCTCGGGCGCCGACGCTTCAAGGCGAGAGGCGCTGAATCTTCATCCTCTTCCTCAGACTCTCTCGCTAGAGAGCCCGAAGTAGCTCGAGCAAGCTTGGCTTGGAGGGCAGCGATCTCTCCCTTCAGCGCCTTGCACTCGGAGTCCTTCGCCTCCTTAGCTGACCTACTTTGCTCTCAGTTCGCCGCAAGCAAACCATCGAACCAGTTTTCTCTCGGAGTATTACTTCATCCATATCTTCAAGTCACTTACCTCCATTCTATCGGCGTATTCTAAGTGTCGCCGGGGAGGGCTCTTGGTCGAAGTTGCTCGCCTCTTTAAGGGCCGGGCAAGCGGTGGCGCTTGTTGCTTGCCCCTTGCCTTGTTGGTCTTGGCAGTAGGGATGGCTCCCCCTTGGTCGTACGACAGTGGCTTAAGCTCGGCCACCGCAGCCTCAAGGGCAATTTTCTCTTGTCAAAAGCAAAGAAAACGTCAGAGATACTCGGGATATGTTCCCTCGGGCATGAATCACGAAGATACTCACCACTTCGCCCCGCTCAAGCACGTTCTTCGGGACTTGTCACCCATGCTCGAGCTCTTTACCCTTTGGGATGCCGAACATCTCGGCAACCTGTTTCTCCACCCAATCATTGCTTGGGGCTACAATCAACCAAGAATGAACGTTAGCACGAGCAAAAGTTATGCATAAGGGGCATAAATTACCTATGCGGTTCAGGAAAATTACTAGAGTCAACATCCTAGGTGAGATATTGCCACTCGGAGATCTTGAAGAATGGGTGTTCCCTCCTCCTCAGCGGGGACACCCGGTTCTTGAGGTAATCCTGAACAATGTCGCGACCAGTGAGCCCTATGTTGGTAAGCTCGTTGATTGTCATTAGCGTCCGCTCCTCCTCAGCTTGCACGAGTGGGCGCGGAGTTTCGATGGCTGGAGTCATTGCTCCGGAGTAGTGGAGAGAGCTTCCCTCCACCTTCTTCAAGTAGAACCAATGGTCGGCCCAGCCCAACACTGAGTCTTTGAGCGTAAAGATGGGGTATTCATATGGTCGGTTGGGCCGAAGGCGGAAATATATGGAGTCGACGGGAGAAGCCCCACCGGTGCGAAACAAGGAGTAAAAATGGAAAAAAGGCTCGCCATGGGCATGGTGCCCACGTATCCCTCGCAAAGATGCAAGAAGATGGCCAGAACAAGAATGGAGTTAGGTTTAAGATTGGTAATCTCGCACTCGCATTGGGCGAGTACAGACTCAAGAAACTCACTCTTGGGCATTCTAAGCCCGTTGACGGTGTAGAGGTCATAGGAGACGATTTCGTCGTTGCGTGGCACTAGGGCTTCTTCGCCATCGAGAACTCGCCATGAGCCCGCATCAAGATAGCCAAGGTCTTCGAGTGTTTGCAACCGCTCCTTGCTGATTTTGCTCGGACCAAACTTTGCCATGAGGAAGGTTGAGGAAGAAAGCGCAGGAGTGAAGGAGTTTGGGACTTAGGAGATTCTAGAGGCTTGATTGCGGAGTACGGATGAAGGATTTTTCGTCGCTATTCCTGCTGGTATATATAGGCGGAGAAGTCGAATGGGTGCGACCTTTTGGAAGCTAAAAACTACTCTCGCCTGTTCATGAACCGACGCGCGGCGCCACGATCTTCGAAACTATCCAATAAAGGCACGGTTCCCAAAAAACTGTCCGAACTGCTCCCACAAGGCTTCGCGGGGAAGAAACCGTCGCGACCTTTGGTCTCTCTTTCCCGAGTTCCCCTCTGGTCGGGTCTCGAGCCAGATGCTCGGTCCTCGACAAATCATGCTCGTCTGCGAGCAGGTGTTGCTCGGATGCTACAGTAGTGTTTCGCTGCAAGATTCCAATCCCTCCTGTGAGTCTGTAGGCTCAAGGGGAAAGCCCCGCCAAATAGATTTCCACTTGAGCCTCGGGGGCTAGCTGTCAGGGATTGGGAAATTTCCATAAAGACCATTATACCTCGGCAGCCGATTTTCGGCTGAACTTGCATACCCTCGAATGGTGTCCCCGAGGAAGATCTTTGGATTTGTCAACTAGTGGGTCTGCTCTGACCATGTTTAGGCTCGTCCCCAAGCATGTGCCTTAATTCCTCTAGCATGCTTACTCGGGCGTGCGCAGCGGTCGGTCAGGGTCAAGGCAAAATCCCGAGCATGTCCGGTAGGTCGTGCTCGATCCATAAAGATGACGTGGCGATAATTACGCTGCGGTTCAAAAGACCATTAAGCCATGATCTAGGCCCATGATGTCCACGACACAGCATGGCGGAAATCACGGGAGGCAGTTACAGCCACGTTCAAGCATAGTAATGGCGCGTTATTCGACTATAGTTGCTGCAATCGCCTATAAATATTTTATTTGGTAGATCATAGAAAGAGGAGAAAAGAGAGAGAGAGAGACATGCATCGAATACACACAAGATTCCTATACAAACTCAAGCAATACCAAAATCCACTGGACGTAGGGTCGTTATCTTGATCGTGAGAGGCCCGAACTAGTATAAAAATTCTTTGTCCACTGTCCTTTCGAGTATAGCATCCTAATAGCATTCTTCGGATGTAAACCCTTCGCGGGAAAGGGGCCCTAGTTGATCCCTCAATCAATAAGTAAGCTTGGCGAGGAACCCATTTTCCAAATGTCGACAAGTACCTTCTTCTCCCTCTGGACCTGCATCATCAACTTCTTCTTGGACGGCTTGGAGAGACCCCGGTCATCCTTAGGGTCCGTAGCAGGCGCGTCATGTTTCTTTTGGGTGCCCTTCATCCCGGACCTGGTCACGCGACCAGGGACACGACTCGCCCGTCTTTGGCGACCAAAATTTGCCTCGGTCGCCTTCCTTCTTTGCTCTGTCGAGTCCTTTGGATTTTAGGCATTGGAAACAGAGCTTGTACATCTCGAAACAGGAGAGGTGTACTTACCTCCTGGCGATCGGCCCACTCCTTGTGGGGTTTCTTGGATGAGGTCGATCTCCAACCCAGGAACAAGAACGGGGCTCTGATACCAATTGTCAGAAACAAATAAAAAACACAAGCATACGAGAATGGAGGAATACTCAGAGAGGTTTTGGTGTTGCGAAGTGGCAACATTTTCATCATACTCTATTCAATATATAAAGCAACAAACTGAGAGCAAAACAAGCGATCGTGGCCTCTCCGGCCGACCGAAATGCACGCCATGTTACCCATCTCCATGTGCCATTTTCGCATGCAGTAGGACATGCTGCGCGACGCGCACCTTGTGCGACCATGCACACACCAGAGCTCAACTCTAAGGATGCGTTTGGTTGGGTGTACAAGGATGAATGGGATAGGATGGTACAGGATGGATGGGATGATTCTGAATGAGATAGTACAGGAAAGGTGTTTGGTTGTCTGAATGGAATGATACAAGATTTTATTTGATTGCTTGGATGAAATGATACAGTATGGTACGAGATGATGTTTGGTTGAAGGGATAAAATTGGATTCAGAGATGGGGTTGGTTTAAGGGATGGTGCGAGTGAACGATCCTGTTCTGGACCTATTGGTTCGACCAAATTTCCTGTACGGGATGGTGCAGCATCTTTTTAGAATATTTCAAGAATCTGTACCATCTCATCATGTGCCAAATGGTTCCGTTCATCCAACCAAACACAAAAACAGAACCAAATTCTGTACGAGACGGTTCGATTCACCCTCGTACACCCAACCAAACGCACCCTAACATACACAACCACAAGACTCGGCGATGCTCTGAACAGAAAACAAAAGAAACACTAGAACGTGCAAGATATATTCAACAAGCTCCAGGTCTCATCCCCTCCGGATTAGCCCCCACAAGAAAAATTCCAATCTTGTTTACGAATCTTTGATGGCTTTGTGCCGTCTTCATCTCAGATGCAGTATTAGGTGTAAAGGGATCGTTTATTTGGTTGAACTGATCTGTCTTTAGCATGACGGGTTTTCTTCATACGCGTTAGAACTACTGTATTTTTTTTTTTTTTGGCATTCAGCAGGAATGTTTACTAAGTTGATCCTGTTCCATTTGTGGTGAGAAAATCAGAGAACCTATGCATTGATGCGTCTTTTATCTGCATTGTATGTTTCAGTTTCCTGATGTGTTCGGTTATTGTTTGGAGAAGGATTGTTCTTTCGGCTGGATCTTGCAGCATTTTTGAAGGGATGGTTATCCTTTGATCTGATCTTGGTTTCATAGCCACCTCCATTTCTTTCTGATGCAACTGTTACTACAGTCGTATGGCTATTAGTTCGTGGAACAAAAAGGATGCTTTCCTCTGATCATTGAGTTATTTCTGTTTGGCCAAAAAAAAACAGAATTTCATACTACATCAGATATTATCTTGCACAAGACGAGCAACTGTGACTATTTTTTTTACTGCGCATGTATACTCAATCCATTACCCTCATGAACTGACTGTGCTTGACGTCTTCCTTCTCCCGGCCTGCCTCTGCAGCTAGTGTTTTGAGTTCGCGGATGTGGTGCTCGTGAGCGAAAGCTGAGATCTTGGGCGCGGGATCCTCGCCTCTGGTTCTGAAGGAGCATCCGTTTAATTTCTCAGGTGAGATTGGGTTATTGGTGTTGCTTGCTTATGCAGAATCTGTTCTGTTTCTTTTCAGCTCGTATGCTTCAGTTTTCTGATGTGTTCGGTTATTGTTTGGAGAAGGATTGTTCTTTCGGCTAGACGTCCCATGTGATTAAGCCATCTGTTTCACATGCCATTGATTTCTTAGCCTTTTCTTTAGCAGGATTCCTTGGGGAATAGATTGATGCTAACTGCATGTACTTTTGTTTGAATTGGAAAACATTTAATTATCCAACTAACAAGGCCTAGGTGCCTTATCACTAATCCCTTAATAATTCAGACAGAGGCTGCTGGCATTTTTTTCATTTACATCTGACGCCACACTACTGCGTCTGTACGTCACCTCGCTACTGTAGCACTCCGTGCAATGTAAGCTGTGAATCTACCTCGTGGCGCCGCGGCTGTGCTCGGTGCTCCTGCTTTAGCGTGCGGTTGGGTTAGGTGTTATCCCAACATTTTCCATTTTGCTTTCTGCAAAACTGTGCTTGCCTGAATACTTAGGTGCTGGTGCAGTTCACTTTCCACAAATTATCTTTGGGGGCTCGGTTGAAGCAGAACCCCATGCTCCCCACGTTCAGTTCGACCCTGAGGCTGTCTCCAACGGTTCCCCCATATTTTTCATCACCTACAGCATTTTTTTAATACCATTCTCCTAAAAGATTCCTCGTCTATATCTCCATCCTCTCCAACCATTTCCCTTATATCTCTTCCCCTATATCAACCAACCCTATTCTTTATCCTTTCTTCCCAACAGAATTACATACGTATTTCGCGTCTATCGTACACGCGTATGAATAGTACCGTATGTGTACGCACGCCCATACTGCAAGTGAAATACATGGTGAAGAAACTGCAGGCACCAGACAAATTGTAGTGGGGCATCCTACCGCAGCTACCTATGGAAAACTCTTCTTCCCTCAATCTCAGCAGGACAAGGTCGTGACATGATTCAGGATTATCCAACAGCTGCAAAAGGTGGGGATATCTTTTTATGTAATGAGATAAAACTGAATCTTTATCTTTGCTTGTTGTTTAATTGTTCTTACTATTATTCATTTCAGGTAGCACAGGAAGAATGTTGATTTATAATTTTTGTGCTGAGTGATTTGCCAAGTAATAATAATTGTGATGGAATAATATATTTATGTTGATGGAACAAAAGCTAGAAGTGCTATTGGATTTGCATGCAGGCTATTAGCAGGACAACTAGCAACAAGTGCATGAATTAGCAGGAAGTGGAAGATGGGCCGGCCCATCCATATATACATATATATTGATGCTTTGTGTTTGCTGTATAAAAGAAAAGGGGGTGGAGACTTTTGGCTGGCGGCGCACACCATCAAAGAAAAAAGAGAGACGTGAGAGGTGAGGGTTTGCTGGAGCATTGGCTTGGAAGGCGGCGGCTGGCTGCAGAACAGCGTACAAGTGAGCGAAGAGCGAGCGAAGGAACGAGCAGCAGGCGTTCAAAATCTCGTAGCTACAGTGCTGATCTACAGTACTCGCTGGGAAGATCAAACGCAACATAGAAAGAGAAGGGAAGAGAGAGATTGGAGTTGATCAGTGGGGATTAGTGCTTCCATGTAAAGGAACGTCAACATGCAATAAATATTGATGGTTTCGGTATTTGGTCTCTCTCTCTTATTGTGATTGATTCTCATGGTTTAGTCTCTTGGTTTAGTATTGTTTCAATTATTTTTTCCGCTGTTTAGTGTCGATTAGCGTTTCTAGACATTGTTCAGGGCTATTTAGCGCCAATGATCCTTCAATTGGTATCAGAGCGAGGTTAGCTCTAGGTTTAATCTTGCGATTAGGAGCTATGGCGCAGTTTAGCACTTTCTCCATGACTAAACCTCCTATGTTTAATGGTGATGATTATCCGTATTGGAAGGTTCGTATGCAATCGTTTTTGCAGTCTCAGAGTTATGAATTGTGGGAAGTGGTAGAAACTATGTATGTGAAACCTGATAATATTACCATTAAGGAACAAAAGGATCTTTTTACTCTGAATCAAAAGGCAATGAGTTATTTTTATGGTGCTTTGTCTAAGGATGAGTTCAATAAGATTTCTAGTTTGAAAACTGCTCATGAAATCTGGGAATCATTAAAAACTACTCATGAGGGCACTAATGATATCAAAAATGCTAAGATTGAATTGTTTACTCGTAGGTATGAACTGTTTGCTATGAAAACTGGGGAAACCATTGACAATTTTGCTGCTCGTTTTAATGAACTGGTTAACAAACTTATATCACTTGGAAAGGTGCTTTCTCAGGAAGATCAATGTAGAAAGTTACTTAGATCTTTAGATCAAAAGGTGTGGCACTTTAAAGTAACTACAATCACTGAATCTAAGGACTTGAGTACATTGAAATTAGATGCTTTGCTTGGTTCTTTAAAAATATATGAGATGGGTCTCAGTCAAATTGATCATAATGCTCATGATGTTCCTATTGCTCTTGCCACTGTTGAGAAAAATAAACAAAAGGTTTTTGAAAAGGAAACTCAAAAGAATGTTGATGACATGGATTTTGGTGAACTTGCTAGCCTTTCACAGAAAATTTCAAATGTCATGAAAACCAAATTTGGAAAAAACAAAAAGGATCTTATAAAGTGTTTCAATTGCAAAGAATTTGGCCATTATTAGAGTGATTGTCCAAAGATTGCTAACGCTAACAAGAATTCTAGTCCTTTTCGAAAGAAGAAATTTTCAGGTTCCAAGATGAAGAAATCACTTCAAAAAGCGTTCTTGAACATGGTGGAGGAGCTTGATTTTTCAGATGATGATGAGGACGGCAATGATCCTTTGGCTACACTTGGAGAGGATGATGATATAGCAGATATTTGCCTTGTTGGGAGGGACATTTTTCTTGAAACGTCGAAAGGTGAAGATACTGATGATGAAGATGAAGATGAGGTAAATGATTCTGAAACTCATGAAGCTTTTAAATTACAAGAAAATTTTGTAATAGATTGTTAAACAAGTGCAAAGAGTTGAAGCTAGAAAATGAGAAACTTAGGGTCTGTTTGGTAGAGCTCTAGATTCTAGTTTCATCTGAAATCTGAAACTTGTAGGCTAAAATAAAGTGAATTAAGTTTATATTTTTAATCTAAAATATAAACAGGATGATCCATCTAAACATCTTAATGTACTCACAGCTCCAGCTTCATGAATCTGGTGAAGCTAGAATTTTCAGCTTCACCAGATTCACGAATCTGGTGAAGTTGAATCCCTGCCAAACAGGCCCTTAAGCTTGATTCTAATAAAAGGAGTGAAAATTGTGATTCTTGTTTAAAACTAAAAAGAAAAATTGCTGAACTTGAGAATACCACTTGTGAGACATGTGAATCTTATAGAAGTGAAAATGCTTTGCTGAAATCTAGTTTATCTTCTTGTGACAATTGCATAGTTTTGCAAAAAGAGATATATTCTTTAAAGAACTCATTTGAAAACAATTCTTCCACTTTAGAGAAACAAGTTCATGTGTTAGCAAAGGAATTTTCTTGTGAGAATCTTGCTGGAATTAGAAAGAAATTAATTGAACTGGAGAAGCGTCCTTATGCATATTTTTGTACTCGATGCCCTGATCTAGCCCAACAAAACAATTACTTGAAAGCTACTTTGGAAAAGATGACAAATGGTGAGAAAAATCTAAACATGATCTTAGATACTTCTAAATGCTCTTTTATGAAGGAAGGTGTAGGATATAAAAAGAACAACACTGATAAAATTCCTGTGATTAATGAAAAACCTGTTCTTTTGCGTCCTTCTGATAATGTGATGACTGAAAAGAAACTTATGAGATGTTTTGGGTGTGGTAAATTTGGACACATGAAAGTAAATTGTTATGCTAATGTGGGTCCAAAATATTGGGATACTTTTCATCATGTGAACTGCTACAATTGTGGTAAATTTGGTCATTATGCTAGAAACAGTTATGCTTTTCGTGATCATGGATATAAGTCAAATAAAAAAAATTCAGCAACATTAAAATGCTCATATTGGTATGAATAGACCTGTAAACCAAAGAAAATTGATGTCTTGTGACCCTTCACTTGACAGCAATCAACTGGGAAGTTTTTCTCATGTAAACGGTGCTAAAACTGCTTGGGTCTCTAATAATTTGCTAAAAAAACAGCAACAACACTTTTCAAATTTGGGTGCCTAAACGTGCTCTTTCATCGTAGATTAAAAGCAAAAGGCTTGAAAGCAGGTGGATAATTGATTCTGGTTGTTCAAGACATATGACTGGCAATAGATAATTGTTTTCAAGTCTAGAAAAAGTGGAGAATGGTGGTAACGTGTTATTTGAAAATAATACTAAAGAAAAAATTGTTGCAAAAGGTACAATTCTGTTAAACAAAAATTTCCTTTTGGATGATGTGAGTTTGGTGACTTCGTTGAAATATAATCTGCTCTCCGTTCATTCTCTAATTGAAAAAGGCTTTAGGGTGTGTTTCGATTTTGGTGAATCTATGGTGCTAGATAGTAATGATAAATTGGTTTTTAAAATTGCACCTTTTGGAAATGTGTTTGTTGCTATTTTGAAACAAATAATTTTTCAGTTAGATGCTTGGTTGCTTCAAAAGTTGTTGATATTACTTGGCTTTGGCATAGACGGTTAGGTCACATTGGATTTAATTACTGTCGACGATCGGGATCGCCAACCGCAAGAAGTGAGATGGGGGGTTCGTGTGATACGGGACCCGAGCTGCGCTTTGCTCAAACGGAGGAACGGAGGAGATGCGACATTGGTCGGAGCAAGACGACAACGAGCGTGAGGCCAAGATTTATACTGGTTCGAGCCCCTGTGGAGGTAATAGCTCTACTCCAGTCGCCTTGCGGCAGTATTCTTAGCTATTTCTGAGTACAGGGGTGTGTATACGGCTCAAGTTCAACAATGGCTACGTCTAAGCTCGAGCTATGGTGTGTTGTGTGTTGTTCTCCCGAGAGACTGCGCATCCTTGGTCTTATACCTCCTCTGCACGCAACGGATGGGAGAGATTCCCGGGAAGTGGCCTTCATGCACGTTGAGGGTGGCGATGAATCTCTGGACTTATTGCACTTTGTTTCATCCCCACGACCCGCGCTTTGGCAACCGCCGGTCAAATGCACGATCCGAAATCCAAGGGTGGACTACGGCTTCGAGCGAGAGCCCACCCGATCTCGAGGTCGTGCGGACCCGTGCTTGGGTCCAGCGCGCTCTAGGTCGAATGCCTCGGCACACCCCCAGGTCGTGGTCGGGGCCTCCCGAGCTTGGGGGGTCCGTTGACCGCACACTGGCCGGTCAAGGGACGCCCAGCCCTCGTCAGCTAGCCCCCGAGGCTTAAGGTCGTGGCTGGAACACGGGCCAACCTTGAGCCTCTACAGTCGGGACTGATTTCTGGAACCTTCGAGCTTGAGGTCGAGGTCGGGCGGAAAATGTAACGCCAGGCCGTGATGAAAACGACACCTGGCGCCCCTTGATCTCCGGAACTCCGGTACGGATGCAAACGGTTGATGGACACCTGCTATGCCACGAAACCGCAGCCCAGGCCTTAATTGCTCCTGTCAAATCGTGGCCGACGCGCCCTTCGAAGCGCCTTGGACTGGATTCGGCGACGGCGCAGCCTATAAACCCGAAACCGCAACGACTGTTGAGAAAACACCCGACCAGTGCCCTTCGCCTTCCAAGCCTCCTTGCCCAAGCAAAAACCTCCTCCCCCACCTTCGACCAAAATCGCCGCGATCACCATGGCCAAGCTAGGGAGGAGCACGTTGTCGCCTGCAAGGATGAAGGAACTCGAGACCCTGGGACTGCTTGATCCATTCACGTGGCGGCGCCGAACGAGACCGAGCCACGCCGAGAGGACAGCGAGATCGTTTGCACCGAGCACTCGTCCTCTTGACTGCGGACCGGGAGAGCGAGTTCCTCTCCGTGGTCCTCACCGATTCTAGATCGAACTCATAAACACAGTGCGAACTCCATTCTTACTCTCGCCATCTTCTCCCACATGCGAGGGGTTCCTAGGAATCCTTCCCAACCCCTCGCTCTTCTTTTACTTGACCTCTTACTTTGCTTTCTGGGAAGGACCACGTGGTCGGATGCCTCTACTTCCGGTGTGGGATGGGGCTCAAGTGGTCCTTCCCAAGATCCAAGCTCGGGACTCCCTCGGGCCATGGTCCGAGCGGTGGTTCTACGAAGAAAGGGGAACTTCGGCCTTGTTGTCATATGAGGAAAGCCCATCGGCGGAAGAAGGAGACCCGTGGCGGGCGACCCCGAGGCCGACGAAGAGGCCATCGCCGCCATACATCTCGCTCGAAGCGGTCTCACCGGCAAAGCGATCATTGTCGACTTCTGCGGAATCGGGTGTCCCCCTGAGGCGACGGGCCACCCGTTCTACCAGATCCAAGGCGCATCGACTCGACCGCGAGGGTGCGTCTGTAAGCCTCCCGCCTCGTGGTCTTGCCGAGTCGCCCCTCGATCTTCTTTGAGGGTCGCTCCCTCTGGCCGAAGAGTCTTGGGTTGCCGCCGGGATGAGCGAGATGTTCGAAAGCTGGCGCAACTACTCCATGGACGACTTCGTCCCGAAGAACGTGCTCCGCCGAAAGGCCGAGGTAAGCCATCCCGACCAACGGCTCGTCCTGAGTGACCCTGGGGCCCTCCTTGATCCTTTCATGCGTGCGAGATCATCGAGTCGCTCGACATCTGACCAGCGGATGCTCCGCTGCCGGGGCAAGAGTAAAAAAGGGAAGAAGAGGCCTTCCCGGGGCGAAGCGGACCGCCAGGAGGCGAAGAAACCTCATGTCGAGTGGGGTGACCGTGCCATGGTAAGGATGCCGCTGGCCGAGCCCCCGAGCCTGTGCTCGTGTGCCTTGCTGGTTGATGAGTTTTCCTCTTTGTAGCAGCAGAGCGCAGCGGCCGCTGCTAGGTCCTCGAGCCCTCTCCCGGCCCCGGAGCCTCGAGCTCGGACCCCCACCACGGCGGGCGATGCGGAGCCGGCTCGGACTTCGAGACCCCAGGTCACGAGGACACGCAAGCGAAGTGCCCCGTTGGCTTCGGGGCAACAAGGCCTTCGCCGACCCTCAACGAGGCGGAGGCTGGTGACCCAGGTAAATCCCCGGCTTCTTGGACTTCAGCCTTTTCCGCATCTTCTAGCTTAGTGTATGTTTTTGATCGCAGACCTTGAGCAACCGAGCTCGAAACTTGCCCGTTTGTGATGTCATTGTCCGTAGGCGAGTCCGAGTCGAGGAGGAGAATTCCTTGAGTGGTCCCTGCCGCCCCGAAAGGCCAAGATCTCTTCTGGACCCCCGAGCCAGACCCAGGTCGGCGAGTTCAACCAAGGGCTCGACGACTCGTCCGAGGAGAATGAGCCCGCGTCCAGCGAGGACTACGACACCGGTGAGGCCCACCGGAGGAGGCAGCGGATGACCAGGCGGCCACTGGGGTGGAGAATCAGGGTCCTGGCCCAAGCCAGCCAGCGGTAGCTGGGGTCAGCCTCGCCTCTGGCACGGCGGCCGATGAGGAGGAGGAGATCTCCCGTGAACGCATCGACGACCGCGAAGAATTCACCCGCGCAAGCCTTGAGAACCGTCTTCGCGAGGTAAGGGCCCCTCTGCGCAACTTTCAGCATGTTACCCTGAGTACCGTGTCTCTTTTCTCATCTTGGGTCACTCTCCCTGTCGTGAAGGCGGCTGACAACATCTCCCAAGGGCTGCAAGGCCTTCGAGAGCATGCCGTCGTGCTGACGGGCCTTCTGAACGTGGTTGAGGCGCGGGAGGCGAGCGCCCGGCCATCGGGACCATCGAGGTCGAGCAGGAGGAGCTCGAGGGGAAGACCAAAGAGCTCGACGATCTGCGCCTGACGATGAGGGCGCAGGAGGTAGCCCACGCGGTCGAGCTCGAGCAGGCCAGGACCTCCGAGTGTGAGCACGGCTTTAAGGCCGTGGAGCAAGAACGCGCACGGTCGGCCAAGGCGCTTGAGGCCGAGCGGGCCAAAGTCGAAGCACTGGAGAAGGCTGCTGCAGAGCGGACGTCTCCCCTGCCGAAGGCGTCCCCCGAGATCGAGGCCAAGGTCTTGGAACTCGAGGAGAAGCTTGGGCGCGCTAGCAAGGCGGTCGAGGACGAGCGGGCCAAGGTCGAGGTGCTGGAGAAGGCCACCGCGGACCAGACGTCTTCCTCGGCGAAGGCGCCCCCCGAGCTCGAGGCCAAGATCTCGGAGCTCGAAGGGAGGCTTGAGCGCGCAAAAAGGGCGGCGACGATCGTCATGGCCCAACTCCAAGACGAACGGTGCCGAGCTGCGGATGCCTCCACGGTAGCCCTCCAGAACCAGAGTGAGCTGTCGGCCCTAAGGGCCAAAGTCGCCGAGCTCGAGCAAGAGAAGCTTACCCGCGAGATGGCCGATCTGTAAAAAATGTTAAAAAGCAAGAAATGTTCTAATAGAAACAGATCGCTTTTGGAAAACCTCGTTCCTGATTTAAATTCATAGTTGAGGATACTTGGAGTCCCTCCGGCTTCGCTCGTTAGCCACGCTCGCGCTCTTTTGGTCGTGCGCCGATAGGATAGCCTTATCCAGCCCCCGTTGGGCCCGAGGTTGAGCGACGCGTGCCTTGGGCACAAGACGTAGATACGGACGAGCGGCCACGACCTGCAGAGTTGAGAAAAGGTCCGCAAGGGGAGAGTGACACAAAGCGAGCCCGTTAAGTAGATGGTCACACCCAGATTAACGCTCGAATTACCACCGCGACCATGCGCATTGCTCAACAGTCAAAGTGGCGAGGCTCTCGGCTCGGGCCGCACGTGGGAGAGCTAGATTGCGAAGAGGTTAAACTACGTTTAGCTCGTCCCTTTGGGGTGATCGTCAAACTCGCGACACTTCGACCAAGAGCAAATCGCTGCGTCTGAAGGTCGTGCTTTCGAAGAAAAGGAGTCTTGGAAAAAGAATAGTAGCAACACAAGTGGAAGCAGACATAAAAGGCGAGAATGGAAGAACAGCTTTATTGAAATGTAAGGTATAGAGGTTACACATAAAACTTCAAAGTGATCTATGTTCCTGGTGGAGAGCTCTCGCCATCGGGCATCGCTAGCAGTAAGCCCCGTGCGATCTGTTGAAAGCGACTCTATAGGGGCCTCCCACCGTGGAGATAACTTGTTGGTCTTTGATTTAACCACGAATCCGCCTCAGGGCTAGGTCCCCAACAAGGAGCTTCCTAGGTCGTACCGACCGAGACGCATGTCTGCGAAGAGCTTGCAGGTAGTGCGTTGATCGTAGCAGTGCATGGCATCTTACTTCTTCTGCGAGGGTAAGGTCGAGAGACCGTTCATGCTCGAAGTCGACTTGGTCGACCAAGCTGACCCTGGCAGAGCCCTGCGTAACCTCGGGAGGCAGGACGGCTTCGGTACTGAACACGAGCTGGAAGGGTGTGGACCTTGTGGCTCAGCTTGTCGTGGTACGAATAGACCATAGGACAGTGGGAAGTTCATCCACCCAGGTCTTGCCGTAGCGTTCGAGCTCATCTGCAACTCGTTTCTTGACGCCCTGGACGATTTGCCCATTGGCGCGTTCCGCTGCTCCGTTGCTCTGGGGGTGAGCCACCGAAGCGAAGCATACTTTGATGCCGAGTTCCTCGCAAAACTCCTGGAACAACTCACTGGTAAACTGAGTACCATTGTCAGTGATAATTTTGCATGGAACCCCGTACCTGGTGACCACGAACAAGCGGAAGAAACGAACGGCCACCCGAGCAGTTATGGTCGAGACCGGTTCAGCTTCTATCCACTTGGTGAAGGTATCGACAGCGACGAACAGGAACTTCTTTCCCCCGGTTGCTTAAGGAAAAGGGCCGAGGATGTCCAGCCCCCATGTCGAGAAGGGCCAAGCGAGCGGGATGGTCTGGAGCGCGTAGGCAGGCTGATGCGACTTTCGGGCGTGGAATTGGCATGCTCGGCAAGTGCGGACGATATCACGAGCATCCTGAAGCGCCGTTGGCCAATAATACCCCATGCGGAAGGCCTTGCCGACCATCGTCTGTATGAAGAGTCGCGCCCACGAGGCTGAGTGAATGTCGTTTAACGGATACTTACCCTCCTCCGCGAGATGCATCGCGTCGACGCCGGAAACATTCGCTTTGTATAGCGTGCCGCCCACGAGTGTGTACAAGCTCGCCGTCGCTTGATCCTGCTCCTCTCGGCAGGTCGGGTGGTGTGTCGCCTGCAAGAAATTGTGAATGGGCTCGGCCCGGAGGGGATACCGCCGACCACAGTGAGCATGACCTCTTGGTCGGAGATCGACGGACGCCCGGCGTCTCGAGGATGGCGTCGGGGGATATCATCGTCGAGGAGCCGAGCTTGGAGAGGAAGTCCGCGATCGGAGTTGTCCCTCTGGGGATGTGCTTGAGCTCAAGTTCGGAACCACTTCTCCATCATGCGCACCTCGGCGAGGTACTTTGCCATCGAGTCTCCCCGCACCTTTGGTAGTCCTTGTTGAGCCCGGTTGATGACGAGCTGGGAGTCGCCCTTCACGACCAGTCGGCGCATGCCCAATGCCTTGCAAGCTCGTAAGCCCGCCAGGAGGGCTTCATACTCTGCCACATTGTTGGTCGCTGGAAACCCGAAATGAACCACGTACCTCAAGCCGTCGCTGCTGTAAGGATAAGGATCGGCCCGAGCGCTTAAAGGACCTTGAGCCGTTGAAGAACAAGACCCGGGGCTTCTCCACCTCGACCTGAAGTTTGGGAGCGGGCTGCGATGTCTACTCGACCACGAAGTCGGCGAGCACTTGCGACTTTATGGCCATCCGAGCCACGACCTGGACGTCGAACGCTGCCAGCTCCATGGCCCATTTGGCGATTCGTCCGCCACCCTCCGGGTTCCCCAGGATGTCCCCGAGCGGGAAGTTGCTCGGGACGACTACGGAGTGCGCCTGGAAATAGTGCCGGAGCTTGCGCGAAGCCATGAGGAGAGCATACAACAGCTTCTGTACCTGCGGGTAGCGCTCCTTCGGGCCGTGCAAGACCTCGCTGACGTAATAAATTGGGTGCTGCTGAGACCCCGTTCGCCACGGGGCAAAGGCGACGGCGTGGGTGGTGGCCGCGAGGTAGAGCAGCAACCTCTCGCCAGGTTGTGGCGTTGTAAGGAGGGGTGGGGACGACAGGTATACCTTCAAGTCGTCGAAGGACCACTGCGCCTCTGGAGTCCACTTGAAGCCCCCGTGCTTGCGCAAAGTTTGGAAGAATGGAAGCCCACGCTCGCCGAGCCTCGAAATGAATCTGTTGAGGGCGGCCATGCGGTAGTGAGGCTCTGACTGCTTGATCGAGGTCAGGCGTCATCTTCTCGTCGCCTCGATCTTCTCGGGTTCAGCCGACCCAGAGCCCCGATCATGTAGCCGAGCACCTTCCCGCCGCCGCGCCGAACACGCACTTCTCGGGATTGAGCTTGATCTTATGCCTGTTCAGGTTGGCGAAGGTTTCCTCAAGGTCATGACGTGGTGCGCCTCGGAGGGCCCTTGGCGATGATGTCGCCCACGTAGACCTCAAGGTTTCGCCCGTCGAGGTTGAATGTCTTGGTCATCGGACAACTGAAGCGTGGCCCCGCATTGCGCGAGACCAAGCGACATGGTCGTATAGCAATAGGTGCCAAGCGGCGTGATGAAGGATGTCTTGTTCTCGTCGCCGACCGCCCGCCCTTGATCTGGTGGTATCGAGTAAGCATCCAAGAAGCTCGGCATCTTGGCATTTGCGGTGGAGTCGACGATCCGTCGATCGCTGAGCGGAAGTTGTCCTTCGCAAGCCGAGTTCAACCCGTATGGTCGGCGCACATTCTCCACTTTCCTCCTTTCTTACGCGACGATGGCCGGGTTGGCGACCACTCGGAGTAGTCAATCTCACGGATGAAACCGACCTTCAAGAGCTTGTCAAGGTTCTCACGATGACCGCGACCTTCTCCGAGGAGAAGCGGCGACTCTGGCGCGCTGGTCGAGCCGGATCTCACCTGCAACTTGTGCTCGATCACCTCCCTCGGAACGCCGGGCATGTCCGCGGGCTCCCAAGCGAATATACCCTTGTTGGCACGAAGGAAGGTGACGAGCTCGAGTTCCTATTTGGAACTCAGCTCGGCCGAGACGTGGATGCACTTGATCGGGTCGCCCTCCTCGAGCGGCACGGCCTTCGTCGCCCCACTGGGCTGGATCGCCGCCTTCTGGCGGGCATTCTTCGCCGTCGCCTCCGGACCGCGCTGGGGCAGCACGCCTGCAAGTGCCAAGGCCTTGGTCTCGCATCCATGTGCCGCCTGCAGATCGCCTCGCATGGTGATGATGCCATTGGGGCCAGGCAGCTTCATACACCGATGGCCATAATGGTTGGCCGCCATAAACTTGACCAAGGCAGGCCGCCCGAGGATGGCGTTGTACGGGAGGTCACCCTCGACCACCTCGAAGGTGACTAGCTCGGTGCGGAAGTTGTCCGAGTCGCCGAAGGTAACGGGCAAGACCACCTGCCCTAGGGGGATGGTCGAGCTCCCGGGGACGATCCCGAAGAAGGGTATGGCGATGCTCTTGACCTTCGACCAGGGAATCTGCATCCGGTCAAGCACTCTTGCCTGTAGCAAGTTAAGAGAGCTGCCGCCGTCGACCATAGCCCGAGCCATGGTATTGCGATGGTCGGGTCACGATCAAAGCGGTCTTGGTCTCGGGCCATACCTTGAGGCGTCCTCTGGAGAGAAGGTGATGGTGGCTGACCCACTTGATCTTTGCCGATGGGCTTCAGTGGCGACACTGGTAGATGGTTCAAGGCGGCCTTGACCTCGCGCGGTAGTAAGCCGACGAGCCACCGAAGATGACATCGATCCGGCGCCGCCTGTTTGAACTCAAATCGAGGTCGCCGTGCTCCGTGCGGCGTTCACCTGTCTCGGTTGGTCGTCATCCTTCGAGAACACGGGCATCTCACCTCGCCCATCATAGAAGGCCTCCAGCTTGTTTTGCCAAGCCTTGCAGGCCCGCAGGTCGTGGCCGGCCGCCCTATGAAATAGGCAGAACTTTGCTTCGTCATATCCCGGGCGCCCCTCGGCCCCCTGCAGCCGAGCATCGGCATGGGGAGCCAGTCGTCGGCCCTCCTGCCGGGGCTGGTCCTGCGCCTAGCGAGGTCGAGGCCGACCTTGGCGAGGTTTGGAGCCCTCCCGAGCTTGATCTCGGACCTCAAGGACCTCATGGCCATCTGCCAAAGCGATCACCATGGCGGACCTCCGCCGCCCTGCGATCGTGCTTAGCTTCTTGGTGGCGGTGCGTGGTCGGCTCCCCAGGGGTTGGGCGGGCGGCCTCTGTGGGACCTAGACCAAGCTTACCTTGATCGTAGTCGCGTTTCAGTGGGCTGCGTCATCGCATCCAGCGTCCGTTCCGCCATCTGAAGCGGCTTGTTGACGCCGAGGCGCGAGGTGATCTCTGGTCTTGGTGGCGCCGATCGCGGACTCCGAACTTGAAAGCTTTGATGACGGCCTCGTCAGAGATGTTCGGGATCAGGTTCCTCGTGCGGATGAATCGCCGCACAAAGTCACGGAGAGGCTCGCTCTTGCCCTGGATGACACGATCCAGGTCCTTCTCCCTCCCCGGCCGGTGGTAACAACTCTGGAAGTTGGAGCGAAGGGCGTTCTGGATTGGCGCCCTGGCGAAGGAACCGGTTTACGGTTGAAAAGCGAGTCGCGCGCCCTTCCAAGACGGTCGGGAGGTAGTTTACCATCACGAGCTCGTCCCCCCCGGCCGCCAGGATAGCGGTCGAGTAGATGGACAAGAACTCGTCAGGGTTCTTGGTCCCATCGAAGCGCTCGATCAGCGCGGGCTTGAACCGAAGTAGCCACCACACGACGAAGGCCATCGGAATCACGCCACGACCATAGGTCGAGAAAGTCTTGTGGCTGGGTGTGGTCATCGCCGCAAGGTCCTCCTTGTTCTTTGGATTGGTCGAGGTCGCCTCGGCGGCCCGACCTTCGGTGGGAACGTCCATGATGCCGGGCACGAGAATCACCTGGTAGGTAACGCAGGCGGTCCTGGACCCTACGGCGCCTGGGCGAAACGTCCGGGGAGAGGCCCGCAGACCTGCTGCCGGTCGACTCGGAGTTTGTGCGGCTTGGCTCGGGCCTAACCCTGCTTGGTACGGTGCCCGCCGGACGGCGGCGCGGCTGCGTCAAAGCCTCGTCCCGGGCCCACCGCTGGTGAGAGGGCGCCTCCTGCGCGGGAGGCGTCCGACGGGTGCGTGGGCGACGGCGCGACGAGTTGTCATCACTTTTCTGGGAGCGGGTCCCCGAGTGCTGACTTCGGTGCTGCAGAGACTCGACCTCGGTTGCAGCCCGATCGAGCTCTTCGGCTAGGGCTCGGCCAAAGAGCTCCGACTTCACCCTATCGGGATCAGCCATGACCGGGTGATATGAGCGCTCCCGAGAGAGAACTGGGTGGCCGGAAGACACGCGGCCTTCTCTGGTCCTCCAGGAGGGCGGTTATGGCAGTTGTGAGGATCTGCACCATCGCGCGGCGTCTTGGGTCTGCGGATCACGGTCATCCGCATCTCCTCCGAGCCATGATCGCCCGTCACGAGCGTCTTTGCTCGAGTGGCGGTGGCGAAAGCAACGAGGGCGAGTCGAGCCAGCGCCGAATCACGCTTCGAGGAAAGTCCGTGGACGAAGTGTGCCATGCTCCTGGGATCTTGATGTCGTTCCTGCGAATGAGCGAAGCAATTGGGCCCCACGGTGGGCGCCAGCTGTCGACGATCGAGATCGGCAACCGCAAGAAGTGAGATGGGGGGTTAGTGTGATACGGGACCCAAGCTGCGCTTTGCTCAAACGGAGGAACGGAGGAGATGCGACGTTGGTCGGAGCAAGACGACAACGAGCGTGAGGCCGAGATTTATACTAGTTCGAGCCCCTGTGGAGGTAATAGCTCTACTCCAGTTGCCTTGCGGTAGTATTCTTAGCTATTTCTGAGTACAGGGGTGTGTATACGGCTCAAATTCAACAATGGCTACGTCTAAGCTCGAGCTATGGCGTGTTGTGTGTTGTTCTCCCGAGAGACTGCGCATCCTTGGTCTTATACCTCCTCTGCACGCAACGGATGGGAGAGATTCCCGGGAAGTGGCCTTCATGCACGTTGAGGGCTGGCAGTAACCGCTCTGGACTTGTTGCACGCACCTGCTTCATCCCCACGACCCACGCTTTGGTAACCGCCGGTCAAATGCACGATCCGAAATCCAAGGGTGGACTACGGCTTCGAGCGAGAGCCCACCCGAGCTCGAGGTCGTGCGGACCCGTGCTCGGGTCCAGCGCGCTCTAGGTCGAACGCCTCGGCATACCCCCAGGTCGTGGTCGGGGCCTCCCGAGCTTAGGGGTCCGTTATCGCACTGTTGGCGGTCAAGGGCCTTGACCCTAAATCAATTACCTTGCCAAAATTAGCTTGAATCAATTGCCTAAAGTTAAATTGTTGAAAGACGATGTGTGTCATCCATGCAAGAAAGGTAAGTGATATGGCTCGCCGGGGTGGTCTCTGCAAAAGGCGCGAGTACCCGGCCGGAGGCTCGATCGCGCGTTCGATGAGGAGGCCGTGGCGACCAGGAGTTGCTGGCGGCGAGGTAACAGGCTATACGGAGCTACCGGCCGGTTATCGACGGCGGCGCCTAAGACAGAGATTTGTGGTACTCAAAACGTATCCTTTTCTGCCTTGCTTTTCCCTTTTTATTCATGCTTAACCGACTCCAACTGACTCTCCTAGATGCAAGGGTAGCTACGATTACAATCTTAAACTAACAAGAAAGATTTGAAACCAAACAAGAAGATATAAAACTAATCAAAGGAAGACTCTGCTGCATGCAACATCCCATGCAAACAGCCGTTGGCAGCACCTTATTCTGCGACGGTGTCGGACGCAGCCCGGTTCTGTTGTTCCTGCCGCCAGACGTAGACTCGATCCGCAACAATACTTCCCCCCTGGAAACCAAGCTTGTCCTCAAGCTTGAAGTCGGGATAGGAGCGGCGGAGAACAATGGCGTCCACCCAAGTTGCTTCAGCAGCCGGCTCGCTAGTCCACTGGATCAAGAACTGGCGGTGTCCCTTGACGAAATGCTGGGCCAGAAGCATAGCGGGTTCAGGATGACCGGAGGGAGCCGGCAACAACAGGTCATCTGGCAATAGTGGCGCCTCGGCTGGGGGTGTGCCGTGGAACAGTTTAAGTAACGAGACATGGAATACGTCATGGAGACGAGCGGAGGCAGGCAGAGCCAGTCGGTAGGCCACCTCCCCAACTCGGGAAATCACCTGGTATGGTCCAAAGAACCGAGGCGAAAGCTTGTGCTGGCCGGCGGCTCGCAAGGAAAGCTGGCGGTGAGGTTGGAGTCGCAGCCAGACCCAAGAGTTGACCTCAAAAGATACTTCCCGATGGCCCGCATCGTATTGCTGCTTCATCCTGTTCTGAGCTTGGAGGAAATGGTGGTGAGCTTGTGCGAGGAGGACGCCGCAGTTGACCAGCTGACAATCAACCGTGGCGATGGCAGTGGCCCCTTGGGAATACGGAAGAAGACTCGGAGGCGGCCGTTCGTAGACAAGTTCAAACGGGGCCATCCGTAAGCCAGAGTGATACGAAGTGTTGTAGCAGAACTCCGCCCAAGGTAGCCATTTGACCCAGGAAGATGGGTTATCCGTGGCCAAGCAGCGCAAGTACATTTCCAAGGTCCGGTTAACCACCTCAGTCTGTCCATCGGTTTGGAGGTGGTAAGCGGAGGACATAGAGGCGGGTGCCCTGGCAGCAAGAGGTCTGCGGAAGGAGTGGTGAAGAGCGGGTCATGATCAGAGACGATGGACTCGGTCATGCCATGGAGTCGTACAACTTGATCGAAGAAAGTGTTGGCAACTGTTTGAGCCGTGGTGGACCTTCGAAGAGCAATGAAGTGCCGTGTTGGAAAAAGCGATCCTGACGACCAAAATGACCGACATGCCTCGGGACTTGGGTAGGCTGATAATGAAATCCATCGAGATGTCGGCCTAGATGTCTTCATGAGGCTGGGAGGGTTGAAGGAGGCGGCGAAGCGGCGTGCTAGTCTTGTGCTGCTAACACACGTGACACTGTTTGATGTAGTCATCGACGGTGTGCCACTGATTAACCCAGGAGAATTGCTGGCGAGCCCGATGAAGTGTCTTGTGGACACCTTCATGGGTTAAGTCATGGAAGGCCGCAACCACCTTCTGGCGCAGGTCTGATGATGAAGGTATAGGCGTCCATTCCGAAAGAGGAGACCGTCCGTCGAGGTCCACTCGGAGGAAGCGGCCGGCATGGTCCTCGGTCGTTGGGACTCTGTTGATTGGACTTCGGCACACCGGCGTTGGATCTCAGGGTCTTGGCGCAAGAGTGAACGGATCTCCTCCAGGACCGAGCCGACTGGTGCCGAGAGAGCCTTGAGTTGGTGTTAGCTCGAACATGCGGATGACGAGCATCCGCAAAGACGATTCAGCGGCTTTGGTTTGTGCTCCACGCAGAAATCAAACCCCATCAATTTGCTGAGCCAGTGCTGTTGCGGAGGGGTCACCAAGGCTTACTCGAGCAGATACTTGAGACTGGCGTGGTCGGTGCGGACCACAAACGAATGCCCCCAAAGGTACGGCCTCCAATGTTGGATGGCTTTAGACAGTCCAATGAGCTCCCTCTCGTAAGCGGCAAGCCGGCTATGCCGCTCGGCCAATTTGCGACTATAGTATGCCACCGGGTGGCCCTCTTGTTGCAAGACGGCCCCAATGCCAGTGCTCGACGCATCACACTCGACCACGAAGGTGATGTTGAAGTCCGGTGAGCGAAGCACCGGAGCAGACTAGAGGGCGACCTTAAGAGCATGGAAGGCCCGGTCGGCCTCTACAGTCCACCTGAAGTCCTGACGACGAAGGAGTGTGGTCAAGGGCTCGGCGATGGAGGCATATTGGTAGATGAACCGGCGGTAATACCCCACCAAGCCCAAGAAGCTGCGCACCTGAAAGGACCGAGATGTCGCCTAGAGGGGGGGTGAATAGGCGTTTTCAAATTTAAACTCGCAGCGGAAATTAACTGTTCGGATAGTCCGAAATTTCCTTCAGACTGTCCGAATGGTTCGGATAGTCCGAGTGACTTTTCGGATAGTCCGAACTGCTCTGAGCACAAAAACCCTAGAAAGTAGATCTGAGATATCTAGAGACCCTAGAATGCTCCAAAATGAAATCTAAGGGTTTAGAGTACCTCTAGTAGTCCAGAGCTTGCCAATCCCCTTCACAATAACACTCCAACACTTGAAATTTCTAGATCTCAAGAACACAAAGAGAAATGCAAAGTAAACCGAACAACAATTGAAATGCACAAAGATTTTTCCCGAAGTTCGGATCCTTGAGGGGATCCTACGTCTCCGTTGAGGCGGCACTAAGCCGGGGTCACTTTCAACCCTTATCCTCTAGGTGTTGCACCAAGCACTCACCCACTTACTCTTTGAATCCTTCCCTTGCGGAGGTGGATTCAACCTTTACAAACTTCCGACGGCGTCCCACACGAAGATTGGGAGCTCACGGGTGACTCCTAGCCGTCTAGGAGTCCTCAACCTCCAAGAGTAAAAGATCTCGCGAGAAATCCGCTTGAGGATGAACCAAGTTCTCAAGATGAATCACAACCTCTTAATCTTCCAAACTCTCTACTAGACTTCCCTCTAAAGATCCAAGAATCAAAGACTTGAGGGAGATGAACACTAGGGCATAGAGAGAGTGAAAGATCTGTTAGAATGAATTGAATGCACTTGATAATGGGTAGGTGGGAGTTGGGGAGGTATTTAAAGCCCCCCAAAACTAGCCGTTTTCACTTGACCGAGGCTATTCAGATAGTCCGAACTTATGTTGGATAGTCAGGCTCATTTGAAATCGAGAACAGAGCACAGTTCGGACGGTCCGACGACACTTGGATAGTCCGAACCTAAATGAACTTGCCCTAACCGAGGGGCCCACTCGGATACTCGAACCTATGTTGGACATTCCAACCAAAATGAACTCGACCAGCGAGAGGGTTAGCTCGGATACTCCAACCTATGTTCGGACATTTCGAACCAAATTTTGCCTGAGCAACCGAGGGGGCCAGTCCGGACATTCCGAAGGTATGTTCGGATACTCCGAACCTTTTTGAACATTTTGGCCCCAAGACTTTACACATTGACTCATATTTAGACTAGAATTCATCATTGAGCACATTGGATCATTCTAAAGCTATTTCTTGCCATATCCCTCTTAATAATACGGCAATCCTTAAACTCAAATAAAATTAAAAATACATATACAACCGTTGAGTTTAACCGACGCCTTTTCTTCTCGAATTTGAGGGACCTCTTTCCTTAAGCGACTTTCCTATGAGCGTATTCATCTGTTCACAATACTCATAAAGCTCATTAGTCACTTAATCTTGTTGTCATTAATCATCAAAATCATTAAGGGGCCTAGATGCACTTTCAATCTCCCCCTTTTTGGTGAATTGATGACAACACGATTAGATTTAGATAAATTTGAAATGAGAGTGTATTTGGAAAACCAAATATATGGTGGAGCTCCCCCTAAATGTGTGCATTAGAGAAATTTGAGAGGTGTATTAAATGCACATATTTACGGGAAATTTTTGCGAGAGCTCCCCCTAGATTTCTGCTTTCGAGATAATATAACATGATATATAGCAGATAATTTGCACAAATAAATATGACATGATATCACACAAATGCATTGCTGAAGGGAAATTGAATTATAAGCAAATAGTTTTCAACAAAATTTCAACATCCAACAAGCAACACAAGCATAAGCAACAATAGTTCAACCAAGCTCAAGCATAAGCAAATCTAAGCAAGCAACCACAACCGAAATAAAATAAAAAATGAAATAAATCTAATGCCCCTCACTCCCCCTTTGGCATCAAGACACCAAAGGGGTCACTCCTCGCTGCCATCATCGTCGTCGCTGGTGTCGTTGTCCTGAGCTGGCGCATATGCAGAGTCGCCCTCATCATCGCTAGTAGGCGCCGAAGTGGCGGGAAGGTCGAGAATCTTCTTGGGTCGTCGAATCAACGATCATGAGAATCGGACTCGACTCGGACTCCTCAGAAGAACATGACAGGTTGAGCTTCCCTTTTATGACATTGAGCTGACGACGAGTGTCGGTGACCTTCTCATTCATTTGCTTGATTTTCTTGTGATTCTTTATCCCAAGGCAGAAAATGGCACGGAGCATGGACTTGATAGAGATGCCTGGGGAGGAAGGATCAACTACAGAAGGTCTCGCTGAGGGCCTGACACTGCTTGGTATTGAAGGAGCGAGCCTCGGCTGAATGGAGGGGTGGAGCCTTGATCAGACGAACTCGGTATGGGACATGCTCCACATCCTTAGCAAACCGTAAGCCCGAGATGCTTTCCACCATACACATCACATAGGGCGCAAATCCGCAACTGCTACGCGGGCTAAGGGAGTTGAGGCGGATCTCCTGCCAAATGAAATCAAAGACATCGAACGGTCTAGATCCTTCGCCAATCCTCAAAAGCAAGTTCCTAGAGTAGGAACTGGTATGGTAGCGTCTCCCTCAGGCCACAAGGTCTTCCTCAGCAACTTATAAAGAATAGCATAGAATGGCTTCAAACCTTTTGTGGTGCCCAGCTTGAAGTTCTGAGAGTCGTCATACAGAGGAGACAAGTCATTGATCTTTGTAGGAGTCGAAACGTCACGGCTTATCCAAATTGTCCCAACCTTCAGTGGAGAATCCGATGCAGTCAGCGAATTGAGTCTTTGTCACAGCATAGTACAACCCATCTACCATGAACCACATGTTGCTCTCAGCATCGGTGTCAACATATAAGGTTACATAAAATTGAGCCACCACCTCATTGTTCCATTTGCGCTTGAAAGACATGATATTCTTCAAGTTGTGGCAATCACAAGCTGCAATAACTTCATTAAACACTTGATCCTCCTGCTGTGCCATATAGTCCCAGTCAATATACTGCATAAGCGCTACTGGGTTCTTCTTCTCATTAATTACAGAATCATAGAAGTCCTGCTGAAAATGATTCCAAAACCTCTTGTCCACATAATCTTTTGTAGATACAACAGAGGGTCTTGGCTTCTGTGCTGGCGGACTTCGTTTCCTCTTCCTTGACCAATACAGTAGTCTATCTTTTTCTTTGGAGTGACACCCATCGGAGTTGCACGGACAGCAAGATGAATTTCCAAAGGACCAATTAGCGCTCCTTCCTGCTGTTGAGCAAAGACACTTAGCTACCCTCAACCTAGGCATGGCAGCCCTAGGATCCTCAGCACCACTGCCTCCTTGCCCTTCATCACCTTGTTCACCGCCACCTTGACTTGAAGCACCCTTATGAGAAGACTTTTTCCTTTTGCGAATAACTTGGCGCTTCTGTCTTCCGGCTGACGGAGCGAGAGGAGACTCGGAGGAATCTTGAGGAAGCAAGGAGCCGCCAAGAGCCACCGGTAGAATATCATGCTTTGCTTTCTTCGAGCGAGCCGCGTCGATGTCCGTTTGGCTAGAGCGGGGATTGCCACCCTGAGAAGGATCCATCCTAAGGGTGTACAAGGGTGGAAACAAGATTAGACTCTAATTATAACCTAGATGAGCAACAAAGAGTTAAAATGAAGTCACCATCTTTGGATAGTTCGAAGTTATCTTCGGATAGTCCGAAGTTTTCATTCGGATAGTCCGAACATCTTCGGACACTTCGAATGGAAACTCGGACATTCCGAGGTGACATTTCACAAACCCTAAATTCTCAAACTAGATAATAATTCAACAATACTAAGAGCTAATCATGGGGAGACTATCCTAGCAAGGTCTAGAATGGTCTAGAGTCCAAGGATTCTCAAGATGAACATGAAAATAACCGGCATTCGGAATAGATTGAACCAACCTTTTGAAGAAGAAAACCCGGGTTCACAAAGCAAATCGAGGGCAAGAACTTGATGGAGGAGAGTCCCTTGCCCTTGGAGAGGATCTTGGAGCCCTCAAACCGCAAAAACTCCGGCCAAAACCCTAGATCCGAGTGTTGGGGGCGGAGTTGAGGAGAGAGAAACGAGAAAATTGGAATGAGGGGAAGAAAAGAAGAAGAGAGAGGGTCGGGCTGGTTAAAAAGCCCGAGACCCCACTTCGGACAGTCCGAACCAGTTCGGATAGTCCGAATGGAATTCAGACGATCCAGCTGTCTTCTCGGGATGGCATTAAAAGCAAAGGTGAATGACTCCGGAGCGAGAAAAAGATGAGAGGACTTAATGAGTCAAGTCAACAAGTGATCAGCAAGCCATACAACCATTCAAACCATGATCACAAGATGATTGACAAGATCCGAAGATCAAAAACCAAAGAACATAACAAACTTAGAGAAATAAGGTGAATAAGTTTTTCTAAAGCATTTTTCAATCACCAATCAATTTGTGAGCATGTTTCAAGCCAAATTGCGAGAATCTAAAATATTTAGTCCACTCCTCAACTCACAAAATCTCTTTTCATCAAGAGGCTTGGTGAATATATCGGCTAATCGATCATTTGTGCTCACATGTTGGATATTGATATCGCCTTTAGTGGAATGGTCTCTTAGGAAATGATGGCGGATATCGATATGCTTTGTACGGGAATGTTGGATGGGGTTGTTGGCAATTTTTATGGCGCTCTCATTGTCACACAAAAGTGGAACATAGTTATAGGTTAGGCCATAATCATTTAGAGTTTGTCTCATCCAAAATAATTGGGCACAACAACTCCTACCGCTATATATTAAACCGGGTGTGGATAGAGACTACGAATTTTGCTTCTTAGAGGACCAAGAAACAAGGGATCTACCTAAGAATTGACATATCCCCGAAGTACTTTTCCTATCCACTTTACATCCGGCATAATCCGCATCGGAATAGCCAACTAACTCGAATGATGAACCTTTTGGATACCAAAGCCCAAAATGAGGAGTGTGCACTAAATATCTTAAGATTCTCTTTACGGCCACCATATGGCACTCTTTGGGAGCGGCTTGAAATCGTGCACACATGCACACACTAAGCATGATATCGGGCCTAGAAATTTCGCGTGATGTGACATTTCCCATCCTCCTTTGCTACTAGGAGAACTGGCGACGAGAATGGTGAGCGGCTGGGGCGGATGATCCCTTGTGCTAGCATGGACTCGCACTACCGCTCAATCTCATCTTTTTGCCGAAATGGGTAGCGATATGGACGAACTACCACTGGATTGGTGCCCTCCTGCAAACTGATCCGATGATCACAAGCTCGAGAGGGAGGCAGACCTTGGGGTTCTTAGAACAGGTCTTGGAAGGCATTTAGAAGGGTCGCCAACTCCTCGGGTTGTTCCTCCAGATTGAGTGCGTGCGGCTCCATTGGTGCGGCTCCCGTGCCTTGGAGAGAAATGGTGTGCCCTGCTATTTGGAACGACATGTGCATGGAATCGAAATTCCAATTAATGTCGCCGAAGGGTTTGAGCCATTGGACCCCTAACACCATGTTGAACCCTTCCAGTGGAATGATCAGAAAGGGCGCTCGGAAGGTGTGGGTCTCCACGGTGAATTCCTCTGTGTAGCGGCCTAGGCATGGCAACTGTGCGTCGTTGGCCACTCGCACCTGCTGTCCGGTTCCGGGACCATGCTGAATGCCCAGACGACTTGCGACAAAGCCGCTAATAAAGTTGTGAGTACTTCCCGTGTCAACTAGCGCATGCAGCGATTGGCCTCGCATGGCTATGGCCAACTGCATGGTGCTGTTATTTCGGGGTCTCTTCAACGCGAGAGCCGACAGTTCGACCGCCTCTTCAAACTCCTCTGCTTCGGTCGTATCCTCATCCTCCTCATTCAGAACCTCTAGATAAAACAACTGCTTGCAACGGTGTCCCCTGGTGTATACTTCATCGCAATTGTAACATAAGCCCTTCGCCCGTCGCTCCACCAATTCATCTGCACTGAGGCGGAGGCAGAATGGTGACGTTGCAGAAGTCGAAGCCTGGGACGCCGCGGGAACCACACGATTTCCCGAGGCCTGAGGCAACGCACCGCTAAAAGCGCGCCCTCCTGGAGTCGTCCCACTCGGCGCAGTCGCTAGGCAGAGGCCTTGATCCACCGTCGCTTGTGGTTGCGGCAGTGCGAGTCCCTTCGGTGAGCGGGGCCATGTGCACCCTGGTGTCGACGCGCCTTGAGCCGCCCGTGCTATCCACGCATCTTCCCGGCGCTCTACTTCTCGAGCTAGACCCACCGCTTCAGCGAGGTCACGCGGCCGGTCCCGGCGCACGTCAGCAGCCAGCGTGAAGGACAGCCTAGCCATGAATGTCTCGATTTGATCTCCCCGTCTCATGCGTGGAGCGCGCGTGAGTAAGCGCTGGAACTTCCGCGCTTCAAATTGACAAGGTCTCCGAGAGGACCTGCGGTGGCATTCCGTGTGAAGCGCTGGAGGAATGTCTCGTAGAAGTCTTCCTAGGAAATTTGCCCTTCTTCCAATTCCCAATTGTCGAGAACTTCTTGGGCCTCGCCGCGAAGATGGAGCCCCGCCATCTTCACGTACTTGCGATGGGGAATGTCATACGCCCTTGCGAACCGTTCGCACTGGCGTAGCCAGAGCAACGGGTCCTCTGTCCCGTCATAGAGAGCGAGCTCATAGCGTGGCGCTCACGGAATCAGTGGTTCGTCGCCGCCGCCATGCTCCCGCAGCCCTCTGCGAGGGAAAACAGGGGCGTCGGGGCCATGAGCAGCGAACCCCAGAGATCCGTGCGTCTCGTGATCACCCTGACCGGAGAACTCATGGCCGTGTGCCTAGCCACCCTCATTCCCTTCCTCCGCCTTCTTGCCTTGCGACTTAATCAAATCAGCCAAGGTCCTCTGAATCTCCGCTAGAGACGACTTGAGGCCCTCGACGTCACTGGTTAACTTGGATCGCCAATCATCTTCTCCACTCGACATGTTTTGCAGGGGAGCGGCGACTCTGGTTCTGCGCCGGGGAGGATCGTTGGGCTCTGATACCAGTTGATATGGCTCGTCGGGGTGGTCTCTGCAGAAGGCGCGAGTACCCAGCCGGAGGCCCGATCACGCGTTCGATGAGGAGGCCGTGGCAACTGTGAGTCGGGCGGCGAGTAGTAATCGGTCAGACGGAGCCACCGCCGTTATCGGCAATGGCGCTGAGACAGATTTGTGGTACTCAAAACGTACCCTTTTCTGCCTTGCTTTTCCCTTTTTATTCATGCTTAACCGACTCCAACTGACTCTCCTAGACGTAAGGGTAGCTACGATTACAATCTGAAACTAACAAGAAAGATTTGAAACCAAACAAGAAGATATAAAACTAATCAAAGGAAGACTCTGCTGCATGCAACGTACCATGCAAGCGGTAGTTAGCGCTTATTATACGTGGCGATGTCGGACGCTTGATTCGATTCTGTTGTTCCCGCCACGGACGTGAACTCGATCCGCGATAAGCAAGTCTCAAAAGGTCATCCTTCCATAAATGAGGTAAGAACTGTTAAGCCATTTGAATTGTTACATATGGACACCATGGGGCCTGCAAGGTGTAAAAGTGTTGGTGGTAAATTGTATTGCCTTGTGATTGTTGATGATTACTCGAGGTATTCGTGGGTGTTCTTTTTGGCTTCAAAAGGCAATGTGTTTGGTGTGTTCAAAGTATGGGTGTTGAAAGCTTTAAATCAATTTCATATTAATGTTGTTCATATTCGAAGTGATAGAGGAACTGAATTTCGTAACAAATAGTTTGAAGTTTTTTGCAATGAAAAGGGAATCTTTTATCAATTTTCATCTCCTTACACTCCTCAAAATGGTGTAGTTGAAAGAAAGAATCAAACTTTGGTTGAAACGGCTAGATCAATGATGCATGAACATAACACTCCTTTGAAATTCTGGGCTGAAGCTATTAATACTACTTGTTACAATGGTAATCGTGCTCTCATTAGACCCTTGCTTAAGAAAACTCCATATGAACTACTGTTTGACAAGAAACCCAAAATTGGACATTTTCGTGTATTTGGTTGTAAATGCTTCATATTAAAGAAACGAGGTGTGCTAGGAAAATTTGAATCAAGAACTTGTGATGGAATTTTTATGGGTTATGCTTCTAATTCTCGGGCATGTCATGTTTATAATGTTGAAACTAACCGACTCGAGGAGTTATTTGATGTTACTTTTGATGAGTCTGCTCCCCAAACCAGAATTGTTTCAGAAAGTGTAGGTATGCCACAAGATGATAGTGAAGATGAGATCATTCATGTGACCAATTATGAGCATACAACAGAGGCTGATACACACGACAATTGTCTACAACAAAATGAACATCCGGCGGATCAAGAGGAAATTCAAGAAGCACATCAACCAGAAATTCAAGAAACAAGTCAACAAGAAGATCAAGAACCATCTGCTTTAGAACAAACTCCAAGTGGGTCAGTAAGAATACATCAGGTAAGACATCCCCCAGATCAAATGTTAGGTGATATCAATGAAAGAACAACAAGATCAAAGAGTAGTCGAGGTAATAATATTTCTTTTCTCTCTCATGCTTTTGTTTCGTTGGTTGAGCCTAAAAATGTGAAGGAAGCTTTGAATGATACATATTGGATTAATGCTATGCATGAGGAATTAAATAATTTCAAAAGAAACAATGTTTGGGAATTAGTTGAACCTCCTCCTGGTAAACACATAATTAGCACTAAGTGGGTTTTTAAAAACAAACAAAATGAAAATGGTGAAATTGTAAGAAACAAAGCGAGATTGGTAGCATAGGGTTATTCTCAAATAGAAGGGCTTGATTTTGATGAAAAATTTGCACCTGTTGCTAGATTGGATTCTATTCGTATATTGCTTGCTTTTACTTCTTCCAACAAATTCAAGTTAAATCAAATGGATATAAAAAGTGCTTTTTTAAATGGTTATTTGAATGAAGAAGTTTATGCGAAACAACCCCTTGGCTTTGAGGACTCAAAATTTCCTGATCATGTGTTTAAACTTATAAAGGCTGTGTATGGTTTAAAACAAGCTCCACATGCATAGTATGATAGACTGAAGAAATTCTTATTGGATAATGGATTTGTTACGGGGCATGTTGATAAAACTCTTTTTATTCAAAGAAAGGGTGACAAATTCCTGATTGTGCAAATTTATGTGGATGATATAATATTTGGTGGAAACTGTGAAACTCTTGTGAATGACTTTGCTCAAAATATGACAACTAAATTTGAAATGAGTATGATGGGTGAATTGAATCATTTCCTTGGTTTGCAAATTAAACAATCTATCGAAGGAATTTTTGTTCATCAAACAAAGTATTGCAACGATCTTTTGAAACGTTTTGATATGTTTAATTGCAAAACTTTGGATACACCTATGGTTGTTTCTGTAAAACTTGATTTCGATGAAAATGGTACACCTGTGGACTCAACTAAATATAGAAGCATGATAGGAGCTCTTATATTTAACTACTTCTAGACCAGACATACAATTTGCTGTGTGTAAGTGTGCCAGATATCAGAGTTCTCCCAAGGAGTCTCATTTGCAGGCTGTCAAAAGAATTCTTCGCTATTTAAAAGGTATGTATTCCTTTGGCCTATGGTACTCCAGTGTTTCCTCTATGGACTTGGTTGGTTACTCGGATGCAGATTTTGTCGGTGATAAAATTGATAGAACCAGCACATCAGGCATGTGTTCTTTTCTGGGAAACTTACTTGTCTCTTTGTCATCAAAGAAACAAAACTCTATTGCGTTATCTACTGCTGAAGCTGAATATGTTGTTGCTGCTAGTTGTTGTGCTCAACTCATTTGGATGAAATCTACTTTACTGGATTATGGTCTTAATTATGATTCTATACCGTTGATGTGTGATAATCAAAGTGCTTTAAATATGGCTAAAAATCCTGTTCAACATAGCAGAACAAAGCATATTGATATTAAACATCATTTCATCGGAGACCATGTTGAAAAGAAAACAGTTGAGTTGATCTTTGTAAAATCTGAAAAACAATTGGCAGACATTTTTACCAAACCTTTGTGCTATCTAGAGTTTGCTCGGTTGAGAGGGGAATTGGGTCTCATGCACTCCATCAATATCATGTAGAATAGTCTTGCAAAGAAGGTAAATTTTGTAAGGATGAAGCGTACAACAAAGAACATGAATATTGAAGAACAAGTTATCTACTGCAACGACTGTATCGATCATCTGCTGACAAAACCATGCCTGCCCTGCACACACAATGACACAAACCTTCCTCCTACCCAAAACATCTACTGTAACTGCGCGAAGGTGTCACAATATTGAAGAACAAGTCATGGATTTGTGTTCTTGTTTTGCCCTCATGTATCATATGCAAGCATTTGTTCAAGGAAAACAGATTAACTAGCCAATGTAACAGGGTTGTAAACGAAGCACAGAGGAGAAGGAACCCAATCAGAAGCACAACTGCATCACAGATTAAATCGAGAGCTACTACTCTGAGGAGAGAGCTAGCAGAATTACTTTCCCATGCCCTATAAGATCCAAGTGCTGCTGTCGGTTTGTGCCAACGCAATAGAATATGAAATAGCAAACATATGAAAGGAATTCAAAAGCTGTTCACTAGGTGAAAAAGAACACCTTCAGTGTGTGCTAGAAATGAAAAACTTCTATTGCCTATAAGGAAGTGCAGATTCGATCAACAATGCTTTAAGGACACCTATGCAGATGTTAAAATCACGCGCCCTGCAAAGTGTCAAACTGGAAGATGCAAAATGCTGAATGCTTTGTCAGCTGTGGCACATGCTAGATCTGTGGAATGTTATCTGTTCACAAATAGAAAAGCAAAGCTGATTTGCAGGGCATGAATGTTAATTCTATTTGCGAAATATATATGTGATGATTATTTTAACAACAATATTTGTAATGGAGTACAATATTTATTTGTGGACGATTAAGGTACTGTGTAAGTTTGTATTATGTGTAATAGGGATGTAAGACAGACGTACACTGCAGATCGGGGAGAATCCACGCAGGTAGTGTGTAGCCTGAGAGAAGTACACACGAAGGTCGTAGAGGTGTAGGCGCAGCACGCGAGGTCGCTAAGGTCACTACTACAGAACCGGCCTTCACAACCGGTCTATCACAAGCGGTTAGGTGCGCACCGCTTGTACTCTACGTGCCACAAGCGGTTCGTGGGAAACGGGCGGGAGGGGGTCTCTAGAAGCGGTTCTTGACACGAACCCCTTCTGGAGTCCCATCTCTAGAAGCTGTTCGTGTCTAGAACCGCTTCTAGAGATCTAGAAGCGGTTCGAGACACGAACCGCTTCTATAGGTGGGGATCCAGAAGCGGTTCGTATGTAGAACCGCTTGTAGAGACCCCCTTCCCGCCCAGCGCATTTAAACCCCATCTTTTAGCGCATTTAAACCCCATCTTCCTCCCGAGCTCGCACAGGATCCGACAGCAGAGTGGTGGGCCGAGAGCAGTTCATGGGGGGAGGTGCTGCCAAAATTTTCAATTGAGGCTATTAGCTCCGAATTAATTGTTCCTAAGGTGAGTAACATGTTGTTGACATCCTTCTCACCTATATATTGATATTTTTGTGCATTGATGTTGAGAAATCATGTTTTGTTCTTGTAGGAATTATTAGTGTTTCGTTGTTGGCTTATTTTTTTTCTTAAGGTGATATATTGTTTGGTGTATGGAATGAAATGCAATAAATGTGAAACGATGAAAAATTATAATGGTGGGGAAAAGGTAAAAATAATTTTTATTTAGTAAAATTAAAATGCGGAATGATAGAAAAGGTTTGCATGAACATGTAACAATTAGTTAGTTTTATTTAAAAAATGCAGCAGGATTAGAAATAATTAGTTGGCTTTAGTTAAAAGAATACGTAATGATTAAAAAATACAAAACTATTAGACATAGTTAGGTTTAATTAAATATTGTGATAGATGTTGTTATTATTTTTATTGGCGTAGATGAACCGACAATGGATGTACAATGCGGACCGTCGGTCAAGAGAGTTCGAGAGATGGCATGAAGGAGTTTCTCGACGGCCGTTGCATTCTTGCCTCGTGAAGCTTCATACGTTGTCCGTCGCGAGATCGCAAGAATGAGAAGGAGCACTAACGATGGATGGTTATGAGGCATGTGATCACGAGAGGTTTCATGGCAAACTATACCGCTGGACCCACCATGGCTAAACAGAGGCGATTCGACAGAAGACGATGAAGAAGACGAAGAAGAGGAAGATAGAGCTAATAAAGATGCGGACACCACTCAATACGGGTCCATGGAAGATACAACAACGAGTTTGGCGATGATGAGCTAGATCGATGTCCGTGATTCGAGAGGGAGAGTTCACAGAGGAAAGACAATACAAGAAGTTTCAGAGCATGGTAGAGGACCACAGAATCTTTGTACCCAAAGCGTGGATGTGGCCACAAAAGTGCGTACAGATTACACTAGAGCTCATGCAATGGAAGGCCAAAAACGGTGTGTCGATAAGGCATTCAATGGTTTGTTATCACTCGTAAAGAAGTTGCTTCGGAAGGTAACACTCTACCCGATCCACGATGAAGCGAAGCGAGTCCTCCGCCTTTAGGATTGCAAGTACGGAAGATACACGCCTGTCCTAACGATTGTATCCTCAGACGCAATGAGTATGCCGATTTGGAGGTTTGTCCAGCAGCGAAGAATCCCAGATAAGGTGCGGCGTGACGATCCGTGAATTAGATGGGAATCGACGAAGAAGAGAACCGCAGCCAAAGTATTGTGGTATTTCCCGTGATCCCCTGTTGAAGCGCCTGCTTGTTAACGAAGGTCATGCCAAGATGATGCGCCGCATGAAGAAGAGCGTAAGGAAGACGGGATGCTTAGACACCCCGCAGATGGCTCGCAGTGGAGGAAAGTCGATCGGCTTTACGAACTTTGCAAATGAGGTCGAAATGTAAGGTTTGGGTTGAGCATCGATGGGATGAATCCTTTCGGTCAGTTGAGCAGATCCATAGCACCTGGCCTGTGACGCTTTGCATCTATAACATTCCTCCATGGCTGTGCATGAAGCGGAAGTACATCATGATGCCATTGTTGATCGAAGGCCCGAAGCAACCTGGAAACGACATCGATGTCTACCTGAAACCATTGGTTGAAGACCTTGTGAAGTTGTGGGAGGATGGTGTACGGGTTTGGGATGAGTACAAAGAGAGTATTTCAACTGCGGCATTGTTGTTTGTAACAATCAACGATTGGCTCGCTTCTCAGAACTTGTCCTACCAAACTGTCAAAGGGTTTAAAGCTCGCACTCAAAGGCATAGATGAAACGGACTGCATGTACCGAAAAACTCTCGGAAGTGTGTGTACATGGGCCACCGCAGTTTCTTCTCGGCAGTCATGCTTTGAGGTGGAAAGGCAAGAATTTAATCGGGGAACAGAATTGTGTTAAGCCTCAAAGATCGTAATGGGCGATATGTGTTTGCTATGGTAAAGGATCTGAAAGTAGTATTTGGGAAGGGTCTTGGAAGCATACCTGCGTTTAACGAGGATGGTCATGCACCCACATGGAAGAAGAAATCAATATTTTGGGACTCGCCAGATTGGGAAGTTTTGGAGGTTCGTCACTCGCTTGACTTCATGCACATCACGAAGAATGTTTGCTTGAACTCGCTAGGCTACATAGATATGTATGGAAAATCGAAGATACACCGCAAGCTCGGAAGGACCTTGAAGACATGGAGGTGAGGAGTGACCTACATCCAAAAAACAAAGAAGGGACAAAACAACTTTTTCTACATCCCGCGAGCTACACTCCAAGCAAAGAAGAGAAAAAAGCATGATTGAGTGTCGAACAGTGTGAAGGTCCTTTCGATACTCCTCAAATGTAAAGAGACTCAGAACACGAAAGAGAACAAACTTCAAGGCCTAAAATCCCATGATCGCCTTTGTGTTGATGACACAGATTGTTCCTGTGAGTCGCCGAGGTATATCGCCCGAGTGGGTGCGGGGACAATCACAAAGCTATGTTCCTTCCTCAACGCCATTTCGCAGAAGGTTGTCGAACCAAATTTAAACCGCCTAAGTTGGAGGCCGATGTGGTACAAAGTTTGGTTAGCCTCGAGATGATCTTTCCTCCTGCATTCTTTGATATCATGGTTCATCTCACCATTCACCTTGTCAAGGAGATAGGTATCCTCGACCAGCAGTATCTCGCACAACATGTTCCCTTTCGAGAGGTACATGAGTGTCTCAAGAAGTACGTCCAGAACGTCAAGGCCCCGAAGGCTGCATTGCCGAGGGCTACGTGACGGAGGAGGTGATAGAGTTTTGTGTTGATTACATGAATGATCTAAATCCTATCGGCGTCCCCATATCACGACACGAGGGAGGCTACGGGCAAAGGGACAATAGGAAGGCAATCGGTTGCATGCAATGATCTTGTTGCATTCAAGCAAGCACATTTCACTGCTCAAGCAATCAACTATAGTCGCCCCTATGTAGATCAGCACAAGAGTGTCCTACATCGCGAAGTTCACAGGAAGACAGAGAGTTGGATAACCTCAAGCACATGGATTCTTTCGGCAATTGCCATGTATACATCCTTGAGGAAGGGTCAAACGATGAACTATTGCAACGCTTGGCTCGGGACCATCACAAGAAATCGTGATATTCAAGGGGTATGAGATCAATGGTTACACATTCTACACCGATCCGGTGATAACAGAGCACCAACTGTAGCAATGGTGTGTCAGATAGACGCCAAGACAACAAATGCAAAGTTGGACACATATTATGGTTTCATAGAAGAAATATGGGAGCTCGACTATGGACCTCTCAAGGTCCTCTATTTAAGTGCCAATGGGTCAAGCCGACTCCAAACGGTGTGAAGGTCGACAACACGGCGTGACAACCGTGGATCTCATGAAGTCGGCTATAGGCGCGAACCGCTTGTTCTCGCGAACGATGTGATCCGTGTCTTCTATGTAATGGACATGTCAAGCAAACCTAAAAAGCGTATGACAAGCAAAAGGTAATGCCAAAGCGACATGTGGTTCTCCAAGGCAAACGAAGGATTGTAGGAGTTGAGAACGCCACCGACGAGGAAGAGTATGGTCGGCCTCAATGAGCTCCCTCCTTTTACAGCTTGATGTCGACATAAACGCCCTGCGTGATAGTGATGTCGATGCTCCTTACATACGTCACGATCATAACGAAGGAACAATTGTAAAGACGAAGACTTAAGATGTACTACTTGTATACAAATTATTCCATATGATCATGTTGATATGTTGATGTTTAACATTGCTTGTACATAATTTCTACAAAATTATTTCTACAAATTTTAAAATGAAAACAAAGCCTGAAAACCAGTTGTACAAATTTTAAAATGAGAACAAAGCCTGAAAATTTATATCCACTCTATGAAGGGACTGCATAAATTTTAGCATACCTAAAAAAGGAAATTACAGACATACAAAGAGAAATTCAGCTTAGCATAGTTAGCTCATAAATTTCCATACAAAAACCCCAAAAGCAGTGTGAAATTTACAACATTACAATGATAGCTATATTAACTAAAAGGAGCAACATTACAATGATAGCTATATTAACTAATTTCTTTAGCATGTCCTCTACTCTTTCCATGCGTTTTTCTAGCTTTTTAATACTCTTGTTGTCATCAGAAGCAGCCGGATGTGCATCTCTCTGGCTTGCAACAGGATTAAATGTTACAGCCCGTCGGCCATCATCACTTGGCAGCAAATCTTCTTGTAATGCAGCAATTTGCATTGCAAGATTTTCAAGACCATGGCCGGCTTTATTAGCCCAACGCCAATACGGACATGCTGTGCCCTTCAAACAGGAAAGAATGGAACGGAAGGTGAAAGTCAAGGAATATGAACAAATGAATAACTTCAAAAACTTACCGACATATTCAACACTTCATGAACACTGGATGGATTCTTGATGTACGGAGGTGAACACATTTACAGGATCTCCGTGATCGAGGACACGATAGCTTCATCCGCAATGCATCTAGTTGTCTCTTCGTCTCGCCATTTGATGAAGCCGTCGACATGAATTAATAGCTTCAAAGAGTGAAACAACTTAGCATTAACAATATTTTTTCATTACTCCAACATCAACATATGAACAAAACTCCTTGTGGGCATTTCACCGAACACCTTGTGGGCATGAAAACAGAGAGCAGGAAGGAGCGCGCGACAGAGAGGAGGCGCTCAGGGACTTAGAAAATTTGTTGTCTGAGCGCGGGGACTTAGAAAATTTGGTCTGTGGACGTCCTTATACCGGGAAGTCACCTCTACAAGCGGTTGGTATTAAAACCGCCAGGAAGAAAGTATAAGCGGTTGGTAATACCAACCGCTTGTAGAAGGGTCTCTACAAGCGGTTCTTAGTAACAACCGCTTGTAGAAGATGCACAGTAAAAAAAAGAATGGCAAGGGGGCGCGAGCGGGGTTCGAACCGGGGTGGACGAGCCCGCACACTCAAACGCCACGCGCTAGCCAGGGGGGAGGGAAGAGATCTTATCGAACGATATGCACACCAGATACTTTTGAATATTACCCGGTTGGCACTTCTACAAGCGGTTGGTATTACCAACCGCTTGTAAAAGCCCTTCCACAAGCGGTTTTTAATACCAACCGCTTGTAGAGGTGACTTCCCGGTATAAGGACGTCCACAGACCAAATTTTCTAAGTCCCCGCGCTCAGACAACAAATTTTCTAAGTCCCCGCGCGCTCTCAGACCTCGCTCCTGTGTCTCACCGCCGCCGCCTCCGTCCAGATCCCGCGCCGCCGTCGGCCTCGTCCGCCACACCACCATCCTAGCGCCACTCCACCCCGGCGCCACTCCACCATCCCGGCGCCACTCGACCCCATGGCGTGACTCGCCGCCGCCTCCTCACCCACCGCCGACGCCTCGCCACAAAGCCGCGCGCCGCCCTCACCACCAAGCCGCCACACCACCATTCCACCCGGAGGACAAGTGGTATAGCCCCGCGCTCTCCTCTTCCTCTTTATTCTCGCGCCCACAAGGTGTTCACTAAATGCCCACAAGGTTTTTTGTGTGTGTCAAGGTGCGATTTGATAACATGAGGGCTCTGTGGACCAATAAGTTCGTGATAACATGATATTGATAGCATTTGCAAATTGTAATTAAATTGTAACCTTTTTCCCATTTTCTTTGCAAGCAAGCTAGTAGAAGCTAGATTTCTCATTAGCTACACATAAGTTTACTTTTCTGTACATGAACCGTAGAATTTAATTTAACAATTTATTATCCTTTTTCTTTTTGATTCCAGGATGCTCTTTTAATTGGTCATATATTTAGTAGTGTAGTTTTCTTCTTCTATGTGAGCAAGATAGAACCACTTTTATTGTAATGTTTTTGACAAGGTGTTTTTCCCCCCTCAAGGAAGATGCTTGGCTCTGCCTTTTTGTGCCGGATTACACATAGGACAGATTCCTTCCAGTGCACTACAGATCAAACATATATGTTCCACTAGCAAGAACTGATGCAAAAGGGGCCTAAGCAAGTGCCTAATGTTTAGCAATGTTTGTATTGAAACTTAAAACTTAAAACTATGCAAGGGAGGATGGTAGGGTAAAAGCGAGCTTGAGTTTGCTTATTTGCCCAAGATACTGGGCCCAACTCATATATTCTTTAGAATATTATTGCTTATTTGCTCAATAAAACAAAATAATGAATCACACGGTTTCCACATTGCATGTCATCATTTCCAAAAAATGAAATAAGGTTACAAATCCACAACTATAATGGATTTATAACGTTATTTCATTTTTGTAAATGATGGCATGCAAGGTGGTACCGTGTCATTCATTATTTTTTTATTGAGCAAATAAGCAATAATATATGAATTGTCAATTGTATATGTATCATGTGAAATGTGTAAGTATATGTGAATTGTCAATTGTATCTCAGATCATGTGAAATGTGTAAGTATATGTGAATTGTCAATTTGTATATATATCATGTGAAATGTGTAAGTATATGTGAAATGTATAAGTATGTATCATTCTTATTCCACACTAATATGATTTTCAAAAAAAATAAGTCCTGCAAGTTCATGAAGCATGGCTGTTCTCCCGCCTTTCTTTCATTGATCCTCGAGTACTTACTCTCACCGATAGCTTTGAGATAAGTACTCCAGATCAATGAATGAGAGGAGCGGAGGAAGCCTATGGACAAGGGTACGCTGGAGAAGATAGCAACCAAGTCTATTTCAAGTTTAGCATGTCTCCTCATGGCTTCGCTTCTGGTAATGGACGCTCGTGACATCCATATTTTTGAACTTGCAGGGCTTATTTTTTTAAAATCATTTTAGTTTGAGAAGCCCGCCGCAGGAGAGCATCCGATATGTGTGAATTGTATATGTATGTGTGAATTGTCAATTGTATTTTTTATTAAGCAAATAAGTATGTGTGAATTGTCAATTGTATATGTATCATGTGAAATGTGTAAGTTTATGTGAAATGTAAGTTCCTCGCTCCCTCACACCTCAAAGAGTTAAAATTCTCAACAATCTTGTCTTCATATATAATCTAAGCCTCGAGATTTGCTCTACTCTAGATGGCGACACCAAGACGTGGTGACCCGCTGATGAGCAGAAAATCGATGTTCGAGACCATTATACTGGGTAGCACCTTAGCCAATGAGGCCGTTAACACTCACGCGAAAATCGCGATGGTGCCGCCGCCGCCGCCGATGAGGTCGTTAACACCGACACGAAAATCGCGATGGTGCCGACGCCGACGATGAGGCCGTTAACACCGGTACCGAGGTATACTCTTACCCATTATAAAATCACCGTAAACATGTTAATTATTATAAAATATTTCATATTATATGTGTTTGTGTATCCAATGCAGACTCATCGCCACCCACCGAATGCACCGAGGACCTAACAAGAAGCCTTCGACAAAGCACGTGATAACCGGCGGGCAACGACGGAGTGTGCTAGCCCTAATCAGCAATTGGCCCTTTCAACAACGCTATGCTACCACGTGAGGGATCACGCCCCAATCAAGATCCGTAAATGGGTCAAGTCCCCGCAGCTACCAAGGAACCGCTCGAATGATATGAAGGAAAATTTCACTTTTCCGTATGATACGAATGAAGGCCAAGGGATGGGCTTTGAAGAAGATGGCAACTTCCTTTCAAGAAGGAAGTCGCCCTCACCCGCAAGTACATCGACAAAGGAGAAAGGCCGACTTCAATCAATTTCCTAAGCCGCCGATCATTGGGATGCTTTCGAGGAATACAAGCGGTCGGATGCGTGATGTGCCGCGAGAGACAAAAACAGGTGAATGCCTGAAGAAGAAATACCACCACCATCTCGGGACCGGTGGTTACATCAAGGCCGCAAAGAAATGGGACAAGCGGAAGAGGAACTTTGCAAAGACGATGTTCTACCCAAATCGAGGATTGGGAGCCCCGCCGCGCAATTGGTTCTTGGCTCACGGGGCAAACTTGTCGATGACGGTAGCTTGGTGATGGCACCGATACCCAAGAAGTTGGTGAAAGGATTGTAGAAGCCATCGAAAGCGCACTCGGTCAGAAACTTGGTGACGGATAGGAGAATGACGAGCTAACATATGCCCTTCAAAACCCCGAGCACCGGACGGACACGAGGTTTCGGAAGGTGCCATGGAGGCACGGCTTTGCCAAAGACTCAAGCACTTACAAGAGCCGGACAAAAGCAAGAGGAGAGATCAGGTAGAGTGGGCCGATTGAGGAAGAGCTTAGAGCTACGAAGGCTTCCATCGATGTCCCGTCACGCAAAAGTGTCCGGCAATCAACCAGCCTTCAGGAGCACTACGCTCGACCAATGTTCAGCGGCGCCGAATCCGGATCATCCAACGCGCTAAAGAGCAGCTTGCTTGGTCCGCCGTGGGTCCTCAGAGGCACGACCCGCAGTTCGCTATCCCGTGGACAAGATCAAGGTTTGCCGCCAAAGGCGAAGCTACACATTGATATGCGTAACCTCACCTTCAAGGTGGCTTACGGCATGGCTTATCCGGTGGAGGCGGGCTGACATTCCATCGCAACCAGATACCCTCCGGATACTCAAGGTCACGGTGGAAGAGGTGGTGGGGCTTCAAGATCTCGTGCTCGAGATTGCCGGGGCGACGACGTGACAAAGCTTGGACAGCCCTCCATGGCACATTCATCCTCCGCGCAAAAAGCACATCATATTTCCAGATGGTGTGGAGGCTATATCTCCAAAGAAGAGAGGCCCCGCACTTGAGCCAGCTCCAGAGCAAGCACGCCTCCACATCGACAACCCACGACCTCCAGCCGCCGCACGGAATGCTTCCCGGTGGTCCAGCCACGCCTCCACCTCCCGCTCCACAAAGAAGCCCGACTCCGCCACCGCCACCGCCGAAAGTAAGAAGCACCCAACATCTGCAATACCACGCCCAAAGATTCCCCGAGGAACAAGCTCGATGTCGAAGGAGAGATCTCAGACTAGCACCTCCTCCCACTAAATCGCATCCGCAGCCAGAGAATGTCAAAGCAACCGCCAAAGAGGCCATATGATCTGACTGCGAAGGAGCTAGCTGCATCCGTAAAGACGGATGTGGCCAGGCAGCTTGCGCCAAAGAAGCCAGAGCCCAAGCTTAAAATAGATAAAAAAACTGTGAAGCACTTTCAGTCATGCGGAACGGCGCCGCCGCCTGTGATGAGCGACTACAAAAGGACAATAAGAAAGGCTACAGTGCAAAATACACGGGCTCCTCTTCAGGGAAAGAAGAAGAAAGTGGAAGATCAGCAGAGTGCTGAGGACTTGAGGAAAATGGCATTCCTGAAGGAGGCGGGACTCAAATCATTAGACCAGGATCTTCCAATGGCACCAATCAAATGGAAGTATGAGTTCGGTAAAGCGCTAATTGATCCAAAGGATATAAAAGATCTCCCAACCAAGATGCGTCAAATGCATGAATGGTACATGGAAAGGGCATCTAAAGGATATCAAATGTTCCTCCTCCGTTTCCAAGATGAGTATTTCTTCCATGGGAACAACACGTAACTATGGTCGAATTGATGACTTGTACCATGTGTACCAAGGAGACGAGGTCAACGTGTATTTCATGTCCCGCCGGTGTTTGTAAGTGTCGATCTACTAAGTTTACCGCTTGCTTCCTCCCGCACCACAAAATTGAAAATCTAATTAACTTAGTTATCCCTTCTTATGTAGAATGGAGATACAACGATGCGTAAGACCGGGCAAACAGAACGCTGGTTTCATCGACCCGAGATTGTCAACGAGAAAATCTGGTCATACAACAAGCAAAAATCGTTACTTGAGGGATACCTTTTGCATGCATTGTTGAAACAAAGACTACAAACCGCATATACTTCGCCCTTCAACTTCAAGTACGTGTTCTCACAAACCTCTTGTTCTTGTATTTCTTAAGCCATTGATAGTACGAGTAGCTACTTACGCATATGTTGCAATATACTAATAGGTTTCATCGATCCTTCTAGTCATCGAGCTTGACAACAAAGATGATTACGCTTATGACTCAAGAAGGAATCCAAACCAAAAATACCAATGGTTCATTGACGCCCTAAACAGACATTTGCAAAGTTCAAGAAGCAAGAAAAGGAGAATTCGAGAAAGAATTCAAGTCATAGTAAGCACTCGTGCACGCATTACAAAAACTATTATTAATATACATGCGCCATATCGCTTCTTCATCCGATATTCTCAAATTTCTCCCGCTGAAGGTTAAACGCCGACGGATGGAAACAACTTATGTGGCTACTACGTGTTCCACTATATTCAAAGTTTTATCCATGGCGCATTTAGCCGAACATTATGCCGAGGTTCAGATATGCATGTCAATTTGTTAGCTACAACTTACATTTTAATTAATTGCATGTGATCGGATATTTATATACTTCCCGCTTAATTAATTATCATCCCAACATCGATGAGCACGTTAACGTGTTCTCGCCACCGGTGCGCGCGACTCCAAGAACAACTCATCGGCTTCATTGTCGACGAGGTTGTATCTCAAATGGCGAGTTCCACGTAATGTTTCCAGAGTTGAACACCGATGAACTGGCCGATTTACATCCACGCCGACTCAAGGACAAAAAGAGTGACGATGCAAGAAATGAGTTCGATAATCATTTTTTTCATCATTCAAAATTGTAAATGTTGGTTGCGTCTATGTACTTGTCCATTTTTACACTATTAAGTTCGTTTTTTGTAGTGAGCTAGCTAGCTAGCTTGTGAACATGTGTATCAAGATGCATATGCAATATATATTTAATTCGCAAAAAACTCCTCCCTCATATTTAATTTTATGGTCAAAAACGATATACAAAAACACAGAAGAACATATTCTAAAATACATATAATCGAAAACTCTCTCCACAAGAGGTTGGTGACTCCAACCGCTTCGAGTGTTGCTTCACAAGCGTTGGTAAGACTAACCGCTTCGATATTCTTCTCCACAAGCGGTTTATAACACGAACCGCCAGGAGTCCCCACGGGCGGCTCCATCGCCCTCCGAACACCTTCCCAACCGCTTCGTGTCACAAAGACAAGCAGTTCGACCAACCGCGTGTGATACCCCGCTTGTGATACCCGACGGGTATCACACGCGGTTGCTTAGAAGCGGTTATAAAACCACTTCTAAAGGGGGTTACGAACCGCTAGTAGTAGCCGGTTCTGTAGTAGTGGGTGTAGGTGGTATGCGAGATCACAGGTGCAGAAGACGCAGTAAGTGAAGGACGTAGGTGTAGCGAGACGGGATACGTAGAGGTCTATATAGATGGACGACACGGTGTAACGGCATCCGGTCGTGTAACAGCAACTTGCTCGTGCGTGAAAAAGAGAAACGAGGGCAACAGCAACTTGCTCGTGAGTCGTGACTGCGTTGCGCAAGGAAAGATAGAGGAAAAACACAAGCAAGTACGTTGCATGTCCTCCTGCGCAGTGCAGCGCAAGATCAGAAAGGAAGGAAGCGACGTGCAGCACTTGAAGACTTCATGTGGTAACTGTGCACTACGTGAGAGTCATCTTGATTAGAGATTAATTTATGCACATTGGAATGAATTAGTTTTCTGCATCTAAGAACTTGTGCTGAAATATAGTACTCTTCTATTTGCTTCCCATATATGCCAAGAATATAAAATAATTTTGTGATTGAACGCATGATATCTCTTCTGCCTTGCGTTGTTGTGATCAGCTTGTGAATCCGAAATAATCCTTAAATTATTTATCCTAGATTGTTTCTTCAAGTTTGGTTATTATTTTATTAATTTTCAGAATTAATAAAAACCAAAAAAATTAGATTTAGGTGTTAGTTTGCACTAATTCACCCTCATTCTTGGTGCACCTCAATCCTACAATCGAGCTAGTGCGGGGCACGCCATCGACGGCTTCCACGCGTAAAAAGAGATGGGCGGCTCGATCATGCCCTGCCCGCTAGGAGAAGAAGCCCACGTGGCCCCCTGGCGAGCAGGTGGAAGATTACACCCTGCTCGCCGAGCGAGCGGCCCGCGTGGCACCCTGGCGGGCAAGTGGGCGATCATGCCCTGCCCGCCGGGCGAAGAAGCCCACGTGGCCCCTTGGCGAGCAGGTGGGTGATTACACCCTGCTCGCCGGGCGAGCGGCCCGCGTGGCACCTTGTCGGGCAGGTGGGCGATCATGCCCTGCCCGCAGGGTGAAGAAGTCCATGTGCCCCCCTGGCGAGCAGGTGGGCGATTACCACTCGGACGGGCGAAGCGGCCAGCGTGGCACCTGGCGGCGTGTGGGCGATCATGCCCCGCCTCACGGTGTCACTTAAGAGGCAGCCAGGTAAGTGGGTGGGCATCTGGGCTCCCCTTGTCAGGCCACAGAGGCGACCAAAGGAATGAGGAGAAGGCTTCACCTCAAAGTCTCCTTCCCTTGACATGCTGCGTCAGGGCCATTAATTGTGAAGAATTCTACTATCGACACGACGACGGCCCATCCCTTTGACGCCTCTCACCAAACCCGTCGCAGGAGTGTCATATCCCGTGGGGACCAGGCGAGGCTACGTAGCGGCATTAAATGGGGCTTGAAGGACAATGCTACAGTGACAGGCGTAATAAATGAGTCATGAGTCAGTGAGATAAGGCTTGAATGATGGGTGTAATTAATGAGTCGTAGATCAGTATAGCGTCATCTTCTCACCTGCCCGGCCCGGCCCGTCTATATAAGGGCGCCTCGGTGCATGGAGGAGAAGGGCGGCACATAGGAGACATAGAGAAAGAAGCACAAGACCAGGAGAACCATTGTAATCACCTCCACACTTCTTCAACAAAGACTTAGCAGGACATAGGGCTATTTCCCGCGCTGGGGGCCTGAACCTAGGTACATCACCGTGTCCATTGATCTGTTAATCCCCGGGATCCATCCTAGAGAGCCATTAGGGTTTCCAGCCACGAAGATGCCCTCTACCGAACTATACCTTCCATCCTGGGAATAGTCAACCCTGTTCGTTGACGGGGTCCTGTCAGGTGGAATACGCCGACAGGGGTGCGCTAGGTAGGGGGCTAGTGGTTGGCTCACCCAGCCATCTCTCCGGCGGATTCCGGTCTTCTGTCCGCAAGGACCTTGCATCTAGGGATGGCGGGTTCACACTCGCAACGACAAGAGGTAGCGGAGGCTAGCCGCGCCCAAAACACGTCCCGGCACTCTCGCCGGACGAGGGATCGCCTCATGCCGCCCCCGCAGGAGGGCGGTGGCGCCCCCCTACAATGGCCGAACTTCTGGTTCGGCGTTGACTGGCCATGGAGGCCGCCACTCCGGCCCAGAACTGGCATGCGGTCCGTCTCCTCCTAGACCACCCTCCGGTGGAACTTGCGGGAGACACCCCGGCCACGCCATGGCTGCGGGATATTGCTGGCCACGTGGATGCGGTCCAGCTCCGCGTAGGGATGCCCGACCGATCTAGGACCGTCGGTACCCCTCAGCCAAGGGTGCACGTCGATTGCACCCAAGCTTCCAGCCGCCCAAGTGGGAAGCGCTTTGGCCAGGAGGGCCAGAGTAAAGGAAAGGGCATGCAAGAAGAAGGTCCTAGCTCCGCGAGGAGCCATGAGGACCAGAGGGTCCATCTGGAGAAGCGTCGCCGGTGGCGCGGCGGTGATTTGCGTGATCACCCGCAGCGTCGTCGCGCTCGCGACGGACGGATGGCCCTTAGGGGTGAGAGTTGCTCTCGTGACTCTCACCTTCAGTGCGAGGTGGAAGTCCGCTCTTCCGACTCTTTGGGAAGTCGCGGTCCGCACTCCCCGACCCGGTCTTTGGCCGGGGGTCAGGTGGACGGCAAGATTCCCCATACGGCGTCGGATGCCAGGCGTTTTCCCGACGGCTGCCCCGCATGGCGTAGCCCGAGAGGTTTCGCCCAGCCTCCATCGAGAAGTACGACGGCACCACCAACCCAGAGGAGTTCCTGCAGATTCTGGCGAGGAAGGCGGTGCGCCTGTCGCGGCCTCCGATTTACGGAGGGTAGGCAGCGCACCCGCCTCAGCCCCCAGATCCAAGAGGGAAGGCGATGGTGCCACCGATGCGGCACATGGGGAAAAGCCTGGCCAAGCGGAGTACCCGGGCGATCACCGTGTGATCGCCACTCTCGGCCGGGAAGGTCAGTGGATGGATCCTATCTTAGCCTTCCTGCGAGACCAAGTGATCCCTAACGATGATGCCTCAACTGAGAAGATTGCACGCAAGGCCAAGTGCTATGCTCTGGTAGGTGGGGACCTATACCGCCAGAGCAGAAACGGAATTCTACTGAAGTGCATCACTCGGGAAGAGGGGAGCACCCTGCTCTCTGATATCCATGGAGGCATGTGCGGGAGCCATATGTCTGGCTGGACGCTTGTCGGTAAAGCGTTCCGCCAAGGATTTTATTGGCTCATCGCCTCAAGGATGCTTATGAAGCCGGTGAGGAGATGCGGCATGCCAATTCTTCGCCAAGCAAATCCACCGACCAGCCCAAGCTCTACAAACCATCCCGCTCTCTGGTCGCATTCGCGGTCCGGGGTTGGATATCCCGGCCTGTTCGCTCGCTGGTTGGGGCTTCACCCACCTGTTCGTTGCCATCGACAAATTCACCAAGTGGGTCAAAGCCGAAGCAATACGTGCCATCACGACTTCCATTGCTATCAAGTTCATCCACGGGATCTTCACCCGCTTTGGAGTCGCCAATCGCATCATCACCGACAACGGCACTCAGTTCACTAGCGTGGCCTTCCTGGAATTCTGCGAGGAGATAGGCACCAAGGTATGCTTTGCTTCGGTGGCCCATCCCAAGAGCAATGGCCAAGCTGAGCATACCAATGCGTTGGTGCTGAGAGGCTTGAAGACTAGAGCATTCAATCGGCTCCATAAGCGGGGGGCGCGGTGGAAGGAATAACTCCAGGCTGTGCTGTGGTCGCTCCGAACCACGCCTAGACGGGCGACTGGCGAAACACCCTTCTTCCTGGTCTACGGCGCAGAAGCTGTCCTCTCGTCCGAGCTGTCATTCGGCTTGCCGCGCGCCTCGACGTTCAGCGAGGAAGGACAAGAAGACTGCCGCGGAGAAGATGTCAACCTTCTGAAGGAGGTGCGTGACCGGGCGGCCTTGCGCGCCACCCGGTACCAGCAAAGTCTCAGGCGGTACCACGCCACCTGGGTCTTCGAGAGAACACTGGCAGTAGGTGACCTGGTCTTGCGCAGAATCCAGACGCATGCCGAGTTCCACAAACTGTCTCCCTGGTGGGAGGGCCCCTTCAAGGTGGTCTCAGTATCTCGACTCGGGGTGGTCCGGTTGGCCACTAAGGACGATCAAGAGCTGGCCAACTCCTTCAATGTGGAGCGGTTGCGCAAATTTTACCCCTAAAAGCTGTAAGTCCCTGTTGGTTTGCTCTGATCGGTTGTGTGGGCAAGTTTTTGCCCCGGCTGATCGACGACTGCTGGCGGTTAGCAAAGTTGATTGCCTAAGGCTTCTGCTTCATTCTCCTTGCTTACCCCTTGGTGGGTGATGTTGCGCAGGGATGTCATGAATTCTGGCAGTTTGGTCGCTCCTTGTTAATCTGCGGTAACACCCGGCCATAGCGTCGTGCGCGGAGGGGCGACCAGGAGCGTGAGTGTGGCACGGTGGCTCAAACGCGGCTCGCACACCTCGGGTTGGCTCCGCGAAGCACCGCTGGCTATCACCGTGAGCACCGCAAGCCCAATACCACTCCTGGGAACTTGCTCCCATACCACGCGATGCCGCGAGCTGGTTCCGAATCACAAGAGCCTAAGTTCCAAAGAAAAGAACCATGACATACCCCCGCAAGAGCTTGCGTTCTTCAATATGTTTCCTACGTACTTTGCATAACGCCTACTTGTGTTTTCAGTAGCTACATGTAATCGCAGATGAAGTGCTGGAGCACTGACCTGATTCAAATGTCCAAGATGGCCCCGTGGCGGCCTGGCGAGAAGGTGGGCAGTCATGCCCTGTTCGCCGGGCGGTAAGTCTGCGTGTGGGCCTGGCAGGCAAGTGGGCGATCACGCCCTGCCCGCTGGGTGAGCAGGTGGGCGACCATGCCCTGCTCGCCGAATGTTGGCTTCCGTGACCAGCCTGGGGGCTGGTCGCCCGGTGGCCTATAGCAAAGATAAGTTGCTCGCCTTAGCAGTATCGGCTTATCTTTCGCATCTGCACCCTGTTGGGTTGAGTTATGCGTGGTTGTCACTGGCCCTGGTAACCTGATGGCTCCTCATTGATAAAAGGAAATGCCCAGCGTTTGTGTCGCAAGGGCAGGTGAACGGGAGTGCGAGTGTGGCATGGTGACTCAAACGCGGCTCCCACACCTCGGGTTAGCTCCACGAAGCACCGCTGGCTGTCACCGCGAGCGCCGCAAGCCCAATACCGCTCCTGGGAGCCTGCTTCCTTGTGGTACAACGCTGTGGTCAGGTTCCAAGAGATCACAAGGATATAAGTTCCAAAAGGAGAGGAGTCAGTGACACCCTTACGCAAAGACTTAAGACCTTGCTTGTCTACGCCCTGCATGTTTTGTGTAATCTTTATTCGCGTCATTGCAATCACTCAAAAAACGCCTAAGTATCGACCTAACCTGAGTGTTTAGGTTCGCATTATGACAAGGCTGGGGGCTGATCACCCAATGATTGAGTTGAGCAAGCACAATCAAAACGCGGACAGGCAAACATGCACAGGTAAAACCGGAAGATGCCAACTTTCATTACATTTGCTAATAGTATTTTGGCATACAGAAAAATAGGAACAAAGAGAAAAAAAGAAAATGAAGGAAGCAGCCTGGGCAATCAGTTGTCATTGGCAACTTGGATGTGCCCATTGTCTTCCTCAGCCTCTGACTCCTCTACCACTGCGCCAAGGTCAGGGCCCTCCGCCGCCATCATGCCGACGACGTGTTCCGCGGCTTCGTGCACGCGCGCCTGCGCCTGGGCCTCATCTCCCTCAATGCCGTCTGCGATGGTCATTGGGTTGAAGGTGGCATCGCGGCTGGCGTAGCATGCCAGCACGAAGGTCACAGTGGCCCTGGCGACCTACTGCCCTTCCTGGACGGGGCGGGCAGCCATGGCGGCTGGTAGGTCGGAGAGCGCCTCAGCGACCCGAGTGATGCAAGGGCGATCGATTGCAGGCCTGCTGGGCGCAAGATCCACCCCCAGCGGCTCCAAGACCCTCGCCATGCGCCGATAGGATGGCCGGAGCATGGTCGCAATGTTGTGCAGCGCCCGCCACTGCTCCTCTGCCGCCTCCCTCCACGCTGCCTCGGCCTCCTGCGCCCGGGCAAGTAAGGTCGCCCCGGTGGCCCTCTCTTGGGCCAGCAGCGCCTCCTTCCTCTGCAGCTCCCCACACAATGCTGCCACCTGTTGCGCCACATAGGCTTCGCGCTGGGTGGCTACTATGTGGAGAGTGTTCGCGGCTGTGAGCGCTTCGCCAAGCTCGGCAAGCAACGCATTCAAGCCGGTGGCGCGGGTAGCGAGGACGACAGGCGAGGGGGAATGGTCTTGGCGCCAAAGAACGCCGATCCATTTGTTTGAGCCAACGGGCGCCCTTGCGCAGAAGTCCCCGCTGTGTCTGTTGGCGCTGCGGATGTCTGCGTGGCTGGGGCACCTTAGCGGGCCGCCCTCGGGGGCGACTTGAAGCTGAAGGAGGTAGCTGGAATCGTAAGCTCGCTCGCAAGGCACCAAAGATGGTTGAGTCGACGCCGCCAGTTGGCGCCGTGGAGTCGGTGCCGGCGAAGACAAGCAGCAGCAGAGTCGGCGCTCGGTGTAGCCGCAAGACGAGGAGGCGGCACGGAGTCGCCACCCCAGATGAAGATGCCGCCGCTTCAGGCGCGCTTGGCGAAGCGGCGAAGACGGCGACAGCAGGAGTTTGGCCCCCGGTGCAGGCCCTCTAGGGGTCCACGCCCGGGGCGTCCAGAGCAATCGTCTGCTTACTCGTGCTCCGGCCATCGACACAGGGCTAGCCCCTAATCACTATAGCCGCAGCCGCACACTACGCGGGACGGTGGAGTCCATCGTCGGGAACGATTGAATGATCCGGAGGCGCTCTGCGAACTCCAGATCGCAGAGCGATCAGGCCTCGGCCGGAAAGTCTAGGCCACTCGGCACTGGCGGGAGCAGCCCTGATAGCCATCTGGAAAGGGTAGGACCATCCAGGTTTCCCTCACCTGTCACCAAAAGAAGACAGGAATATTAGTTGATGGTGACCGCGAAGAAGAATATGTATTCAAAAGAAGAGCAACAGACTTCATCGCTTAAGTGCGTCGCGGTCATGTCATCGCCCCTCAGATATCGCCATGCAGACGGCACGACAACGGCGGGGCTGATCCTCCGAGCCACAAAATCCCGGACTACCAGCGCCCCTATCAGGCCGGCGCCCTGCAACCGATCAATGCGGGCCGCCATCGCCAAGAGCTCCGCCGTCTCCTCAACGGGCGAGCTCCAGCTCTCGCGGGCTTCCGCCCACGTGCAAGGCACCCCAAGGAGGTCGACCCCGATGTCGTCACCGACGTAGAGCCAGTCACTCCGCCACGTCTTCCAGTTGGATCTTGGCCGAAGGAATGTAGTGGGGCCACCCATCATGAGATTTAAGTGGTAGCTCCTCGTGATTCGAAGACGAGGAGTCTGCAGAGGTGAAGAAATAACGGAAGAGGGGAAGATTGGGCATCACCCCCACGAACATCTTGCAGAGGTAGGCGAAGGTGGAGAGAAGGACGATGGAGTTGGGGGAGAGATGGAGATGGTGGATCTCGTAGAAATGGAGGACGGTGAGGAAAAATTCTGAGAATGGTGGCACCAGGCCCATCAAAAGTCCCCAGGTGAAGACGATGATCTCCCCTGGCTCGCAGCTCAGCACGAGGGTCCCCTGGCGAAGGTGGAGGGAGCCCTTGGGTGCCATCTTGGCAACAAAGTCCATCCTGCTCTGGCCAGCGGTGGAAGAAAGAAGAGGCTGCGCCATTGAAGCGGAAGCAAAGTTCTTTGAGTAAGGAAGGAGAAAAGGCAAAGGGCAAAGTGCGAGAAGATCAGAAAGCGTGAACCGCTGCGTGGGGGCGTGTATATATATAGACCCCCCCACGAAGACGGTTCGCGAATAGGCAAAAATATATGACGCTTCGGGTCCCAAGAAAAATCGGCAGAAGTGGCGAGGACCGAGGCGGTTGCGTGCTCAGAAGTGGTGGGCCCATCCAGGAATGCGACAGCGTTAAATGAGGTCTAAAAAGGACAGGCACGTGTTTCAAGATGGCCTCAGGGCCTACTGTTGGTGTACTTTGCACCGGGGTACCCTCTCCGCCGCAGAAATTACAGGCCCAAGAAGCGGCCTAGCCCAGCGTGGTGCCCTGGCGGGCAGGTGGGCGATTACGCCCTGCTCGCCGGGTGAGCGGCCCGCGTGGTGGCCTGGCGGGCAAGTGGGCGATCATGCCCCGCCTGGCCAGCGAAAACCCACGTGGCCCCTAGCGAGCGGTGGGCGACACGCCGCCGCTAGGTGAGCGGCAGCGTGGTGCCTGGCAGCAAAGTGGCGGTCATGCCTCGCTTGCCAGCGAAGAAGCCCGTGGCCCTTCGCAGCGGTGGGCGACACGCCTACTCACCGGGCATCACGAGCGAAGAAGTTTACGTGGCCCCCTAGCGAGCAGGTGGGCGATTACACTCGCCACCGGGCGAGCGGCGCAGCGCGCCGGGCGGTAGGTGGCGGTCATGCCTCGCCCCGGGCGAAGAAGCCCACGTGGCCCTCACCAAACAGTGGGCGACATACCGCCATTGGGCTAGCGCTCGCGTGGCGCCCTGGCGGGTAGTTGGGCGATCATGCCCTGCCCGCCGAGCGAAGAAGCCCATGTGCCCCATGTCGAGCAGGTGGGCGATTACGCCCTGCTCGCCGGGCGAGCGGCCCGCGGGGCACCCAGTCGGGCAGGTGGGCGGTCATGTCCTACCCGCGGGGCGAAGAAGCCCACGTGGCCCCCTGGCGAGCAGGTGGGCGATCATGCCCTGCCCGCCAGGTGAACAAACCCACATGGCCCCCTGGCGAGCAGGTGGGCGATTATGCCCTACTTGCTCGGTGAGCGCCCGTGGCACTGGCAGCAAAGGCAATATGCCCTACCCGCCGGGCGAAGAAGCCCACGTGGCCTCGGGCGAGCAGTGGGCTATTACGCCGCTCACGGGCGCATCACGCAAAGAAGCCACGCGGCCTCGGCGCGGCGGTGGGCGATTACACCGCCACCGGCGAAGCGCGCCCACGCCGCTTTAGCGGCGGTGGGCGGTCATACCGCCACGGGCGAAGAAGCCCACGGGCCCTCGCCGAGCATGTGGGCGACATACCGCCGCTAGGCGAAGCGCTCGCGTGGCGCTCGGGCGCGTGGGCGATCATGTTCAGCCCGCCAGCGGCGAAGCCCACGTGCCCTATGGTGAGTCAGTGGGCGACATACTTTACTCGCCGGGCGAAGCGTTCGCGTGGCGCTTCGACGGCGGTGGGCGGTCATGCTCGCCATGGGCGGCGAAGCCCACGGGCCTCGGCGGCAGTGGGCGATTCGCCCTTTCGCCGGCGGCGAGTAGCCGCGTGGCGCTACGGTGGGCGGTGGGCGGTCATGCTCGCCTGGCCGGGCGAAGAAGCCCACGTGGCCTCGGCGAGTAGGTGGGCGACACGCCCGCTCACGGCCGAGCGGCCGCGTGGCGCCTTGGCGGCGGTGGGCGGTCATGCTCGCCACCGGTAGGCGAAAAAGCCCACATGGCCTGGCGGCAGTGGGCGACACGCTCGCTAGCCGGGTGAGCGACTCGCGTGGCACCCTAGCGGCGGTGGGCGATCTTGCCCGCCCACCGGCGAAGAAGCCCACGTGGCCTCGGCGGCGGTGGGCGACATACCGCCGCCCAGCGAAGCGGCCGCGTGGCTCCCTTTAGCGGCGGTGGGCGATCATGCCCTTTCACGGGCGAGCGGCCCGCGTGGTGTCTTGGCGGGCAGGTGGGTGATCATTCCCTGCCCGCCGGGTGTCGGCTTAAGAGGCGGCCTGGCAAGTAGGCGGGCGTTTGGGCCCCCCTTGTCAGGCCACGGAGGCGACCAAAGGAATTAGGAGAAGGCTTCACCTCGAAGTCTCCTTCCCTTGACATGCTACGTCAGGGCCATTAATTGTGAGGAATTCTGCTATCGACACGACGACGGCCCATCCCTCTGATGCCTCTCACCAAACCCGTCGCAGGAGTGTCATATCCCAGGTGGACCGGGCGTGGCCACGCAGCGGCATTAAATGGGGCTTGAAGGACAAGGCTACAGCGACGGGCGTAATAAATGAGTCAAGAGTCAGTGAGATAAGGCTCGAATGATGGGTGTAATTAATGAGTCGTAGATCAGTATAGCGTCATCTTCTCACCTTCCCGGGCCAGCCCGTCTATATAAGGGTGCCTCGGTGCATGGCGGAGAAGGGCGGCACATAGGAGACATAGAGAAAGAAGCATAAGACCAGGAGAACCATTGTAATCACCTCCACACTTCTTCAACTAAGACTTAGCAGGACGTAGGGCTATTTCCCGTGCTGGGGGCCCGAATCTGGATACATCACCGTGTCTATTGATCTGTTGATCCCTGGGATCCATCGTAGAGAGCCATTAGGGTTTCTAGCCACGAAGACGCCCTCTACCGAACCATACTTTCCATCCTGGGAGTAGTCAACCCTGTTTGTTGACGGGGTTCTGTCAGGCGGAATACGCCGATAATTACGATGTGTGCATTAATTGGGTAATATCAGTATAATATTAGGAAAATATTTGTGGGATTAGTACAATATTGGAATAACTAGTAGTACACAAAATGACAGCATTAGTAGGTGGAGTAGCACAAGAAATGATAAACTGGGCGCAACGAATTGTACATGAAATGGCATCAGTACTTGAATAGTGCCTGAATTGAGGAGATATAATTTTTCCCGAAGTGGCCTGTTGATACAAATAATGTGCGAAAATAGCCCTTATAAAATTGTAAAAATTAGAAAATAATATTGCGGTTATGAAATGCTAAATTAAGCCAAAAAATTAGAGCACTCGCTATCTGATGCTTTGGATATAAAAAAATTAAAGAAATTACAACAAATCATACGTTGGTATTTAATGTACGTGTAGGTGCTAAATGGTAGAAATTTAAGATTTGTCTATGTTTTATGGTGACGGTGTTGTTCGAGAGGGTCCATATGGGGTGGACCTTTCGAACTACGAAAGGAAGGTGATCCGAGCTCCGGGTCTAACGGAGATGACTCTAGCCGACCTCCGTTCGTGTGTGAGAAGCGCATTCGATCGGGAGACTGCCCGAAAGAAGCTCATAATCGAGACGGTGCATGCTAAAGTCATAGGAGGTTCCACCAACTACGTGTAGGACCTATGCAAGATCGTGGGAAGCACAACGTGGGGGGAATACATGCAAATTGTGATGAACCCTAAAGCGTTGATACACCGTCGGCCGATGGTGTATGTGCGCTTCCTGGATAGAGGCGAAACTTCTAGTCCCCTCGGTGGTGGTGGCCTTGAAGCATCGTCTGGGGCCACCGGTGGGGACATTGGTGCGGATGACTTTTGGGCGAATGAAGACATTGGATAGTGGTGGTCCACTCACATTGACTGCCACGAGCACCTGGAAGGCATGACGGATGAAGCAATATTCGATGAAGATGAGGAAATCGACACGGATAGCAACGGAGATGACGATGCAACTCCAGTCGATGGCATTGTGTCCACTGATGTGGGGTACGTGTCTTCTCGGTTGGACGATCTGGCGATGACCTCTCTCGTGCTACCAGACGAAGCCAGCACTGAGTAGGCCTTCGATCAGGACACTCTGCTGGTAGGGCAACGCTTCCCTACGAAGGGTGCCGCCCAGCAAACAATTGCTGGATATGCGGTAAACATCAACCGCACATATCGGGTGTACAGGTCGAACCAGGAGACCTACATTACAGGGAGCTGTGGGCGGGGCAAGTGACCTGGTCTCAGAATGACGCTTTGAAGCGGAGCAGCCGTGGACGGTGGCGGTCACGGCGAATCCGTAATGATATGGACACAAGTCAGGTAGGAGACGGACGAACTGCACGGAAGTGCCGTGTATGCAGGACAGTGAGACATACAATGAAGAACTGCCCTAATAGGGCTGGCTCATCGACCCATCCATAGCGACCATGATAATGTGTCGTCATGTAACTTTCTCTGTGTGAGTAGTACCTTCATGTAATCTTTTTTTGGTAATGTAATAGCATGTACCATGCTACCTATGTCATGTTACCTAATTAATGTCATGTCGTGACATGTTATGCATTGGTATATCATTTAATGTTATTTTTTGTGTGTGATTAGTACCTTCATGTAATTTTGTTATTTTGTTATGTAATATTATGTAATGTCTTGTCGTCACATTTTATTTGTTGTTATCTTAATTCATGTTATTCTTTATCTTTCTTATATTAATTTTTGTTTCATTTTTCTTCTCGCAGGACATGGTTGGACACCAGCAGACTTTGCTTGACCCGTACTACGATGCCAAGCATCGTAGCAGGCTTTGGCTTACAGGTGTCGTACCACCATCTTTCGTTCTCAGGGCCCCGAAGGAGCATTGGCCCTTGGACGAGCGGTACGTTCCCACTCTACGGGAGTCTGGGCTATTGCTGCTAGCCCGCATGATGGACATCGGGCAATCCTTCACTTTTGACAGGGCTCTCTTCTCCGCGCTAGTCGATCGTTGGAGGCTGAAGACCCACACTTTCCACTTCCGCTGGAGGGAGATGACCATCACACTCCAGGATGTTTCATACATTACCGGCTTGCCTATCAGGGGCAGGCCAATAGTTCCACCACTGAGGAGGCCTGACTAGAAAATAAGGTTACAGGAAAGGTTTGGTCATGAAGTCCCTAAGCAGAGTCTGGGGGTTCTAATGTCGTGGCTTCGCCGCTACATCCGATGCCCCAATGATGCACCTGAGAACATGGTGAGGACTCACCTTGTCGCATACTTGCTCTTCCTGTTTGGCTGGGTGTTGTTCTCTACAGCACAGGGAGATCTTGTGTACCCTAGCTACATCCACATCGTGGAGGCTTTGGCTGACGCCCACCTCGATGACGTCCCTCAGTTCAGTTTTGGATCAGCGGTGCTCTGCTCCACATACAGCGGATTGTGCGCGTCTTCCGCGAAGACAACGGGGGAGGAGTCCGTTCTTGCAGTGTGCTACTTGTTGCTGCAAATCTGGTCTTTGGAGCACTTTCCTGTGGGGCGCCCGTACTTTCGGGGGCCTGTTCACCCATATCGTTGGAGGCTGAGTTCTACGGTGGACACCCGAATGATGGTCCCACCATGGGTACTCGGTGGACAGCTTCCTACTTGAGATGAGCTAGGGATAAGCCTAAGAGAGTCTACCCTGAGTTTCACAACCACTTTGAGACCCTACATGAGGATGACATAATATGGCAATCCTGGACATCTGAGTTGTTGGTCACTACAGCGCCATATGGATTGTCACATCAGTGTGTTCAGGATGGTGCTTACTGGTTGACGACGTGCCACCTCGTGTTCTATCATATGGTGAAGGCGTACTGCCCAGCTAGGGTCAAGCGCCAATTTGGACTTCAACAGGAAATCCCACCTCAAGTTGGCCCGCCTTTGCCACGAAAAAAGCATATGTACGTTTCATTCATAAATATGAACTGTAATTTGTAATTATAATTTGTAACTTACAACTTTCATTCTCACAGGCAATCTCGGAAGGGCCAAAGGAGCGATAAGTGGTGTGGCACACAGTTACTATGGACGACTGCATGGGAGCAGTCCACCACAGAGCAGGTCATAGTGGAGGGTCGACTGTACGACCTTGAGTCGTACGTCGCGTACTTGGAGTGGTACGTGCCTTGTACACATGCACGACTTACTGGGACACCTCCCTCAAGGCTCGAGGAGGTCACAGATGTCGAGCGGTTGGCCCTCGGCCACCCAGTACACCGTGCAGCACACTAGGATGATGCGGTACAAACATACATTACATTTCAAATCAAATTCCTTTTACTAATCATGTTTTTGTGCAGTACGATCGTGCCAACCGTATCTTCCAGGAGACTACTACTGTACTAGAGCATGGGAGGCATAACACTGTGTCCAGCCTACTAGGGGTTATATGCGTTTATTAGAGACGATGCCAAGGCCATCATGAAGACATTGACATGCGGGCGTCACAGTGATGTTGCCGCACGGGGTGCTGGGCAAGACGCTCGTCCTCCATCTCCCAGGTCGTCACACCTGAGCATGGTCGGAAGACGATCGAGCTTTGCACGATCGTCTTCTTCTCAACATGGTCTTCAGGATTTGCAGGTACGACACGTACATTTAGTTTTCATACTTTAAACTACTGACCTAATATTTCTTATTTAGTAATGCCATATCCATCTACAGTGCAAACGCGGTGATCAATCTCTCCTTCCTTCATCGTCTAGGCCCGATTGAGACTTGCTTGAGTCCGCGCGGGTACGTTTACTGCAAGATTTCAGCTTCGTCCAGGCCTATACCCCTCACGCCTTCCGTAGTTTCGATGCTAGCACATCATCCATGCTGGCGCCATGTCAGGTACGTTACCTTTGGTTGAAGTTATTACCTGCTATCAAACATAACTTTTTCAGAGGTACCTAATATTTTCATTCATATCACATTTTCTCGCAGGACATGCATAGGAATCAAACTCTTCTTCCACCGTCGACAGCTGCTGAGGTACATACACTGACTGACATGGACACCCTCGATCAGCAGTTGCCACCAGCAAATTATGGTTAGGTTGCGTTTGCACTGGCACGCTTACCGCAGCGCCCACCTCAGTAGACTTGGTTGATGCTAGGGCAGGTATGTTTGTGCACCTCAAGTTATTCCCAATGTGACGCCGTGCTAACAGTACATGTGCGCAAGTATATAGGGAAGAGTTCTACCAGTGGGCACCATAGTATACGACCCCGCAACCGTCATCGGTAAGTGTTTCATGTAATTTAAATGCACCTCTTTTTCACTATGGCACTAATAGTGCATTCCAATGTAGCCTCTAGGGTGGGTGGACAACATGTTGGATACAAAAACCTCGCCAGCCAACTTGACGACGCCCCTCCCGTGACACAACACACACAGTACGAGTTGCGTAGCATGACTTATGAGCCTGACCGGTTCATGTTCCTGGAAGACCAACTCCACCATCAGTGAAAGCGGTGACCAGATCAGAGTTGAGGTTTCAAGAAAGTGACTGGTTATATTGTTGTAATGAAGTTCGTATGTGTAATTCTTGTAATGAAGTTCGTATGTGCAAATGAAGTGTGCATTGAAAGAATTTACCTTAAAACCATCTTTCTCAATAGCAATGACCACAATGAAATTTCCAATACAAGTGGAAGCTTTAAGATTTGATTCCTTCGGGTTGGAGCATTTCTCTTTAGAAGACGATGCCTTTATATCCCGTTCCTCTTCTTATGACCATAAATGCTGGAGACCCAATCCAAGTCAGCAGCACAACTTTTATTGCTTGGACTAGAAGAGAACTTGAGAAACTCATTCTTCGTTGGTTGTATCCCCCAGTAAATCAAAGAACTAAGAGCAACCCTTTTATACAGTTCTTCGTTCGTTTGTTCTGGACCGCTGGAACTGTGCGCGCACAGTGAGTTCCAGTGGTTCTAGTCCGCTAGAACTCAGCGGTATTTTTTTTCCTAATGTCGGTGGGGCCCGGCGCTGCGCGCTTCTGCTGCTATTTTTTGTGAATTTTTTTATTTATCGATAGGCACCCTTGGCCTATATAAGGGCGATAGTTGCCCATTTATACCACCCACCCTGGCTGCCTTCCTTCTCAAGGAGCAAGAACGAGAGGAAAGGTAGAACCGAGAGGAGAGGAAAGAAAAGAGAGAAAAGAAGAGAGAAGGGAAGGAGAAGAGAAAAAAAGAGAGGGAGGAAAGAATAAAAAGTAGAGGATCAACAAAAAATGCCGAGGCATGCAAGTGGATAGGGAAAGGAAAAGGGGAAAGCAAAGGAAGAGGGAGGTGTTTCGTACTGGCTGCGCAATTCAGCATACCAGGACCTCTTCCTACCTCATGGGACTGTCCCACCGATGTGTTTGTGTGGAGATCCTTGCAGGCTTGTTTGCTCTTGGGAAATTCCAACTTGGAAGATGAGGAATTGGAAGTGCCGCAACTACGCCTTCGACCCGCTAGAAAAGAGCCTAAAGAATCGCCAGATGTTAGCAATTATACATGTTTCATAATATTTCTACATGAAACTTTGCTAATTTATGTTTCATGCAGTCGCCTCCGCCACTGTGTGAATTTGAGCAGTGGTTTGACATGGAGTTCAGGCGGCAGCTTTAAGAGCAGCGTGATGCCGCACACGAGAAGGCACGTCGAAAGGAAGCGGAGGAGTAGGAGGCCGAGAGAGAGAGACGAAACGAGAGAGGGCACGTCGTGCCAAAGAAACCCCACCGAAGGCATGGGCGAAGGGGAAGTGGCCTCGATCCATTTAGTAGACATCAAGTTGAACCATTATTTTCCTTGTTCGTGATGCTCCTCCCAGTTTTAATTCGTAATAAAGAGTGTGGCTTACCTTATTTTCTGCAGTAACTTCTGATTTGAGAATCGCCCTCTCTCTAATCTCCCTCTCGCACCCTCGTTTTGCAATAAAGAAATTTCGAACTATTCGTCCTCACGATAGGAATTTGTGAAAATCAAAAAAGGCACACCCGGGCTGCAGCATGTTGTCATTTCAATCTAAAAAGCAGGTTGCAGCGTGTTGTCGTCTCAGTCTGAAAAAACGTGGTGCAGCGTGTTGTCATCTCAGTCTGAAAAAGTAGGCTGCAGCGTGTTGTCGTTTCAATCTGAAAAAGCAGTGGGTGGCAGGGTGTTGTCACTTCGCTCTGAGGTCGGTAGAGTCGTGTCCGTCGGTCTGAGATGGGCAGTGTTTTGTCGCTTGGTGGTGTGCCGAGTGTTGTCCTGTATAAAAGGGTTGCTCTCAGTTCTTTGATCAACCTGGTTTTATTCAATGCTTAACTATGATTTGTCATCAAATTTACGCACACTGAAAGCGAATGTCGAACAACGAAATTTGATTTTTTTTGAAAAAATTCAACTAGCAAATAACTTTCTAAAATACTATGTGAAATATCATTGACAAATATGTATTTTTTGAATTTATCGAACACTTGTTTGAACTCTAAATTTTTAGCAACTGTCAAAATACAACTGATTTTTTCTGTGTTTTGCAATTCTTTTAGCTCAAGGTATATTTCTCCGCTCTCCCTAACCACTGTAAAAAAAATCCATTGCGTCGCGATCGTGCAAAACAAGAATCTCGCCGGCCCCAACCGCTTGAAATAATATTGCATGCTCAGTCCACTGAATTCTCAAGATTTCGTCGCAACCATACCTATTTTAAGAAAAAAAATTATATACAAATGGGGGCTACTACACTAAAAAAATCAGAGTCATTTTTTCCTTCTTTCTAACGGAATCGATGTGCTTAAATTTTTTAGTGACAATAGACATCCATGATTTCAGTGAGTCAAATTTATCACTCACCAAAAAAGAATGACGAACAATGAATTTTTTTTGGAAATACTATATGAAATATCGCTGATAAATATGAATTTTTCTAAATTTAAAAAATTTATTGAACACTGCTTTAAACTCTATAGCGAGTTTCAAAATAAAATGGACTTATTTTTTTGTCCTCAGAAATCGGCATTCGAAAAAAATGCGCCCGAGTTCCTACGGTCTGGAACCACTGAAACTCACTGTGCGTCGCAGAGTTCCAACACTATTCCGCCGATTCCAATAAAAAAATTGACTGGTAGTAAAAAAAATGAAAAAAATAAAACCAGCGGACTAGATCCGCTGGAGGTGAATAAAAAATTTCAAAAAAATTTCCAGTGGATCCAGTCCGCTGGATTCGCCTATAAAAAATTTAAAAAAATTCGCAGACGGGATTTACTGGAGGTGACTGTACGGAGGCCAGTTCTGAAATTTCACCCACCCCACGGCTATTTTTGAAAAAAAAATTACAAAGATGAGGCCCGAACAGTAAAAAAAATTGTTGTGTGACTTGTGCCTGCTATGCTAGAATCTTTGTATGTCCTTACCATATGTTGGATAAAGAAAAATGGTATTTGATTCATAACAACACTTTTCACATATCTAAGCTTACTTCTTGGCTACAGTGGCAGGGCCGTCACAGTGATGTTACCGCACGGGGTGTTGGGCGAGATGCTCGTCCTCCATCTCTTAGATCGTCACGCCCGAGGATGGCCGGAAGACGATCGAGCTTTGCATGATCGTCTTCGTCTCAGTGTGGCCTTCAGGATTCACAGGTACGACAAGTACATTTAGTTGTCATACTTTAAACTACTAACCCAGTGTTACCTATTTGGTAATGCCATATCCTTCTACAGCACGAACGCGGTAATCAATCTCTCTAGCACGAACGCGATGATCAATCTCTCCTGCCTTCATCATCTAGGCCTTCATCGTCTAGGCCCGATCGAGACTTGCCTGAGTCCGCACGGGTACGTTTACCGCAAGATTTTGGCTTCGCCCAGGCCTATACCCCGCACGCCTTCCATAGTTTCGATGCTAGCACGTCATCCACGTAGGCGCCACGAGAGGTACATTACTTTTGGTTGAAGATATTACCTGCTATCGAACATAACTTTCTCAGAGATACCTAACATCACATTTTCGTTCGTATCATGTTCTCTCACAGGACACACGTAGGGATCAAACCCTCCTTCCACCGTCGACAGCTGCTGAGGTACATACACCAACTGACATAGACACGCCCGATCAGCAGTTGCCACCAGCAAGTTATGGTTAGGGTGCGTTTGCACCAGCACGCTTACTGCAGCACCCACCTCAGCAAAGTTGGTTGGCGCTAGGGCAGGTATGTTTGTGCAACTCAAGTTATTCCCAATGCGACGCCGTGCTAACAGTACATGTGCGCAGGTATCTAGGAAAGAGTTCTCCCAATGGGCACTGCAGTATACGACCCCGCAACTGTCATCGGTAAGTGTTTCACGTAATTTAAGTGCACCCCCTTTTCACTACGGCACTAACAGTGCGTTCCAATGCAGCCTCTAGGGTGGGTGGACAACATGTTAGATACGCAAAACCTGGCCAGCTAGCTTGACGACGCCCCTCCCGTGACACAAGACACACAGTGCGACTTACGCAGCACGACTTACGAGCCTGACCGGTTCACGTTCCTAGAAGACCAACTCCATCGTCAGCGAAAGCGGTGACCAGATCAGAGTTGAGGTTTTGAGGAAGTGATCAGTTATATTGTTGTAATGAAGTTCGTATATGTAATTCTTATAATGAAGTTCGTATGTGCAAATGAAGTGTGCATTGAAAAAATGTTACCTTAAAACCATCTTTCTCAATAGTAATGACCACACCAAAATTTCTAGTACAAGTGGAAGCTTTAAGATTTGATTCCTTCGAGTCGTAGCATTTCTATTTAGCAAACGATGCCTTTATATCTCGTTCCTCTTGTGACGACCATAAATGCTAGAGACCTAATCCAAGTCAGCAACACAACTTTTATTGCTTGGACTAGAAGAGAACTTGAGAAACTCATTCTTCGTTGGTTGTATCCCCCAGTAAATCAAAGAACTAAGAGCAACCTTTTTATATAGGAAACCATTATTGAACATCAAACCATCAGGCAGATTACATAAGCCATAGGTAACGGCTTTGTCAGGATGAGTTGTCAAAGAAGGAATCATCCATCACCTTTTGTAGTGACAAGTTGCAACACACTGCACAATCCGAGTGGCCACTCACTGCCTACTTTTAACTTTGAATTGACCACTTATTCTACAGTACATTTGTCGGTACTGAGACCTTACATGCATGACTGCCTTTTCAACCGGACTTGACTACACACTCCAGCTTTTTGCTGACCGTCTCCAACACTTAGTCCATACACCACCCATTCGAGGCTATAAAAGGCCAAACCGCAGGCACACAAACATAGCTCCCACTCACATTTCACCATGGCTGGATCCTCTAGCAAAGCATTCTCGTGGACACTTGATATGAGTAGCATAGCCCTTCATTACACGTTGAAGGTTACGCGTAATGGGAAGGATGATCCGTTCTAGGAACAATACAAGAGGACGTCCAATCAGCACTGAAGGAGGCATGTAGCTATGTTGTATCCCAATTTTATGAATTCCCTAAGGCATGTACGTAGTTCACTTGCCATGCTATTCTAGTTATTGTACTTATTGCACTTTGTAATATCAATACTGGGTTTTATTCAATGTTTAATTATGATTTGTCGTCAAATTTACCGCACACTGAAAGAGAATGCCGAACAACGAAATTTGATTTTTTGGTGAAAAAATTCAACTAACAAATAATTTTTTGAAATACTATATGAAATATCACTGACAAATATGATTTTTTTGAATTTATCGAACGCTTGTTTGAACTCTAAATTTTTAGCAACTGTTAAAATAAGACTGACTTTTTCTGCGTTTTGCGCTATTGCCACCCAACCATATGGCGACAAAGGTATAGTTTTCCAATTCTTTTAGCTCAAGGTATATTTTTCGGCTCTCCCTAACCACTGTAAAAAAACCCAGTGCGTCGCGACCGTGCAAAACAAGAATCTCACCAGCCCCAACCGCTTGAAATAATATTGCACGCTTAGTCCACTGAATTTCTGGAATTTCGTCATGACCATACCTATTTTCGGAAAAAAAATTATACACAAATGGGGGCTACTACACTAAAAAAATTGCAGCCGATGGTATCCACAGCAAAATATTTTTTCCTTCTTTCCAACGAAATCGATGTGCTTAAATTTTTTAGCGATAATAGATATTTGCGATTTCAGCGAGTCAAATTTATCACACACTGAAAGAGAATGACGAACAACAAAATTCAATTTTTTGTCAAAAAATTCAAATGACAAATAATTTTGTGAAATACTATATAAAATATCGCTGACAAATATGATTTTTCTGAATTTATCGAAAGCTGTTTTGAACTCTAAATTTGTAGCAAGTGTCAAAATAAAACTAACTTTTTCTATGTTTTTGAAAAAATTTCACGACCATAATTATTTTCAAAAAAATTATATGCAAAGGGCTATTACAATACGAAAATTTCGCAGTCGATGGTATCCACGCCAAAATATTTTTTTGATGTGTCTAAATTTTTTAGCGAGAAGAAACATGCTATTTTTAACGATAGAAAATTGCCAAGACCACAAAAGTTGGAAAAAAATCCCGCAAGTTCCAGCGGACTGGAAACACTGGAACTCACTGTACCGCCGGTTGAATTATACTGTGCGCGCATAAAAAAAAAGCAAGCAAATCTCTGTGGCCAAAAAAAACAAAAACAGATCCAGTGGATCCGCTAGATTAAACTGTGCGTGTAAAAAAGAGCAAGCAAATCTCCGTCGCCCAAAAAAAAAGAAAAATTAGATACAGCGGACTGGATCTACTGGATTATACTGTGCGCGTGTAAAAAAAAGCATGCAAATCTCCGTCGAAAAAAAAACAAAAATCAGATCCAGCGGACTGGATCCGTTGGAGGTAATAAAAAAATTAAAAAAATTTCTAGCGGATCCAATCGGCTGGATTCACCCAAAAGAATTTTAAAATTTTTTCCCACGGACGGGCTCCGCTGAAAGTTATTATTAAGAGGCTATTTCTGAAATTTCTTCTGCTAAATAGCTATTTACAAAAAAAAAACCACGTAAACCAGGTTAAAACAGTAAAAAAAATCCCAACGCAAGGGATCGGTTATCGGATCCTTCTAGTGGTTATCTGGAACAGAGTTGCACCCAATGTCAGTGACAATGAGTGTCTATGCGAGGACGCCGTCTCCATGCGCAACCGCCGTCCCCTTTCCAAAATCGGAGCAGGTTTGCGACGTCACTGATTACATACATGCGTGACAGTGATTCAGTGAATGTCCAAGCGATGCGAGCCCTGACGTCATGGCAATCTCCGCAGTCCAACCTGCAGCGTCATACATCAGTCGTGTGTGCATACGCAGTGCACGGTCTCGGGGCCTGCATATAATATAATGGCAAGAGCTCAGCAGCTTGCCACAGCCGCAGCCCATGAGAAGCAAGGTAGTACCCCTTTCGCAGACGGCAAGCAAGCGATCAACCATCCAGCTCAATTCCTAGCTGCGCGAGAGATGGAGAGAGCCACCAAGCCTCACTTCGTGCTCTTCCCATGGACAGGAAGCATTAGCCACGTCATCCCCATGACCGACCTCGGCTGCCTCCTCGCATCGCACGGAGCAGTGGTCAGCATCGTCACGACGCCGGTCAATGCGGCGATAGCGCAGAGCCGCGTCGACCGCGCCACGGCGCCGCAGGGCGCGGCGATCACGGTCACCGCGATCCCGTTCCCGGCCGCTGATGCCGGCCTGCCCGAGGGCCGCGAGAGGATGGACCTCCTCCGGTCCCAGGATGAGGTGCCTCTCTTCTTCGTGGCCAACAAGGGGTTCGGCGAGGCCGTGGCGCAGTACTGCCTCCGCGAGGCGCCCCGCCGACCGAGCTGCATCATCTCTGGGATGTGCCAGACGTGGACGCTGGGCTTGGCGCGCGACCTCGGCGTGCCCTGCTACGTCTTCCACGGCTTTGGCGCGTTCGCTTTGTTGTGCATCGAGTACTTGTACAAGCACAGGCCGCACGAGGCGGTCGCGTCTGCCGACGAGCTGTTCGACGTCCCGGCCATGCCGCCGTTCGAGTGCAGGCTGTCGAGTAGGCAGCTGCCGCCGCATTTCATGCCAGCCACTTCCGTCGGCGGCAAGGCGTTGCAGGGGATGCGGGAGTTCGACGTGGCCGCGGATGGCATCGTGGTGAACAGCTTCGAGGAGCTGGAGCACGACTCCACGGCGCTCCTCGCGGCGGCCACGGGCAAGAAGGTGTTCGCCGTTGGGCCCGTCTCTCTGTGCTGCTCACCAAGCATCGATCCTCAGGCCATGCCAAATGACGCGAGGCGATGCATGGCGTGGCTGGACGCCAAGGAGCCAAAATCCGTGGTGTACGTCAGCTTCGGCAGTATCGGGCGTATGCCATCCGCGCAGCTCATGGAGCTCGGCATGGCTCTGGTCTCGTGCCCATGGCCTGTCCTCTGGCTTATCAAGGGCGCCGACGCCCTGCCCGACGACGTCAAGAAGTGGTTACGCGAGAATACTGATGGTGACGGTGTCCCGGGTAGCAAATGCCTGGTGGTGCGCGGTTGGGCGCCCCAGGTGGCCATCCTGGCCCACCCAGCCATCGGCGGCTTCTTGACGCACTGTGGATGGGGCTCCACTCTGGAGGCTATCGCTGCCGGCGTGCCGATGGCCACCTGGCCTTTTTTCGCCGAGCAATTTATCAACGAGAGGCTCATCGTGGATGTGCTTGGCATTGGGGTGTCCGTCGGTGTGACGAAGCCAACAGAAAATGTCTTGACCGCCAATAACGCCGACGGCAACGAAGCGGAGGCAGAGGCCGAGGTGGGGATGGAACAGGTGACGAAAGCTTTGAAGATGCTGATGGATCAAGGGGCTGAAGGGGAGGGGAGGAGGAAGAAGGCTCAGGACCTGATGCTGAAGGCGACGGGTGCTTTGGAGAAGAGAGGGTCATCCTACATTAATCTGGAGAGGTTGATCCAATCTTTTGTCTGAACCTCGATATTGTCACTGACATGTGGGTTCTCACGGTGAGTCACATATTTTAGAGTACTTAGTTATTTGGTGTCATGTGTTTTCGTCGAATTAAGTTATTTGTTTTATTGATTGCAGCAAGTGTGATTCAAATATTCGTTGTGTTGTGTTGTATGCTAATAAGAGAAGGGGGATTTGAGATAACGCCACTGAGAAAACCGGTATTATTTGAAATTCTGCTCAAAATGGTTAAAGAATGTTGTAAATTTTTTCAGTAATCTAGCAGCCGATAAGTGAGTGCTAGATCTACGAATTTTTTGATATGCATAAATTTTATAAAATACATACATATATATATTATTTAATAAAGATTCGCCAATATACAATTGGGACATGGGTTTTGTGTACTTAAACTGCAATGCACTACTAATCTATGCGGCTTGTTGAAACGCTTCGAGAAGTTGAAAATGAGCATAGACCTGACTGGGACACATGCCATTATATCTCCATCTAAAAATTGAATTTCAAATAGCATACTATACATACATCTCAATGAACTGATATAAAGGCTGTATACGTCACTACAGGAATCTATACTGTTTTCATCGGCCCACATTATTTTCGTCGGTCAAAAAAAGACCGACATAAATAACTGATTAATTTCGTCGATTACGTATAACTAACGAGATTAAAAGTATTTTCATCAGTATCTTTGACAAGACCGACGAAAATAATTGAGTCATCGCATTCAGGGGATTCAAAATGTTTTTAGACTATTTTCATCGGTCTAGGCCGACGAAAATAGTACACGTGGCGGAGGCGAGCTATTTGCGTCGGCCTCGGCCGACGGAAATAAGACACGTGGCCTGCAATTGTATTTTCGTCGGCCCCGGCCGATGAAAATAAGACACATAGACTGCAGTTGTATTTTCGTCGGACCCGGAGTTCTCCTCACTGAGACCCAAGTCGATGATGAACGAACATTCTGAGACCATCTTCTTTTCTCTAGCTCTACTGCTATTCTCATTCTACTACTACTTTCCGACAGTAGAGCACTTACTTGGTCCTAGCTGGCTTGGTTTTTGAGTTGAAGAAGTGAAGATCGGGTTGAGGTATAGGTTGAGGGCCGATCTCTGACTTGAGGTTACGACTCCTCCTCCTGGTTCCCTGATCTTCTTCCTCCTGGCCGGCTTCACCTCCATGCTGACTTCTTGTGGATCGGCTGGAAAAGAGTTGAGCTTGTGGCTACACTTGCTTTGTTGCTTTCGGCTGGGAGGTGATGATCTCTTGTGAGATGGCAATGGAAAAGGTTCCCTTTCTTGTGGGTTTCGGCTGCAGCAAGCTACTCTCCTGATGCTTGGCTGAATGCAAGGGCTGAGCTGCACTTTGCCTCTTTCTCTGGTGTTGGCCGAAGGGCTTGCTAGCAAAAGCATTGGTTGGGCAAATGCATTGCATCCAGTTTGGACTCTTGGGTCTTGCGCAAGGGTAAAGGGGAGATGAATCTCCCTGCAGCTTTTGGCTTCAGGCTTCACTTTTACCCTTTTACTTTTACTGCTTTCCTTTCTTACCATTTTACCATGCAAATTGACCTCCTTTACTGAGTTACCCCATTACTTCTACTCTCTTACTCATGTACTGCCACCTCAATTGCTCCATCTAGGTATGAGCATATATATACATGCTTATGCACTTGCTATGCTCATTACATGCTTAGGCTTAATTAGAAATCTTAATGCATGTTTAGAACTAATCATGATGCTAATGCCATGCTTATGCTTAATTATACATGGATGATGAAGGGGATTAGGGGGAGGGTCCTCACATCCTACCCCCCTTAAAAGGGATTTCGTCCCGAAATCCGACTCACCTAAATAAATGGGGTAAGATTCTCGCAACTCTTCCTCTTTTTCCCATGTAGCTTCTTTTTCTGAGTGATGTTTTCACTGAACTCTGCAAAACTTCATTGTAGCTCTTATGAAGTGACGTTCCTCGGTATCTAGGATCTTGATGGGACGTTCTTCATATGTTGGATCAGGTTGTAGAGGAATGTCCAAATCTGGTACCACTTGAGAGGGGTCTTTGAGACCAGCTCTAAGTTGAGATATGTGGAAGACATTGCGGATTCTAGATAGATGAGGAGGTAATTCCAATTGATAGGCGGACGCTCCTTTCTTTTCCAAAACCTTAAAGGGCCTGACATATCTAGGACTGAGTTTTCCTTTTACTCCAAACCGGTATACTTTCATCGGAGATACTTTTAAATACACAATCTTCCGGTTGAAATTTTTAGCTCTCTTCTACGCTTATCAGTGTAGCTCTTTTGCCTATTTTGAGCAATTTTCAGTCTTTCTTGAGTAATTTTAATCTTATCCTTTTGACGAATGAGCTCCGGTCCCGTTAATGATTTCTCTCCCACTTCATACCAACAATTTGGGACCTACACCTTCTACCATATAGAGCTTCATATGGGGCCATTTGAATGCTCAGTTGGTAACTATTATTATATGCAAACTCCGCAAGGTGAAGGTACTTGTCCCAACTTTCTTTAAAATTCAGCACACATGCTCTTAGCATATCTTCTAAAACTTGATTCACCTTTTCGGGTTGCCCATCGATCTGAGGGTGATAAGCAGTGCTGAATTTCAACTCGATCCCTAAGGCAGTTTGCAAACTTCACCAGAAACTAGAGGTAAAAGTTGAACCTCTATCTGATGTAATGGTTGTTGGGCCTCCATGAAGTGCGACTATCCGTTCAATATAAATCTCGGCCAGCCTATGAGCTGAATACTTTTGATTAGTGGCAACAAAGCGAGCAGACTTGGTGAGTCTGTCTACTATGATCCATGTAGCATCTTTCTTAGCTTGAGTTCTAGGTAGGCCAGAAATAAAGCCCATACAGACATCCTCCCATTTCCATTCAGGGATTTAGAAAGGCTGTAACAATTCTACAGGTCGCTGATGTTTAGCTTTAACCTTCTGGTAGGTGTCACACTTATTCACGTATTCAACAATCTCTTCATCCCTACCACTCCACCAAAAGTTCTCTTTTAAATCCTTATACATCTTAGTGCTCCCAGAATGGATGGGATACAGAGTATCATGAGCCTCCTTAAGAATGGTGGTTCTAATCTCTGTGTCCGTCGGAACACAAATGCGATTATGCAATTTTAAACTTCCCTCTTTATCCAAATTGAGCTCAGAGGGCTAACCAGACTTGATTCTCTGAATTTCTTATAGAGTATAAACTATCTGTTGTTTGCTTTTCCTTGATTTACTTCAAGAGGGTTGATTGGATAGAAAGAACTGATAATATGGCGGTGGATGAGGATATACCAAAGCTAATTTCCATTTTACCAATTCCTTAATTAGCTTAGGCATAAAGTTTTGGATGGTTAGACTAGGACATTGAGCCTTTCTGTAGGAGTTTGGTGAGAGGAGTAGATATCTGGGAGAAACCTTTTATGAACTTACAGTAGTACTCAGCTAATCCAAGGAAAACTCCGGATCTCAGTCTGAGAGGTAGGTCTTTTCCTTGTCTTTATGGTTTCAATTTTACTTGGGTCTACCTCTATTCCTTTCCCAGATATGACAATATGACATGCCCAAGAAAAGATACTTGACTCAGCCAAAATTTCATATTTATTGAATTTGGCATACAATTGATGTTCTCTCAAGATTTGGAGAGTGGTCCTCAGCTGTTCCTTATGTTCTTCCTCACTTCTAGAATAGATTAGGATACCATCTATGAACACTACAATGAATTAGTCCAGATATTTCATAAACACATTGTTCATCAGATTCATGAACACGGCTGGAGCATTTTTTTCTTTTTAGTCCAAATGGACCCACAGTATACTCATAATGCCCATACAAAGGCAGTCTTCTCTATATTTTCTACCCTTACTTTAATCTGATGATATCCTGACCTTAGGTAAATTTTGGAGAGCAACCAAGCACATCTAAGTCAGTCAAACAGGTAATCTATTCTTGGGAGAGGATATTTATTTTTAATAGTGCCATTATTGAGCTCTCTATAATCCGTACATAGCTTAATCCCGCCATCTTTTTTTGCTTACAAATAACACAGGTGATCCCCATGGACACACTTTCTCTAATGAACTCCTTTTCTTTTCTAACTCCTTCAATTGCTTCTTAAGTTCATCCAACTCTGGTGGGTTCATTCTGTAAGGTCTTTTGACTATGAGGGTGACTCCTGGAATGAGATCATTAGAGAACTCAACTCTTTGTCAGGTGGCATGCCTAGCAGTTCTTCAGGGAAGGTGTCGGGAAATTCTTGAATTATAGGGATGAACAACAATCCCTGAGATGACATTTGGTGAAGATTGGAGTCTGATGAGGGTTGTTTAGCTTTTTATCCCCGATATAGAATGAGGTTCCCTGATGATGTCCTTATGGATGCAGTCTTACACTCACAGTCCATATTGACTCCATGAGTGGCTAGCCAATCCATACCCAATATGACATCTAACTCTGACAGATTTATGACATGCAGATTTGCAAGAATTGAGGTGCCTTGAATGTCTATTACTATATTCCTTCCAATGAATGTGTTGCACCAGAGTCAAATAAAGTTACACCAACAGATGGGGGAATGGGAAGCATACTCGCAACTGTGCTGGTGGCTACTTTCATTTATTCTGTCAAGATACCATTTAACTTTGCGGATGTTGCTTCCCTAGTAGATCCTTTAGGAGACATAGCACTAGAATTTCCTTGACTATGCGCTATGACTAGTGTACGATGCGATGATCTCCCTAAAGCTTCCTGTCCTAGCTGACATATTAAGAGTGGGCAACCACTTCTCTTGGGTCTCTCTTGGTTACAAAGATAACACTTAATAGGCAACCGTGGACATTTGCTAATATAGTGAGGGCCTCCATATTTATGATCTTTAAGTGAAGGCTTTGGCGGAGTATTCTGTCCCACTAGTGTAGCTGAGTAGAGACAGCTTTTTTTTTCTCTGATGATACCCTTCCTGGCCACATTTGTAGCAGCCACGGAATTTCTTTGGACACTTGTTGGTATAGTGTGGCCCTTCGCATTGGAAGCACTTAATGAATGGATTTAGTGGATTGAGAGCGGGATGCTAAGGTGGTGCAATAATCCCGGGTTGAAGTGGATTGTTTCTATGCGGCATGAGTGGCATGAAAGATATTGGCTGGAAGGAAGATGATTGCACAACAACTTTGGCCTTCTTTCTGGTTGCTTCTAAATACTTCAGGACTCCCTCTAGCTCACTTGAGTTTTCAAGGGTTATAGTGAGAGGAGTGTTACCTCTCTTAAGTTGGATCCCAGACTTCCTCTTGATGCCCATCTCACCTAAAGGTACATAGGTGTTACAAAACTGGGAGGTGAACTCGGTCCAGGAGATAGGTTGTTATCCTGCATGCATACAGCAGTAGTTGGTCCACTAATTTGTAGCCGGGCCTGTCAATTGATACGTGTCATACTGTACTTTTTCCTCCTCAGCGCAACCTACAATGTGCAATTTCTTTTCTATTTCTTGGAGCCAATTATCAGCTGCAAATGGCTCTGCGGCTTTGGCAAAGGTAGGTGGATGAGTTTGCATGAACTCTCTCGAAGTGACTTTGGTTCTGGTTTGTGGTGAAGTTCCTAGAACCAATTTGACAAATAAGGCTTCCATAAACGGGTTCTGACTCTCTTGAATCTTGCCCTTCAAACTTTCCAAATATCTCAGAATTCTTTCTAACCGGTCCTGGTTCTTTGGTGTTCTACTGTGCTTGTGATACCTCCGGGTGGTGTGGGTTGCTCAGTCTCAAAGACATGGGAAGATTTAAATCTCGGATAGGTGATATTTGCTGGTCCTCCATATTTGGCAAACTAGACCTCATTCTTATGTTCAGATTTTGCTCAACTGTCTCCCTGTCTGACATTGCTGCGGAAGGGAGCATGATGGATGCATGAATGCATGGTGGATGCATGATATGATTGCTAGCTTTGTTTAGAACATATTTTACTCTTCATTAACCTCTTTATATTAGCTAGAGAGGTATCATGAATGTTGGACAGCTACTCATACCAAGATTTTATTTGTGAGACAAGAGGTCTTATTGTGAAGAGAACAGGTCATTCAAATTTTTGTTGTTAACAGCACTTTAATATAAGATGAGAGGTGTCCTTGTGATTAGAGATTATTAGGGGCTATGTTTTTAAGAAAAGAGAGGAAAGAACAGATCTCATCGCTCTCATTCGCCACTCCATACAAGACTCAACCTAACTACCATTTCAGAATAAGAACCATAGACCGCAATTGGAAATAAACGAAACAAATCCTGATGATAGAGCACCAAGAACTCCCCGAGATTAACGCACTCGGGCCGCCCTATCTACAGAAAAACCACAAGAACACAATTAAGACGCAAACAATTAAACGACAGAAACCTTGCTATTAAAGCACCAAGAACTCATCAAGACCGACGCGCTCGAGCCCACGACTAAACCGAAAGAAAAACTTGACACAAAGATCAAATTAAAGCAGAAAACAAAGAATCCTGATGTCGGGACACCAAGGACTCCTCAAGCTACGTGCTTGAATCACGCTTGGATTCACATATCCAAGTACGCCACGGATAAAACAGGTCCGGGTCCTTTTCCTAGTCCTTAGTTCCTATATGCTGTCACCAGCTACTAAGTATATATATAGCCATATACACACAATCTGGTCTCTACCACAGGTATAGCATGCATCATTATCTATGTGAGCCTATCTAACCTATGTTGGATGCAATTGACTACTCATGATGACATGGAAGCAATATATGAACATAATATATGATTTCTACCAAGTACTTACTTGCATAACATGATAAAATGCATGTTTAACATATGAGGGCAGCAGCTAATTACATACTAGTCATCATGCTAGAATGAAAATGACATTAGGATATAAATCAAATAACAGCATACACATATCATGCATGATTCAAGAAGATAGCATACTAGCATGAGAAGCAACTAATTGCTAGAATTAAAACATGGGAGCATCATTAATATGGGCTCATGGTATTATTTCATCTTTGCACTACTTGCAACTACCATGAAAGAGGATGACAGCAAGGTTACTTGAAAGAATGCATGCACATGTCAATATTAAAGAGAGGATAACATGGTAGAAATGAGAAGTAGCTGATTCATTATATTGAACATGTGTAGCAGCATGTACATGATAAAAAGAACAGAACTAAATTGAAATGCTATGGATGCAATTGTGTATGCTCAACTCACATATAGAAAGGCATTCATGCAATAGCATTAATACATACCAAACAAACATATCTTCATACAACAGAAGAACTAATATTCCCTCCTACCCTTCTTAAAGAGGATCAAATCAGCATTGGAGATCAGGCTATTGCCATCAAATATTTGAAATTAAACATACTATTATTATTTGACAAGACAAGGGTATAATTATAGCTAGTGCTATATAGCCAGTAAATTCTTTCCCTTAGGCCTTCTACCAGTCTCTATTTATTTGCGTGGTTGTCGTAACCATTGCTCTGATACCAGCTGTGGCGACCCGCATAATTAACCCCTGGTAACACTGTCACCTAGAGTTAATTATACAGACCTCAGCACAGTAACTAGCAAAACGTCGGACATTCCGATGTTTTATTAGTTACTACACTGTATACAGAGTATTGCAGCAGAACAATAATTAGAGACAGACATAAATGGAAGTTTTATTTCATTCCATTAGCCACGCAGGCTATCTTCATACCTTAGCTTACATTGGTTCTAATACAGCCGTAATAAATCTTATAACCCCTTAACTCTTGAAAATCTGCTCCTGCACACAAACCTCCACCCTGGCCTCGTAGGATTGTCCATAGGACTCACCATCTAAGCAAAGGGGGAGTTAAGCAAGGGTGAGTACTAAGTACTCAGCAAGCAATAATAATAATGAATGCAATAGATGCCTTTACAAGATACCCCAATCTTCCTATCCAATCCCTCTGCATCCATTCTCATCCCAAATTATCCTTTTTAGAGAAATAAACTTTAGTTTAAAGGTTTGCAAGTTTTATATTTATAAAAGACTCTACTAATAGTGAGCATGTCACATGTAGTCTCCAATCCTGAAGACTGGCTTGAATTCAAGATTTTACCCTGCGCAGGTCTGTGCCACTTTACCCACAATGACACCCACAAGAGATGCCCCAGAACGTTTATTCTATTCCGGTATTAGTCCTCCACACTGCACTGAGTATGGGGCTCACCTGCCCTAGGTTACCCCACCTCCGGTGCGCTTTGTATCGATTAAACCGCCAAAGAGATAGTTTGTACTCGCCAACTCGCCAAAGATACCCACCAAGACTTCAAATATACCGCCCCAATTCACATTCTCAATCCGTCCCCCTGGGTCATACCGGCATTTCCCAGCACGACATACAACCTTACCCAATGTGGAGTAACTAATACCATCCTAGAACAACCTTTTCTGACCGATTTCACACACTGTGGTTGACACCAATTTACAGCCCATTACTCAATATTAGATCGTTATTATCTTATATGCTAGCCTATTGTAGAGGACCCCACCGGCGAACACCTTCTCATCGGCGTCCTCTACACCACCATAATAATATATACCAAGGCTCCCCTACTCGGACAAGCCAAACTATATGCAGACATCATATTTCCATTTCATTCATACTTAACTCATTCCCATCACCCATTCCTCCAATTCATTTCCAACACTACCAAATATCCATTCTTACACTCCCACCCTTCAATTCATACTTTTCTTTCTAAAATATATCTTTTAATGCAGTGATGAATTTAATCAGAAAGCAGTAAAACATTTACAGAAATATGATCAATAGAAATGCGCTTGCCTCGAATAGAATTTGAATGCTCGGCCTCGCTCGAAAATAGGCTCGGGTCGATTTGAGTGTTCTGTTCGGGTCCTGAAAATTATACTAAATTAATCTACGATAATTTTATTAAATATGAGTTGCAATATCCAACATTTCCCATTAAGAAATTTTATCATCTTAACAAACTTGACATTCATGTTTTTATATGCATGCACCACATTGCTATTTATATTTCTTTCATGAATCTAATGCAATCACTAATCCAATGCAATCACTAATGCTTTATGATGGTTTGCAATGCAGGTAAAAGATCCATTCTCCACTTCTCTGCTTTATCTTTTCTTTTCTTTCCCCCTTGCCAGTCATTTACTCTCTGTTTGCCACTTGCTCTGGCCGAAGCCCTCTTGGCTTCTAGTTACCTTGGCCTGTATGATGCTGGTTGGTTGAAGTTTTCTTGGCTTCCTGTTATTTGACCGAAGCCTGGGTTTTGGTCATTCGGCTGGCTACTTACTAGTGCTGGCCAATTACTACTATTTCACCGCTCTGCTGGCTAGAGATCACTTGGTTGGCTGCTGCTATAATTCCACATAGATAATCTGTACAATCAGGCAATCACCCCATCAGAGAGCATAGCGCAGTCTAGTTGACTGCCACCTGTCCTGGTCCTTGCGCTCAAATCTCCAGCAGTCCAGCTGCTGTGTGTCTGCAATGTCATATTAAGCCCTATGCACAAATTGATCAGGACTTGGTTGACTGGTTAATCAGTGATAACGAGAACAAGACATTAACATATGCTCAAGTGCTAATACCAACAAATTCCTGCAAATTCTTGAACAGTACTGTACACTGAACCACTGCCACTGGTATTCATTGTTGTGTGATTGTATCAGCATGATTGATATGTATAATCCAAAGATTTTAAATGTCCACGTGCATTCGATTTTGTTGGCTATTATTCTCCATTTTCACCTTTTTTTTGTGATTTTGCTCTCTCTCCGTTTCATGTAGGTATTAACTCATGGTCAGCCTGGTGAGGAAGTAAGCTTGGAGCTAATCTTAAGGGTAGTTGCAGATGTTGGTCTTGTAGTAAGTGTGTTTCACTAATCCATGCGTCTCTTATGGATTTGCTCTTGTTTTTGGTTTTGGGAACAAGAAAGTGTTTAGATCATCTACTCCCTTCATCCTGCAATATAAGTCCAAAGCCCACCATACGCATAAAACAAAGAGGCACTAAATCTAAGAAAAAGTTAACTTCATTGGACAATGCATACCCCTATTGAATATCATATTACTATAGTGGAAATATTGCAATAACTACACATTTGATCTCCGCAAAAGATCTACTGTGGGACGACACGTCCCAAGAATAGGGACTTATATTGTGGGATGACGCTTCCCAAGAATAGAGACTTATATTGAGGGAGTAGTTTATATATCATACACAAGAGTCAAGATATCAGATGAGTTTGGTTGAGAAGGGTTGCAATTACATATAAACCCTCCTTTTTTTAGGGCTCAGATGTTTGATTATATGACTTTTTTTTAGGCTTGCTTCAGAGCTATTTCTTTGGCATGTCGCCATGTTAGTATAATTATATTCATTGCATTTTCAGGGACTTCCAAATGCTGGAAAGTTAACACTTCTGTCAGCTATAACACTTGCAAGACCAGACATTGCTGATTATCCATTTACTACATTAATGCCAAATCTTGGCCGGCTTGGTGGAGATCCCGCTTTAGGGCCATTGCAGTTTTCCTCAGAAGCAACATTGGCAGACTTGCCCGGTCTAATTGAGGGTGCTCATCTGGGCAAGGTACTGTTTTAATTTTATGCTTTTTTCTGGGTTCCTACACAATATTTCTTTGGAAGTGTCGTGTTGTTGCTTCCCCTCATAATATCTGTGGATTCATCAGGGTCTTGGTCGCAATTTCTTGAGACATTTGAGGAGAACTAGGGTAATTGTCCATGTTGTTGATGCTGCTGCTGATGACCCTGTGAATGATTATAAGCTTGTCAGAGAGGTAATTCCTATTTGCTTTCGTCATTCCCAAGTTGTTGTTTTATTTTTAATATTCACTATGTATCTGGTCCTTAGTTGCATACTTGCATCCTTCAAGCTTTTACACTAGCATCAGTGGTGAGATATTGGTAAGCTTCTTTTCTATGTAGTTGGGGGCAGAATCTTATTGCTCATTCGTATATGGGAGGTTTATTCAATAGAATTTGAAGGGGAAGGGAGAGTCTAATGGGAGTAAATGTCAGATGGAAACTTGCCCTCAGCAAGTTTTGGCTGTTACAGGAAAGAAAAAGAGGTCCAACTAAGAGTAGAGCATTAGGATCTAGCCACTAGCCAGTTGCCAGAAATAACAGTTGTTTTCGTAAGTGATTGTAATATTCAATTTGGGGACATAATGCTTGTGATAACTGAATCATATTGTTTCTCAAGTCAAGATGCAGTGTTGAATGGTGATCTGAGTATCTGACAAGTATCTATTTACAGGAATTAAGGATGTATAACCCACAATACCTGGAGCGACCTTATGTTGTGGTTCTGAACAAGATTGATCTTCCTAAGGTGCAATCCCATACCTTAATATGAGTCAACCTTTGGTCTTTCTAATTTTCAGCCTGTGATTTTCTATTTCAACTAATCTCCTGAAAATTTGACGTCTTACTTGGCATGGTTGGTGTTCTAACTATTTGTGCGTTGCTTTTTCCCCTTGTAGGCCCAGGATAGGTTATCTTCACTGGCATTTGAAATATCTTCAATAGGCTGTGAAGAATGCAATGATGAAAATCCCAGCAAAGGAAAACTAAATGGAAACATAAGCGGACATCAGGTCTCAGAAGGTGGTGATAAGGAAAACTAAATGATGAATGTTTGTTTATGATTAGTATGCTGGTGGAAAAAAATGAGGACTCGGGAAAATTTGAGGTTAATGATCAAGATGATGATAATGATGACAATGACGATGACTTGGATGATTTGGATGGAGATGATAAAGGAAAGGAAGAGAAAAGTGATAAGATGGATACTGAAAAGGGTGTTCCTCCTTCTCAGGTTATGTCTGGATCCTCTTCAAAATCAGTAACTAAGGGTGATTGCAAGAGTATTGGTATGAGTACAGGAAAAACTTTGCAGGGTGGTATGTCTGGTATTTTGAATTGTGTTCCAGTGGGGCTTCAGGGTCTGGATTGTGGTGAACAGAAAAGTTGGATACAACTTTTTAAAGATAATGATGACAATGGTGATGACTTGTATAATTGGGATGGATATGATAAAGGAAAAGAAGATAACAGCGTTAAGATGGATACTAAAATGGGTTTTTCTCCTTCCCAGGTTGTGTCTGGTTCTTCTTCCACACAAGCATCAATGGCTGTTTGCAATAGTATTGGTATGAGTAAAGGAAAGAATGTGCAGGGTGGTATGTTTGATGTTTCGGGTTGTGTTCCAGTGGGGTTTCAGGTTCCTGATTGTGCTGAACAGAAGAGTTGGTTACAGATGTTTAAAGATAATGCAAAAGACGTTTTTAAAATTGAAGATGATGCTGAGAGGAAATGTTTTGAGCTGCTGAGGGAGTTGGAGTTGATTGAGTCTGAGGAGGAGTTGGATGAATTCAAGGAGAATTGTAGTGGGGACCAGAACTCGTTGGAAGAGGTTGGAGCAGGGGTTTTGGAGTTGCCGCTGGAGGGAAATTTGCCAGATCAACCTGTTTTGTCGAGTGAACATTCTAGTCAGGAATGTATTGCCAGAATGGATGAGTTCTCGACGATGGTTGATGAGGTGATGGAACAAGCTGACAGAGCTGTAGAAAAGCATGGTAAGAAGATCAGTAAGAGCCAGAAACAATGGGGGCCTATCCCAAGTAAAAGAAGAAGTAAGAGGTTGGAAGACCAAGGCAAGACTATATTGCAAAAAGCTCAGGAACTTCAACAGCAGAAGAACTTGGAGGGTTTTAACAAACCTAAAGGTGCTAATGGTAAGAGTTCTTTTGATTCTCTTTCATGTTTTGAGTTAAATGCTATAGCTAATAATGTTGACATCGTAATGGGTGATTCAGTTTGTGAAATATCTAAGAATATTGCCTTATGTAAAGAAATTGATGCTTTAAGAAGTGCTAACTATGATAAAACAATCTCTGCGGGAGATGTTTCTTTGGATGAATGTGGTACTTCTAACAATTATATTGAGGATGAGCTGATACATATTAGTCCTTCAGAGTTATCTCCAGTTCCTCTGAAGGAGGTCCATGGAGAAGATCCTGTTATGGAAGGTTGGACTACTGTGGGTAAAGCTAAACGGGCAAGCACCCCAGGAAGAATATTGGTAGATGAGGGGAATCTTTTGGAATGTTAGAGGATTAGGGCAACCGGGTAAGACTCAGTGTTTGATGGATTTGATTCGTAATCATAATGCAGATTTTGTGGGTTTCCAAGAAACCAAGCGGGAAGATTTTAGTGCTTCTTTTCTTAATTCTCTCGGTGGTTCTAAGGTGTTTGATTGGCGGTGGTTGCCACCAAATCCACCGCAGTGGTATTCGGTTGGTGTTAACACCGATGTGTTAGAATTTACTCATATTAGTATGAAAAAGTTCTTGGTTCAGTGTTGGGTTAAGAATAAAAAAGATGACTTTGTGTGGAGATTGGTCACTGTGTATGATTCTCCTTATGAGGAAGGGAAAATGGAGTTTATCTCCGATCTTCATGAAACTTTACTTGAAGATGACCGTACTCCTTCATTGTTGGGGGGTGATTTTAACTTGGTTAGATATCAGTCTGATAAGAATAATGGTAAAGTTGATCACAAGTGGTGTGATAAATTCAATGAGTGGATTGATATGTGGGGGCTTATGGAATTGCATTTGTCTGGGAGACAGTTTACCTGGGCGAATAACCAGGCTGAGTTAGTGATGTCTGTGATTGACAGGGTGTTTTGTAATACATCTTTCGAGGAAAAGTTTCCTTTTGCCATTGTTTCGGCTTTATCTAGAGTGGGTAGTGACCACACCCCTATCTTATGGGATTCTGGGGAAGGGAGTAACCAAGTGAAGTCTAGCTACAAATTTGAGAAGTGGTGGCTTCTTCAGGAGGATTTTGCTCAAGTGGTGTATAAAGCTTGGAATATTCCCAAAAAAGATAAGGCTATCGATAATTGGCAAAATAAAATTAGAAATCTTAGGAAAGTTACTAAAGGATGGAGCTTAAATGTAAGTGCTGAGATTAGGAAAAGAAAGAAGGTTCTATTAGAGGAAATCGATACTTTGGATATTATCTCAGAATCTAGACCTCTCACTGTGGGTGAGGAGGATAGACTTTCTTTTATTAGAAATGAAATAGGGAAAATCTGGGAGATAGAAGAAACTAAAGCGAGACAGCGAGCTAGGGAGAAAAATATCAAAGAGGGGGACAGGAATACTAGATATTTCCATGCTGTAGCCAATCAGAGGAGAAGAAAAAACTTCATTAATGTGCTTGAGGGGCCTGATGGTCCTGTGTATGATAATGATAATATGATTAAAATTGCCTGTGATTATTATAAGTCCCTTTTTGGTTTTGAGGATAAGCCTAATATTAATCTGGGTGACAATTTCTTTAATAGGAGTGAGATGATTGATCCCGAGGATAATGAGCTTTAGAGTCTTCTTTTTCTCGAGAAGGAAATTAAGAAAGCTGTTTTGAATCTTATTCGATGGGGCTCTGGCCGGATGGTATCCTTTTGTCTTCTACCAAAAATTTTGGGATCTTGTTAAAGAGGATTTGTTGGGTTTATTCGAAGTTTCGATAAGTGTGATTTGGATGTGTCTAGGCTTAATTTTGCTATGATTTCTTTGATTCCTAAGGAGAGTAATGCTAAGAATATTAAGCAGTTCAGACCCATTAGTTTGCTTAATTGTAGTTACAAAATTATTACCAAAGTGTTGACGAATAGGCTTAGCTTGGTTTGTAATAAACTCATTTTGCAAAATCAGTCTGCTTTTATGAAAAATCGTTATATTTTGGAGAGTGTGTTGACGGCGCATGAGGTTATCCATAAGATTCATCGTGACAAAAGTAAAGGTCTGGTTCTCAAACTTGACTATGAAAAGGCTTATGACAAGGTTAACTGGAGTTTCCTTATCGATTCTCTGGGAAAAAGGGGTTTTGGGAGTAAGTGGATTTCTTGGATTCAATCTATCCTTAGTAAAGGCTCTGTGGGGGTGAAAATCAATGGTGTGGAAAGTAGTTTTTTTGGTACTGGTAAGGGTTTGAGGCAGGGAGATCCTTTGTCTCCTATTCTTTTCAATCTTGTCGCTGATGTCTTCTCTCGTATGCTTCAAAAAGCTGCTACTAGGGGGATCGTTAAAGGCTTGTGTGATGAGTTTTGTGATGGGGGTATTATGAGTTTGCATTATGCGGATGATACTATCTTATTCTTGAAAAGTAATGAGAACTATGCTCTGCATCTTAAGTGGCTTCTTATTTGTTTTGAACAAATGTCTGGGATGAGGATTAACTTTCATAAGAGTGAGTTGATTGCTATTGGCTGTAATGATGAAGAGATTAGTAAATTTGCTAATATTTTCTGTTGCAAGGTTGGTAGCTTCCCTATTAAGTATTTAGGTATACCGCTTCATCATGACAAGATTAAGAGGGAGGATTTTCAGCCTCTTGTAGATAAAATTTTAAAAAGAATTGCGGGTTGGAGAGGTAAGCTTCTCTCATATAGTGGGCGGTTGATTCTTATCAAATCGTGCCTTGCCAGTATTCCTCTCTATTTACTGTCTTTTTTTAAATTTCCTAAATGGGCCTTAAATCTTATCAATTCTCATATGGCGAGCTGCCTTTGGAATGATTACGAAGGTCATAATAAGTTACACTTGGCTAATTGGAATCTGGTGTGTATGAAAAAAGAGTATGGGGGTTTGGGCGTGCCTAATTTGAAAGATATGAATATGTGTCTCCTTGCTTCCTGGATTCAAAGATATTATGTTAACGATGATAAGCTTTGGAAGAAGTTGATCAATTTTAAATATAAGACTGAGAATCCAAATATCTTTCTTTCTGACTCTAAAAATGCTTCCGATTTTTGGAAGGGGCTTGTTTGGGCCATGCAGGCTACCAAATTCGGTTATAAATGGTTGGTTGGTAATGGTACTAAAGTAAGGTTCTGGGAGGACATTTGGTTTGGTAATTCGTGTTTGGCAACTCAATTTTTGGATCTTTATGTTTTGGTGAATGAAAAAGGCGCCACGATTGCGGATACCTGGGATGGGTTTAATGTGAAGTGCTCTTTTCGCAGAAGTTTTTGTGATAATATGTTGAGTAGATGGTTTGAGTTGGTTGAGGTGGCGAATACTTTAAATCTTACTGGTGATGAGGATGCTTTGGTCTGGCAGTATAATAGTAATGGCATCTATTCGATTAAATCTCTGTATGCTGTTATTAACTTTAGAGGTGTGCTACCGGTGTTTATTCCGGCTGTGTGGAGTCTGTTGGTGCCTCCTAAGATTCAGTTTTTCCTCTGGCTTATTTCTCACAATAAAATTATGACCAAAGATAATCTGATGAAAAGAGATTTGAATAAAGGCGCTTGTTGTAGTTTTTGTGATGAATCAGAATTTGTTGTGCACCTTTTCTTTGAGTGTGTGATTGCTAAGAGTATTTGGACCTTGATTGATAATTTTTTTGATCTGAGTATTGGGTATAACTATGAATCTATGGCTCGCTTTTGGATCAGTAATAAGAAGAATGCTGCTTTGAATACTATCTGTGCCGCTGCTCTGTGGAGTATATGGATTGTCAGAAATAACCTGTTTTTTCGTTGGCAGTGTTGGTTAAGTGTGAAAACAGTATGGCGAAGGATGCTCATTGCTTTGAAAGAATGGAGGCCGTTGTACACGGACGATATGTTGGGCAAAATGGACCAATTCTGCAAGGAGCTAGTGGTCTGGCTTCGAGCTCCGCTTTTGTTGGAGTTGGGGACGTCACAGCGAGGGATCAAAAGCTGATGATGGCTGGAAATCTTGATGATTACAACATTTTGGATATGAAAAGCCCGTGGTCTTTTCATCAGTTCCTTGCTTGACTAACAGCAATTTTCTGGTTTTGGTCTTTTGGAAGGCCTGGTGGCTTTGCTGATGGCGTTTCTGGGAATTGCTGGTTGGTTACTTACCTGGAGAGATTGGCGGGTTTTCTGGTGTGATGGTGCCTTGTGCCGGTTTTGTTCTTGTTTTTTTTTTTCTTGTGAGGGCAGATAATGGAGGTACTTCTGGGATGCTGTGACGGAGGTCTGGAAGCGGTGATGGTGATGTTGCTGGGAAAGTTCTGGTGTGAGGTTTCGGTTTACGTTTCTTAGTTGAGCTATATGCAAGAATGTTGTTATGTTTTTTGCGTCTAAGTGAGTAGGCCTGGTGGTAAGGCTTACGGTGTTTTTTTGTTGAGATACATTGTATGGACTGCTTTGGAGCTCTCTCTGGTTTCAGTAATGAAACTGGGGCATCGGGTTTTGATGTCCTTTGATCTAAAAAAAAAATCCAAGACCTCAAGCTGTAATCGGTGCAAGCGTATTGTAAGTCTCCTCACCTGACCAGACTAAATGCATGCTTTTAATGTTTTCATTTAAACAGCTAATATTTAGTTGAGCTAATATTGTGTATTTTAGGTAACATATTCTGTCACTTGGATTGACAGGCCTTCCTGGATGGTAGAGACTGATCCGAAGGAAGTTGGCCTGGGAATATATGTGTGAGAAAGAGCGTATGCTTGACACTGGATATATATCAGTTTACAACTCGATCCTAAATTTATCATCGAATCTTGTAGCAATTAGCAAAGATCTGGACGTATGATCAATAGCAAAAAGTTTTTGTTTAAGATTTGTGAACTTCCATACTATCGTGCTGAATTTGTAAGATGAATGCCTATAATGAACTTGTGATAGAGACTCTATGGTTGTTAGAATTTTCTACAATTTTTGTGAAATTTTTCTGTGAATTATATGCATGCAGTGAATTTATGTGAATTTTCTAGGATTTTTATAATTTTATGTATTTTTTTAAATTTACAAAAATATTTTCGTCGGCCTTAGCCGACGAAAACAACGTGTCTTGACTGCTGATGTGGCATGCGTATTTTCATCAGCCTTGACTGACGAAAATAGCCCTACTAACATGGCATGTGTATTTTCGTCGGCCTTTCTGATGCCGACGAAAATAGGCATGCCACGTCACCAGACGCAGTTCAGGCTGGTTGACGGCCAATATTTTCATCAGCCGTACTTCTATTTTCATCGGTTGCCGACGAAACTTCGGATATTTTTGTCAACGTACTTTTGTCGGTTTACCGACGAAAACATCCATTTTCATCGGTTTTCCCTTATTTTCGTCAGTTTTCGGCCAACGAAAATAATGTCGATTTCTGTAGTGCGTATCCGCAATCTGAAGAAGTTCATCGCACCTGATGTTTCTATCCTCCGGTCGGACTCTGCAATAAAGAACTTTGTTGAGAATGCCGGTACAAGCTTTCATATATTCCTTGGTTTCGGAGTGAATGAATCGCTGATTGCTGAATATGGAGGGAAATACAAGAAAAGAGCATGGTTTGCCGTGGCAAAAGATTTTTCTGAGGACATCATGGTAACATTCGATTTTGACAAGGTCCCAGCGCTAGTTGCAATCCATCCAAAGTATAAGGAACAAAGTTTATTCTATGGCCCATTTGAAGGTAATTGTTATCCTATCCTTTATTGTGTTCATGACTTGAGCTTTTCCTGTTCTGTTGATGCTTAGTCTTAGAAGTAATTTGTAGTGCCATATACTACCTTAAATAAAGTTGGAAGCAATCATGCATGCCCGTTCGTTTGAGCCGAGCCGGCTTGGCTCGTTTTGAAATTTTTGTGTTTAGGTCCCTAAAAAATTATGTAATTACATGAAGGTCCTTCCCACATTTTTTTACGAAAATGATCTTTTGGTTTAAAAAAATCGTGAATCTTTCGTGAAAGGACCTAAATAAATACCGAAAAAATAGCGTAGTTACGTTTTGGTCATTCCATCTATTTTTCACAAAAAGAACCTTTCGATTTAGTGCAACCGCGGATCCTTTGTGGGAGGACCCTAGATAGTTGTGAAAAAAACGTGATTGCGTTTCTATCATTTCAACCATTTCGCGCATTTTCTCGACGATTTAAAAAAAACACTGCCGAAAAAAAAAAGAAATTATTTCTGCGAAAAAAACAACACACGCAGAGTTCACGCCTTCCCGTTTGTTTGAGTCGGCTGCAGCCGACTCGGCTCGTTTTGGTTTTTTCCTATTTAGGTCCCTCATAAAAAACGTAATTACGTATAGATCCTTCTCACTTTTTTTATGAAAAGGACCTTCCGGTTCAGAAAAATCATGAATGTTTTGTAAAAGGACCCTAAATAAATACCAAAAAAATAGCGTAGTTACGTTTTGATCATTCTGGCTATTTTCCACGAAAAGGACATTTTGATTTAGCGCAATCGTGAATCCTTCGTTAGAGGACCCCAAATAAATAAAAAAACGTGGTTGCGTACGTATCCTTTCAGCGGTTTCGCGCGTTTTCTCAATTATTTAAAAAAACATCACCAAAAAAAATAAAATTATTTCTTTGAAAAAAACAACACACGTGGCGTATTATGCCACGAAAATGATCCTAGTTAGTAAAATTATGCGAAAAGAAGAAAGAAGGTGAGGAACAAGGATATATTATCTCTTATATAAGAAACAGTATGATCATACAAATCAACGCAAATAGTGATTGAGTGAGAGGAGAGAAAATGTGATGAAAATAATATAAAATAATTAGAGTAATGAATGTTGTCTCAATGTTATCTCTAAGTAAGTTGAAATCCCTAAAAATAATCTTAATAGATTGATTATTATACATGCCCTTAACCGGCAACCGTGCCCATTTTTGACTTTTTTTTTTAAAGACAGGGTGGAAAGTGAGTAGCACAAACCAACTCACAAGTCGCAGTCACAGTTAGGAGGGTTGTAAATAAGCTGAGCTCCTGGTCTTCCAAGCTCAAGTGAGTCTGACTTAGGGTTTGAGTCTGGACTAGGCTTAAGCTTGGCTCGAGTAAACTCAGTAACAATTAACAATTCATTATTAAGAAAAGCTCAAGTTCGAGTTCGGCTCGAGTAAACTCGATAAGTGTTAATATGCAGTGATATTTAACAAGTGATCTGTAAATTTATCAAAACTCATGAACTCGAGATCAAACTCGAGCTCAGCTCATTTGGATATTTAATAAGTGCCCTAGTATTGTCTTATGCCCAGTTGAATTTACAATGATATTTTACACCACCCATAATTGGTGTTGTTTTTTGGACATAGGAAATTTCTTGGAAGATTTTGTACGACAATCCTTGCTCCCTTTGGTTGTCCCAATCAATACTGAGACGCTCAAAATGTTGAATGATGATGAGAGGAAAGTTGTTCTCGCAATTGTGGAGGATGATTCCGATGAAAATTCTACACAGTTGGTAGAAGTTTTGAGGTCTGCTGCTAATGCAAACCGTGATTTGGTTTTTGGATATGTTGGAATCAAGCAATGGGATGAGTTCGTGGAGACTCTTGACGTTTCCAAGAGCTCACAGCTGCCAAAGCTACTGGTATGGGATAGAAACGAGGAGTATGAGCTAGTAAGTAAAGCTTCCTCAGTAATCAATTTTTATTTTCAAATACCAGCATCCATATAAAAACTACATTGTGTTATTGCCATGTTCTAACTTGTTATGTCACACTGGTCATCCAATAAAAAGCATAATGTTTATGCTTTCCTGTTTGTTTAACGTATTAATTTCCCTGAAAAAATCAATGCTTGATTAAGATAGAAACCACTACTCTCTCTCTCTCTCTCTCTGTGATCATCATCGATGGAAAATTCATTATGCCCTGTGATTGACTTAAATGCTTCTTGGTGAAGGTGGATGGTTCAGAGAGATTAGAGGAAGGTGACCAAGGATCCCAAATAAGTCAATTCCTTGAGGGATACAGAGCAGGAAAAACAACAAAGAAGAAAGTCAGTGGCCCTTCTTTCATGGGTTTCCTGAACTCTCTCGTCAGCATGAACTCGCTATACATCCTTATTTTTGTCGTTGCCCTTCTGATTGTCATGGTGTACTTTGCTGGGCAAGATGATAATACTCCTCAGCCAAGGCGAGTTCACGAAGAATGACGGAAGTTTGGGGAGCTTCTTTCACCTAAAGAAGGCTACCAGGAGATGTAGATCAGTGGTTAGATTTCAAACTTTCAACTGACGCAAGTTCTCAAGAGTCTGGTTTTAGCGGTTGATGCTGACATTCTTCATTCACCGTTGGCAATCATCAACTTCGACATTGCGCCTGTTTGCGGTTCTAGTTTCTATCCTTCGATTTGTTTGTTGTTTATGTTAGACAGGATTGCATCTCCTATTTTCTCTCCTGTAAATGCGGCTGCCCTCCCGTGATCTGTTTCTATAATCCGGGTAGTGGCTTGCCTATATATTGTAATCATGCGTCTGTAATTAATCAAGTTGTGATTACCCCAATTTTCCACGTCTTCACGGTATCAGATTGGTTTCCTTCCTAACCTGCCTCTCTTCCGCATCTACTGTTCCATCGCGCCATGGCCGACGCCGCCGCCACGGCTGCCCGTATCGCTGCAGAGGCTGAGGCCGAAGCCGCCGCCGCCGCTCTCGCCGATGCGTAACGTCGCGCCAAAGGTCGACGCGCCGCCGCTGCGCCCGTCAACTCCGGGACGAGGTGGCTCAGCGTGAACTCGCCCTGGCTGACGCCCGCCGCCACCTCCAGGAGGCCGACGCTGCCACCCGCGACACTGACATCGTCGCCTCGGACGCCGACCCCGACGCCGCGCACCCCGACAACAATGCCGTCGCTGCCCTCCACTCCCAGGCGCTCGGCATCTTGAACATCCGTGCGCTCGTCCTGGTTGTCCTCAACCTCAACACGCCGTCGTTCTCCAAATGGCGTCGGCTCCTCCTCCTCGTCCTCGGCAAGTATGCCCTCGCTGACCACGTGCTCTGCGACGCCACCTTCCCCAACGTTCCTCACTGGGTCCGGATGGATCTCCAAGTTCTATCATGGCTCTATGGCTCCATCTCCTCGGAACTGTTCGAGATCGTCACGAGATTGTCGCCCTCTGCTCGCTTGCTGGCGAGCCTCGGCGGCAAAGAAGCCAGGTAACCGCGAAACCCGCGTACTCCTCGTCGACACCGAGTTCCGGACCCTCATGCAGGGCAGCCTCTCCATCGCCGATTACTGCCGCCGGCTGAAGACCTTGGCCGACTCCCTCATCGAACTTGGCGAACCGGTCTCCAACAGGATGCTGACCATCAATGTCTTGCGTGGCCTCAACGAGCCCTTCGCCTACATGCACCCGATCCTACAGCGTCAGCGCCCTCTTCCCTCGTTTAACGAGGTCCGCTCCGATCTCCAACTTGAGGAGCTCAACATGGCACTTGCTTCGTCCGCGACGCCGCCCTCCGCTCTCGTCGCCGGTCCTTCGGTGACCGCCGGCGCGCCCTCTGGTTCCGGCTCGGGTAGCGGGAATCGCCGTCGCCGTCGTGGCTCCGACGACCGCTCCAGCGGTGGCGGCAATTCTCCAGCAGGCGGCGGCGCCCAGCCTGTCCCCTCACCGTCTAACCCTGGCACGGGCGCGGCATCCTGGCCCACGGTCTACAACCCCTGGACCGGGACCATCCAGATGTGGCCCGGTTCGGTCCAGGGGAGTCGCGCCTCCTCTGGTGGGCCGGCTCGCCTACTCGGCCTGGCCTCCGCCAGACGCCACGGCGGTCGGGCCTTCCGCCTCTGCACATCTTGGGCCGCCTCCTGCTGCCTTCTACGGGCCGCCACCCACCAGCTTCTCCGGGCCGGCGCAGCCCCAGGCCGCTGCCCTCCCTCCACAGCAGCCCCTGGCCGGCCTGCCCCAGCCAGCTCTCAGTGGGCTTGGCCCTTGGGACCAGCATGCTCTTGCGGGCGCCTTCAACACCATGCAACTCACTCCACCAGCACCCTTTGGCGATTGGTACATGGACTCCGGGGCCACTGCTCACATGGCATCCCACTCTGGTATACTATCCCATACCCGCCCACCTTCCTTTTCCACTCCTTCATCTGTCATTGTCGGGGACGGGACCCTGCTACCTGTCACAGCCACTGGGTCCACTCTTGTCGGTAATCTACACTTAGCCAATGTTCTTGTCTCCCCTTCCATAATCAAGAACCTTGTTTCTATCCGTCAGTTTACCACCGACAACTCATGTTCTGTTGAATTTGACCCCTTTGGTTTTTCTATGAAGGACCTCAGGACCAGGAGCGTGATCGCCAGGTGCAATAGCTCCGGGTCTCTCTACCCGCTTCATCTCCCACCCACCGCCCCACCGCATGCTCTGCTCGCTGGTGCTTCCCCTTAGTTGTGGCATCGCCGCCTCGGCCACCTTGGTCACGAGGCCCTCTCCCGCTTAGCCAGTAGCTCGTCCATCTCATGTAATAAAAGAGCCTTCGATGACTCTGTTTGCCATGCATGTCAACTTGGTCGTCATGTGCGTCTTCCTTTTCCTACCTCTCAGTCTCGTGCTTTGCATAATTTTGATCTAGTGCACTGTGATCTGTGGACATCTCCCGTGCCTAGTATTTTCGGTTATAAATATTATCTTGCCATTCTTGATGATTGTTCCCATCACTTGTGGACATTCCCTCTCCGCCTCAAATCCGACACGTTTCGCACCATTGAAAGGTTTTTCTCGTTTGTTGCCACCCAATTCGGCGCTACCATTAAATCCTTTCAATGTGACAACGGTCGTGAATTCGACAACTCGTCCACTCGTGCCTTCTTCCTCGCTCATGGCGTCACCCTCCGCATGTCATGCCCCTACACCTCTCAACAAAACGGCAAGGCCAAGCGTGTCCTGCACACAATAAACAACATTGTGCGCTCTCTCCTGTTCCAGGCTCACCTCCCCCCTGATTACTAGGTTGAGGCTCTTCACACCGCCACCTACCTCCTCAACCGCCATCCCACCTCCACGTTGCACTTCCCCACCCCTCACTTTGCCCTATACGGCACCCCTCCCTCCTACACGCACCTCCGTGTCTTTGGGTGTCGGTGCTATCCTAACATCTCCGCCACTGCCCCCCATAAACTTTCCCCTCGCTCCATGTTGTGCGTCTTTCTTGGCTACTCGTCTGATCATAAGGGATATCGGTGCCTTGATCTCGTCACCAACCGTGTCCTCATCTCCCATCACGTTATTTTCGACGAGTCATCCTTTCCCTTCACCGAGGTCTCCTCCTCCTCGGCATCTCCCGCAAACCTCTCTTTTTTGGATGAGTTTGATTCACAGGATGTTGTGTAGCCCCCCTGGAGTCCTAGCGCCTCGCCAGATGCCTGCTTGCCTCCTCCATGAGGCCTCTGCAGTCCTGCCTCCTGGCGCTGCTGGGCGCCTCACTGGCGCTGGCCTCGCTTGCACTGGCCGCTGGCTCGCTTTGTCCCTTCATGACAGGCTACACTGCTCGCTTTGCCCGCCTTGCATGGTGGCTGCCTAGGCCACCTACCTCGCTTGCCGCTTTGTGGCTGGGCCGCCTGGATCCCCTGCCTGGCGCTGGGGCCTCCAGCCAGGCGATCGCCCGCCTCACACGGCTCGCGTCCCGCGTGCCCCTGCTCTGCCGCTTCCTGTCGACACCGTGCGGGTGCCCCCCACCGACAACTTCCACGGCATGACTACCCGCGGCAAGCACGGGTTCCGGTAGCCACGCCTGAACCTCCAAACGGACGTCCTTTCCTCGGTGCCTACCTCCTACCGCCGCGCCCTTGATGATCCACACTGGCGCAGCGCTATGGAAGACGAGTATCGGGCTCTGGTTGATAACAACACCTGGACTCTTGTGCCTCGGCCTCCTCGCGCCAACGTTGTCACTGGTAAATGGATCTTCAAGCATAAGCTCCATTCTGATGGCACTCTTGATCGTTACAAGGCACGGTGGGTCCTTCGCGGTTTCACTCAGCGCCCTGGTGTTGATTTCGATGAGACTTTCAGCCCTGTTGTGAAGCCTGCTACTGTTTGCACGGTCCTCAGTCTGGCTCTCTCCCGTGATTGGCCCATACATCTGTTGGATGTCAAGAATGCTTTTCTACATGGCACCCTCTCGGAGACTGTATACTGCTCTCAGCCGTCAGGTTTTGTTGACTCTGCTCATCCTGATCATGTCTGCCACCTCAACAAATCCCTCTACGGCCTCAAGCAAGCACCTTGTGCCTGGTACAGCTGTTTCGCCACTCAGTTACAGTCCCTCGGTTTCCTGGAGGCTAAGTCTGACACCTCCCTGTTTATTTACCATCGCGACTCTGCCACAGCTTACCTGCTTCTGTATGTGGATGACATTGTCTTAACCGCCTCGACGGCTGCCCTGCTTCGTCAGATCATCTCCGCTCTCCAGGCCTCATTCCCTATGAAGGACCTCGGGCCGCTGCAGCATTTTCTGGGGATCGCTGTCACTCGCTCACTTGCTGGCATGCTTCTTTCCCAGCGCCAGTATGCTCTGGATATTTTGGCCCGTGCCGAGATGACGGACTGCAAGCCCTGCAGCACACCTGTTGACACGCAAGCCAAGCTGTCCTCTGCCGGTGCCCCTGTTGATGATCCTACCGACTACCGCAGCCTAGTCGGTGCTCTTCAGTACCTCACGTTCACTCGCCCAGATATTACATATGCTGTTCAGCAGGTCTGTCTCCATATGCACGACCCCCGAGCACCTCACCTCGCCGCTGTGAAGCGGATCCTTCGGTACCTGCAGAGTACAGTGGATCTTGGTCTCTTTCTTGGCCATACCGCGCCATCAGCTCTCACCGTGTACACTGACACCGATTGGGCAGGCTGTCCTGACACACGCAAGTCCACTTCTGGCTATGCGGTGTTTCTTGGTGATAACCTCGTCTCCTGGTCCAGCAAGCGTCAGCAGATTGTTTCCCGCTCCAGTGCCGAGGCCGAGTATCGCGCCATCGCCAACGGCGTCGCTGAGGCCGCCTGGCTTCGCCAACTCCTTCAGGAACTCCACCAGCCCCTCCAGCGTGCCACACTCGTTTATTGTGACAATGTCAGTGCCGTCTACCTCTCGACCAACCCGGTGCAACATCAGCGCACCAAACACATCGAGATTGATCTACACTTCGTCCGGGAACGAGTCGCCGCAGGAGCTATACGAGTTCTCCACGTCCCCACGACCTCCCAGTTCGCCGATATCTTCACCAAGGGTCTTCCGTCGACTGTCTTCTTGGAGTTTCGGTCCAGCTTGAACGTTCGTTCTCCCGTCGTTCACACTGCGGAGGGGTGTTAGACAGGATTGCATCTCCTATTTTTTCTCCTGTAAATGCGGCTGCCCTCCCGTGATCTGTTTCTATAATCCGGGTAGTGGCTTGCCTATATATTGTAATCATGCGTCTGTAATTAATCAAGTTGTGATTACCCCAATTTTCCACGTCTTCAGTTTATAGCCTAGAAACTAGCCTCCCCTTGTGTATTTTGGAAACTGCCATTTCAGAGTTCATCGTGTGCATTAAACATTTCTGTGAAAATGTTTTTCTTATCATACTCTGCTAAACTTTTGTACAATTAACACAGGATATATAAAGTGTGTTCTGGTGCTATTCTTTACTGGTTGTCACTGAAACGAGCCATTTTGCTGAGCAAGGTTTTTATGTGATCGATTCTGATGTATGGTCATTTCACTGAGAGCTTTTTTGTTAAAGAAAGTTCACTCCGAAAGATCTCCACCTCTGCCGCGTCCTGTGCGAAGCTCCTTCTTTCTCATCAGTACTCCTCTCCGTAAAGTTCAAGCTCAACCTTCGACCATGTTGCTCGATCGATCGTTCGGTTCATCGATCTGCCGAACTCTGCGATTAAAAATCCGACGTGACCCGTTGCTCCGGTTCGCGTAATCTATGCCTGCAGGGTCCCGATCGAAAGCGAGCCGGTCTGCGTCGATCATTCATACACCTGTAGTGAACGAGTGCAGAGCACTGAACGAGCAAAGCTGTCCAGGATAGTGCCCGTGCCCCGTTGGTTCGTGCGGTGCGGACGCATGCATAGAGGGCTCTACCGCATTCCGCCCCGTGCCTAGACCCTGATCTGCAGAGGGGACAGTAGGCAGCGCGCCGCCGAGGTGCCCTGCTCCACAGGACACTGGTTCCGGCGGCGACAGCGGCAGCAGCAGCAGCGAGTTCTAGCGGACTGGAACCATTGGAACTCACTGTACCGCCGGTTGGATTATACTGTGCGCGCGTAAAAAAAAGCAAGCAAATCTCTGTCGCCTAAAAAAAGAAGAAAAAATTAGATCCAGCGGACTACATCTGTTGGATTATACTGTGCGCGCGTAAAAAAAAAGCAAGCAAATCTCCGTTGAAAAAAAAACAAAAATCAGATCCAGCAGACTGGATTCGCTGGAGGTAATAAAAAAAATTAAAAAAATTTCAGTAGATCCGGTCCGCTGGATTCACCCGAAAAAATTTAAAAAAAAATCACACGGACAGGCTCCGCTGAAAGTTACTATTAAGAGGCTATTTCTAAAATTTCTTCCACTAAATAGCTATTTACGGAAAAACCACAACCAGGCTAGAACAATAAAAAAAAAAATCCCAACGCTAGGGGATCGGTTATCGGATCCTTCTAGTGGTTATCTAGAACAGAGTTGCACCCAATGGCAGTGACAATGGAGTGTATACGCGAAGACGCCGTCTCCATAGGCAACCGCCGTCCCCTTTCCAAAATCGGAGCAGGTTTGCGACGTCACTGATTACATACATACATGCGTGCGTGACAGTGAATGTCCAAGCGATGCGAGCCCTGACGTCATGGCTATCTCCGCAGTCCAACCTGCAGCGTCATACATCAGTCGTGTGTGCATACGCAGTGCACGGTCTCGGGGCCTGCATATATATAATGGCAAGAGCTCAGCAGCTTGCCACAGCCGCAGCCCATGAGAAGCGCTGCAAGCTAGTACCCCTTTCGCAGACGGCAAGCAAGCGATCATCCATCCAGCTCAATTCCTAGCTGCGCGAGAGATGGAGAGAGCCACCAAGCCTCACTTCGTGCTCTTCCCATGGACAGGAACCATTAGCCACGTCATCCCCATGACCGACCTCGGCTGCCTCCTCGCATCGCACGGAGCAGAGGTCAGCATCGTCACGACGCCGGTCAATGCGGCGATAGCGCAGAGCCGCGTCGCCACGGCGCCGCAGGGCGCGGCGATCACGGTCACCGCGATCCCGTTCCCGGCCGCCGATGCCGGCCTGCCCGAGGGCCGCGAGAGGTTGGACCTCCTCCGGTCCCAGGCTGAGGTGCCTCTCTTCTTCGTGGCCAACAAGGGGTTCGGCGAGGCCGTGGCGCAGTACTGCCTCCGCGAGGCGCCCCGCCGACCGAGCTGCATCATCTCTGGGATGTGCCAGACGTGGACACTGGTCTTGGCGCGCGACCTCGGCGTGCCCTGCTACGTCTTCCACGGCTTTGGCGCGTTCGCTTCGTTGTGCATCGAGTACCTGTACAAGCACAGGCCGCACGAGGCGGTCGCGTCTGCCGACGAGCTGTTCGACGTCCCGGCCATGCCGCCGTTCGAGTGCAGGCTGTCGAGTAGGCAGCTGCCGTCGCATTTCTTGCCAGCCACTTCCGTCGGCGGCAAGGCGTTGCAGGGGAGGCGGGAGTTCGACGTGGCCGCGGATGGCATCGTGGTGAACAGCTTCGAGGAGCTGGAGCACGACTCCACGGTGCTCCTCGCGGCGGCCACGGGCAAGAAGGTGTTCGCCGTTGGGCCCGTCTCTCTGTGCTGCTCACCAAGCATCGATCCTCAGGCCATGCCAAATGACGCGAGGCGATGCATGGCGTGGCTGGACGCCAAGGAGCCAAACTCCGTGGTGTACGTCAGCTTCGGCAGTGCCGGGCGTATGCCATCCGCGCAGCTCATGGAGCTCGGCATGGCTCTGGTCTCGTGCCCATGGCCTGTCCTCTGGCTTATCAAGGGCGCCGACGCCCTGCCCGACGACGTCAAGAAGTGGTTACGCGAGAATACTGATGGTGACGGTGTCCCGGGCAGCAAATGCCTGGTGGTGCGCGGTTGGGCGCCCCAGGTGGCCATCCTGGCTCACCCAGCCATCGGCGGCTTCTTGACGCACTGTGGATGGGGCTCCACTCTGGAGGCTGTCGCTGCCGGCGTGCCGATGGCCACCTGGCCTTTTTTCGCTGAGCAATTTATCAACGAGAGGCTCATCGTGGATGTGCTTGGCATTGGGGTGTCCGTCGGTGTGACGAAGCCAACAGAAAATGTCTTGACCGCCAATAACGCCGACGGCAACGAAGCGGAGGCAGAGGCCGAGGTGGGGATGGAACAGGTGACGAAAGCCTTGAAGATGCTGATGGATCAAGGGGCTGAAGGGGAGGGGAGGAGGAAGAAGGCTCAGGCCCTGATGCTGAAGGCGACGGGTGCTTTGGAGAAGGGAGGGTCGTCCTACATTAACCTGGAGAGGTTGATCCAATCTTTTGTCTGAACCTCGATATTGTCACTGACATGTGGGTTCTCACGGTGAGTCACATATTTTGGAGTACTTAGGCTATTCCTAGTGCATGGTAACATACCCATTTAATACATACCATATAAGCATTTTTGATGATGTGACAAGAGAATTAAGAGGGAAGAGAAGAAAGCTGTATCTTGAAGAAGATACCACTTGGACACGAAATCATAAATATTGAAACTTGAATCATCTAAGTGACCCACAATTCATACTCTCATACACATCTAGTATTTAATTATCTTGTGAGGACTAAGAAACAATCTATGATACCATGCATTGGGATAGTTGTATCTTCTATAATATCATATGATATAGCAACTTTGGATATTGTGATAAGATACAATGCACTGTGAATAGCCTTTTGGTGTCATGTGTTTTGGTCGAATTAAGTTATTTGTTTTATTGATTGCAGCAAGTGTGATTCAAATTTTCGTTGTGTTGTGTGGTATGCTAACAAGAGAAGGGGGATTTGAGATAACGCCACTGAGAAAACCGGTATTATTTAAAAGGGAGTGTATATGTATCATCTGGATGTTTTTGTCTTAACTAACATCCAAATCTTGGACCATTAGATACCTCACTCGAAAATCACTGGGCCGTTGGATCAAATCATAGGATCGGATGTAATCGATACTCCCGAATCTCAACAATGATCCAATGGTTTAGATACCTCACTCGAAAATCACCAGGCCGTTGGATCAAATCATAGGATCGGATGTAATCGATACTCCCGAATCTCAACAATGATCCAATGGTTCTAGATTTGGGTGATTTCAACAAAAAAACATCAGGTTGATGTTTATCAAATCCCTATTTAAAATTCTGCTCAAAATGGTTAAAGAATGTTGTAAATTTTTTTAGTAATCTAGCAGCCGATAAGTGAGTGCTAGATCTACGAATTTTTTGATATGCATAAATTTTATAAAATACATACATATATATATTATTTAATAAAGATTCGCCAATATACAATTGGGGCATGGGTTTTGTGTACTTAAACTGCAATGCACTACTAATCTATGCGGCTTGTTGAAACGCTTCGAGAAGTTGAAAATGAGCATAGACCTGACTGGGACACATGCCGTTATATCTCCATCTAAAAATTGAATTTCAAATAGCATACTATACATACATCTCAATGAACTGATATAAAGGCTGTATACGTTACTACAGGAATCTATGTACTGTTTTCATCGGCCCACATTATTTTCGTCGGCAAAAAAAAACGATATAAATAACTGATTAATTTCGTCGATTACGTATAACTAACGAGATTAAAAGTATTTTCATTGGTATCTTTGACAAAACCGACGAAAATAATTGAGTCATCGCATTCAGGGGATTCGAAATGTTTTTAGACTATTTTCGTCGGTCTAGGCCGACGAAAATAGAAAATAGTACACGTGGCGGAGGCGAGCTATTTTCGTCAGCCTCGGCTGACGGAAATAAGACACGTGGCCTGCAATTGTATTTTCATCGGCCCCGGCTGACGGAAAAAAGACACGTAAATTGCAGTTGTATTTTCGTCAGACCCGGCCGACGGAAATAATACTCGGACTGACGAAAATATTGCTGTCACCCAAAAAGGCCTAGCTGGAGGCATTTTCCGCCCGATCGATCCAAAAAACCTAGCGCTCCAGCCCGCTCCACCACCAGTTTCTGCGCTGCGCCGTCGCCAGTTCGTGCGTCACTCCGCCGCCAGCTCACTCCGCTCTGCCACAAGTTCCTGCGCCACTCCGTCCACTCCACCGCGAGTTCCTGCACTACGCCACGCTGCCGCCGTCGCGCTGTCCCCGATCTGCGCCACCACGCCATCCACGATCCGACCGCCGCTGGTAAGTTGATGTAGCTCTCGTGTGATCTGGATTCTGGTTTGGTTTAGAAACATAGAAAAGATGTGCTTAAATAATAAACGGTCATTGTGGTTGAATATAAACTTGTTTGTCTCAGTCCGATCGATTTGGCATGCGTTTAGGGTGTAGCTTTAGCTTGCTGCTTTGGTATTGATTCGGTTTTCTAAAGATTGTTAGTGATATCAAAAGGTGTTGTGGATTTGAACAAAAAAGTAGTCGTCTCAGCATCCATGTAGTGTTGCGGAAGTTTTGGCTGGTAAAATATTGAGAGCTTTCACAAATTATATATGGCAATTGAGAGCAAGATAATTCTGGAGCTTAGAATGCTAAAATTAGTTAAATATTAGTCACTTCATATCCATCTTTTCGAATTAATTAACCTAATTAGTTTCTTCAGGAAGGTTTCTAAACATTGGTCATTAGCAGATGCGAGATGACATGGATGGTCCTTGTGAATTAACAAAAAATATCCTAAACTTTACAAAATGCAACACATTAATTACAATGGTATATACATCTAGAGTGATTTGTATAGGCAAGCAACATTTTGAACTTTATTAGCTGGCCATGCTACTTTCGATTTTTTTTAATAATACATTTTTTGTTCGAAATTTCAAAAATATACCACCAACAATAAAAATCTCAGAAATATACACTGTCAGCCTGCTGGTCGTGGCGACATTGGCTGGGCGACAGGGGCCTAAATAGAAAAAATACACGGGCGAAAGGAGGCCGGTGGTGGCGTAACCGTGTCGCCCGGCGAAAGGGCGAAAGTAGCCGAAACGGTGCGTGTCGCCCGAGCGAAAGGGCGAAGGAGTCCGTGTCGCTCGCGAACGGGCGACAGTAAGAGAATCGACTGGTGGTAGGGCGACACGGGTGGCGGGTCTGTCGCCCGACCAACCAAGCGACACGCTTATAAAGGCTTTCGCTGGCACTGCTGGCATTGGCCGATTTGAGAAGAGAGGGAGAGAGAGGAAGAGGAAGAGAGGAAAGAGGAGAGGAGAGAAAAGAAGGAAGAGGGGGAGATTCTGCGCTCATCGTTTCTCAGAAATTCTGTTGTTTACTTTTGTTAGCGATGAAATTGTGATATGTTAGAAATAATTTTAGAACTAGGGCAATTGTAGCGATAAATAGTGGTAGATTAGAAATAGTTTTAGATGCAGGTTACTGATAAATGTAGGGGATAAATGTAGGTAAATTGATAGGTTATGGATAGATCTAGGTAAATCTATAGGTTACGAATAGATAATTTTAGGTAAATTGATAGGTCACAGGTAGTTGTAGTTTAGAAAATTGAATATTCTAGAAAATTTAGATATTTTTTACGGATAGGAGTATAACGGTACATATTGATGATAATGTAGTTGCGAATGTATGTTTTTTTAAGATATAAGTACATCGATATGTATATATTGTTAGGAATGAATGTACATGTTTTTACAGATATTAGTACATCGATATGAATTATTAGAAATGTAGATGTTTTTTACGATTAGATATATATTTTCGTAGCATGTAGGTATAGTTATGTTACGTTATAGTATTTTAAACGGAAAATAATTAATTTGTGGGTGAATGAATGAATTCGCAGATATGGCAGAACGAGTTCCATTTAGAATCTATTATGGAGATGGGGTTGTAATGCATGGTTTGGAGGGTGCAGATCTTAGTAACATGCAGTATGTGGACAGAAGTTTGAGTAGGGTTGAGGAGCGCACATTTGCTTCAGACTGAGACGACAACACGCTGCACCCCGCTTTTCAGACTGAGACGACAACATGCTGCACCCCGCTTTTCAGACTGAAACGACAACACGCGGTTTCGTGCCGGGGCAGCTTTCGGCAGAGGGTGACACATCGTGCAGCCTTTGACAGAGGGTGACAGGTCGTACAGCTTTGATGATGGGTGACACGTCGTGCAGCTTTTCACATATGATGCCAGGCCATCAAAATGGACAAATGCTGTAATTGTGTTGAGTAACCCCTCACCACCACTATAAAATAGGGCCGAGGCGTAGACATCCAAACACAGCCAAACCACCAATAAACGTCAGTTGAATCTACACAAATTAGGGCACAATGTCGTTCTACCGTCGCCTCTTCAGCAAGCAGAAGTCATCCCGCCCCGAATATCCGGATGCCAGTAGCGTCGACGCCGAAGTTCTGCCGGAGTTGCCCCGACCCAAATGCGACTGCAACCTACCGGCGAAGATGATGCAATCTACCCATGGAGAGACGGCCGCCCGCGCTCACTACTGTTGTGGCCGCACCTACAAGGTAAACCTACTGGTGTCCACATAATACAGGGTAACACTACCATCTCATGCATCGTTCTTTCTTTTCTCAAAGACAAGGACCGTGTTGCTTCTTCCAATGGATCGACGGGCGAACGACGTGACTACTTAATTTCTACAACTGCCACGACGCCTACCCCGCTTCGCCCGAGAACTTCACCGGTGGGAGAGGCCGCCAGGATATGTCCCTTTTCTAGATCGACCAGAGCTTAGGACCGGTGGGCAAGGGGCCAACCAATCGGTGAGTTTCATGCGACATACTCATGTTAAACTCGCAAAGTAGTAGTTCTAAACCAGTTCATCGCACACAGGAGTTCAAAAGGAAACTTGTGAATTTGCTCAACTCAAAGGAGAAACCTCCTCCAGGGCCACCCGAAAGCCCCAACGTTTGCGAACATGGCCTGCAGGCAGTGGTTGATACCTGCCACGATGATCTAGCGGACCGGAGATTCTACCGGTGCCCCTTGGCCGAGGATGAATGGTGCTGGTACTTCAACTGGGTGGACCTGGAGACGTACCACCCACATCTCATGCTTCCTGCATGGGATAAATAGGGGGAGCAACCCTCTCCGTGGTGCCACTACCGCCCGTAAAAGCCGGACCGAGTACGCCACGGTGTTATTCAACGACCAAAGCGGGCATATCGCATTGATTATGGGCACGCTTCCGGTTGTCCAAGGATAAGCCCAACACACACCTCCCGCACCATATAGTGGAGGCGAGCGAAACAGAGCAGCGTCTCCGCATGCCTCCGCCTAATGACCAACACACCAGAGGTGCAAGAGGTTCCTCCTCTCGAAGAAGAAGGGACAAGGGGAAGCAATACGAGGTCCGCAAAGACGCAACAAATCCTTGACGCGTTCGCAGACCAACCGGAACCGGTGGTATTATCATAGGGGACGCCGAATCGGGATGACATGCCCATATGGGAGGCGAAATCCACATAAAAAGACCAAAAATTATGTCTTATACACCGAGACGTACGGCATAGGCCACCCATTCGGCGACAGCTGGGAGAACCGCAGATCCCCATGGAGTTCTTTCATAGTAGGGATCGAGCGGTGTCCGAGGACAAATCGCAAATTAAACACGGTCGTAATATGCGTAAAATGTGGGACATCATTCATTTGTACCAGATAGGTCGAACGATCATTTGTTCCACCATGACGAACATTGCTTTCGTTAGTTAGTTAAATCAAGCAATTTCGCCACCGTTGTAATGCCCTTCTAATATAATCTAATCTATCGCTTATTTTATCATCTGAACTTTCAGTGTATGTGCCCTTAAAATTTTCTAACGTGGTTTGTTTCATTTTTCATTCGGTTCAAACTTGTCGGCCAGCGTTTTATCAGGACAGTTGTATTGTTTGAATTTTAAAAAATTTCTCACATCTTAAAATCATTTGAAATTTTTATGGTAATATCACTGATTTATCAGGAACCTCTATAAAAATTTCAAAATTTTTGACGTCAGAACTTCTGTGGTTTCATGGTCATGAGTGCCTTTTTTCGATTTTCAGAACTTCCTACCGGGCAATGTCCGCTATCTTGCCCATACGTAAGTGGTAGCCGCGTTGCGAGGTCGCCCTTGATTTTTCCCGTATTTTTGGGTCGATCCGCTTGTCCTGGCCCTCACGAAACCCTAAGTGGCCACGATTTACGTGGTTTCATGGCGCGAGTGCCTTTTCCGATTTCAGCAACTTCTGCCGGGCAACGCCCGCTATCTCGCCCATACGTAGTAGTAGCACGCGTTGCGTAGGTCGCTATTGATTTTTCTCGTATTTTTTGGCCTGGATCCGGCCTGTCCCGCGGGGCTGCGAAAACCCTTAAGTGCCCACGATTTCCACGGTTTCGTGGCCGCGAGTGATTTGAGTCGCAATTCCAATCCGCGACACAACTGCGACTATTGAGATAAAGATGTATGTCAATTTGGAATCGCGACTATAGGGTATTTCTGTAATTTTTTTCGACATAATATTTCTGTAAATTTTTAACAAAAATATATTATTTTAAAAAAATTCCATCTAATTGCCCTCGTCCAATATCTTATAATATTTGTGGACGATTAGACATATTTTTTTTTGTAAATTCTAAACCAATGAAATGTAAACAAATTATCTAACTGAATTAATATTTTTTGCAAATTATGTATCGCCATATGGTGGGCGATGAGGTGCGTGTCGCCTGACCATTCATCGATTTATTTACCGTCGCCATTTCATACGGTGATGAGATTGTCGCCATTTCGCAGGCGACACGGTCCTCAGTAGCTATTTGATCAGGCGACACGAGGCTGGGGGGGACGTGGCCTCCTGTCGTCCGTGTATTTTTCTATTTAGGCCCTTGTCGCCCGTTGGACGGGCGACGGGTCTATATTTCTGAGATTTTTTTTTCCCAGTGATATATTTTTGAAATTTCGAATAAAAAAGGTATTATTAAAAAAAAATTCTGCTACTTTCTGCCCTCACTGAATCTTTGTCCTTACTAAAGTGAAACAAATTAATAGACAACTTATCCATCTGATCTTGTCAAAAAATATGCTTAATTTAGGAGATTGACACTAACATTCGTGTAAAATTGTGATTATTAAACGGTATATTGACTCAGCAAGAGGCTTAAACAGTAAGAACAAACATGTGTACATGGGAGATCGATGACGTGGCCACGAGAAATTAGAATGCATTGTCCCATTAATCGATTAATGTTCAAAAGCAGTGACAGAGTTTCCGGTATTGACATGGACCTGCAACCAATCCCAGAAGAGATGGGAATGACAAGAAAACGAACTCATCAAAGTACATGCGTATTCATCTTTGACAAGCTAGCTAAGGTACAAACTATTGAGTGCCCCAACTACTTCAGAGATTAGGACGTTTAAGGATTAAGAAATGTTTGTGAGCATGATATGATGCATTTTTTGCATGGTTAAGTAGAGATTAATTTCTCATCAGTGTGAATTTGTGGGCATGCATGCATGTAAAATTGGCTAGCTAGCTAGCTCATGGTTGTTAATTAGCAACTGATGAGTCCATTGTTGGACAGATGATTCTTATCAATCAAATCATGCAATTGACTCATGTTGGAACATATATACATATGATTTATTATTGGATTTGGTCATGGCTGACCAGACCAGGTCAGCTGTAGTACAATACTGGTACATCTGAAAAACCATATTCTTTGCATGTTTGTATGTGCAAGCACGTGCGTGTTGAAAATCCTCTCTCTCATCCTTTCTAACAAAAGTAACATGCCGACATATGAGCTGTGAACCACGACACGTTCCCAATTTCTCACTCTCATCCTTTCTAACAAAAGTAATAATTCATGTTTAGTGCGGAGTAGTGACAATCAATTATAATTTAGTATTGTTGACTAATGTAGAATATCCTCTAGTGGTTCTCTAATTGAAACTTGATGGTGCTATCATGTTGTATGGTTTTAAAAACTACACAATATCATCTCAAAGACTATACATTAAATTGTGAATTGTGTCGATCCTGAATTGTCTTTGTTTTTGGACAGCCTGAAAATGGAAGATGTTCGTGCGTGGATGTATAGTGGTTGGAGAAGTAATGGGATGCCCACGAAAGAGTAGATGGTGAAAACACAAGCTTTCGTGGATCTTGTGTACTTCTCATCTCCAGGTGGCAGTTTGGCAAAGTGTCCGTGCTCTAGGTGTCGGAATTATGCTCGGCATGTCAAGTTTGATATGGAGCGTCACATCTACAAATATGATTTCATACCAGATTATCAGACATGGTATGAGCATGGTGAGACCCTGCAAGGACATATGTCCAATCCGGTCGATGCTTTCGATGACCTAGAGGATCAGATGGATGAAATGATGGGTGATTTTGTTTGACAGTTTGAGGATCAACCCGGGCCGGAGGTTAAGGAATTCTTTAGCCTTTTTTCAGCTTCAGAAGAATCTTTGCATGAGCACACGAGTGTTACGCAATTTGCTACCGTGACATGACTAATGTTTGGGTATTTACATTAATAGTGACAATTTTTTTACAAACTTTTGGATACATCATACAGGGGTCACCACCGTCTCGTAAAGCCAGAGACGATATTGGTAGTAATTCAGGGTCACCATCAGTGGGTGAATATTTCACCTCAGGCGACGATACGGGTAGCGGCCACGACTTCTACACTTCACCAAGTTAAATTTGAATTTGTGAGGTAAACTTGTGGCATGTGTGTGCGATTGTGTTATGATGAACTTGTTTGGTTGTGATGTGGATTTTGTGAATTTGTAATGGAGACTATGGTTGTGTCATGTGGATTGTGTTATACATGGATGGTTGTGTGACGTGGATCTGTTATGAACTTGTGATGGAGACTCTATGGTTGTTAGAATTTTCTACAATTTTTGTGGAATTTTTTTTGTGAATTATATACTCCCTTGTCTAACAAATCAAAGTGCAACAGCAAAGCGAAAGTTCAAAGTCCCCTGCTTTTGGTAAGACATGTTATCATATCTTATATACTGGTATTCATTGTTGTGTGATTGTATCAGCATGATTGATATGTATAATCCAAAGATTTTAAATGTCCACATGCATTCGATTTTGTTGGCTATTATTCTCCATTTTCACCTTTTTTTTTTTGTGATTTTGCTCTCTCTCCGTTTCATGTAGGTATTAACTCATGGTCAGCCTGGCGAGGAAGTAAGCTTGGAGCTAATCTTAAGGGTAGTTGCAGATGTTGGTCTTGTAGTAAGTGTGTTTCACTAATCCGTGCGTCTCTTATGGATTTGCTCTTGTTTTTGGTTTTGGGAACAAGAAAGTGTTTAGATCATCTACTCCCTTCATCCTGCAATATAAGTCCAAAGCCCACCATACGCACAAAACAAAGAGGCACTAAATCTAAGAAAAAGTTAATGTCATTGGACCATGCATACCCCTATTGAATATCATAATACAACTACTAATCCACTTTGTCAGCATTAAAGGAGTATATAGTGGAAATATTGCAATAACTGCACATTTGATCTCCGCAAAAGATCTACTGTGGGACGACACATCCTAAGAATAGGGACTTATATTGTGGGATGACGCTTCCCAAGAATAGAGACTTATATTGAGGGAGTAGTTTATATATCATACACAAGAGTCAAGATATTAGATGAGTTTGGTTGAGAAGGGTTGCAATTACATATAAACCCTCCTTTTTTTAGGGCTCAGATGTTTGATTATATGGCTTTTTTTAGGCTTGCTTCAGAGATATTTCTTTGGCATGTCGCCATGTTAGTATAATTATCTTCATTGCATTTTCAGGGACTTCCAAATGCTGGAAAGTTAACACTTCTGTCAGCTATAACACTTGCAAGACCAGACATTGCTGATTATCCATTTACTACATTAATGCCAAATCTTGGCCGGCTTGGTGGAGATCCCGCTTTAGGCCCTGTTTGTTTCAGCTGGGGATTGTGGAAAGCAACTTTTAAAAACTAGATTGTAAAAGCTGGATTGTTAAAAAGCTGGAGGTTGAAAAGCTCATGGTTATTTGGTAACCCAGAGTATAGTTGGGGGCAATGGTGGGTAATTTTGGTTGAAGTTGGGGAAAGCTGGGGAAAGCTAGGGGCAATGGTGGGTAATTTTAGTTGAAGTTAGATGGGTATTGTGGTCTTTTGCAAAAAAAAACTGGGGAAAGCTGGGGAAGAGTGGATTGTGGGATTGCTACAATCTGGCCTCCAGATTGTTATAATCTAGATTAAAAGTTTGTTGTTTATTACCCTTCCGGCTTTTAAAAACTGCTTTCCACAATCTCCAACTGAAACAAACAAAGCCTTAGTGCCATTGCAGTTTTCCTCAGAGGCAACACTGGCAGACTTGCCCGGTCTAATTGAGGGTGCTCATCTGGGCAAGGTACTGCTTTAATTTTATGCTCTTTTCTGGGTTCCTACACAATATTTCTTTGGAAGTGCCGTGTTGTTGCTTCCCCTCATAATTTCTGTGGATTCATCAGGGTCTTGGTCGCAATTTCTTGAGACATTTGAGGAAAACTAGGGTAATTGTCCATGTTGTTGATGCTGCTGCTGATGACCCTGTGAATGATTATAAGATTGTCAGAGAGGTAATTCCTATTTGCTTTCGTCATTCCCAAGTTGTTGTTTTATTTTTAATATTCACTATGTATCTGGTCCATAGTTGCATCCTTCAAGCTTTTACACTAGCATCAGTGGTGAGATATTGGTAAGCTTCTTTTCTATGTAGTTGGGGGCAGAATCTTATTGCTCATTCGTATATGGGAGGTTTATTCAATAGAATTAAAGGGGAAGGGAGAGTCTAATGGGAGTAAATGTCAGATGGAAACTTGCCCTCCGCAAGTTTTGGCTGTTACAGGAAAGAAAAAGAGGTCCAACTAAGAGTAGAGCATTAGGATCTAGCCACTAGCCAGTTGCCAGAAATAACAGTTGTTTTCGTAAGTGATTGTAATATTCAATTTGGGGACATAATGCGAATTTTTTTTAATAATATATCTTTTATTCAAAATTTCAAAAATATACCACCGGAAAAAAAATTACAGAAATATACCCCTGTCGTCCGTCCAATGGGCGACAGGGGCCTAAATAGCAAAATAAACGGGCGACAGGAGGCCATGTCAACCCTCGGCCTCCTGTCGCTCGATCAAATGGCGACAGGAGCCGAAACGACCCGTGTCGCATGATGAAATGGCGACAGGCAGTAAATCGACCGATGGTCAGACGACAGGAAGGGCGCGGGCCCCTGTCACCCGACCAAAGGGCGACAGGGACATTTATAAAAGGCTGTCGCCCGGCACTGTAGCCATTTGTGTGCCCGGTTTAGAGATTGAGAAAGAGAGAGAGAGGAAGAGGAAGAGGGGGAAGAGGAGGAGAGAAAAGGAGGAAGAGGGAGGGATTATGCGCGACTGTTTGGAGGTAAATTTCTGTTGTTTACTTTTTTTAGCAGTAAATTATGGTATATTAGAAATAGTTTTAGATCTAGGTAATTTGATATGTTACGGATAGATTTAGCGAATTTAGATATTTTTTACGGATAGGAGTATGTCAATATAGATTCATGGAAATATAGTTATGTAGGTAATCTATATGTTGTTAGCAATGTAGATGTTTTTTACAGATAGAAGTACGCCGATATATATTCTTAGGAATTTAGATGTTTTTTACGGATAGAAGTACGCCGATATATATTCTTAGGAATTTATATGTTTTTTACGGATAGAAGTACACCGATATATATTCTTAGGAATTTAGATGTTTTTTATGGATAGAAGTACACCGATATATATTTTAGGAATTTAGATATTTTTTATGGTTAGATATAGGATTAATTCCCAATTTGCCATTATGAATTTGAGAAATCCCAAAATGTGTCAATGACATGTGGGCCCTAAAATATTTCTAATATACCATGAGTGGCAAATAGGGGATGAGGTAAACTTCTAGTGGCATATGAGGATTTTACCCTTAGATATATATTTTTGTAGCATGTAGGTATAGTTATGTTAGGTGTCACAGTATTTTTTACGGAAAATAATTAATTCGTGGGTGAATGAATGGATTTGCAGATATGACAGAACGAGTTCCATTTAGAATCTATTATGGAGAGGGGGTTGTAATCCATGGTTTGGAGGGTGCAGATCAAACTAACATGCAGTATGTGGACAGAAGTTTGAGTAGGGTCGAGGAGCGCACATTTGCTTCTGTGTTGAAATGGTTGTATTATACTTTTCGGATGGAACAAGAGAAGTGCGAGTTTAAGGTATTTTGCCTATGTAGTATGCAAAACGGCCCTATTTACTGGGAGCTAGTTGAGCTGAAGGGAACCGCATCGTGGAGATCATATGTGAGGGGGGGCAGAGAACGAGGATGGAATCGGGTGCTTTTAGTGCAAGCATATGAGAGGGATGTTGCCCCCCAGCAGCAGTTGGACGCCGGTGAGTGTAGTCAGCCTCAAAATGAGCTCATTTGGTGACACCAAATTGGGGATCTAGTTATGAGCAACATGTTCAGCAAAGTGGTGAACAGGTTGAGTTTCGGGAGGATGATGAAAATTTTGGCCAAGAAGTGCGGGAACTGGTAGACGAAGGTGAGCAAATTGATGAAATAATAGTTAGGATTGAAGAGTAAGACCGTGAGTACAACAGAGCAGAAGAGGAGGACGACGATGAGTCGGATGAGGAAGATGGGTGAAATTTCAGAAAATGACACTCAATTCGTGTGCCTTTCAGGCTCTGTGTATGACATGTGGGTCCATCTGAGTCTATGACAGTGGGCTAGGGTGTCAAATACCGAAAAAATGAATTTTAAAGGTGGCAAGTTCTGAAATCTCTCAGGAAGATGGAGGTACGAAGCCACTTGTGCCAGCCGAGTGGAGCATGCAGCAATTTGATAAGCTGGTTGTCAATGAAAGCAACGATATACCTTGGCAGTATAGTGATAATGAGGTTAAGCCTAACAGTATGTACCCAACAAAAAAGGCTGTGTAGGATGCCGTGAAAGATTGGGCTCTATCATTAAGAATGACTTTCAGGGTTAAGAAATCCACCCCAACCTGCTACGACGTGGTGTGTGAGATCCATGGGTGTCCGTGGAGAGTGCATGCGTACAAGCCCAAATGGGGCACCCATTGGCTATGTTCGAAGGTTGAGCAGCATACATGTATGACTGAGGAAACAGTGATGGCTCATAGGAACCTGTCATCCAGGTATGTCGCGAACATCATGTACACAGAGATAGTAGAAAACCTGAGTTTTGAGCCCCGTGCTATTATCCGAGCGATCGAGAACAGATATCAATACACAATTAGCTATGAGAAGGCGTGGAGGGCGAAACAGAAGGCATTAGAAATGAGATTTGGGAAGTTTGAAGACTCGTACCATAACCTGCCCGCACTGCTCAGTTGCATTCAGGGAAGAAATCCTGGGACCTACTATGATTATCAAGATTGTCCGTCAATCAAGTGGCCAACTAAAAGGCATCTGAAGAGAGTGTTCTTCGCATTCGGAGCTTGCATTAAGGCGTTCTATCACTGTCGTCCATTGTTGTGCGTGGACGGCACATTCTTGACCGGAAAATACAGAGGGCAAATACTGACAGCTGTGGCCGTCGATTGGAACAACCAGATTCTGCCTGTTGCCTTTGCCTTCGTAGAAAGCGAGAACTACGAGAGTTAGCTGTGGTTCCTACGAAACTTGAAGATCGGGGAGGTCAAAACTCGTCCAGATGTGTGTGTGCTGCATGACAGATATGCTGGCTTGTTTAGTGCTATCAACGAGCTGCAAACAGGGGAAGAGGAGCCATTCCGATGGCCTGACTTGCAGAGTCGATGGTGCATGAGGCATTTGGGTGCAAACTTCTATAAGCAATTCAGGAACAAGCAACTGATGAACATGTTCAAAAGACTATGTAACCACAACCAGGAGAGCAAGTTCTGAACTCTGTGGAAAAATCTTGATGACCTGACAAGGAAACACAAGGAGCAGACAAACAACACTAGTGCCAGTGGAACACAGGAGCAGGCGGAGCCTCTTTTCCCCCTGCCAACAGAGGATGAGGCGACTAACCGTCGTCGGAGGCAAAGGCCAATCAAATGTTTCTCGGACTGGATCAAGCACGAACCAAAAGAGAAGTGGTCACTGTTACATGACACATGTAGTGCCAGATACGGTGTGATGACCACTAACTTTGCAGAAGTTTACAACTGGGTAATACGAGGGATGAGGTGTCTTCCGTTGGTAGGAATTGTCGAAGGAGTGCTGAGGGGTACAACCAAGTACTTTGTGGACAGGCATGCAGCTGCTGACATAGTAATGAGAGATGAGAAGTTCTTGTACTCTTCGATGATCACTAAATACATAGATGAGAAGAGCCAGAAGGCGTCCAAACATAGAGCTATCAAAGTTGGTACACGGACACTGCACTTCGAGGTGATCTGCAGGGATAAAGAAAGGCGTGAAACCAACCAGAGGGTTGTCACCCAGGAGTGCATCTTACAGGCTGAGTGCAAATGCTCGTGCAACAAGCCATACCTTTTGCATAGGCCATGTTCCCATGTCATAGTCGCATGTTCTTTATTTGGAATGCAACCTGGTACATACCTATCTGAATATTTTATGAAGGAAAGGGTGATGGCAACTTGGAGCGAGGAGCTTTATGGTTATGGGGTTGTGGGTTCTTTCTCCACAACTCCTAGTGTTGATGAAAGGTTCTGGGTCCCTGATTTTGATGCGAGAAGAGGGAAAGCAGGGCGTCAAAAAACAAGGCATATAAGAAATGATATGAATGAGTCAGAAGCTGGCAAACGCATGAAGAAATGCTCATTGTGCAACCAACGAGGACATACGTTCAAGAACTGTGAAGCACAAAATGAAGAAGACGAAGGAGGAGATGGTCACCCGACGGTGGGGAAGGATCGTCCTCTGCGAGGACTGCTGCATGACACCATCGCACCAGATGACAAGCAGTTTGCATTATCATATGTCATATATCAAATTTATATTTCATCGATGTAACGTGTGTTGTATCAACTCTGTTTTGTACCTAGCTGTTGCAAGTGTTGTGTCTTGATAAATTGTTGCAACTATTTCGATATATTGTAATGAGCTTCTCTGTTTTTTATATGCGTATTTGTTTCAATATATTGTTGTGATGCTTGTGTAGTTTCACAGACTCTTTTGTTTACATATGTGTTTCAGTTCTAACTTTCATTTTTGTAAATTGCAGGTATGGCTCACCAGCAGGGAGATGACGAGTGGCCGTTCGAGTTGCTAGACCCGGTCGTCGACCGTGGTCACCGTGCCCGCTTCGCCACTGCTGTCCCAGAGGAGGGAGGGGACCTGTGCGATTAGGCGTCCTCGACCTAGGCAGCCAAGCAGAGACTGGACGCTCGATCCGCGTTGGATCCCCAGGTAACATATCAGTACTTAAATTTGTAAACATGTTTGTTCTAGCACCATGACTAGTGCAGCACTGATATTAATTACATGTTTCTAATTCTTAGGCTTCGAGCTTCAGGGTTGTTGCCCCTCGCCCGGATGGTGGAGCTCCTGGGACGCCGGTTCCCGTACGACCGGTCGCTGATCACCGCTCTGGTGGATCGGTGGAGGCCGGAGACGCACACCTTCCATCTCCCTGTCGGGGAGATGACGATCACTTTGCAGGACGTCTCTTACATCCTCGGCCTCCCGATCGCCGGTGAGGCTGTGGTGCCCTAGGACGTCCACCCGGAGTGGTGCCAGGAGTTGCTGCAGAGGTTCGCGGGTGTACTACCACCTGCCGTGTATAGGACCTTCGAGCACACGCACGAACCGACCTTGAGCTGGCTTCGACAGTTTGTGGTACGCAAGTAGCCTTTAAAACTAAATTATGTATGTACTACTTAAAATAACAAGTGAGCTTTATTTTACAGCGTGAGGAGATCGTCGAGCCAGCGGACGAGTAGAGCCTCAGCCGCCACCTAGAGGCGTACCTGCTGTGGCTCTTCGGCTGGTGCATGTTCACGACGTCCCATGGGGATAGGGTGGACAAGCACCTGGTGCAGTTCGCGAGGGAGATTGCGGACGCACCCCTCAACGTCGTGCCACAGTACTCCTGGGGCTCGGCCGTGCTGTGCGCCACCTACCGTGCACTCTGTGACGGGTGTGCACGGATCGCCGATAACGCGACTTGAAGGATGTCCTTCTTTGGTACAATTTGTGGGCATACGAGAGGTTCCAGATCGGGCGGCCCCAGATCAACCTGCAGCCTCTACAGCATGCAGGCGGTGACATCGACGGTCCGACTATGGGCACCATCTGGTGCCAGCGACGGGTAAGATATTGCAATCACGAGTTTAGCACTTTTTATTTAACTTTTCTGAGTACTAACGGTTACGTTCTATCGTGACTACAGCCTAGGTGGGCACACATGACTGTGCGGGTAGCCTACCCACAGTTCGTCGCTGCGTTCGACCACCTCACCGAGGACCACGTACGCTAGACGCTGTACGCGGACGCTGAGGTGCAGCTTCGTGTGATGTGTGGCCTGTCCACCCTTTGCACACGAGACGCGGAGTACTGGTTCACCCGTCGGTTCCTCGTGTTCGACGTCCAGGTCGAGGGCTACGTTGTCCATCGTGTGATGAGGCAGTTTGGTCTCTGACAGTGTTCGGTGCACGCACGGCAATGCAGCCCCACCCGATCCACTCATAAGTTCCTCAGACGATGTTTTTATAATTATTCTTGTGTAATGCCATCTAATAACGCTTATATTTATTTCTTACCCACAGGCAGAGTAGGAAGGGCACACCTGGGACCGCCCCCTGGCACTTACGTATGGTGCCTTGGGTTGAGAAGTGGGGAGGAGCCCTCGAGGACGTCTACGCCGAGGTCAAGGCCAGATGACCCATGGACTTACTGCTGCATCATGAGTGGTACACTCCCCGGACTCGTCTGCGTTTGGTACGTGTCAACCCCGATCCTCCTAAACACGTTCCTAGGGTGGTAGACACGTACCCCGCCCATATGGACTCGGCGGCGCACACTTTGGTATGTTGCATCATACCTCTGATATAATATTAGTGATTCGTAATTTATTTTGCTAACTGATTTGTAACTTATTTTGCAGAGTGATGTCATGCTCCATCACCACAGGGAGTTTCACGGCTTATATTCTCGGCTGACCACCGGAGTTGAGGTGACGAGAGAGGAGGTCAGCTCTTACGTCAGGAGGTTTCTGGATAGCTCGAGACGCGCCCTCGAGTTGTCGGGATGCCGCGTCCCTATCGACTTGGCTCAGGGCGTGCCGCTTAGCGAGGGCAGGGGTGCAGCAGGTACATCTTCGCACGCTACCGTCCCGCAGGCTGCGAGAGGGCACGCTTCTGTAGGTGAGGACTGAAATGCACTTTTCACATGTTACAATCGCGTATTACAATGCTCTAAACAATTCTTCATTTGCTATAGGCCCGCAGGCACAGTTTTTCTCGCGCGCAGCTACACCTGCTCCTAATGACTACGAGGACCATGGTGATGATCCAGATCCGGTGGACTACGAGGACACTGTAGCGACGTTCCTCAACACGGATGAGGCTGGGTCATCACAGCTATACGGAGCGCCACTACCGACACAGCCTACTCAGCCCGAGTACGCGACGCCTCCAGCTAGGATGCAGAGGGTCCACTGCGCGCCGATGCAGTTGACGTACTCGCAGGGCCAGGTTCGGAGGAGGAGGCCTCCGCAGAAGCGAGGCCGACAGTAGTTTCTTTTGATTTTTATTATTGGTAGTATATGTTGTATGAACAATTGCATTTGCATTCTTTGTAATTTTAATCTTATGTACTTAATTAATCCTTTCATCAGCTAGTAGCTTTATCACACACCTAGTAGCTTTGTCAGACTGAAACGACAACACTCTGCACCATGATTTTTGGATTGAAACGACAACACGCTGCATCACGCTTTTCAGACTGAAACGACAACACGCTGCACCCTGCTTCTCAGACTGAAACGACAACATGCTGCACCCTGCTTCTCAGACTGAAACGACAACATGCTGCACCCCGCTTTTCAGACTAAGTCACGAGTGGCTTTTCCGATTTTTGGAACTTCGTGCTAGGGCAATGCCTGGCCAGGTTGCCCGTAGATAAGTGGTACCCCACGTTGCGTAGAACACTCATGATTTTTTTGTAATTTTTGGGCCAGATCCGGTGGGCCCCGCGTGGCTACGGAAACCCCTAAGTGGCCACGATTTTCGCGGTTTCGTGGCCGTGAGTGCCTTTTCCGATTTTTGCAACTTCGTGCCGGAGCAATGCCCGGGCAGGTCGCCCATTGATAAGTGCTGCCCACGTTACGTAGATCGCTCATGATTTTTTCCGTAATTTTTGGGCCGTATCCAGTGGGCCCCGCGAGGCAAGGAAAACCCCTAAGTGGCCATGATTTTCGCGGTTTCGTGGTCGCGAGTGCCTTTTCACATTTTCGCAACTTCGTTCTGGGGCAATGCCCGGCTAGGTCGCCCGAAGATAAGTGGTAGCCCACGTTGCGTAGATCACTCATGATTTTTTTCGTAATTTTTCGCCAGTATCCGGTGGGCCTCGCGAGGCTACGAAAACCCCTAAGTGGCCACGATTTTCGCGGTTTTGTGGCCACGAGTGCCTTTTTCGATTTTCGCAACTTCGTGCTGGGGCAATGCCCGACCAGGTCGCCCTTTGATAAGTGCTGCCCACGTTACGTAGATCGCCCGTGATTTTTTTTGTAATTTTTGGTCCGTATCCGGTGGGCCCCGCGAGGCAAGGAAAATCCCTAAGTGGTCACGATTTCTCAGATCAGAAGTTACAGCGAAAAATAAAGTAGACAACACTCTTCATTCATTAAGATATAAAACTAGGATGCGAAAATAATGGTTACAACTTAACGTCTACTGAGTGGGTCGAGGCCACTTCCCCTTCGCCCATGCCTTTGGTGGGGCTTCTCTAGCACGACGTGCCCTCTCTCGTTTCCTCTCTCTCTCGGCCTCCTTCAACTCCGCTTCCTTTTGACGTGCCTCCTCGTGTGTGGCGTCACGCTGCGCTTCAAGCTGCCGCCTGAACTCCTCTCGCCAGTTGGCTTCATCAAGAAGCCTTTGGTCCTCGGGGTTGATCTCCATGTCATACCACTTCTCAAATTCACACAGTGGCGGAGGCGACTGCATGAAACATAAATTAGCAATGTTTCATTTATAAATATTACGAAACAAATATGATTGTTACCAGTTGGCGATTCTTCAGACACTTCTCTGGTGGGTCGAATTCGTAGTTGCGGCACATCCAATACCTCCTCTTCCAAGTTGGAATTTCCCAAGAATAGACAAGCCTGCAAGCATCTCTGCACAGGCACATCGGTGGGACAACTCCGAAAGGTATGAAGAGGTCCTGGTATGCCATGTTGCGCGGCTACTCCGAAGCACCTCCCTCTTCTTTCGCCTTCCCCTTTCCCTTTTCACTCACACGCTTTGGCATTTTTTCTCTCTTCTTTTCTTCCTTTGTTTCTCCCTTCGTTTCTTTGGCTGGATGATTGAAGAATTCGATGATTGAACACACAGTGTCGATTGCTTAAATAGAGGGAAGAGCTGCTATCGCCATATGGTTGGGTGACAGGGGTGTGCGCCTCCCCTGTCGCCGAACCATTCATCGATTTATTCCCTGTCGCCATTTCATCGGGCGGCGTGCTTATCACCATTTGATCGGCAATGAAGGTCGGGGTGACGTGGCCTCGTCGCCTGCTTATTTTTTTATTTAGGCCCCATGCCTGCTGGACCCGGCGACAGGGGTATATTTTTGTAAATTTTTTTCGGTGGTATATTTTTGAAATTTTGAATAAAAAATGTATTATTAAAAAAATTCACATAATGCTTGTGATAACTAAATCATATTGTTTCTCAAGTCAAGATGCAGTGTTGAATGGTGATCTGACTATCTGACAATTATCTATTTACAGGAATTAAGGATAATTCTTAAATTAGATTTCGAGAAAGCCTATGATAAAGTACGATGGCCCTTTCTGTTTTAGACCCTCCGTATGAAAGGCTTCTCGCCCAAATGGATTTCATGGGTTAAGACTTTCATATCGGGGGGAAGTGTAGCTGTGAATATTAATGATGATGTCGGGCACTATTTTCAGACTAGAAAAGGCCTTCGACAAGGAGATCCCTTATCTCCATTGTTGTTTAACATTATAGCTGATATGTTTAAAGTGCTTATAAGCAAAGCAAAATTGGATGGGCAATTTGGTGGAATAGTACCTCACCTAGTTGATGGGGGACTTTCGATCCTTCAATACGCAGATGACACTATTCTCTTTTTGGATCATGACCCGGATAAAGCTCGTAACATGAAGCTACTTCTGTATGCGTTCGAGTAGGCATCGGGTCTTAAGATCAACTTTCATAAGAGTGAGGTTTTTTGCTTTGGGAAAGCCCAAGAGCATCTAGGTTACGACACTGACTTATTTGGATGCAAAGCCGGTAATTTTCTGATCAACTACCTTGGCCTTCCAATTCACTATAGGAAGCTAAGAAATTGCGATTGGAAGAAGGTCGAAGAGTGTGTTGAAAAAAGACTTAGTAGTTGGAAAGGGAAGAATCTCTCTATCGGAGGGCGCCTAGTTTTGATTAACTCGGTGCTTAGTAAACTTCCGATGTACATGATGTCCTTCTTCTCCTTACCAAAAAGAGTCCTTAAAAAACTGGATTATTTTCGCTCTAGATTTTACTGGCAAGGAGACGAACATAAGAAAAAATATAGACTTACCAAATGGAGCATGCTGTGTCAACCAAAAGATCAGGGAGATCTTGGGATTCATGATCTAAATATAAAAAATATTGCCCTTCTTAGCAAATGGTTGTATAAATTCCTTACTTTAGATGGGTTGTGGCAATAAATTCTCTGAAACAAGTACTTGGGTTCAAAGCCTTTGGCCCAAGTGGAATGGAAAAATAGAGATTCTCACTTTTGGTCCTATCTAATGAAGGTGAAATGAAACTTTCTTCATTTTGGAACCTTTCTTGTGAAAGATGGGTCACAAGTTCGCTTTTGGGAAGACAATTGGATGGGTGGATCACCTTTGAGAGATCAATATCCTTCCCTATATAACATTGCCAGACCAAAATTTATAACAATTTCAGAAGCATTGAGCTCTTCTCCTCCAAGTCTCTCTTGGCGTAGACTTCTCATTAGTCCAAGGATGGTTGCTTGGAATGATTTGTTGGCTCGCATTGAAGGAATTGTTCTATCACAAAACCAGGATATCTTTTACTGGAACTTAACCTCAAATGGCCAGTTCTCAGTAAAATCTCATTATACTGCCTTAATGCTTAGAATCATCCCCAATGAGAATAGAAAATTGTGGAAGTTAAAAGCACTATTGAAGATTAAAATTTTCTTGTGGTACTTACGACGGGGTGTGGTGCTTATGAAAGATAATTTAGCTAAACGAAATTGGAAGGGTAGTTTGTCATGTGTTTTCTGCCATAAAAACGAGACAATCAAACATTTGTTCTTTGAATGTTGTTTCGCTCGGTCTGTATGGAGTGTCATTCATTTAGCAACCGGGCTAAAACAACCTGACAGCGTGGAACATTTGTTTGGGAACTGGCTTCATGGTTTCAATAAGGATTTGAAACCTCTGTTTTAGGATGGCAATCGGCGGGTATGGGCGGTACACCTCCCATGCAGACCAACCCAAACCCAAATTCATACCGAACCCGAACCCGAATCTCTCACGGGTATATACCACGCCCATACCGAACCCGATGGGTACCAACCCAACGGATACCGAACCCGAAATTAAATTCACCTCACAATCAAATTTTCAACCATCAATTGTCAATCAATTCATTTGTAATTTCTATGTTTAAAGGAAAATATATGGTGTATATAATCATGAAAGTTACCGGATCTTACATCTCGAACGATGCTTGAAAATCTTGAATTAACCTTCCATTATTTTTAATTTATATTAATTAATTCGGTACCCATGGGTACCCACGGGTGCGAACCGAACCCGAACCGAAATTTGAAACCCATGGTCTCAAATCAAACCCATACCTGACCCATCGGTCGGTACCACGGCACCGAACCCACTGTAATTTTGCCATCCTATCTATTTCGCATGGCCTTGGCGGCTTTGTGTTGGTCACTTTGGATTTGCAGAAATGGTGTGGTTTTTAAAAAGAAGTCTTTGTTTTCTCCTTTACAGGTTATCCAGTCGACGGCTTTCTGGCTCTCCAGTGGGAGGACTTGCAGGTGTGGATTGCGGAGGGGTCACAACTTTTGGTGCAAGCGGCCAAGGCTTTTTCCTCCCAGGCACATGGGTGGCTAGGGCTGGGCATTTGGTTTATACGGTTTTTTCGGTTTTTGAAAAAATCGGTTTTTGAGATATGAAAACTGAACCAAAACCGAACTGCTACAAAAACCGAACCGAATTAACCGAACAAATTCGGTTCGGTTAATTTGGTTTTTCGGTTAACCGAATTACAGGCAAACCCAACATTGCCCTATTGAGCACAGATCATTCAACATATATGGAAAAATCTGCTGTCCAAAAATAAAGATCAAGAAGCTTTGCTCGAAAAGCATAAGAAACCAGATCACTTCAGCATGATGGTCAGAATAGTTTTTATGCGAAGATGCTTAAAATATGTGTTGCTTTGCTGAACTTTACAGTCGATATACATCATACATTACACGAGTAAGTTGTTCTTTGCGCATCATAGCTAAGATGTTCTTTTGGACGACTATCACAAGACCGCGCATCACTTTGTTTGATTCTGGAGTTGGAAAAACAACAAATTTATCCATCGCCGATCCAAATCGCTCCATCGAAGACCGTAGCAACTCGCAGCCAAAAACAAAATTGCACATCTACACGCAACAACAATCGAGACGGACGATTTAACATTCAGATCTAACAGAAGTATGGCGAGCGGATCGAGATGATTGGATGAATACCTTGCAGGAGCCGTTCTTGATGATGATGAAGCCGTTCTTGTGGATGGTGCTGGCCTACTACGGCACCGAGGGAGGAGCCCAGAAGGCATCTGGGCGGTGGCTGCAGCGCCAAGGGAGGAGCCGAGGAGACGTCGAGGGCCTTGGGGCGGCGCTGAGGGAAGAGTCGAGGAGACGAGGAGGTGTCGGGACGGCGGCCGTGGCGCAGAGGGAGGAGGCTGGAGGCGTCGGGGCGGCAGTCGCAATTGGAGGATTTGGGGGGATTTTTGCAGTAGCATCGATCGGATAGGGGATTCAGAAGAATGGGGATTAGGTCTTCGGGTTCCAGCAGGATAGATCGGGGGATTTTGGAGGAATGGGCTAATGGGCTGAACGCTGAAGTGCCGAACTAATGGAAGTATGGCTAATGGGCTAATGGGGATTTCGGTTCTTTCAGTAAAATCGGTTTTTGGAATCCAAAAACCGAACCAAAAATCAAAAATCGAACACAGCGAAAATAAAAACCGAACCGGAAACCGAAAACCAAAAAAAACTGAAATATTCGGTTAAATCGGTTCGGTTCGGTTTTTCGGTTTAAAAATGCCCACCCCTATGGGTGGCGGTCTAGTCTTTGGATTGCGGATCACAAGAGTGTGTCTATAGGATCGAAATATACTAATGTAGCAATCAGAGGGGGGTGAATGATTGCGCGGAAGCTAAAATCAAATTTTTGAACTTTGTTTTTCTAACACACCCCAATTAAAACTCAAATTGCTTGGAGACCAGTTCATGCAGATGGCAAACAGTCGGGAGACCAGTTCACACAGTTGAGAGACCAATTTATACAGTTGGCAGACTAGTAGACTAGTCCAGGAGACCAGTAGAGCAGTCTGGGTGACAAGTAGGGCACTTGGGCGACTAGTTTGAGCGACCAGGCGAGCAGACTGATATATGTTCACTAAAACAAAAATTCTTGAAGATCCAACCATTAGATTGATTTGAAATTTTAACTGTAGAAACTAGACTCAATTGCAAAGTTAACACAATAAGAATTAGGTAAATCAGATCTACAGATCTAAAGTTATGTTATTCGCAAGATGACTAAATCTGGGCGACCACGCAACTAGTTCACAAAAATAGTAATTTTCAAAGATCCCACCGTTAGATTGACATGAAATTTTAATTGTAAAAACTAGATTCAAATCCAAAGTTAACCCAAAAAAATCAATTTGACCAGATCTACAGATCGTGAGATATGACCTTCACAAGATGATACCTTTGCAAGAAACCGAACTCCGTGATGAACTTCGTGACTGCTGCGACGGACAAAACTTCAGTCGATGCTCCAATCTACGCCGGACTAAAAACAACCCAAGGTGCTGAGAGCTCTTCAAATTCTTCGAGTTGCCTAACTCCTTTGCTGGCTTCAACTATGCTGCAATAGAATAAAGATTAAGCGCTAAAAACTTCTAGTTGCAAGGATTTTCTTCTTCACGCCGCAATGCACAGGATGCCCGGATTTGCAAGAAAGATTTTATTTATCTGGATAAAACAAAAGAGTACAAACCCTAAAACTTGGCTCTCTAAATAAACAGGAGACACCTCCCCCTATTTATACAGAACAAACATAAAGAGATTGAATACAACTCCACTTCCCATATGGAAAGAGTTCGTATACATCTCAACCTGGTCCAACATGGCCAATAACAACTCTTGCACGCATGTACAGCCCACATGCTGTAAATACGTGACTAACCAGCCTTCATGTGCATGTTCTCTAGCCCGAACGTCCCGCATGACATACTCGACCACCAAGACCTCCATTTCTCCCTGAATCTAGTCCCGAACCTCAGTTCCTCCATGAACCTAGTTCCGGTCCCGTCATCGACCACATTCGCCCTCAAGCAACACCTGCACATGAATAAACAAGAAACAGATCTGAGCACAAGTCCATGACTTGACTCAAAGTCAATCCATGCAACCACTCACACGAGTGCATTGCATCAAGCAAAACCATTATCATGCTATCACCAGCATATCAAACAAATCCGAGCACAAGTCCACGACTTGACTCAAAGTCAATCCATGCAACCACTCACACGAGCGCGTTGCATCAAGGAAAACCATCATCATGCTATCACAGCATATCAATTTACCAACTCAAACAACATATGCACAAGCACCACACATGCCATAACCAAAACCACTTTGCAATGCCAATTTCATTACTCAGCCAATTTTTCAGCACATGATTTCACAATCTCCCTTGATGAAAACATTGGCAACACCATTTAGAACTGAACATTAGCATTCACCTCACAAGAAAAGTTTGAAGAAATTTATTTTAAAACAAAAAAAAAGCAAAGTGAAAAATCTCCTCCTAAAAAGAAGAAATAATCTCCCCCCTAAAAAGATGAAAAAATAAAGGAAGAAAAATGTGTGTGAATGTGCAATATGTGTCAAAAAATCTCCAAAATTCTCCCCCTTTGACAATGGATTTATCAAGAATGCAAAAAGAGAACAAAATTCTCCCCCTTTATTTTTAATTTGTTTTTTTATGTACTAAGCATTATGAGTCATGCACAAATGTAACAAATTCATCACCAAGTCATGCTATCAAAAGTACTTGCACCCTCAAATCTACACATAAACAATGTAGAGTAAGCATAACTAGAAATCAAGTACTTATTAACGATTTTTTGCATGTCATGATCTCCCTTTCTCAACAATCTTAAAACCTGAAAACATTGAATTTTTTGTACACTTTATTTGTGCTTGAAAAACTGATTCATTAATTTATTGCAACAATAACAATTGCAAGGAATTACATGCACCATCAGCCTTACTTTTCAACCATGCCAAGCAATCACAAGCTTAAGGTTTCATAGTTTCGGTCATACACAACATCTTCCAAGTTCATATCAAAGTGCAATGATAAGGCCTCAGAAAGAAGAAGTGCGATAGTACATAACCTTGTTCTTGCATTTATCAACAATCACTCTTTTAGCTTTAGCACTTAACTTTCATATTTAGCACTTTTTGAGCAGGATCAAGATAGCTAAGAAAGTTCAACCATGACAAGATTTAATTCAAGTTGTCATTCCATTTAAATAGTCATGTCATAAACTACACCATATATGCATGAACATGAAGTTGCAAAGATCTTGAAACATAAACATGGCTTCAAATGACATGTGTATGAAATACAATCCTTAGTACTTTTTTATTGTTTTTCATTTTTTTGTTTTTATTTAAGAAACACACAAAATAAAAAGCATGTTACAAAATATTACAAAAACTTCAAAAACTCCCCCTCAAAAATATCCTATTGGATAAACAAACCCAAGTTCTCCCTGAATAAAAGCAAAACAAGAAGTAGACAAAGGTTTTGTGAAAATGTTTGCCAATTGATGTTCAGTATCCACATGATGAAGCACAATATTTTCCTTTTCTACATGATCTATAAGAAAGTGAAATCTGATCTCAATGTGTTTTGTTCTAGAATGTTGCACAGGGTTCTTAGTAATGCATATTGCACTAGTGTTATCACACAAAAGAGGAACACTATCCAAATTAACCCTATAATCTTTAAGTGTAGCTACTATCCAAAGAATTTGAGAACAACAACTAGCAGCAACCACATATTCAGATTCAGCAGTTGATTGTGCAACAGAAGATTGTTTTCTAGATGACCATGCAATAAGAGAATTACCCAAGAAATGACATGAGCCAGATGAACTTTTTCTATAAATTCTACAACCTCCAAAATCAGCATCAGAGAATGCTCTTAAACTAATGCATGAGGAAGCAGAAAGTCAATCCATGCACAAGTCCACGACTTGACTCAAAGTTAATCCATGCAACCACTCACACGAGCGCGTTGCATCAAGCAAAACCATCATCATGCTATCACAGCATATCAATTTACCATCTCAAACAACATATGCACAAGCACCACACATGCCATAACCAAAACCACTTTGCAATGCCAATTTCATTACTCAGCCAATTTTTCAGCACATGATTTCACAGTGTATGTCTTTTATTTTCTTTTTTCTCTATGGCTGTGTGTTCTAAACAGAAGCCGGAAGTGTGTCAAGGCTTTGTATCTTCTTGATGTACTGTACTTGGTATTAATTAAATTGCTTCCTTTATCAAAAAAAGGAATTAAGGATGTATAACCCACAATACCTGGAGCGACCTTATGTTGTGGTTCTGAACAAGATTGATCTTCCTAAGGTGCAATTCCATACCTTAATATGAGTCAACCTTTGGTCTTTCTAATTTTCAGCCTGTGATTTTCTATTTCAACTAATCTCCTGAAAATTTGACGTCTTACTTGGCATGGTTGGTGTTCTAACTATTTGTGCGTTGCTTTTTCCCCTTGTAGGCCCAGGATAGGTTATCTTCACTGGCATTTGAAATATCTTCAATAGGCTGTGAAGAATGCAATGATGAAAATCCCAGCAAAGGAAAACTAAATGCATGCTTTTACTGTTTTCATTTAAACAGTTAATATTTAGTTGAGCTAATATTGTTTATTTTAGGTAACATATTCTGTCACTTGGATTGACAGGCCTTCCTGGATGGTAGAGACTTATCCGGAGGAAGTTGGCTTGGGAATATATGTGTGAGAAAGAACGTATGCTTGACACTGGATATATATCAGTTTACAACTCGATCCTAAATTTATCATCGAATCTTGTAGCAATTAGCAAAGATCTGGACGTATGATCAATAGCAAAAAGTTTACAACTCGATCCTAAATTTCACTACTATCGGTAGGGTTAGTACTGTTAGAGATCTGAGTTGTGAAGAATGTGATTCGATGAGCAAGAATGAACACTGTGTAAAGGACAATAGCTTGAAGGGGAAGAGGAACAAGAAATTAAACTTGAAGAGGAAGTTGAAGAAGAAGGAGAAGAAGAAGTTGAAGAGGGAGAAGAGGAAGTTGAAGAATGGAAATGATACCAAGGTCGAAGCGTGAAAGAATAGTGAATTATTAGCTCCTTTGATTTAATCTTTTATTTTTCTTGTGCAAGATTTCAGTGTTTGAACCATGGTTTTCAGTCATGCAAACAACTTTACCCCGTACAGTATGCTCACCTCTGCACCTCCCTGACTCCATTGTACCTGCAGTGCTGCTCTGGCTGCTCACTGCGGCCTGCATCAAGACCGGGCGGCTGAAGATCGCGCGGCACGCGATCGAGCTGGCCGAGGCGAGGCTGGCGAGGGACGGCTGGCCGGAGTACTAGACGGCAAGTTGGGGCGGTACATCGGAAAGCAGGCGAGGAAGTTCCAGACGTGGTCCATCGTGGGGTACCTGGTGGCCAAGATGATGCTGGAGGACCCGTCCCACCTCGGCATGATCTCCCTCGAGGAGGACAAGGCGATGAAGCCGGTGCTGCGGAGGTCGGTCTCATGGATAGTGTAAAGATCGACGGTGGTGAAAACTTTGATGCAGTTTTCAGTTAAAGAGTGAAAAAAAGAAAAGACTTGATGCAGTGTTCAGCCAGAAACCCAGAAAAGTTTTTGCGCTAGCATATCTGCTTCTCGACTGCTTGCTTTCCGGAATGGGAAGTTAGCATGTTTATAAATGGTTTGGTCGGCTCCCATGTATGAATCCCAGTTCTACAATATACGGAGAAAATTTCGACACTAGGACAGTTTACAAGTAGCTTCTCCTATTTAGTATTATGAAACGTTCAATAGCTTCATTGATTAGCCAATTTTTTAAAAGTATTTTTTAACTTTATAGTAATTATTAATTTATTAGTATGAGCCTCAAACAATCTAATAGAAAAACCAAGTCACAACAATGGCTACCAATTTTTGTTTATTTGTTTTCGTTGCCTCGATAGTAAATAGTAATAAGAGAAAAATAAAAACTCGGCACTTATGGGCCTCGTGTGTCCTTCCGGCGGGCCGTCTCAGACCTACTGGGTTGGCTATCGCATCGCGTCGGATGCCCTACTTCTAGGCCCTGTTTTGTACAGCTTCAGATGACAGTTTCACTCGAGATCTGAAACTTGTAGGTTAAAATAAAGTGAATTATGTTTATATTTTTAGTCTAAAATGTAAATAAGATGACTCATTTAAACACTCAATGTACCAACAACTTCAGCTCTACGAAGTTGGTAGAGTTAGAAATATCCAACTCTATCAGATCCACGGATCTGATGAACCTAGAGCTATACCAAATACACCCCTACTTACTGGGGCTTCCCTTGCTCCGTTGCTTGCGTCTCCCAGTCCCCCGCGTCAAGATTTCGAAACCGAGTAGAGCGGTGGCACATTGCCATCTGCCATTGTTGTTCGTTTGTTATTGATAGGATTGGCTAAGGCAGTGTTCTGAAGATTGTCTTGCGCATTAAAAAGCCACGTCACTTTGGGCGGCGACGGGACGGGACAGAGGTGAAAGGACATCATCACACGCAGCGACTGCGCGACGCTCGATCCTCGCTGGGCCAGCCGTCCATACGGGCGGCGCCGCCGACCACGGGCATCGGTCCGCCATTCGGCAGCCCAAGTTTAGTGCCGCCCGTTCGCAGCGTCTTGGCCCAGAGGCTGAGTGGGGATAGCGATCCGATTGTCCGTTGTTCTCCCGCACGGTAATCCGCTTCGACCCAAACGCCCCGACCCACGCCCCAGCGGCTACGGTTACTAAGCGGCGCTTCGCGGGAGAAGGGCATGCCCGTGCGGAACGAACAACGACCTCCCGGTAACGCTCTCTCCCGCCAAACGCTGCATTTAACGCACCACTAAGGTCAAGACTCCGCCACCGTTGGCTCGCCGCTCGATCCCTTTGATCCGGGCACTATGACCCACGCCCCAGCAGCAACGGCCACGAAATAGTGCTTTGCGAAAAAGGGGGTACCCGCGCGCCATGAACCACAGCTGGTCGGGGCATTCCGCTCCCCCGTGCGCACGCACCGGCTCGCGCCCCAGCGTACGCGGTTGCCTTGTGCCTTCACCTACGTATCGGCACTCCGACCTACGTACGAAGGGCCCCAGCGAGCCCGAGGACGACGGATGTCCGGGTGAACGCGCATTACGGAAGAAAATACAAGCGACGCAATCCAGATTATAAAACACACGAGCAGCAAACTGTCCCAGATTACAACCAGTTTCATCAAAGCAAAAGCAAAAAGGATCCGCCATCGGCACTCGCAGGATCATCCGGCGAAGTCATCATCGTCGTCGGAGCTATCGTCGGGGCTGTCACTGGTCACGGTGACCGCGCCTAACCCTGCCACCGCCTCCGCCGCTGCATGCACCTTCGCCCGCATCTCGCGGGGATCACCCACGATCCCGGCGATGGCGTGGTACGCCGAAGGCAGCGCCACGATAGCATAGCAGCCAAGACGTACTCGCGACATCGACCGCAATCCTTGCCCCTCGCGGCGGCAAGGCTCGCGAAAGCCCGGGAGGTCCTCTGCCGGCCGCTTGGGTAAGCCCGGCGTGCGATCGTCCGAACGCTCCAGGCTCATGCAGTTTTACCCCGTGCTACTTCAGGCTCTCGCGCATGCTCTCGAACGCGGGGCGGAGCATGCCCAGGAGGCTATTGCGCATATGCGTGCGCTCCGCGTGCATCACGTCCGACACGGCGCTCACGTTCTCAGCCCGAGACCGCCACCTCGCCGCTTCCTCCTGAGCCTTCGCCAGCCTCTCCTCGGCGACAATGGCTCGAAAGGCCAGGCTGCGCCTCCTCAAGTGCTCTTCGCAAGCTCCTTCTTCGCAACTCGACTCGCGCCGCTCCCAAAACACCTCCGCCACACGCGCGCGGCGGCAACTGGCATCGAGGAGGCCTCGGCCTCACCGCTTCCGCCTTCTAAGTTCTGCGCCGTGCCTCCCATCGCAGGGAGACCAGTCGGCGCCGCAGGCGGAACGACAACCGCCATCTTGCGCGCCAAGGGTGCTGGAACCAAGCCCGAGCCAGAGGCGCTAGGAAAGGAAAGCAGAAACACCACGTAAGCAAGAGCAAGAAAAAGGCAACCCAGCGCCGATCAACGAACCCTCACCTCGATTGAGGGTTCCCGATGCGAAAGGACGACGAGGGCAGGGCGATCCTGACCCTCGCCGCCCTAGCAGAAGGCCCGGCATCGGCGCGGGACCTCTTGGGGGCCGAACCCTGTGGTTCCGCCGCCGCCTCTCGCTTCCCAGCCCCCCGATCGCCTTCACCACTCGCCATTCGTGCTGATCAAGATGCTGGGAGAGAGAAGCGAAGAGACAAAGAAACAGGAGAAAAAAAGTTAAAATCACCGTTTCGCGGCCCTGCCACCTATTTATAGGGCCAAAGCGAGCAACCCGAGCGAAGCGACGCCGGACGCTACAAGACGCGCATTTACTCCGACCAGCGGACGGACACGCCGCCACTCCCCGCCCCGCAATAAATGCGACGGGACTCGGCGCAGGGACACCACGCCCAACCAAGAAACGGCGCGTCCCTTCGTTTCGAGCGCCTGGACCGCCACAACCGCACCGACACCTGTTCGTCCTCCTCCCGAGCTAAAGCGGTGCCTGGCGACCACCATGCTGGTCCCCACGCACCACTCGGGGGCTACAACACCACACGCCTGCACGGACTGATGACCAGACCAGTCACTCGATTCTTTCCAGCGGCAATCCTACTGCCCCAAACGCTACGGCCTACGCCTCGACGGCTATGGTTGCGAAGTAGCGCTTCGCGGGAGAAGGAAGCGCCCAAGCGATCGGAACCATGACCGGTCAAAATCATCCCAGCCCCGCGGCATGCACTAAGCAAAAAGCCTCAATTGCAAGATGGTCACTTGCGCCCCCTCTGAACAACGCAATAACACATCGACCCACGCTTACGTAACCTTCATGGTTTCTAAAGCTACGGTCGTAAGGCGCTTGTCGTAGGGGCGCGAATAAGCAAAAGACCAGATTGGTAGGCTGATCCAACCAACCCGAACAAGCTTCAATCTGGCATTCAACGAAGTTTTTACATCAACAAAAGCAAAAGCAGCTAAGTTTCTCCCTCATCCTGGTGGAGGATATCCTGCGGCGATATCCGGCTGGCGATCGTTGCAGCGTATGGATCGATCCGAGTACGCAGCTCCTCGACTTGCTCGTCGGTTTGGTCTGCGGCAACCCCGCTGCTAATGACCTCAAAGTCAACATCATCATAATGGGAGGCGACGAGGACAAGCGCCGAGGTAACCCCAAGCTCGGCTCCCACGCTCACCGAGCGCTCAACATGCTCCGGCACGCGGACCAGTGCGGCAACGAGAGAGCTCGAGCTCGGCTCGGCGACTCCGAGCACCCGGGTGCAGACCTCCTGACCGGCTTCCTGGAGGGTCATCAGCTCGGCAGTCCGCACGGACAAGTCATCCTCCGCCAATTTCTTCTCCGCCAGCGTTACCTCACGCGACGCAAGTGCCGCATCACGTGCCTCCTCGGCTAACTTCAAGGCTCGCAAAGATCGCCAAGTCTCCTCCGCAACCCTACAGGTCGCTACAAGCGTCAGAGGTATACCAGGCAATCTACGATAGCAAGGTCCTCAAGTCGGGATCGGGCGGCTTACCGTCCACAGAGGCCTCCAAACGATGGAAATCCTCTTCGGCCTTCGCCCGGGCTTCTCTTTCCTGCTCGGCGCTCCCCCTTTCGGAATCAAGCTCCCCCCGGACCCGATCACATTCGACCTGAAGGCGGGCAGCTTCCGACAGCGCGATCCCCTCCGCGGCAACCGCGGCATCCCTGGCAATGTTGGCCTCCGTCAGAAGGGACTCGAATCTCCGCTGCATCTCTGCCGCCCCCGCCCGTCCACGTTCCAGGGCGTCCGAAGCACAGCGTAGCTCAATACGAAGACGGCTGGCTTCCCCCTCGCCCCGACCATGCAGGACTCGGAGGAACCCAGCTTTGTTCGACGAGCGGAGCTTCAGTTCCTGCGAAAGACGAACATTTCACCAGACTCGTGGATCGCTGAAAACAAGTCAGAGACTGAAAGTTAAGGCCCCAATTCGGCTTACCGTGCCGATTGGGACGTCCACCTCAGAAATCACGCTTGACGCCTCGTCGACGCAACGAAGAGCAACAACCAAACTTTTCCGAGCCTCATCCACCTGAGTTGCGATCCGTCGCTTGCCGCCTTCAAAGGTCCTCCACAGCTCCGCCTCCGCGTCGTCGTCCAAAGACAAATGTGGTTCGCCGGTGGGGCCACGTTGCCAGTCAAGACAGCGGGGCTCCCGGCAGCAGGGATCGGACGACCTCCGCCGCACTTCAGCCATGCGCGTCCGTCGCCTGGGCCACCCTCTCCGACGAGTCCACGGGCAATGGGGGCAGGGCCGTTTCCAGCGTCGGATCCACAATCCCTGACTCGGGTCCGGCCCCTGTCGGCCGAAGCACCACCTCAGGAGGTCCCACCGGCGACGACGGCAACGCCAGGCCAATTGCCAGTACCGCGGTGGGCGGAACGGACCCTGCTGGCGGTGGCGGGAGATCGCCCTCCCCCATTTCTGCCTCCGGGCAAGGCCCCGACCCGTCGAGCGGTGCCGGGGGCTCCCTATATCCCGGATCCTCCGGGACCGTCTCCCCTTGCGCCGCTCCTGGGACCACCGGTGGCGGCACCGACGCTGAGCCACGGCGAGCGAGGCCGATCGTCCGAGCGCCCACCGCCTGCGTGGGCTGCTGTGAGCCGATTCTTCGCCGACCCTCCAGGCGAAGACCAACCGTCACCTCGTTTGCCCTGAGATGCCTCCGGCTAGGGCACCTCTGACTGAGGCGCGGCGGCGACGCCCCCCGCTACAAGACTTTCGTGTGGTCCTCTGGAGACCAACGACCCAAAGAAGACCCCGCGGTACGGATCGGAGGTGCGGTCGCCATCGGAGTTCGAGGATGACCCCGAATCGGCCGTCCCGGCAATAGTCGACTCAGAGACCTCCTCGCCCCGCGCCTCCCTCGCCGAGCGTTCCTTCCTCTTCCTCTTCCTCTTCTCCTCTCGCTTTTCGAAAGCGGACTCACTGCTCGGAAATCTTATGAGCGCCCTCTCTGCTTTCTCCTCCGGCAATAGCACTTGGGAGGCTACGCCAGCCAGCCCCTGGGTGGTATAAGTACGCCGGTCAGGCGATGCACGAAAGGCCGCGCTAAAAGGAGAAAGGAAACGAAAGGACGAAAAGCACGGCTCACCAGGTTCGGAGGGTGACTCGCCGAAAAGGGCTCGGGTTGGCCGCCCACCGCTATGGTGGCGCAACCGACCAATACGGCGGCCACCCTAGCCTCGACCTCCGACTCAACAAGTTCCGCCTCCGCCATCCGCATGGGGTCGTGGGTCCCCCCATACTGGAACATAGGGCGGTCCCTCGCCATGAGAGGTTGAACGCGCATCCTCATGAAAGCGCGCACGATGGTCTCGCCGGTCAGCCTCGCGAAGACTGGCCTTGATCCTCTCGACGATCACCTCCACCTGCTCCTCTCCCGTTGCCGGGCCCCAGACCATTCCTCCTCGCCACGTAGGCGAACCGTAAAGGCCGGCACTCCCTGGTTCCGCACATAGAACCATTCGAGTGCCACCTTTGCTCGACGACGGCAGCTTCAAGTCGACGTAATCCGCGCGCTGCCACGACGATCTCGAGACTTACGCCGCCCATAAGCGCCAGGGGGCCCGTTGGCTGATCCTTCCTCGACTTGGCGTGAAAGAAGTACTTCCAGAGTGCCCAGTGGGGTTCGATCCCCAGGAACGCCTCGCACAACGTGATGAAGACCGCGATGTGAAGCACTCCATGGGGGTTGAGTTGGTGCACCTCGACCTTGTAGTGGTGCAGCAGTCCTCGAACGAACCGGTGGAGCGGAGTCCAACCAGGCCAGAGAAGGAGGCGGGCACGACGATTTCGCTGCCGCCAGGGCAGCACCGCGAAGACACCGTCGGCACCCTCCACCGCGAGACGTCAAGCGGTGGGAGGAACCCTTTCTTCTCCAAGCCTTGTGCGCGGCTAGCCGAGATGGAGCATTGAGGCCACGACATCTCCGGCGGCAGGAAGATGAGAGGAGGAAAAAGGTAAGGAACGAACCCCCCGAACTTTTTCCGTTTTTTTCCTCTCAAGCAGGAGAACGCGTGCGCACAAGAGGAAAAACGCAAGAGTCTGCCCGAACGCCTTCCCCGCGTCGAGTTTCGCAGACACCAGGCGGGGTCGACCGGGCAGGGCAACGGTCAAACCGGACGCCGCCTCGGAACGAGCGTCGTACGTCCCATCGGACTGCTGCGCAGCGCCACCAGCAAAGCGTATCCTTTCCAAATCTCTTTTTCGCATTAAATGGCGGATGGGGGGGCCAGAAGCGTTACCACGGACGCCCCGTCCCACGCCCTTTTGTTTCTCGGTCCCCGGACTGAATCAGCTGGGCCGTATCGGTAAAAAGTCCGCCGGGCCACGAACGGCCTCGAGGTGGCAAGAACGTTGAAAGAACCGCAGGGCTCGGAGTCTCGAAAGTCCCGAGAGGGTTTAAGGCCGCCCCGAGATATGAAACAGCGAGGGACGAGAATGAGGTGAGCCCCCAGTGGGCCCCCGGTTGGGTCGGCGGACGACCCAATCACCCTAACTCGTGTCTGAGACCATACTTCACGCTCTCCTGCGGAACCCATCGTAGGGTGGCAGACAGACTGCACTCCGGGTCGGCTGACGACTCGGGGCCTGGTACGGGATCGAGTAAAGAAAGGTTCTATGGGTCGCCTCAGTGGCCTGGACGCCTGACTCAGGACCGTCTGGCCGGAAAAGATCCCTTGAAGGATCTCTGTGGCCCACTCGGATAACCCGTCAAGAGCTCCACGAGCTTGATGCTCAAGCGGCGCCAGCAAGCACGGATCGCCACCCTCCAGTCCCACACTTGCGACGGGCGCACAATGGGGATGACAGCGGCTATTACCCCCATGGACAGTCTCGCCAAGCGAGGGTTCAGGAGGAACGCCCCGCGGCGAAACTCCGGTATAAAACTAGCCGGTAAATACGTCTAGCTACGACGTAAAACAAGCACCCGGGAGCTGGGGCCTCGTCAAGGCACGAGACCTCCCACCGGGCAAGGCGATGTCCCGCCAAACGTAGGGCCGCGCTCGAAGTCAAAAATCCCCAATCGGCTCTCCGACCGCCGGGGCTTGGGGTTACCCTACCAGTCAGCTGCCGCACCTGTGCACAATCGACTTATTAACTCGGAAGGATCCCGCCGAAACCTCATGAACTTGCCCGGGGGCTCGAATCGGACGACGTCTCCCGTGCACACCTCCGGTAGGGTTCTGCTGACCAAATCGGTGAAGTCCCACAAAGCCACAGCTAACGGGGACGCTCGCCCAGCCCGGACCGTCAAATATCCGATGTAACCCCCCAACCAGCTCTCCGACCTGCTCGGGGGCTACACCCGGCGGGTGCGCTCGCGCGCACCCGGAAAAGATACCGGCGGACCAACGCGGTCGGTCTATCTAAGATGACGGACCGCCCAGAACTCGCAGCCTCATGCACCAGAGGCTCTTGACGAATACTTATACCGGGTACCCTACAACCTAGACTTCATCCTCATAAAGAGGATTATCATCCGAATAATCGGTTACTGGTGGGCCGACTCAGCCCACCTCAAAACTAAGACTCTCCGGGAGGAAAGGAGTCAGGCCTTCGTCGAAGCCACCGCCTCGACAGAACAATAGTCGAGCCATCCGGGCTCGACCAAGACCTGTGTCAAGGCGTCATGAAGCCTCCGACAGCGCCACGGACGCCTGACCAGTCCCAGTGAAGCCTTCGACGAGCTTCAAATCGGGGCCTCCGCAGCAACGCCAACAAACCCTGGGGTGAACACCTGTCTCACGAATACAACGCCCTTGTCAGGAGCAGGTGGATCCGTTCCGAGGCAATCCTAGAGGACGCCAAAGTCAAGCAGCTGTCCCATCGCATGGTCACATATAGTAAAGGAGTACGCACTCTCCCGAGGCAAGCCCAAAGACCGGTCGCCCCAGACGTCAGCATTAGACATGCACACAGGGGGCTGGTACGCCGTTTCCCGGAGGAACGGGACGCCCACATCAACCCCGTATGTCTACCAACCCGATATGGCAAAGACAGTCGATGGACAGACGTCAGAACCCTGGAGCAGACTTCGAGGCCGAAGACTCAACACCTCAACATAGAGCGCAACGCCTAGCTGTTAGGCATCCCTTTCTTGTTTTTCGCATATCCTCCGGACTCCCGTGTAACCCGTCTTCCCTGCGCCTATATAAGGAGAAGCGGGACCCCAGGGGAGGGGGATGATGATGATCCATACGTCCAAGCCATTACATTAGTAAAGGAACTTCTTCGGAATCGTCCGAGTTGTAATCAAACGCAGTCTTCTGCGCCCCCATCAATATAATACCACCACACGAACTGGACGTAGGGACATTCAGCCCGAACCAGTATAAACCCTGGGCTCCAGTAGTCTAACCATTCAAGGAAGCGGGAGCGCGCGGCCCCTTGACTTACAAATTTACTTGCCGGTTTACGAAACACCGACAACGACCTTCCCGGCGGCGCTCTGTTGGTTCCCGACGAGGAAGAAGTGGCAAACCCGACACGTCTCGATGCGACGAATCCGAATCCGCCCCCAAGTCGACGGAAAAGTGACCGACGGCGGCGGATTCGCGACTAGAACCTCTCGGCAACACCGGCGAGCACGCGTGACGGCTTCAGGGCTTTTCCGGTGACGGCGCAACAGCGAATATGCGCGGCGATTTGTGGTGAACCTCGGAGAACATGCCCGAGCCTTAAATACCCCGAGGTGGCGCGGTAAACAAGGAAAGAAAGGCGACGGCGGTGTTCAAATCGGAGACGGCGGCGGAGACGAGTTCGACTCGGACACGAAGACGATCAGCCGTGCGATCTTAATCCGACGGCTCGGATAAATCGAAGAGTCCGAACCGGTACCGATTGATAAGGACCGTTCGATCTTGATCTAACGACACGCAATTACTAGGGTTCACTTAAATGACGCGGACTGTTCTCGGTCGTTGGATTCTAATCCGACGGTCGATGTTACCCCTCCCGATTCAACAGTCGATCCACACAGTAATGGGCCGGGCCCAACACTGTTCACAGGGATTTTCCGGAATTCCCGATTTAAATTAATTCAGAAAATTCATTTGATTTCTTTAGGGCACTAGAAATACTCTAAAAATTCCAAGAAAATTCTCAAAAATACATTGAGACATTCTGGACTTAAATAAAATATTTTTGGCAAAACTTTATTTTAAATACTTCTTTTTATAATTATTTCTTGACAATAGGCATTATATATTAATTCAAAATAATTCAAATAAGTCTCAGAAAATCCAATTAACTCCAAAAAATTCACAAAAATCATAAATTGCATTAAAATAATATTAAATAATTAAAAACTAAAAAATTGGGATCTTACACAACTTCTCGAATTTCGCTATGCATTGATAAATGAGATCCTTGGCTGAGTGCAGTACAGGGCGTTGAGCTTTCTGAAATTATGAGGCATCAATCAATTAAAACTGTCAGGAAGTGAACCCTGTAGCTGCAACGAGCTGTGGGACAGTTGGGCTTTCCCACCGAATGCAAGTGGCCGGTGAAACGCCGTTTTCAAGCAACGTAGTGGTTAAGCTTGGATGTGTACCGCTATGGACTATGGTTAAGCCTGGGCTGCTCAGCTCACTTCTATATATTTCCGTAGTTGGCGAATGACCGATATAATTGAGCTTTATGTGCTCATTGTATACAAGCTGAAGTATGTTGCATCTTTTTTTTTTTACGAAAATTAACCTTAGTTTTACTTGGATGGATTATGTATCTTAGACCATGCATTCCGTTTTGTTAATTCCTCGTTAGCCATGTTAGGCCTAGCTTGAAACACAAAATTTCTTTTTAGACTTTTATAAAAATTAAATTATTTCCTGCAAAATTAATGAATGGTAAATGGGCAGTGTGCTGTGCGCCCACACAAGCCATGATGAATGAGCGAGCTGCCGAGCAATGAGAACCCGGGCCGTCCGCGGGGAAGCGCCACATGGTGTACACTGTACACCGCTGATAGGGATCGAGACTTCAAGAAAACGGGGAATCCTATGCCTTGGCACCTGTGGTTCGTACCAAACTGAGTCATGGTCATGGATCTCGGCTGCTGCTTCCTGTAGACAGTAGACCTGCACATCCCACACCGACGAGCAGCACAGATTACAATTTGGAACAAGAGAGTGCACAATCAGAAGTGCGATGTGTCACTGGTAGGCAAAGAGCAGTTATACCAGTGAGCAATCATGCTCTGTGAACATGGATAAGAAGGGCATCTCGATGCAACTTCAGGGATTCCATGAAAGGGTTTATGTGCAGTTTCAAGGAGGCTGTATCTTAAGTAGTTTTTATCTGTTTGAATTGTTAGATCGAGATGATGAACAGTTTGGATCACTCAACAGTGCTAAACTACAATGTCTATTGTTATAGAAAATCGATGCATTATTTTTGCTACAGTAGTATAGGGAGATCTGAGTCGTCGCTTTTTTGATCTAGTGGTCCATATTGAACTGCCAAAGTTACGGTCGCATAAGGACCACATTGGATCTCTTTTCGGATTCCAGCATATGGATCGAATATACTGCTAACTGCTGGGCTCACTGCATGAAGCCAACGGAGCAATGAGGTGCAGATTCCTAACTACAGCAATTATACTACTACATGTAACTGGCTTTTTGTACGCTTGTGTCGCTGAATGTGAAGTAAAGGTTCCCAAAGTACGCAGACAATATGCGATTACTCTTACTCTTTTAGCACAGACTAAACTGGAACCCTGAACGCACGATTGCAACGTGCAGAACTGGGAATCAACATGTCTGGATCAGGGAGAGGTGGAAGATCAGAGATTAGATACCAGAGGGGATCATTGCCTGAACCACTCAACACGCAAAGGCAGAGAAGACAATGATCCGGGAGCTAATTGGACGCCTAACTATATACTACTACTCGCCACCTTTCAGTGATCGCTGGAAAAAAAAAGGTATGTTTGTTTGAAACTAACCTTACCACATCTAAGTTTAGGCATACAATAAATTTTTAGACGAGTGTTAATTTGGATCATTGTCACAACTATAGCTTACTGTACTTTCTTAATCTTATGTTCCACGTGTTATAGACTCAATTTTTTTTTCAAATTTTGCCGAACTTGTGACGCTGGATTTTATTACCATAAAAAATGTGGTATTTAATTACCATAAAAAGTATGGTATTTGCTAAGATTGGTTACGATAAATTTGTCTTCAAACTAAACAGGTTGATAAATTTGTCTTCAAACTAAACAGGTTGTTACGATCACCTTGAGATTTGCTATGCAGGACTGGTTGCTCTGGATATATGTGGGCTTCGGTTGCGGCTGCTCTCGCAGACGGTGCCGGAACGAACTGCCTGTAAATGTCCGGGATCTCATCAATAGTATAATGCAATTTTCTGAACCAGATAGCCAGCGATGAACAAAATGGTTTCTTGTTTCTGATTTTGATCTGATGGTATATTCAGATTTGGTATCTTAATGTTTTCAGAGTATTTTTTTAATGTGGAGTGCCATAGTCAGTTAGTTTTAGAACAAGAGTGTCACAGCATAATGATTTCATTGTAATAAAGAAACAGAATTATAATTGCTGTTTCCATTGGGGATGTTACGCCTATGTTAAGATATTAAGGAAGGATTCGGCAAGTGAAATGTCTATGTCCTTTAACAGATTGACGACGGGAAGGCTCTACTGCTTTCTCTTTGTCAAAACCATGTTTCAGCAATATTACTCCATTTCCCTAACTAAAATTAGGTCTTGATGAGATGTTGGAACTTGGAAGCGCTGCAATATTGAGCCAACATTCGAATGTGATGGAATACCAGCGTATTTAAGCTGAATATTCGATGAAAAAACACATCCAGGCATTCCACAATCCACTATCGAGAGTAGTTCGAGACATGTTTTTTCTACTAGGAACAGGTGATACTTATCCATCAAGCTACTTCTTGAGTGAAATTATATCCTAGCTCAGCCGTTTTGATGAAAACTGAAGGACTAGTTTTGAAGGTTTCAAAGAAACTAAGTATTGTAATTATACAGTTCTACTCTGAGGCCTCCTCTTAACAAAGGAAAGTGAATGCTTTTTTGGCGGATTTGGACCTTATAGAAAAAAAAAATCCTAGAAGGACGTTTGGAATAAAGGGATGTCCCTTAAGACTTCAAGCCCTGTTTGGAAGCAATGTATTTTTATAGTTTCTAAGTAATACTATAGTTTCTAAAAATACCATGGTATTTTATACCATAAGGTATTTGGTTACCATGCCAAAAACTCTGTATTAAAAACTATGGTTTGGTAGATGGCTCCGATTGCTGTGCAATCATGCTTCCCGTGCAATCACCGTGCAATCCAACTAAGAAAAGTTTCAAAAAATTCTGAAAAAAATTATGGATGTACATCTCATCTTACCCCATCTACATATAAAATTTCATGATCAAATTCGTCCTATGCTAGAAGTTACAAAAAAGACAAATTTGGGCTCCGATTGCTGTGCAATCACCGTGCAATCCAACTAAGAAAAGTTTCAAAAAATTCTGAAAAAAATCATAGATGTACATCTCATCTTACCCCATCGACATATAAAATTTCATGATCAAATTCGTCCTATGCTAGAAGTTACAAAAAAGATAAATTTCTTATATGTCGATGGGGTAAGATGAGATGTACATCCATGATTTTTTTCAGAATTTTTTGAAACTTCTCTTAGTTGGATTGCACGGTGATTGTACGGGAAGCATGATTGCACAGCAGTCGGAGCCTTGGTAGATACTATGGTATTTTTGAAGTATTTAAAACTCCACTCCAACCCAAAGTTTTCATGGTTTTGACTAGCTTCTTGCCTATTTACACTCAAATACCATGGTTTGTGATGTTGCATCCAAACAGTTGGTAGTTCCAAGGAATACCATAGTTTTAAAGGGGTTTGGTAAAACCATTGTATTCATGACAAAACAATTGCAAACCATAGTTTTGAAAAAGTATGCTTCCAAACAGAGCCTCAATGTTCAGATCTATTTGGAATATACGAATTTTACTAGGAACAATCTAATCCCCATAAAATCCTATGGGTTTTGGTGCCTATAGTTAAAACGACATACTCGAATCTTATAATTTAAGGCACCGTTAATTCGCAAGATTCTATAAGCACAACAACAGAAAAAAAAACATAGCACTAGAACACGAATGCATGTGCAAAATAGAGGATTTAAGCATAGGAATTTTGTGGGATCGGATGTTTGGAACGCAGGAAGAAGAAGAACACACAAATTTTGGAGTGAATTTTTCCTGAATTTTCTTCCTTTACCGTTTTCATACGAAGCAAAAGGTGCTATAGTAACCGAATCCATAGAAACTTGAATCCTACGATTTTCCTTTTTTCTTCGTCCAAATCAAAGTGGCCCTTAACTCTTGGGCATTTTCTTAACAAATACAATTAAATTAAAATTTTGCTGAATGTAATCAATTTAATTTTCATTAACATAAGTCTTTATTGAAAGCATGATCGATGGAAATACACACTAGTAGGTGGTTACTGATTACTATAGTTTCTTATGAACATGAACATCAGAACATAACAGGCAGGTGGTGGTGAATTAGATGAAGAAACCATCAGTAATTTTCAATGATGACCCTCTCACGTTTCGAACTTTGCGATTTTGACTCCAACAACCGGAATTTCCATTTCCACCCCTGCACCCTGGGAAAACGTCCCGCCTCCAATTGTTTGCTTCAGAGTCAAGCCCAAGGGCAAAACCGTTATTCCACGCCCGCCCAACCGCGCACGGGAAAATTTTCAAAATCCAGAAGCCACCGATGGGCCACCGCAAACCGACCCTCTTAACCGTCCGATCCTCGCATCGGACGTCCGGAATCTGCCGGCGCGCGCCCTTGGAGGGAACCCCCCTGGGCCGTCCGATCGGTTAACCCTAGCCGCACACGGCGCTACAAAAAAGCGCCCCCCATTTCGTGCTCCTGTCCCAAGAACACGCGCACAGACCCCAATTCCAATACCTTCCCAAAATTAGCCCGATCCGATCGGTCGCTCGCTCGCTTCCTCCCCCTGAGGTAATGCCGGAGCCAAATCTTCGTTTTGCTTCCCCATTTTTTTTGTATCGTCGCTAGCTTTCCGGTCGATCTCGTCGGTTTGTTCGCTGTTCGTGTGGTCCGATTAGCTCGTTTCTTTTGGGGATTCTTGCGGCGTCGTTGTTCTTCGATGTTGTGTTCTCCGATTTCAGTAGGGATTTGGCACGGATCTGACGCAGCGTTTCTTGGTGTTTGGTTTTGCAGGTGAGAAGAGGAGTTGTAGGGAGGAGAAGATGAGGGAGATCCTGCACATCCAGGGCGGGCAGTGCGGGAACCAGATCGGGTCTAAGTTCTGGGAGGTGGTGTGCGACGAGCACGGCATTGACCCGACGGGGAGGTACGTCGGCACGTCGGACCTGCAGCTGGAGCGCGTGAACGTCTACTACAACGAGGCCTCGTGCGGCCGCTTCGTGCCGCGCGCCGTGCTTATGGACCTGGAGCCCGGCACCATGGACTCCGTCCGCACCGGGCCCTACGGCCAGATCTTCCGCCCCGACAACTTCGTCTTCGGCCAGTCCGGCGCCGGCAACAACTGGGCCAAGGGCCACTACACCGAGGGTGCCGAGCTCATCGACTCCGTCCTCGACGTCGTCCGCAAGGAGGCCGAGAACTGCGACTGCCTCCAAGGTCCCTTACCTTACCACACCATCCCTTCCAAGAACGCTTCTATCCATGGATTCTGATGTACCAATTCCGTTCCTGTGTGTGTGGTCAGGTTTCCAGGTGTGCCACTCGCTGGGCGGAGGCACGGGGTCCGGCATGGGCACGCTGCTGATTTCCAAGATCAGGGAGGAGTACCCGGACCGGATGATGCTCACATTTTCCGTGTTCCCGTCGCCCAAGGTGTCCGACACGGTGGTGGAGCCCTACAACGCCACGCTCTCCGTCCACCAGCTGGTGGAGAACGCCGACGAGTGCATGGTGCTCGACAACGAGGCGCTGTACGACATCTGCTTCCGCACTCTCAAGCTGACCACCCCTAGCTGTAAGCAGATCCTTTCCACCAAGTTTTATTACCACATGTACTTACATTAGTACTGTTCAAGAGTAAATGGTCGTTATTTTGGCAATGCGGCGAATTATATTACTAGTCAGTCATCTTAACTGGTGATTGTGCATTCTATTAACAAAGGTTGTTGTCGATTATCATGTTGGTTGGCTTGGTTTTGGTAATACGAGCTTACTGCTTGGAATATCCAAAATGTAATTAAGAAATGATCCAAATTAGATGCCTGCAGAGCTACTAGTTTGGTACCATGGAAAGATACTCCAAATTAGTGTTGATATTCTATTTAGTTGGGATCTGGCACTTTGGTCACCTAAGTTGTGCATAATTGGGGTCATTTTCATGGTGTGTCTGATAAATGTACTCTGGTGCTTTGGTCACGTAACTATCTATTCTTCAATACTGAAGAGCAGATATTGAATCCTTAAACTGACAAATGTACTCAGAATGTCCGATATAGGGTATGACTTGAGAGTTGTATTGTGCATCTCTTTACATTTTCAGCACCTGTTTAACTTGGGATACTTTTCTATCATGGGATTCTCGTTCACCTGACTTACGTGCCAAATATATGTGAAGAAAAGAATTTCGAATTGAACCAAGAAATTACTGGCAATGGCTGTGAACTGAGTGGAGGGGCCTCTGTTCAAATTTGATAAGAGCAGATAGGTTGATTTGTTTAGTTACGCTTCGCTGCTAATGCATTTTCTTTGAGTCTTTTTCCTGTTAAAACATAAAATGTGTTATGATCAAAATCCAGCTAACATGCTCTACAATGCTTAATGATGCATGTCAATATGATGTTAGTAAGCTATGCAACTCTTTTGTGTGGATCCTTATCATCTGCCGCTGTTCTAATAATTAAATTTCGAAAGAACTTTGATTTCTTTTCTTAAAAGAAAAAAATTACTTAAAACACTTTTCTCTAGTGAGTTAAGTGAAATTGAATATTTCCATGCAAAAAGAAGTGCTTTATAAATGGTTATTTTTCTTCATTTCCAAATTATTACAAGTACTTAGGCCCTGTTTGGAAGCAATGTATTTTTATAGTTTCTAGGCAATACCATGGTTTCTAAGAATACCATGGTTTTTTATACCATAAGGTGTTTGGTTACCATGCCAAAAACTTTGTATTAAAAACTATGGTTTGGTAGATAACATAGTATTTTTGGAGTATTTGAAACTCCACTCCAACCTAAAGTTTTTATGGTTTTGGCTAGCTTCTTGCCTATTTCCACTCAAATACCATGGTTTGTGATGTTGTATCCAAACAATTGGTAGTTTCAAGGAATACTATGGTTTCAAAGAGGTTTGGTAAAATCATGGTATTCATGACAAAACAATTGCAAACCAGAGTATATTAAAACTATAGTTTTGAAAAACTGTGCTTCCAAACAGGGCCTTAGGGTTTTTTTGCAAAAACCCACCTGCATCTTTAAGGGCTTGTTTGGTAGAACTTCAGATTCTAGTTTCTTCTGAAATCTAAAACTTGTAGGCTAAAATAAAGTGAATTATGTTTATATTTTTGGTCTAAAATGTAAACAAGATGATCCATCTAAACACTCTTAATGTACTCACAGCTCCAGCCTCATGAATCTGGCGAAGCTAAAATTTTCAGCTTCATCAGATTCTCAGAATCTGGAGAAGCTGAATCCCTGCCAAACAGGCCCTAACTCCCTAAAGCTCCAAAAAGTCAAAGAACACTAACCTGGCTATTTCACATTGAGGTGATTGTGTCTGAGTCCATCCAGACCATGAGAATCCTCTTACGTAGCTGCAACGTTGGTGATAACCCTTGGTCGTTCTTCTTCCTTGCCCCTCTATTCCCTTGCTTTTACGTCACACTTTATTCTCCCGCGCTCGCTTCATGCACTCTACCCAACGCTGGCACGTCTTCTCTGCTCACGGTCCTCCACTGGGATTGTCACAAAAGCGCGATGTAGGAGCTTCAGTAAATAAATTGGATTGGGGGTTGGATTTGCAACAACATAGAACTTGCGGCTGTGGTTTTTATGAACTTTGAGATGCGGGTGGGTTTTGACAAACTCCCCCACTTGCAGGTGGTTTTTTACAAAAAAAACCGATTAATGAACTGACCGTTTGGATTATTGGAGTTATCGTGTCATTAGCCTAGGGTTTACCCTTTTAACCATAGGTATTCTTTATGGAACAGTATAGACTAATAAGTCGTGGTGATCCTATTGGAATTAGAATCCTAATGAAACTTGGGTATTTATTACTTGGACCATAGTCACAATTTATTTACAAAGTAGAACAAACCCAAATTGGAACGGTAACTGCATGTTGTACTCCTATGCTATTGCTTATGTGATTCTTGGTTTTTATGAACAGTTGGTGACCTGAACCACTTGATCAGTGCCACCATGAGCGGTGTCACCTGCTGCCTTCGCTTTCCCGGACAGCTGAACTCTGACCTCCGCAAGCTTGCTGTCAACCTGATCCCCTTCCCGCGCCTCCACTTCTTCATGGTGGGCTTTGCGCCGCTCACCTCACGTGGCTCGCAGCAGTACCGCGCCCTAACCGTTCCCGAGCTCACCCAGCAGATGTGGGATTCCAAGAACATGATGTGCGCTGCCGACCCGCGCCACGGTCGCTACCTGACGGCGTCGGCCATGTTCCGGGGCAAGATGAGCACGAAGGAGGTCGACGAGCAGATGATCAACGTGCAGAACAAGAACTCTTCCTACTTCGTGGAGTGGATCCCGAACAACGTTAAGTCGAGCGTGTGCGATATCCCGCCGCGCGGCCTCTCCATGGCGTCCACCTTCGTCGGCAACTCCACCTCTATCCAGGAGATGTTCCGCCGTGTGAGCGAGCAGTTCACGGCCATGTTCAGGAGGAAGGCCTTCCTGCACTGGTACACGGGCGAGGGCATGGACGAGATGGAGTTCACCGAGGCGGAGAGCAACATGAACGACCTCGTCTCCGAGTACCAACAGTACCAGGACGCGACCGCCGACGAGGAGGGTGACTACGAGGACGAAGAGGAGGAGGTGCAGGAGTAAGATCGATCTGTGCCAGTTGTGTTGCACCAGTGGTATATCCCCATTTATGTGGTTGGTTTTCTTGGAACTGGAGCTTGCGTTTGTCTTAAACACTCCCCTTGTTATTGGTAGTATTACTATCGCTATAACTTCGCTGCGTGTTTGTATGCTATCAAATTCGCGTTCATGGAAAGTGAGTGCGGGGTTCGTATCCAGGCAATGCTGCTTTGATGCTATGTTTGTTTGCGTGACCTGTTATGTATGATTTGTTGCCCTTGTGGATTGGAAATAGGGGTGTTGTTTTATCTATGGGTTTGAGTATCCGTAGGTACCCTATATAATAAAGGTGGTTACGGGTAGTACTTTAGACTTATGGTTTTTGGGTTTGGATACCTGATAAGGATATATGATAAATGTGGGTGTTAATTTGTATCCACAGACACCTGATGGGTATTCTATAACATGTGGGCTACACTTTTTATAAGATATATATTAGAAAATTGAAACAATAACTACTTAAATGAGAGATTAAAACACACATAAGGTTTTAAAAGGTAATATTATGTTCAGAAACTTGTTTAATATATATTATATTCTGAATTTGTTTTACACGTGTTATACTCTAAATTTGTTATGTATATATCATGTTCTTTCTTTTAAACAATGCTTTATTATGTGTTGGTACCTTTGCTATCTCCGTAGTTATAAGTATTGAGTGTATGCTATGTGATTGAGTTAAATACAGTTCAATTAAGTTTTCTATCTTATTTTAGTTCTTGAATGAGCTTACATATCGATATCCATATTTTACTCTAATGCTTATCATTTTATTCATTAAAACCAAATACAATATCTATAAAAACACATTTATTTATATGAAAACACTATGAAATGGTGTAGTATTTACCATCAAATATCTTATATATACTCATTTGAATTTGTAGTATCATTGATCACTTATAGACCATCATGATGTCTTGATTAAATAAAATAAACTAGAGTATTATTGGTCACCTATAGCTCATATTAACTCTTTGTTTTCAGCACAATTTGTTACTTATCGGTACTCATTGGGTATTAGGTACCCATCGGGTTTAACTATGGATACAGATCTGCTCCCGATAAGTTTAGTGGGTTTGGGTGGACGATATGGTTTCGGATTTCTGGTTTGGGTGAACGGCAGTTATACCCGGAGGTACCCACCCGATTGCCATACCTAATTGGAAATAGCGCTCAAACTGATGCTGATTCTGAACGATTTCCTGTCTCGGATTCGCTCTGTTTTCACCCCGAAGGGTCCCTGGTTCAGTCCAGTTGAAGTTTTTACACTACATGAAATTTCTGCATTTCAAACAGACCGCATGACTTGAACGAAGCAACATTTCTACGAATGTTTGTGGTGAGAATGATATTACTTCGCAGATTGAAAGTATTTTTATAAGACACTGCAGAATTGTGGGATCTTTATATGCCATTGCAAAATGAAGGCTCTCTTGTATGCCATCCTTTTTTAAAAGAGTAAATTACAGGTTTTTTATAAACTAACAGAAAATTATAAAATTTAGCTTCTATTTTATAAAACTATATATTTTAGAAGAACTTGTTTCCTAAAACTACAGGTTTTTTGTAGAAATTATCAGAAAACTACAGATTTTAAGACAATTTGAATTATAAAACTATAGGTTTTAGAATTAATTATTTATTATAACAGATGAGACAATCTAGGCTTATATAATAGCCTAACGCGTGATTGAAACGGGAAATAAGGGCATGTGAGACCGCCACATGGGCCTACACTATCAGATTTGTTATAAGAAACGACCAATTTTAAAACCTGTAGTTTTGTGAAACAATTTCTTCTAAAACCTTAGTTTTGTGATGCAAGTTTTCCTAAAATTTGTAGTTTTGTGAAATAGAAGCTAAAATTTGTATTTTTTTAATAGTTTGTACAATAAATCTATAGTTTTGTGAAACAAATTCTTCTAAAATCTGTAGTTTTGTGAAATAGAAGCTAAAATTTGTATTTTTCTGATAGTTAGTACAAGAAACTTGTAATTTTATGAAATTTACTCTTTTGAGAACTAAACCCTTTCGTGTTGTTACTGTCAAACAATGTTCCTTTTGACCGATAGAAACCAACCGTATGCCCAAAGTGTGTGTCTTTGTGAAGAGGTTGAGCGGTATGATGCGGAATTGCTAATTTGAGTACATCAAAAACAAGTGATAGAATCTTTTTGATTCCCCCCACTTCCCTTTCCCTCGAAGGCTCTCTCGTTACGATACTTAACGTCATTTCCTTCTCTCTTTTCTTTCCCATTCACTTCCCCTCAAACACAAAATAGTTTTTGTTTTTTTAAAAAAATTCTCAAATTTTTTAATAAGAAGTATTTTTAAACCATTTAAAGTAGTTTTTTAATAGAAAATTTTCAAACCGATAATTTTTTAATTGAAACTTTTTGAATCGAAAGTTTTCAAACCAAAAGTTTTTGAATCGAAAGTTTTCAGAGTTGAAACTTTTCTATTTGAAATTTTTTGAGTTGAAACTTTATTATTTGAAAATTTTCAATTTAAAATTGTTCGAGTTGAAACTCTTTAATTTTAAACCTTTTGATTTGAATTTTTTTGAGTTGGAAACTTTCTCATTTTAAATTTTTTATTTAATTTTTTTGATTTAAAATTTTTGTAGTTGAAAATTTTGAATTGAATTTTTAATTTGAAACTGCCTATTTAATAACTTCAAATTTAAAATTTTCAAATTTTTTTTTGTGTTATAGAGAAAGGAAGGGAAGTGTGGAAGTGAGTAGGAAAGAGGTAAGATAGAAAGCTAGAAAGTGAACGGAGAAAATGATATATGACATTTTAGGAGACTTTCCTTAATTTTTTTTATGTTCCACTGTAACCTCAAACTAGTCATACCCATTTTACAATAACCCTTTGCAAAAATTTTCCACACCGGTCATTTATTGACATGTGGACCATTTGTTGCAGATAGGAGTGAAGGACGGTGTAGGCAAAATAGTAGATGCACGGTCTCTTCACGGTTTGACTCACGGGTAGGGTTGGATATCGAGTCAACTTAACTCATTAAATTAGTTAAGATAACAAGCCAATTCGACTTGACTCATTTTCTTAACGAACTGAAAGTTTAACTCGGCTCGACTCGTTAAAAATTCGAGTTAGCTCGTTAAGCTCGTTACGATGCATCTAACTATCTACTAATCAAGGTGCTACAAAGCTTCAATATTCAATAGTTTTATGATTGTATGAGTATAGATGCAGCCGAGTTGAGAATTGGGGAATTGCGGATGTGAAATGGAGAAAAAGAATTGGGTCTAAAAGTTGAAGGAATAGGGCTAGGGTTATAGACTTATAGTGTTTTTTTTTCTGACTCGTTAAGCTCATTAGCTCGCTCGTTTAACTCGTTACTTTAATGAGTTCAAAACTTAACTTGACTCGACTTGTTAAGGAATGAGCTCGAGTCTAATCGAGTCGAGTTTCTGAGTACTCGCATAAGGTTTTGAAAAGCAATGACACAAGGAAGCAAGAATTAAAATCTCGTTGAGATCTCGGTTTTTGAACGTGGACGAATTTTTGATCGGTTTTTGACTTTTTTGACCAGATTTGGTCTAATAACCCCTAAAAAAGTCATCTCTTACGAAAATTTAGAAACACTGTCAGATTTTTATAAAATTGCACATACTTTATCATGATGTGAAAAAATTATGGTACTGTCATAAGAAGTGTAGGATCATACAAAAAAATGTTTCAAAATAATTGAACTTCATTTGTTATCTTCAAAAAATAAAAAACATAATGAATATAATTAGGACAGTAACTTTGTTAGAATTTTATAAATTTTCTCGAGTGTGATCATGATCCAAAATTTTTATGAGAGCTTAATAATTACCTAATTAGCATTCTATAAAATTTTCAAAAAATTTTAACTTTTTGTTTGTTCAATCAAATCTATGTATGTATTGAACTTCATTTGTTATATTTCAAAAATCAAAAACAGAAAGAACATAAATAGTACAGTGCAGTTGTAAGAATTTTATAAATTCACTGGAGTATGATAATGATTCAAAATTTTTATGAGATCTTAAGCATTTCCTTAGAACCCTTCTACCAAAATTTCAAAAATTTTAAACTTTTTTTTATTATTAAAGCAAATCTATGTATTGATCACCAGGTTTTTATTAGGATGTAGCACTTTTAGAATTTTTGAAACTTCTTGGAGTTTGATCATCATATGAAAATTTTATACAAACATTAATGATACATTAAGAACATCCACAAAAATTTTCCAAATTTTCTAACGTGGTATATACCATTTTTCATTTGGTTGAAGTTTGTCGGTATAGTTTTTATCAGGACAGTAGCACTGTTCGAATTTTTAAAAATTCATGAAACTTTATCATTATTTCATTATTTGAAAATTTTATGGAAACTTTAATGATGCATGATAACTATGCAAAAAAAATTTCAAAATTTTCTAACGTGATTTGTTTTATTTCATTCAATTTAAACTTGTCGGTCAACATTTTATCAAGACAGTTGCAATGTTTGAATTTTTAAAAATTCCTTAGATTTAATATTTATCTGAAATTTTTATGAAAACATCATTAATATGTCAGGAACATACACAAAAAATTTCAAAAATTTTCGATGTCGTTTGATTTATTTTTCGCTCGGTGCAATCTTGTCGAGATATTGGCAAAACCGGCTGAAATTTCGGTTTTCTCGGTAGAAAAAAAATCAGGATTTGAATTTTTATTTTTGTATCTTGTCTGTGATTTATCCGAAATTTATAAATCTCGTCAAGATTTTGTTCTCGGGCCACGGACAAGATTTGGAGCAAAACGGGATTCCAGTCCTTACACGGAAGAGCATGCATTTTATAGTCACGATTCAAAGATAAAAAAAACTTTGCAATGACGTATGAAAAAAATCTAATTTCATTTTCAAGCCTGATTCTACAGCGCTCCACAACCCACGGTAACTCGATAACACACGTGAGTCCGAGAAAAGCACCACGTCGCACGTGGTGTACTAGACCAACGCACGCCAAACAGGTGTTCGGCCAGGTAAGTTTGAAAAGTGCGGGTCTGTAGTTTTGTTGGGCTCGGGGGAGTTCGGTTCGGAGGGGCGGGCGTCGCGTCGCTCTCGCGTCCAGCAATTTCACTTTATTCTCATCTTTTCTTTTATTTCTTTCCTTATATTTATTCTTTTTATTTCTATCAATTTCAGTAACATCTCTTCGAAAGGTTTTACATAGAGATTAGAGAGAGAATTTTTTTTAAGAGATTATCATTTCAAATCTCTTTTAAAGAGGGGGACATATCCAGTGCAATCAGGCACTTTGGTGCAATCACCGTGCAATCCAACTAAGAAAAGTTTTAAAAAATTCTGAAAAAAATCGTGGATGTACATCTCATCTTACCCCATTTACATATAAAATTTCATGATCAAATTCGTTCTGTGCTTAAAGTTACAAAAAAGATAAATTTAAGGTGCATTTGAACTATTCAAGTTTGTCAGAAATTTATTTTTTATATTACTCTTAACATAGGATGAATTTGATCATAAAATTTTATATGTAGATGGAGTAAGATGAGATGTACATCTACGATTTTTTTTCAGAATTTTTTGAAACTTTTCTTAGTTGGATTATACAGTGATTGCACCAAAGTGCTGATTGTACTGGATATGTCCTCTTTAAAGAGACTTAAAATCTATCTGCAATGAGATTTAGGCCCAGTTTGGGAGAGCTCTAGCTCCCAGCTCCAGCTCAGAGCTAGAACTTATAGGCTAAAATAAAGTGAATTAAGTTTATATTTTTAGTCTAAAATGTAAACAAAATGATCTACCTAAATACTTTTAATGTACCCACAGCTCCAGCTCCACAAATTTCTGGAGTTAGAAATACCCTACTCCATCAACTCTACAGATTTTAGTGGAGCTGGAGCTATCCCAAACACCCCCTAGAGCTGAAAGACGCCACTGGAGATAATCCCACGGCCACACCGACCGAGCGCACTCGCTAAAGCACCTAGGAACTCCACAAATACACAAGCCGCATCGATCTGATCTTCTTCTTCCTCCCATGGCGGCATCGGCGGCGCGCTCCCTCGTGCTCCTATCGTCCGCGGACCTCGGCCTCGGCCTCAGGAGCGGCGCCTCTCGCCTCGCGGTCCCCTCCTCGCCGGGGCGGTTCCCCAGGTCGGCGCTCGCCTTCCGCGGGCGCTCCTCCTTCGCCGCAGCCGCCGCCGTGATGGGGAAGGCCGGCACCGTCGACGCCGATGCGGGGATGGACGCCGTCCAGCGCCGCCTCATGTTTGAGGACGAGTGAGTGCCCCGCCCCCATCTCGTCACGCCAACTTGGTCGTACTCTGCTGTTGTGGGATTGCGGTGGCGTGCCTGTTTGAGCTGTTGTTAGGTTTGTGGGTTTCGGATTGGTGCGTTGCTCGGTATTGCACGCTAGGGCGGTGGTATGAACAGCAATATGAAAGTGCTGTGTGCGAGGTGCTCACTTTTTGCGCAGGATCAAAGCAATATAACTGAATTTGTGGCTGTTAGGATAATTTCTTTCGAGGATTTGACGATAAACTGCCGTACTTTTCCCTTGGGTATGCTTAGCAAACGTCTGTGATTCTTTTCCTTGCATATCTAGCTTGATGCTGTTAGTAGATTGACATATTCTGGTTAAGCAGTGACAAAATTAAAACTGAAAAGGGTTCTAGTTAGTCGCTTCCATTTCATCTCTTGACAGTGAAACTGAAGAATTCATTTTACCACGCAGGTGTATTTTAGTGGATGAACAGGACAATGTCATCGGCCACGAGTCTAAGTATAACTGTACGCATTAGTCCTTTCCTATATTATTGTGTGGTTCTGTTTGATCGGTGTTGCCCTTATACATGTAATCTAGGGCCATTACCTTGCCTTTGCCTTTATGCATCATGCTATTCCAAACAAAATTAGCACAAAGTGTAATGCAATCATGAATAGATGAAACTATGGCCAACTAAAAGAAACAACACCAAAGCAAATCCTTACGTTTATTTAGCTTTAGCTATAATTACAACTTATGAGATAAACCCATAAGATATTGATTAGTTTCACTTTTAGAGCATAGAACATGGGCAATATGGGCAGTTGATGAGTTTGACAGAACACTATTTCCAGCCAAGGCAAACTTTAGGTGGAACTTTGAAGCACATACAACAAGATGACAAAATGAAATGAGCACTAGCTCAGCAATGACTAGCTACAACTTTGTTCTAATTGTATGGATATTTGCATGCTTTACTGATTGGTAGCTTGTCACCTTTTCCACTGAAAACTTAGCATTGAAGTATCAATTTTTACCAGCTATTGCACTGGTTTCTTAATTTCAATCTCTCCATAAATTTTAGGCCATCTCATGGAAAAGATAGAATCTGGGCATGTCCTTCACAGAGCATTCAGTGTTTTCCTTTTCAACTCCAAATACGAGTTGTTGCTTCAGGTATATGCACAATAATAAATATGTTTGTCTTTCTTTAAGATGTATCATGATTATGATCCATTTTGTTGTGTTTCCCAATCAAATAGAACATGCAATTTTTTTGCTTTTTGGGGTTGGAGCAAGCTTAGCTTGATTAAGAATGAAAAATCACAGCTTGTTTTCTAGGTGTGTTTGAGTGATTAATTCTAGTTTGGGTTGGGATGGCTCATAACTCAGGCTGAAAAAGATCAAGCTCAGATGTATCATGTACTAGAGGAACATGGCTTAGATGGGCTCGTCATGAAACTGGAGTTGGGGTAGTAGAGGAACTTGGGTTAGATGGGCTCGTGATGAAGCTGGTGCTTGGGTAGCTAGTCAAATAATAGTGCAATATTTTGCATGTGCATATATTAAGTGTAAGTTTATAGCTTGGCTCAGCTTAAGTTCAACTTGAATTAGAATCAAGCTTAGTTTGCTTTGTTGTAATTCTATTTAGTGTGAAGCCCAAATCTGGTCCAATCATGCTTAGCTGGTTGATCTAAAGTTTTCCTTTTTCTGGGCATATTTGCTGCTTCTTGGGTTTTCTAAATGTTCAAACCTCTTTTCTGACATAGAATTTCTGTATTGAAGAAATCCTCTGAAAATAGATGAGATAACTATATTCATTGTTCCTCTTGAATTATTTGAAATGTGCATAGTCATGCAATAACCACAGTTATAATCTTCATCAAAAAGCGATCATTCTTGCTCCTGATTATTGCATACAGTAGTACCATATTTCAGTTTACAGGAGCAGCATTATTGATCACTCTTGATTAGTTGATTTACGTGATGGCTATCACCTATCATGGAGAATCATGAACATCTCTGTTGTAAAAATCATTGGCACTTCTACGAAAGATTTTGTAGATCTAACCTTCTAGGTGCATTATTAATCATTTTCATGTTAAACCCCCTCGTCAGAGGGTGCAATTTCCAGTTCCACACCCAAGTTTAGCCTGTGACCCTACATTTGGCTGAATGCAAGAAAAATTTTTTTATCAAGTTTTTCAGTCAGTTCATGCTGGTAACCAAGCAGGAACCAGTGCTACCCATGAAACTACGAAAATGTTATGCAGTCCTATGCTAGTTTTAGGAATCTTCAATGAATCTATGGTAAATTAGGTCATACTGAAGCATTGAATGTTCAGCTTTGTACTTTGCCATGTTGTATATATATATATATATATATATATATATATATATATATATATAGACAACTGCTTCGTAGCATATGAATCAACAGTTCAAAACACACTACAAAGAAATAGTTTGACACCCTAGACATGACTTACAATTTCTCCTGCCTTTGCTTACTACATTTCTGCACTAGCTTATCAAATACATATTCCTTAAGTTTGTTCATCATAGACAATTTTGTAATGTTATATCCTTTACAGCAAAGGTCTGCGACGAAAGTGACATTTCCACTTGCCTGGACAAACACATGCTGTAGCCACCCTCTGTACCGTGAGTCTGAGCTCATTGAGGAGAAGTGCCTAGGTACACCTTTCTGCCATGAAAAGTGGAGAACAAACCCATACCACTATTTGCACCATCCAAACTGTTACTTCCACCCTACTGAATACCAGTTGCAATCTTGTCTTTCAATTCAGGGGTCAGAAATGCAGCGCAGCGGAAGCTATTTGATGAACTTGGAATACAGGCTGACGACTTACCTGTTGACCAATTCATTCCGCTCGGGAGGATGCTCTACAAGGCTCCATCCGATGGAAAATGGGGTGAACATGAGTGTAAACACTTGCCCTCTGTCCATACCTGATGTATTCCTGGATTTCATGCTATTTTGTTTAGTTCTTTGTTGTCCTCTGCGCATTTTCAAGCATCGTCTTACGGATGTTAGGATTCGTCGGTCTCATCATTTCATTTCAGTGGATTACCTCCTGTTCATGGTTCGTGACGTGAATCTTAGTCCGAATCCCGAAGAAGTGGCCGATGTCAAGTACGTGAACCGCGATCAGCTGAAGCAGTTTATCAAGAAAGCAGATGCTGGGGGAGACGGCATTAAGCTAACACCTTGGTTCAGGCTGGTGGTCGACAACTTCCTCATGGGCTGGTGGGATCATGTTGAGCAAGGGACTCTGGAGGAGGCCGCAGACATGGAAACCATTCATAAGTTGTAGAATGTAGTTCACTAAGCACTGTTGTTACTCCTTGAGAAATAACCACTCGCTGTTCATGTGGGTGCACATCTTGTAACAACTGAGTTCGACATGCAAATAATCTATAAAGAAATACTAGAGCGTTCATGCATGTTTTATGTCTTCCATGTTTATTGAGGCTGAGAACTTTCTCAATTCGGAAGCTTTGAGTTCTCTGCAGGAAATACGGAAAATGATATGGGCCGGGCGCCCGATGGTGGGCCGTTCGCCGCCCACTCAAACAGTGAATCAATTGGGCAGTTCCACTTTCGGTCGTGGCTTGAATAAAGCTGAGAGCACGAACACAATAAAACTGGAGAGAGATGCTTTGAGTAATTACTTTTCTAGATGACCAGAATAAGCAATGCCTTCTCTGTTGTTTTGTGGCAACTTCACTTATAGCAGGGGTTATCCCATCGACTAATGATGAACTGCGCTTTCTTTGGATCGAGACTTACCGATTTCCCGTCGAAACCCCGTGCAAACTATGTTGTCATAATTTAACCGTATCATCTATCATATCAAACGAGAGCTAGCTTTGAGATGTCAGTATAATTTATGGTATGTTGACCAAACAGTTAGGATCAAGGAACATGCATGAAAGGACCATACCAGCTACCGATCGAGCTCGGTGACACATACAACGCATGGCATAGCTCGGTACTCTAGCTGATTCCAGATTGAAGAAGCCTCGTGATTAACGACGGCGAAGGGACAGGAAATTAAATACGGTTGTAGAAACCAGCCGGATCTGGGCTTGCAGCGCGAGCCAAGATGCCGACGGGAACGAGACGCGCGCACTCCACGACGCCTGCCGTCGCCGTCCATCGGAGCAGAGCGGTCTGCTCTCTGTAGTGCGAATGCGCGCTGCGATAGTGGAGTGGACGACGCAAGAAACTTGCCACTCCTACATGCGCGACAAAAGAAACTTTGCAAGAACCCCAGAGAATAATATATCCGACCGGCACGTGGAGATACAGAGCGGCAGCACCTCCTCGCCACACTATGAGATCGAAAATGGCGCCGCACAAGAACAAAAAATATCGTGTAAATCTTTGTATAATTAGCGGCACGGTGCTGTTAGAGGTTCCGTACGTTTACAACACATGATTTCTGCATGAATTTCGTTCCCTACGAAATATCGGGTCTCTGAAGGATAATCGTATGTGAGGCGAACACACAATCATACGAATACAATCACACCACATGTAAGTTACTTTCCATGCATCTAATTCCAAAGAACAGGAACGAAACTAGTTTCAGGGTGGATCACTTAAAGAGTCGGGAGAGCAGAAAAAGGATTAATCAATGGATGCTGTCGCGGTCCAGCACCGAGCACCTGCCACCAAACACGATTAGGGTGCGTTTGGTTAGGTGTACGAGGGTGAACCGAACCGTTTCGTACAGGATTTGATTCTGTCTCTGTGTTTAGTTGGCTGAACGGAACCATTTGGTACAGGATGAGATGATACAGATTTTTGAAATATTATAAAAAGATACTGCACCATCCCATACGTATAATTTGGCTGAACCAATCGGTTCAGGACAGGATCGTTCACTCGCACCATCCCTCAAACCAACCTCAGCCCTCAATCCAATCTCATCCCTTCAACCAAACATCATCTCGTACCATCCTGTATCATTTCATCCAAATAACCAAACAAAATCTTGTATCATTCTATTCAGACAACCAAATATCTTTCCTGTACCATCTCATCCAGAATCATCTCATACATCCTGTATCATCTTATCCCATTCATCCTCGTACACCCAACCAAACGCACCCTTAAACGAGCTGTTTACACTAGAATTTGGCAATCGTAATAGAAAATCGGCAAAATGCACAAATTTGGATAGCACACGAAGTATCTCTGGAAAGTTTGGATAATGTACGGCAAGCTTTTGGGAACAGGAGTCCGGTTAGGAAACTATAGCCGACTCGGAGTATGTTGTCGTAACCGAGCAGGACTCGGATCGGCTAAACAGGTATATAAGGCGTACCAAGGCTGCTGGAAGAAAAAACAACAATCACAAATCACATCTGCTAGTTTGTCTTAGCTTTTAGTCTTTTAGTTCTGTAATCGCTCCTTTGTAAGTCGATATTGATCAAATAAAGTTGCGAATCGCCGATTGTTTGGTCATCATCGATTTCTTCAGGTTTGATTCGTTCTGTCTTGTTGCGCATCGCCTTTTTAGAATCAATCTGCCTTTTACCCCTCGGATTAGTCTTAATCGACTAGTCTAGTTATCTTTCTAATCGGCTTTTCGGCTGATTTTTGTCTTAGCCGATTTGCATCTGGAAATCGGCTTGATTGAGTTTCACAACTCTACTCCTTATCGATTGCAGGGTCAAATCGATTGGCACGCTCGCGCAAAACTTGAACCCAGCGTTCGTCTAGTGTGTTGCAGGCCAGAAACCCCCTTCACGTTTTTGGCGTCAACACATTTTTGGCACGCCCGGTGGGACAAGATCGGAAAGATGACTGCAGGCAAATCCACCACACCAGCCGACGTGAACACTGACACCATAATCGTCCCTACCTTGGACGATTTAACCCCCGAGCAGCGTAAGGAAATCGAAGATCGAAAAGCTACCTTGGAGGAATTGATGCTGGGTTGCTATCAAAAAACCCGACGAGGAGTCACGCAGAAGATGACGCTTCCAACATTGAATCCACTCGGAGAGGTTGGCGTCACGACAGCTCCGGTAAGTCGATATATGCCAGCTCAAGCCGAGTTATCTGCTATGATTGAACAATCTGTGCATCATGCATTAATTAATCAATCATCGGCTTTGGTCACGACATTAAAGCCGATGATAGAAAATAGCGTAAAGTCGATTGCACAAGAATTGGCAACATCCGGAGGATTGCTGGACCCATTACAGCCACTCCCAACATATCCCGCGTATTCCGTAGCTCCAAACGCCAACACGATCAAAGCGTCGGCACCCGCACCCTCACTGATGCCAACCCAGCCCACAGTGTTGGCACCAACAAACCCTCGTCTAAGCCCAGTTACTCATTACCATGCAAATACCGACGCTGCAAAGTTAGATCCATCGGTGTCAGGTGTTTCCTGCGTTCCATCGGCTCCTCAGCCGACTGAATTAGATAGGAATTGTAAACCCCAAGGGCCATTTCAAGTTAGAAATCCGGCTCCATATAAAGTAGTTACATACACAGAGCCGTTTGTTCCATTGCCTGAGGTTACGGCTGCCAGAGCCGATGGATACGAATCATGGCAACAACAGTATCCATCGGCTAGAGCAAGCCGACCAGCCGAGTTTACACTCGGGGGGCAAGATACTGCCCAAAATAATTGGCCAAACCCTAGTGCTCCATCGGCTAACAACATCAATTGGGCTGATCAGATTTCTATGGTCTTGAGAGATCAATTTGGCTTACAGCCCAAAGGGAGGACAATCGGCTATAGAAAGCCGTACCCAGATTACATTGACCGCATGCCATATCCCCATAACTTTAGGATTCCCGACTTTGCGAAGTTTTCAGGGGATGATTCAGTCACCACTTTAGAGCATGTTGGAAGATTTATCGCTCAGTGTGGTGAAGCGGCTCAGTCCGATGGGCTAAAGATTAGGCTTTTTCCCTTGTCTTTATCAGGAACTGCCTTCACTTGGTTTAACAATCTGCCTCCAAATTCGGTCCATTTTTGGAACGATTTAGAAAGTCGATTTCATGAATACTTTTTCTCCGGTAGCGTAGAGTTGAGAATTTCAGACCTAAGTGCTGTTCGGCAAAAGTTTAATGAGTTGGCTTCTGATTACATTAGAAGATTTAGAGAAGTGCGAAATCGCTGCTTCAGTGTAGTATTGCCCGATAACCAACTAGCCGATTTAGCATTTCAAAGATTAATTCCCCCACTTAAAGAAAAGCTTGCTGGACAGGAGTTTACTGATTTAAGTCACCTGCTTCATCGTGTATCGGCGCAGGAAAGCCGATATTTAAATAAAAAATTCAAAGACATAATTAGACTAAATGGCAATGGAAAGGATAAAGCTAAAATAAACATGGTTGAATATAGTTCAAGTGAAACTTCCAAAGATGAAGTAGATGTAAATATAGCCGAATGGATAAAGGGTTCTAAGAAACCACTCGTCTGTTCGTGGCTCAAGCCGACTAGGGGTAAGTCGGAGGTTAAATACGCTTTTGACGTATCCAAGTGTGACCGCATATTTGACATGTTGTTACAAGAAAAGCTGATACGACTGCCTGAAGGACATACCATACCGTCGGCCGATGAGATCAAAAAACGACGATATTGTAAGTGGCATCATTCTTTTTCCCATAACACTAATGATTGCAACATTTTTCGGCAGCAAATACAGGCAGCTATTGAAGACGGTCGGCTCAAATTCGCAGAAGAGCCGGCCATGGAAGTCGATGTCAATCCCTTCCCAATCAACATGGTTCAGTGCTCCGGCAAAGGAAAAAACATTGTCGATGAGAGACCCATAGCAACGCGGCAAGTTGATATAGAGTCAAACTCACAAGGAGAAACACTGAAGATAACGATCGGCTCACTTCAAATTGAAGCCGATTAAGATGGGAAGAATTCAAGGACTGTAAAGCCAAAAGGGGAATTACAAGTCGGACGATGGTACAAAGCTGAAAGATCTCCGCCCCGGAAACCAGCATTCAAACCCAAGCCAACTTTTTCACAGTTGCTTGAGAAATATGAAAGAATAAGCCATCGGCAGGAGCATCAGACTCACCGACCAGACGGGCCGCATCGGCCGAAACAATGAGTTTCGGCCAAGCAATTTGTATCGGCTAAACAATGCAGAGAGAGCTCATCAGAGATGTCCTTTTTGGCAATTCTGTTGGGAGAGAGGTATGGCCTTACCGCCTTTGAGGTCATGTCCCATGGAGCATTACCCGCAAACAGATTGGCCAAGGCAAACGGTGAAAGAACGGCTATTCGACGCAGCGCCGGATCGGACAGGACCATGGCATAAAAAGCCAATAAAGGAAAGGTTGGGTACACAGAATGGAGACGAAAAGGTCGAAATTACAGAAAATCTGGCTGGTAAGATTCGCAAACCGGTTGAGCCTAAACCTAGGTGGTGCCCAACTGGACTTAGCCGATTACAACGCAGACGGCTTCAACGCCTAAGGACGCAGGAGATCAGAGAAGCCAAAGAAGAAAAACAGAGAGATCAAGCATTTAATGAGCTGCGGCCAGTGAAACTTGTCACAAAGGAGTGGAGGAGAAAACAACAAGCCGATGATGAATCAGATTCCTCAGATGATTTGCTGTCACCAATGATTCGGGATGACCCTCCTCCCATGGATATCAACATGGTATTCACCCTACCAGCCGAGTTCATAATTAAAACTGAATCGGCTAAAGACACGTTTGCTCAACTATGCTTAGGCGCACAAGATGCTGTATTTGAAAAGCCACAGGATCCTCATCGGCATTTAAAACCGTTGTATTTAAAAGGCTTCATCAACGGAAAGCCGATATCCAGGATGCTTGTAGATGGAGAGGCTACTGTGAATTTGATGCCACTCTCTACTTGCAAGAAGCTGGGCAAAACTGACGAAGACCTAATTAAAACAAACATGGTGCTAAATGACTTCACGGGTGACCCCACTGAGGCAAAAGGGGTGATGGTCACGGAGCTAACCATCGGCAGTAAAACTTTGCCGACCGCGTTCTTTGTAATTGAAGCCAAAGGAAATTACAGTGTGCTTCTCGGACGAGATTGGATACATGCCAATTGCTGTATCCCCTCTACAATGCACCAACTTCTTGTACAATGGAACGGAGATGAAGTTGAAGTTGTATCAGCCGACACATCGGCTCATATTGCAATGGCAAGTTCAGATGCGAATTGGCCGCACGAAGAAGCAGAGTGCATATCAGGTAAAGCTCTAGACGATTGTGACTTCATATGCATTGGGAAGTCGGGTTTGATGCCGATCAGTGTGAAGCCAGGCACATTTGATCGGGCAAGTGAAGTTCTAAGGAGATGGGGTCAGAAATGATCCAAGCATTACAGGACAGGGTGAGGAGCTATCGGCATGGGATAAATTCTCGAAGCTATTGAAGATTTCAAAGCGAAAAAATTGGGTCAAGGTTTCACTTACGATATGCTTGAAGAAGTCGATATAGGAGAAGGTGATAGAAAAAGGCCAACTTTTGTAAGTGCAAATTTAGGTCTAGAATACAAAAATAAGTTGGTCAAAATACTTAGAGAATACAGGGATTGTTTCGCCTGGGAGTACTATGAGATGCCTGGGTTAAGCCGACAGTTAGTGGAACATCGGCTACCTATCAAGCCGGGGTATCGGCCATATAAACAACCTCCACGGCGTTGTAATCCAGAACTGTATAATGTGATAAAAGAAGAAATTGAGAGGCTGTTGGAGGCCAAGTTCATAAGACCTTGCCGGTACGCCGAATGGGTGTCTAACATTGTTCTCGTCATGAAAAAGAATGGTAAACTTCGTGTGTGTGTGGACTTTAGAGATTTGAATAAAGCCACGCCAAAAGATGAATATCCGATGCCTATAGCCGATATGCTTATCGATGCTGCATCGGGTAATAAGATTATCAGTTTCCTTGACGGGAACGCTGGATATAACCCGATATTCATGGCAGAAGCCGATGTCCCCAAAACTGCCTTCAGATGCCCTGGCGCGGTAGGGTTGTATGAATGGCCGGTAATGACGTTCGGCATAAAAAACGCAGGCGCCACTTATCAACGCGCCATGAATTTGATTTTTCACGACCTAATCGGCCATATTGTTGAGATTTACATTGATGATGTGGTGGTTAAGTCTAAGGAAGACTGGCAGCACTTGGCCGATTTAGAAAGGGTATTTCAAAATACGAGAGCTCATGGGTTAAAAATGAATCCTTTGAAGTGCGCGTTTGGTGTATCGGCTGGCCAATTCCTAGGGTTTATGGTGCACCAAAGAGGAATTGAAGTTAACTAAGCAAGAGTTAAAGCCATAGCCGATACAAAACCGCCAACATGTAAAAATGAATTGCAGAAACTGATTGGCAAAATTAATTACTTAAGACGATTCATCTCGAATCTGTCTGGTAGAATTCAAGCTTTTACGCTATTGCTAAAATTAAAGGATGATGAGAATTTTATATGGGGAACCGATCAGCAAAGAGCCTTCGACGATATAAAATAGTACCTAGCATCACCACCAGTCTTGGCCGCACCACAAAAGGGAATTCCCTTCAAGTTATATATATCGGCTGAAAACGAGACCATCGGGGTTGTATTGGCGCAAGAAGTCGATGGCAAAGAGCGAGTAATATTTTACTTAAGCCGACGACTCCTGGAAGCCGAAACCAGGTACCCACCGATAGAGAAGTTGTGCTTATCCTTATATTTTGCTTGTACGAAATTGAGGCATTATATATTAGCATCGACTTGCATAGTAGTATGCAGAAACGATATCATCAAATATATGCTGTCTGCACCAATCTTGAGAGGACGACTTGGAAAGTGGGCTTATGCTCTAACCGAGTTCGATCCATAAGACGAATCGCCAAGGCCATTAAAGGTCAAGCGAAGAGCGATTTTATAATCGGATATGATACCATGGCAGGAATAGTCGATGTAGCCCCATGGCAACTGTATTTTGATGGGTCAGTTTGTCAAGAGGGGAGTGAAATAGGTATTGTGCTGATTTCACCAAAAGGACATAACATCGAATTTGCATATTGGCTTACAAGCCGATGCTCTAATAACCAGGCCGAATATGAGGCATTGCTCAAAGGGCTGCAGTTGATAGATAGTGTTGGGGCAAGTAATGTGGAAGCATATGGTGACTCATTGCTGGTGGTGCAACAGATTAAAGGGGAATTTAAATGCAACGATGAGGCGCTATCAAAGTATCTAGAGCATTGTCTCAATATTATCAACACTTTTGCGTCATTCAGTATCGGCCATGTGCCCAGAAAGATGAATAACAAGGCCAACATCTTGGCTCAGGCAGCTTCAGGCTATAAGGATTACAGCCGATACGAGGCATTTGATTTAATCGACAAAACAGTGCTATGTGTCGATAATGCCGATTGGAGGACAGAGATAAAAGCTTACCTAATGAATCCATCCGGGCCTACCGCGCGGAAAGTGCGTCAACAAGCGTTGAAGTATGTTGTGCTGGAAGGAGAGCTATATTATCGGACAATGGAAGGTTTGCTGTTGAGATGCCTTGGGGACGAGGAAGCGAAGGTATCCATGAGATAAATTCATGAAGAAATTTGCGGCGTGCATCAATCGGCTCACAAGATGAAGTGGATCCTAAGACGAATTGGGTATTTTTGGCCAACAATGTTAGAAGATTGTTTCAGGTATTACAAAGGGTGCCAAAGTTGTCAAAAGTTTGGGAATGTGCAATTTGCACCAGCATCGGCTTTATACCCGATTATTAAGCCATGGCCGTTCAGAGGATGGGGGATAGATGTAATCGGCCAAATATTCCCAGCATCAAGCAAAGGCCACAAGTTCATCCTCGCAGCCACAGACTATTTTTCAAAATGGGTTAAAGCCGTTCCGCTCAAAAAAGTCACCAGTGTAGAAGCTATCGGCTTTGTTAATGAACACATTATCCATCGATTCGGTATCCCCCAGACTATCACAACCGATCAAGGAACTGTGTTCATGTCTAACGATTTTAAGAACTTCGCAGAAAGCCTGGGCATCAAATTGCTTAACTCGTCACCATATTATGCTCAGGCTAATGGACAAGTCGATTCGTCTAACAAAACTTTGATCAAGCTGATTAAAAGAAAAATTGATGAGAAGCCTCGAACTTGGCACTCTACACTATCGGAGTCTTTGTGGGCCTATCGGCTAGCGTTTCACGGATCGACTAAATTATCACCATATCAGTTGGTATATGGCTAGGAGGCTGTGTTGCCCGTAGAAATAAATATTGAGTCGATGCGAGTGGCGAGGCAGAATAATCTATCGGCCGATGAGTACAAAGAATTGATGCTATACAATTTGGACGACTTGGCAGAGCTAAGACTGATTACGTTAAATCGGCTTAAAAAGAATAAAGAAAAAGTTGCAAGAGCCTATAATAAAAAAGTCGTGCCAAAGTCCTTCAGTGAAGCCGATTTAGTTTGGAAAACAATATTGCCGATTGGTTCTAAGGATAATCGATTTGGCAAATGGTCACCTACCTGGGAAGGACCGTATAAAGTAAATCGGCTTGTTGGCGGAAATGCGTATATACTCGAAACACTTGAAGGATTGGTGTTACCAAAGGCAATTAACGGAAAGTATCTAAAGCAGTACTACCCTAGCATTTGGATCGGTGCGTGATTAGAAGTACAATGCAAAGAATTTGGAAAACAAATCGGTTAAGCAGCCGATTGAACAAGATAGAATAATCGGTTAAACAGCCAATTACATGTGTTACAAAAGTATGCGAGGACGATATTGTTTTCAAACCACGACGTTACATCACGAGAGGAGAAAACATAAGCATTGCTTAAATACACCATCAATAAGTTCACAGGCCTGACCCAGGAAGTCTGGCACCCAGAGCCGACAATGCCCCGGCAGCCTTCGCGAGCGTAGCTTGAACTCCATCAACCAGCTTCTCATCGGCCTGAGCATTACCAGGAACAGGGATTAGTTTTGCCGACTGCTCCTTCACCTTTGCCACAGTCTGGCTAATCTTCTGCTTCTGATCGGAGAGGGAGGCCGACTTCGCCGATACTTGCGATTGCGCATCGACCAACTGACTATGAATCTTTGCCAGTTGTTCTTCAAGTTGCTTCTTGGTCGATTCCAGCTTTAAAATCTCAGCCTTGGTGGATTTTAGAGAAGAAGCATCCTTGTCAAAATTCTGCTTCATCGCCTTTGCCTCAGCCACCAATCGATCAAGCAGTTGGCGATCGGCTTGCTGCAATGCTCGCTGAGCAATACGCGTACGAGCAGCCTCCACTTCCTCCCTTTGCTCATCTAAGTGGCATACTCCCAGGAGCGCCGCCATGGTTTCTGGAGGGAGGTCGGCTTCTACCGCGGCCATGGCATCCCTTAACGGTTGAGCGTTAGCAAGGATTTGCGCTTCGGGCTGACAGACCTCGTTGAAAAGCCGATTTAGCTTGTCTTGCATGTTTGGCTCAGAGCGGACGACTGTTGCTGATGCTTTCGTAGAGATGTCAATGATGTTGCGGAGATCAGTAACATAGTCATCTGAGGCCAGCACTTCTGGATCGTCGAGATCATCCAGGCTAAAGCCAAGCAAATCCATAGGATCAGCCGACGCTTCTTGCATAGATGGCTGAGACGATGAAGCGGCCTGAGGCGCAGCAGGGGTCAGCTGAAGTGGCAAAGAGGCCTAAGGATGAGCCGGAGAAGGCGGTGTCGGGTTGGCGACAGGAGCGTCGGCCAAGATATCATCTGCTTGGACAGAAGGAGTCGACTGAAAAAAGGGACCAGAGAGTGAGTATTGCAACGTTAGCGAAGAGCATGAAATTGGAAATGATAAAAACAGTAATGCTTACGCCAACAATATCGGCCGTGTGTGGGAAGAGCTCTCGGCGCTTTTTTCTGCGCGCTTGGGGTTTTTCTTGGTTACCACTTTTGTGGATTTCGGTTTTTCTGGAATCGGTAAGAAAAGGGGTTAAGAGGAAAATATAAGGAGAATTCATCGAACAAGGGACAGAGACTTACTCGCTAGTCGATCTTTTGCAATTTCCTCCAAAGAAGGACTCTGTATCCGGAGATTACCAGAGGTATAGCCAGTTAAGCCGACCGACTGATGCGGTCTTTTTCCTTTCGATTCGCCCTCCGATGGGCCAGTGGCAGCCTTCCCACTCATGGTCAGATTCGAAAAAGGCATGAAAAAAGATTATTATCGTTAGAAGAAAAATGAGAATCGAGGCAAGAGCTACTTGAAGAAAGACCGATACCTCTACAGCTACCGATGAGTCAATATAACCCGAGGAACTTTCCTCGCTTGAATCTTTACATCGCCATCTTCTTTGGGGCTCTTGTCGGCTCATGATAATCAGGTAAAAACTTTACTATAATGGCCGATGGATTACGATCCAAATCTGAGGCTTCACTATCTTGCGACCACCACCAAGCGTAAAATGGTCGATTCGGGAGTTTAGAAAGAAGCGCGGCAGATCAGAAATTTGAAGCCCATCAGCGATTCCCAGAGCTACGTTGGCCGATAGTGCATTCCTCACCTTGGCTCTGAGTTGAAGCCGATAAAGGAGAGGCAATGAAGGAATCACTTGACCAAAACCAAGCTGACGAGAGTAAACAGAGGGATGATAGAATTCATATGAAGGCTGGAAAGTTCTGTTTCTGGAATTCAGGCCGACGTGAAGGATGCAAGGGGAAATGAAAATCCGATAAAGCATCAATGATAACTCTGGCATCAAGGAGCTGTCGGCATCTAGATGCAGGAAAGAAGGCCATTGAAAATCGGCCACATCACCATAAGAGAAGAAGTCTTGCTGAGTGAATATTACACTGTCTAAGCCCAAGAAAAAAACAAGATATTTGTGTAGGCCAGCCGAGGTAATCTTTGTGTCACCACTTGAGCACATTATGAATCTTTCGCCATGAGATCGGCTTGCTCTAAATTGAGAAGTGGCGTTCTCTGGATAGTCTTCACGGGGAAAAGCAGAGTCTTCGACAGGTTCAGAGATAAGCTGTCGGCTAAATATCCTATACAGCCACAGCTGAATAAACCACAAAGGGCCACCAACGTTACCAACTATAAAATTAGCAAAACCAGAAAATAACCGGCTCCTGATGATATACATCGTCTGATATACGGCCCCCAGAAACATCTTTCCAAGAGCAATTTGATGGCCATCGACAAGCTGCTCCGCTACAAACTGATACACCTGTGTTGGCCCAAGGGATGCACCACAGAAAAGGAACCGCTCAAGCCAAAGATTTAAAAAGGTAGCATGCTCTTCATCCGATACAAGCCCGTTCACCTTATTGTTGTGTTGAATGTACTTTGACCACCCTTCACCCTTCGTTTGGATCAGCTTGTACCTTGGTTTTCCACTATAAGCCGATAACTGGTCTCCGTTGGGGCGTAGGCAGCACAATTCGGCCACATCTAGGAGGGTCAGGCCGATAGGACCAGGTCGGAACAAGAAAGCATTAAAAGTATCGGACCAGAAATAGCACGCCGTGGCCACTAAGGGCTCATTGGCTTCGGGCAGGCTAGACTTAGAGGAAGGCATTCGGCTATGCCCATTCGCTCCCACTCTACTTTTTTCTGAGCCGATACTCTGATATACCAGCTTCTCCATCCTTTGAGTGCTATCGGCCAAGCCCTAAAACTCTTGCCCCACTCCTTTACATTGTAGCCTTGAGCTGATAGGGGGAGTCTCGGGATCTCTACATTTATCACTGTGTCGGCATCTATATCTCCTACCGGCCCTAAGTAATACTGACTATTACTTTCCGGGATCGGGATAAGTACCTTTGAGGAGTCCATTCAGCCGTCTGAGAAGATTGTGAGGATGATCTCCAGTACAAGAGAAGCCAGAAGAAGCCGATTGCAGAAGGTGCGAGAGCAGGAGAGCGTGAAAATGACCGTGGGGGTCCCGCATATATATAGTGCGGTGAAAAGCGAAAAATGGCGGGAAACGAATTCGAGGCGACGCGTGTCATTAAAACGCACTGAGATTTTTTACGGCACAATTAAAGCAGCGGTCACTCAAGCAATTCTTTATTAAACGAAGAAGAAAGCCGATGGATGGAAAAAGCCGATGAAATTTTTGAAAGATAACAAGTTATCTTCCAAAAATGGGGGGCATATGTTTACACTAGAATTTGGCAATCGTAATAGAAAATCGGCAAAATGCACAAATTTGGATAGCACACGAAGTATCTCTGGAAAGTTTGGATAACGTACGGCAAGCTTTTGGGAACAGGAGTCCGGTTAGGAAACTATAGCCGACTCGGAGTATGTTGTCGTAACCGAGCAGGACTCGGATCGGCTAAACAGGTATATAAGGCGTACCAAGGCTGCTGGAAGAAAAAACAACAATCACAAATCACATCTGCTAGTTTGTCTTAGCTTTTAGTCTTTTAGTTCTGTAATCGCTCCTTTGTAAGTCGATATTGATCAAATAAAGTTGCGAATCGCCGATTGTTTGGTCATCATCGATTTCTTCAGGTTTGATTCGTTGTCTTGTTGCGCATCGTCTTTTCAGAATCAATCTGCCTTTTACCCCTCGGATTAGTCTTAATCAACTAGTCTAGTTATCTTTCTAATCGGCTTTTCGGCTGATTTTTGTCTTAGCCGATTTGCATCTGGAAATTGGCTTGATTGAGTTTCACAACTCTACTCCTTATCGATTGCAGGGTCAAATCGATTGGCACGCTCGCGCAAAACTTGAACCCGGCGTTCGTCTAGTGTGTTGCAGGCCAGAAACCCCCTTCACGTTTTTGGCGTCAACACGAGCAAAACCCTCTCCTCCTCCGTCCAAGCAATTATCGCCGCTAGTTGGGGCCCCAGGAACCTGAATTATTGATGCCGTCTTTTGTGCCCAAGCCCCTGAGGTATCACCCAAATTGTCTGCAATTTCTTTCCCAGTTAATAGTAGTAATTGATTCTCTCTTTTCTAGCGAATAATGGTAACCGATTCTCACCACTCGGATGCAATGCAACTATGCAAGCATTGTGCTTTTGACTTTCTGCTTGGTTAAGTACAAGCTAGCTAGTTTCTGGTCCTTCCCAAGCAAAAGGTCATTATCAGAGCCAAAGCTACTTGTGACTTGTGTGAGTTTGACAATGGGTTCCTTTTGTCATCGGAGAAAGTTTTGCTCTCAATGCTCTAGTCCCAGGGTTTCAAAAGCCGGCGAAAAAGCTTGAAAACTGTGGTTTTCGATCTTACCATAGCGGTTCGAGATTCAAAACCGGTTAGTAAACGGTCTAATTAAAAAATAAAAAATTCAAAAAATTTGAAAAAACTTATGTAACGTAAACTACTCGAAAACAGTTGAAAACCGCTAAAAAACCGTTGAAAACTGCTTTAAAACCAGCTTTAAGGAACATTCAATTGGTCGGTTGGTTTTCGGTCAAAACTAAGCGGTTTTTCGTGAGAAACCACGGTATTTCGTTTAAAACCAAACAGTTTCAATTTTTTGAATTTTTTTCCAAAATTTTTGATTTTCTAACCTTTCGGTTTCTGACGGTTTTTCTCGATTTCTGAATTTCGGTTTTCGGGCGATTTTTTGAACATGGTCCCCAGTACATGGTCCTTATCGTGATCACTAGGACGACAGAGTGACCTACTCACCTACGCCGTCCTTACAAGGAAAAAAAGTATTGGTTTGTGGTCGGGTATCATATACACATATATGTACATTAGAGTGATTAGACAGTGCTGCTGTTGATATTGGATGTTTTGAGTGTGTTTATATGGTTTTATGTCTCTTTTGCACTCTAGGATATACTAGAGATCATCTTTTCTATCAAGTTATAATTCTGTCCAGAACTTGTTCTTCACGCAGTAGTTAGTATTTAATTTTTTTAAAAAATATAGAAAAATCTTTTTTAAGTGATTCTTATTGAAAAAGGTGCGAGACTCTCATATCCATCTGTATAAAAATTGTAGAGTTCACTTGTTGCACCGTTTGGGCGCCATGAGGTGAAAACCGAGCCCCAAACATTCTGCTCGAAGTTCCTGACTGTCTGTGTTTTTTGATTTTTGCTGATTTTTTTGAAAGGATTTTTGAGATGAAATTTGGTGGTGTGCTTCATGACTCACTTTCTCATAGGGAGAAAAATTCTCAATATTTCTTGAGCAACAGAAACCCACCAACAACCTATTCTAATTGAGGACAATTTCTGAAAATTCTGCTTTTACTTTTCTGAAAGTGACTTTTGTGATTTGAATTGATCTCCTTTCTAAAAGCAAGTTGAATTGATTCCTTTTTATTTTGGACACTAGACAACTAGGATTATGACTCAAAAATCTCCACATATTCTATGTTACTCATCCATGCAAGCTAGGGGTACACATAGTTGTCAAGTTGTTCAGGTTTTTCACGATTTCCTTTGCGCGATCCTTTCGAGGCATTAGTTAGAGTATTTTGGGGGAAAATTTTATTTGCGACCATTCACCCCCCCTCTGTTCGCCATCTCAATCCTTCAATTGGTATCAGCGCCGGTTTTGCTCTTTCATAGATCTTGACCAGTCTTGAGAGCCATGGCGACAGACAAGTATTCCACCATGCCTCCCATTTTTTGCGGTGTCGATTTTCCATTTTGGAAGTCCCGGATAGAGTCATACATCACTGCCTAGGGCTTCTTGATATGGCAGAAGGTGAAGCTCCCACATGAGGTTCCTGCCTATGAGAACGTCACGGCCGGCAATATGGCTGACGTTGAGGCAAATGCTAAGGCGAGGTACATTCTCATACAGGGACTCAGTCGTAGTGAGTATGATCGGATCTGTCACGTGTGATCCGCTCATGAGATTTGGGTGACCCTCGATGCATACCATGAGGGCACTACCCAAATCAAGACCGTGAGGTAGGATCAATACAAGCAAGAGAAGAAAGGCGATGATGACTTCTCCGGCATGTGCTTCATGGCGGACGCAAACGGCATCAGCGACTCCGAGCTCTATAGCGACTCGGATGAGGTACCTTCCTATGACCTGTTCAATAAAGATTTTTGCAAATTAGAAAACTTTCATACTAGAGTTAGAACTAGGTGTATGGAGCTTGAGAAGGAAGTAGGTATCTTGACTTGGGAGTTAGCTTCTCTTAGATCCTCTCCCTCCCGAGTCACTGATAACTGTTCTTTGTGTGATGTTTTGCTTGTGGAGCTTGAGAACCTAAGGACTTTGCATGATAGTGTGCAAACTGAACTTGAAAGTCTTAGGTCGAAGAATACTAGCACTTGTTCAGTTGATATCTCCTCTCTAGATGCTAGTTTTCTTCATGCTCATTCTACTCCTTCATGTGATAATTGCCCAAAGTTACTTGCTGAAATTGATGCCATGAGCACTCGCCTTAGAAAGCTTTCTTCTAGAAATGATGAACTTGAAATGCATGCGTCTAAGGACCCTGTCAGCTCATGTGAAGGCTGTAAGCAACTAAAACTTGACAATGAAGTTTTAAATGTCAAGTGCGCTAAACTTGATAAGAACTTACTAGATAAGTCGTATAAGAGTTGCTTGCATTGTTCTATGATTGAGGGGGACTCGGATAAAATCCAAGTCGAACTTAGGAAGAAGTTAGAAGACCAAGCCCACAGGATTAGAGAAACTCCTTGCGTTTCTTGTGAGGCCCTCAAGATTGAGGCAGCCGTGCTGAGGGAGAAAAATGCACATGCTGGTGTTTCTTCTTTTTCTGGTTCTTCTTCTTCCTCTCACCCCTGTTCTTCATGTGCCTCTCTCTTTCGAGAGTGTGAGTATCTCATGAGTACTCTCGAGAAGTTTGTAGGAGGCAAGAAAAAGCTAAACCTCATTCTAAACCAATCAAAAATTAGTAGATTTAATCAGGGTCTAGAATTTGACTACTTGGAGCATGCTAGGACTCATCTTCCTACCATTATGTGTGGATCCAAGAGTTGAGAGATTGTGGTAGCTCCTAGGGTAAGTACCACTGTGTTTAGGTCTGCTGGGGTTGTCCATGGGACTTCGGCGCGAAGGTGCTTCTCTGTCATACGCCTCTAGCAAGGCGAAGTATTCATGCAACTTCTGTAAGAAGGATGGTCACCTAGTAGATTTCTGTTTTAGACGTGCTAAGATCACGAGGCGTGAGCGTGTTGCTGCCCTTAGGGGTATTCAGAGTCATCTCTAGGCTCTGAATGCTCCTAAGGCACACACTGCTTCTAGATAGGTTAGAGAGTCGCCTGTTTTTGGGTGGCATCTAGAACTCGGTTTTCATGCTGCTCAGTCGAGTTTTAGTCCTGGAGCTGCTCATGGTCAGTCTTTCCGCCGTCATTTTGATATTCCTCGTTTTTCCCATCGAGGTAGATATCAACGGTGTGAGGTGTTTTCAGGTAGGAGATTTAGGCAGCCTCGTTGGGATGGTCCAACCTTTGCACCACAGTGGGCCAAACCAGTGATAGCTCCTACATCTTCTACTAGAGTTGCTTCTTTTGATATTGTAAGAGTCGAGCGTCAGAGAGACACTAGAGTCCAGTCTTCTCCTTCTGTGGTTGGTACTTTGAGACGTCGTGTGATTCAATATTGGGTTCTCAGGTCCTCACTTTATCTCAGTACCGAGTCTTCTCTCTCTTTTGACTTGATCAGGTTCGTCGGATGGGGAAGGGAGATGTTTGGATTGTTGACTCCGGTTGTTCTTGCCATATGACTGGAGACTCCCGTTGGTTTTCTTCCAATCGTGTTTTCTTGAGAGCACATTTGCATCACACTTCTTATGAGTTGAGGTATGGACGAAAGCCCAGTGTTTCTCATTTTCGCGTTTTTGGTTTCAAGTGTTTTATCTTGAAGTCTGGTAACCTAGATAAGTTTGAGTCTCGTTCTTCTGATGGTATTTTTCTGGGTTATTCGACTTCTTCTTGTAGCTATAGGGTCTGGAGTTGTGATGCGAATAGGATTATAGAGACCTATGACGTGACCTTTGATGAGACTAGCCCGAGAGCTAGACCTGATATTTCAGGCTCTTCTTATCCCTCCGAGACCATCTTTGTAGAGAATGAGGATGATGGAGATGATGGTGTTCTACCTGATCCAGTCCCCTCTACACTTGAGGTGCCTCCTGTTTCCATTTCTACACCTCAGGGAGATCAGCCTTTGCCTTTAAACTTTCCTTCAGCGAGTAGCTCTGTTCCTTCCTCTTCTGCTCAAGAGGTAGATGCCACTTCTGCTTCTGTTCCTCCTCGCCACGTTCAGCGCTCTCATCCACCTGATCAAATCATTGGTGATCTGTTTGAGCGTGTGACATGCTCAAAATTAGGCTTATCTTCTTTCTACCTTCACTCTGGTTTTGTTGCCTCTTTCGAGCCAAAGGATGTTACTCATGCACTATCCAATGAATCATGGATTAATGCTATGCATGAGGAACTGGAAAACTTTGAAAGAAACAAAGTCTAGCAGCTTGTAGGCCCCCATCTAGTCATAATGTCATTGGGACCAAGTGGGTGTTCAAAAACAAGCAGAGTGAGGATGGGGTTGTGATTCGCAACAAGGCTAGATTAGTTGCACAGGGCTTTACTCAGGTTGAGGATCTTGACTTTGAGGAGACCTTTGCCCCTGTAGCTAGACTAGAGGCGATTAGGATCCTGTTTGCATTTTCTGCATCCCAAGGCTTCAACCTTTATCAAATGGATGTCAAGAGTGCATTCCTCAATGGATTTATTGAGGAAGAGGTTTATGTCAAGCAACCTCTAGGATTTGAGAACCTCAAATACCCAAACCATGTCTACAAGCTTTCCAAAACCTTGTATGGACTTAAGCAGACCCCTAGAGCTTGGTATGAGCGGTTTAAATTCTATTTTCTCAGTCATGGTTTCAAAATGGGCATAATAGACAAAACTCTATTCATCAGACACCAGGATTCTCATTTCCTTCTCGTCCAGATTTATGTAGACGATATTATCTTTGGTGGCTCGTCTCAGTCTCTTGTGTCTCATTTTTCTGCGGTGATAAGCACAGAATTTGAGATGAGTATGATGGGTGAGTTGAGCTACTTCCTCGGCTTCCAAATCAAGCAGACTCGAGAGGGTACTTTCCTGCACCAAGGTAAGTACATCGGGACCTACTGTGGCGATTTGATATGTCTGATGGGAAGCCTGTGATGGCTCCTATGACCACCACTGCTATCCTCGAGCCCGATGAGGATGGTGAGCCTGCTGATCAGAAAGAGTTCCGGAGCATGATTGGCTCTCTTTTGTATCTCACTGTCTCTCGGCTGGCCATACACTTTGCTGTGTGTATGTGCGCTCGCTTTCAGGCTTCTCCTCGCGCCTCTCATCGCCAGGCGGTGGAGCGCATCTTCAGGTACCTTCGAGCTACCATTGATTATGGTATCTGGTACTCTTCTTGCTCTTGTCTATCCCTTAAAGCCTTTTCTGATGCTGACTTTGCTGGCTTTAGGATAGATAGGAAGAGCACTTCTGGCACTTGCTAATTCATTGGCACTTCTCTTGTTTCTTGGTCATCTAAGAAGCTGTCCAGAGTTGCACAGTCCACCGCTGAGGTCGAGTATGTTGCCGTAACCAGGTACTCTGGATGAGATCGACCTTGCGGGACTTTGGGTTAGAGATAGAAAGTGTTCCACTTTTCTGTGATAACACTTATGCTATCTGCATTGCAAAGAACCTAGTGCAGCATTCCCGGACCAAGCATATTGATGTCATATACCACTTCCTTAGAGACCATAGGAAGAAAAAAGATATAATGCTTCAGTTCGTGGAGAGTGACCACCAGTTGGCCGATATCTTTACCAAACCTTTGGATAGCTCTAGGTTTGTTGTCTTGAGGAGTGAGCTTGGAGTTGTGTGCCCTTACGGCCTTCTGTGAGGGGGAGCTGATTTGTATATTATGTATTATATTTTATTTCAGTTTTTCCTTTCTTTTGTATTGTTCTGGGTATTTATGGGTTTTATTCCTTAGAGTTATGAGTTCACATCACTTAGACTTCTGGCATGCTTTTGCATGGACCTATCATCTTGTGCTTTACGTTGCTATCATGCTTAATTAGCTGTACTCTCTTCTCTCTAGGTTGAGTTCCCTCATAGTCTTATAAGTCTAGCAGGTGTTGGGACCCCTGGGTAGACAGGATCTATGTGCACTCCTTAGTTTGGGATCTAGAGGCAGCTTCCCTATGTCAGTCATTGGGGAAGGTGAGAACGAGTCTAAGCCATAGTGTTCTCTGCTATCTTCTCTTTGCTCTATAGCTACCAAGTTTGCAGTTTCTTATCTTCTTCAATCTATTCTGTGTTTCTGGTTTTTGATTGAGTTATTTTGGATCCTTCAGTTGATATCTCTCTTGAGCTTAATCTTGCTAATAACTCAACTTAAATCAGATTTATGCTTAAAATTGAATCACATATTGAGGGGAAGTTTAAGAATCTGTCTCATGCATTGCATATAGACTTGATTTTTTATTTTATGAGTTTTGTCTATTATGCAAATGATCCATGTTTCATTTTATACATCATGCTATACTATGAAGAAAATTACTTGCTTAGATATGTCCAAATTCATTTATCTTGCTAAGCTTGCAAAATTTAAAAATAAGCTTTAAAAGAAAACTTGATAAAACATGTTGCGTACACTTGCTAAGTTTCTTCTCTAGGTGTATTTGCCATGATTTGTGAAATTCTGGAATTCTCTAGAGTCCCTATAGCAACTTGGGTGAATCTTGTTTGATCCATACTTGAGTCCTTCACTAGCTTAATAATTAAAATGCTAAAATAAAAGTGAAGCAAAATTGACTCTTTTTGTGCGCATTAGACTCAACACCTCACATTCACAAGACAACTTCTTATTGCACTTGAGATGAACTTGGAATGTGTTGTGTATGACTAAGATCATTCTCTTAAGAGTCTCTCTTGAGATGATCGAATATGGCTTGAGTCAAGTGCTTTAAAAATGCAAAAAAAAAACAACATACGTGGGTAAAGAATGCAAATAATGTCAAACATTTGCACCCCGCTATGTCTTTCAAAAATTCAAAGAAAAATTTGCAGACAATAAAAAAATATAAGCTCGAAGGACTTTGCATGAACTTCTAGATTCCCCAAAGTGTTGAGTAGGTTGAACTCTAGATTTTCCATTTGATTCTTTGAATGGATTTGCTTCTAGTTTTGAAACTAATGACAAGTGTTGCTCATGTTCATTCTTGCTAAAAATGACATGGTTTCAATTAAATCTTGCTAGTAAAATGTTTATTTGCACTTGGACATGCCTTAGCTTAGTCTATTTTTACCATAACTTAGCTTGGTGTCATAACTTGTCTTGTTGGTCACTTAGATAATCTTCAAAGCTCCCTTAGGTTGCATTACTTGCATAAAACAACAAAAAAAGGGAAGAAAAGAAAATGCCATCTTGATGCCTATATTGCCAAAAGGGGGAGAAATCGTAGAAAAGGCATCATTGTGCTTCTTGATTCATCTTAATTCTTATTATCTTTGTTAATCTTTGCGATCTTTTATAGATCATAAGTATTTCTAGTTGCCAACTTGGTCATGTTCTTGATTTCTATTTCTTTGATCAAGTTTGGCTTTGCATTCAAATTGCTTTCTTCTCTTATTCAAACTCAAAACTTATGTCTTTTCATGTGTTTGTCAATATACTCATCAAGGGGGAGATTGAAAAACCATGTGGAGGTCTATCCTTGTGTTTGATGAGTAATTGATGAGTTTTGAGCTTGGTTTGATTTGAAATTGAGTTTAATTTTAATTGGATTTTCAAATTGAAGCAATTTGAGTGTTGGTTGCTTTTCCCAGTGCTACCGGCCTAGGGGCGGTAGCACCAGACTTTTGAGCGAAATTATGATTGATTAATGATTTTGGGATAATCATTGAATATCTTTATGGGCATTGCTATGCGAAACGTTTTTTCCTTGTCTTTGATGGATGCACGGCGCCGGTGCAGGTCATGGTGAGGCGGAGGTTGACCGGGACTAGGTGAGGAGCGTCGAAGGTCTAGACGGTTGGGAGATCGCCGGAAGATGATCGGAGACGGAGTCCGGGCAAGCCAAGAAGACAAGGAAAGTTGATGATGCTAGTTAGATGCCGCGTGGATCAATAAGGGCTGTTGGATTGCAGTCTAGTTGATAGGTTAGCGGATCTAGGTAGTATGTTTTGAAAACCGTGCAAGAAAACCGTTTATTGGTGCGGGTTTTGGGTTAGCCCTTGCATAGCTGTGTGAGTGGACAAATCCTAGCCTTTAGATGAGTTCTCTAGGGTTGAGGGCTGCATCCAAGAGTGGTAGGTAGCCTAAGAGTAGTATAAATAGGGGTGAAGGGGTAGCCTCCTCCAATTGAAGGTTGTAGAGGTTTTTGTGCTCCTTTGAGCTTTGTCCACCTTGTTGTGAGGCTTTGTAAATCTCCTCCTTCCAGAAATACAAATCTTTTTCATTCATGCTTGAATTTCAATTACACACTTACTTTATGTCTTAAATTCAGCATTTAAATTTTTGCAATTTACTTTCTCGCAATTTACTTTCTTGCAATTTGGATTTGCCTCTCCTCCTTCTAAATGTTGCTGATATTGGATATTTTGAGTGTGTTCATATGGTTTTATGTCTCTTTTGCACTCTAGGATATAGTAGAGATCATCTTTTCTATTAAATTGTAACTCTGTCTAGAACTTATTCTTCGTGCAGTATTCAGAATTTGAATTTTATAAAAATATATAAAAATTATTTTTGAGTAATTCTTATTGGAGATGGTGTGTAGCTCTCATATCCATCTATAAAAAAATTTTGGAGTCCACTTGTTGCACCGTTTGGACGCTATGAGGTGAAAACCGAGCCCCAAACATTCTGCTCGAAGTTCCTGACTATTTATGTTCTTTGATTTTTGCTAATTTTTTTGAAAGGATTTTTGTGGTGAAATTTGGTGGTGTGCTTTATGACTCATTTTCACATAGGGAGAAAAATTCTAATAATTTCTTGAGTACCATAAACCCACCAACCACCTATTCTAATTGAGGGCAGTTTCTGAAAATTTTGCTTTTGCTTTTCTGAAAGTGACTTTTGTGATTTGAATTGATCTCCTTTCTAAAAGCAAGAGTTGAATTGATTCTTTCTAAAAGTCTTATCTCTTGCTACCCTGCTCTTGTTTTCGGAACCCATATCAACTTCCCTAAAATCAGTTACCACAATGGGTCCCACTACCAAAAAACTGGACGTCTGTCTCCTCCAACCACCCTGAATTAAAGGCGTCAGTTACGAACACCTCACTATTCTCTCTCTCACATTTACTACAGTAACTACCCAGACAAAATTCCCCAAAGTTCATCTTTCCCACTTGCGCATTCTCTCCATGCCAAAACTTCTCACATCTTGCACCGAAGTAAACCCTAAATCAGGCTTTGGCAATGGTATTCTCCTGGCCTTCCTGCGCAAGAAGCTCCTCTCTAAGGCCTGGTAAGTTCCCTGGACCTTTCTTTCTCTTTTTCTTGGCAAACTCTAGACCTAGAACTTAGTCCGTAACTGAATCTCTTGTCTTAACTTAGGTCTGGTCAGTTTGCGCTTGGCAAAAGGTCATCTTGAGTCAGATTGGACAATTCAGTTGCGCTAGATTGTCAATATGAGGTCCAAAAATCCTGACAAAAGGGGTCTGATTGAGAAAATTGTGGAAAAAGTGAAAAGAAAGAAGCAGAAAACATCTAGTTCATCCCTAGGGATTTCCTTGTCTAGGCAGCCACAGGGCCCAATATTCTTACAGGATACTCACACTACTGGTAGAGTGAATAGTAAAGTGGTAACTTCTCATCCTCTAAGGGGAAAGGGCAAACAAATAGCACAGTCAGAGTCATCTTCAGAGGACAGTGATTATGAGCCTAGTGGCAGATCCTCATTAGAAGAAGTAGAGTTGGATGATGAAGTAGATACTCTTAGTTGGGAAAAGCTTGCCTCTCTTGGAGGGAAAAAGTTTAGAGCTATAAGGCTGATAAATGAAAAAGTTTGGTTCCCAGTCTCCAGACCACCTTTGGGTGAAGATTTCATAACAATGCTTTAAAAGAACACATTCATTGGATACAAGAATAGAGACACCGAAATGAAAATCCTTTGTCGGCCTTGTCTAATCACCAATATGTGGATTGGGACCAAGTAAACTCACTTACTAGTTCCACAAAAATATATGATTGTGTAAACTCAACTCTGGATTAGCATATATGATGTCTAATAGAACCATTCCATGGAGTGTTAACATAACCCTAGAGTTCTATGCTTCCTCTTAGTGAACAAGCAAAGGCACTATATCCTGTTCACTATAGATGAGAAGATCATAAAGGTGAGATCGCCTCATTTTGAAGCTGCAATTGGTGCATCAAGTCCTTTGCTCAATAGGACAAGAATCCATGAGAGAATGTTCCCTGGATAGAGATGGAGACAGATCGGTGATATGCCAGACTTGCAAGTATCTGCTCATATTTACAGAGACATCACAGAGACCAATTTCAGTCCAAACAGGGTTCATTGTCTGTCAGAGGAAGCCAAAATCCTACTGCTGATCTTGAGGCACACCATATATCCCAAGACTGGTTATAAAGAAGGTGTGACTCCCAACTTGGCATGGCTGCTCCATTTGATACTGTCTAGGCGGCCAATTGATTTGGTAGACTACATCTTTGGTGAAATGGAAGAAGCCATCTATAGGAAAATGGGAAGTCCCTTACCTTTTGCACAGCAAATAACTCAAATGCTGCTAGCTCAAGGCATAGTTTCTCAAGAAGAACTGAATAGGGATTTCAAGTGCTTTCCCAAGAAGTACTCAATGCATAAAGCTACCGGAGAAAATCTGAGGGTGTCTGAATTTCTTCACAACTTACAGCAAAATCAACCTCATGAAGAGGAAGAACCAGCACAACCAAATCTGGAAGAGGTAGAACAGCCAAGTATGGAACTTGAGCCTGAATATGGATCTGAAGAAGAAAATGAGCCAAGTGCTTAAAATGAGTCTGATGATGAACAATACAATTCTTCTGGAAACTTTGTAGCTCCAAGGAGTGGAAGCTACAACCATCACTCTCAGAGTCATGGCAGCCACCATAGCGCAAAAAGATCTGACAGAAGTAAAGAGCCAAGTGCTCATGGTGAATTTCAGAGTAGATCACTAAGTCATGCTGGAAGCTTTGTGAATCCTAAAAGTGGTAGCCATGCTCAGCCTGCTCATTCTCCAGTCCCAGATATTCCTGTTCTAGAATATTCAGCATCCAGATTCTTCTCTCAGTAATATGAGCCAGCAGAAATATATGGTGATAGTTATTTAGATCCAAGAAAGCTATCTTATGAAGATGATGCTGCTACTCTGGTAGTCTCCAGCTCAGTTGCACAATCACAGGATGAGGAAGAGCAGATTCATCATCTCCAAGAAATGGCTGCAACTGCTAGATTCATAGAAAGCCAAGGTGTAAGGCCAGGAGTCCATGATCATGAGGCAGAAAGGTCAGGAGTACCTTAAGGGCACGATACCTTTTATCCTCCCCCTACATGTCCTGAGGCTTACCCAGAGCATGCTCATCAGGATACATTTCCAGGTTGGGAAAGCCTCTTTGACACTCAGCTTGCATGGTTTTCTTCATATGAGTAGCAATATTATGTTGATCAAAGAGGATTTCAGGCCAGATATGAAGAAGATCAAAGACTTGCAAGTCAAAGGCATGAAGAGCAAATGAGAGCAATGCAGTAGTATAATGACGAAGTCCAAGAACTGATGAGAAAACAGTATGAAGAGCAGATCAAATTCAGAAATAAAACCTACACAAGGTTTGATCATATCAAAAGCAATCAGTGGGACTTGAGAAACAGGATGGAGAAAATTGGCACAAATCAAAACCTTCTGAAAGATAGGCTATATGACATGAATTTGAAGATTGATGAGTATCAGAAGAATATCTCTAGCCAAATCAATGATGGTTTCAAGAACAGTTAAAGTGCTCTTGACTGGATTGGTGGAAATCTAGAAAATTATTTTGACTTTTTTGAAAATGCTTACAAGATTGTTACAGAATATCAATGAGATACCTTCAAGAGCAATTATGATGAGTTATGTGGGATTCATGATTCTTCTATGGCCATCAATGAGTCTTTGAACAAGATGCAACAAGACCTTCAACATTTGTCTCTCCACCCTAGTGATCTAGATTTTCCGAGTTGGCATGATCAAGCAATGGCCCCAGTGGCCAGTCCTCTGGCTCAGGCCAAATCTGATGATGAAGAAGTGAAGATAGTCTCCCCTCTAAGAAAGAGCTCTGCCTTCAGTCGCCTCAAGAGGATTTTCTCCAACCCAAGTAGCACCCTTTTTGGCAATTGATGCCAAAGGAGGAGATTTTTAGTAGAGAGTTGTCTGGTTGTCAGTCTGGGCTACTATTTATGTAAAAGTGAAAGTGCATCTAAGCACTTATGTTATTTTGGTGATTAATGACAAACGCATATAATGACAATCTATGTAATTATGTAAATGCTTAACTTAGTGCTTAACAAATGACAAACCTCTAATATGATATTATTGCTATGAGACTAACATGTTATTGCCTAGTTGAGTATCAGTCTCATCTATTTAGAGGAAAATAAAGTGGGATGGTTAAGCAAAGATAAGGTATGCAATTTTGGTATCTCTTCTATATTTGTTATTGCATTCCTTTTGTGCAAATGCATAGTGAACTCCAAGTAGCATGTTGATTATATATATGCACATTGGTTCATATCATATTTATTTGTGCATATATATTCATTTGAGTTCATTATGTGCTTTGTTTTTAGTATGCATGTATTAACTAGAGTTAAACTTTATATTGCTATAGATTGACTTGGTGCATGCATGTTTTAGTTGTATATCTTCTCATGCAATTCTCTTAGTGAAGTTTAATCTAGTGTTGGATCACATATTTACTCTTAGTCCAAATATTAGTTCCACATGTACAATTCGTGTATATTCTATCATGTGCTTCATTTAAGTAAAGACTGTGATCCTTGCCATGATTTAATTGATTCATCATATCGGCAATTATCTCTCTAGTGCATATAGATCAATTACATATTCATCATGATGCACTTAGTAGAGAACATTTCTTATGTCAAGTGTTTCCATTTATGTTGTGCTTCTTTATATGAAACATTTGTGGTAATCAACTGCTCACAAATATCAATTTCTCCATATCTATTGAGCTTTTGGGACTAATGCTTTTCATGAGTGGTTTGGAAAGAATTAGGTCTCGTGTGTGTATGACGACCAAGGTATCTTGGAGGATGACCGTTAAGCCGAGGTCAACAAGACGGCGGTGTCACCAAGAGTTGAGGACTAGGTCAAGATTGACTTGGCGTGGAGATCATCGGAGAGGATGATAAAGTCAAGGTTGATAGGACGAGAGTCTCATGAGATGAATCGAGTCAAGTTGGACAAAGGCGAAGATGTCATCAACTATATCTTTGAAGGTCTTCATGCAAGCATTAAGAAAGAAGACGACAAGTGACTATTTCTAGACTTGTATTATCTTTGATTTAAATTGAGTCTAAGAATTGCCGTACTATTAAGAGGGATGCGACGTCGAATGACTTTTAGATGTGTCAAGTGCTCAAGTGATCCATCCTTGTGAAACTTAGAGAGAGAGTGGTGTTGGTGGTGCCGGAAAGTGAGAGTTGTAGGTCTCCCTTGGATTCTTTGTGAAATCTATATTTATCCTTTGAGATTTGGGTAGTGAGACCTTATTAGTTATGTAGCCCTCATTCTTAGCTTTCTGTAGAGTCCAAAATCACTGAAATCGGAGTCCGGAGTTAAAAGTTATGCTCATTTTCGTCAGACTGCTCAGTCCATTCCGGAGTATCCGGGTTAAGGTCCAGAGTATCTGGGTTGGTTCTCTCGGTTTGGTCAATCCGGAGTATCCGGGTTATCCAGAGTATCCGGGGTTAAGTCCGGAGTATCCGGGTTGTGCGCAGTCCCACCGATTAGATTTTTGGGGACCTCTATTTAAAGCCCTCTCTTCCCCATCTTCAAAGTAGCCGTTATCCTGCAGCTTTGAGGGGTTATCCTCTTGTTCTTGAGCCCCCAAAACACCTCTTTACCCTTAGATCTTAAGTGATCCCCTTTGTGAGAACGGTAGGGAAGAGTTTGAGGAGTGAGGTGTTAGATTGAGTGTGATTTGAGTTGTTGAGCACTTGATTTCATCTCCAATCTTGTTCTTCGTGAGCATTTGTTACTCTTGGAGGTTGAGGACTCCTAGACGGCTAGGAGGTCGCCTACAAGCCTCCGGTGCTTTATGTGGTTGGCCGTGGGAAGTTTGTGAAGGCCGGTTCTGCCTCCGTAAGGGAATGAATCAAAGGAGTGAAGACCGGCGAGTGCATTTGTGCAACACCGGGAGGAAGAGGGTTGAAAGAGACTCCGGCTCAAGTGTGACCAAGCCTCAACCGGCAAGTGCATTTGTGCAACACTGGGAGGAAGAGGGTTGAAAGAGACTCCGGCTCAAGTGTGACCAAACCTCAACCGGCAAGTGCATTTGTGCAACACCGGGAGGAAGAGGGTTGAAAGAGACCCCGGCTTAAGTGAGACCGAGCCGCCTCAACGGAGACGTAGGATCCCCTCAAGGATCCGAACTTCGGGTGAAAAATCATTCTCTACTTGCTTACTTTTATTCTTGCTAGAGCATTTGATTTTTAATCTTGAAATTGTCCGATCTACTTTTCTACTGTGTTTGGCTCTAGATATGTACTTGTTCCAGGTTCCTGGTAGTGTTTAGAATCTTTGTGTTCAAGTAGTTTGATTAAAAGTTGAAGAGATTACAAATTTCATCTCGAGGTGCCCAACCCAGAGTATCCGCACAATCACCCCGGATAGTCCGGATTTACCGGAGTATCCGCACCATTTACCCCGAATAGTCCGGAAATACCGGAGTATCCGGATCAAAGGTCGGATAGTCCGGGCTGAACCCCCCGGGATTGTTTTATTCCGCTGTGATTTAGTTTTAAATTTATTATTCGCTTATTCACCCCCCCTCTAGGCGACATCCCCTATCCTTTCAATTGGTATCAGAGCTTGGACTCTCATTTTATTAGACTTAACCGTCTAGAGAGTAAAGGATGTCGACTAGAGGATTAGAGCACTCACACGATCCACTTGTGTTAGATGGTTCAAATTATGCTTCATGGAAATTAATTATGACTACTCATTTTAAATCCATGAGCCCTCAAATATAGTGGATCGTAGATGTCAGCTTTTCCTCTCCATTGAATGAAGTTAATCCAACTGAAGGAGAGATGAAATGCCTACATCTCGACGCTCAAGCTACTAATACTTTATTTTATATTGTTAGCGATGAAATTTTTGATAGAATATGCAATCTCAAGAGCGCTCATGAAATGTGGATAAAGCTTCGAGAACTATTTGAATCATCCACTTCTATTGAGGATTGCATTAAGGAAGAGATGTCGGGAGATGAAACCTCAAGCTCCACCTCAAGCTCAAGTGATGAAGAACCGACATCTCCATCAACCTCAACCTCCGCCTCAAGTGACGATGAAGATGCTCTTCCATCACAAATCCGTTGCTTCATGGCGAAAGGTAAGAATGAGGTAAGTGACGACGATGATGATGATGAGCTCACTTATGATGAACTTATGAATTTGCTAGAGGATCTCAATAAATGTCTTGGAAAGGAGAAAAAGAAATATAAAATTTTGAAGCTTGAATATGAATCACTTCAAAATGATTATAATATGCTTCAAGAAAATCATGAATCTCTCATTCTCAAAGAAATTCATAAGTCTAAGGTAGATATAGGAATCTCATGTGATTTAATTGATGAAATGTCTTGCTTAAATGTTAATCCTAATATTTCATCAAAATTTGACATATCCACCTCTTGCAATGATTTACCTTATTGCTCAAATTTAAATGTTTCCACTTCCTCTATGCATGTTGAGACTAATCTTGTAGAGGAAAACATAAGCTCAAGGCCAAAGCCATTAGATTAGAAAATGACTTGAAGAAGTGCGTAAAGGGAAAAGCCATCCTCGACAAGATCTTGAGCAAGCCAAGGGCGCCTCAAGATAAGTGAGGACTCGGCTACATCTCTAAGAGGGAGACTAGCAAGACAAGGCACAACGCAAGACACTCAAAGACTATCAAGTGCTTTGCTTGCAACAAGAAGGGCCACTTCGCCTCCGTGTGCCCTAACGAAGTGGAGATCAAGCCATAACCATCAAAAATGAGGCAAACCAGCAAAGAGCAAGTCAAGAAGAAGAGACGTTCAAAGCCTACTTGCTACAATTGTCGGGAAAAAGGACACATAGGTAAGGATTGTCCCAAAGGTATCACTCCTAAGCCTATTATTGTCAATGATCATCATTTGCTTAGGAAAGATAAAAATGATAATGTGTTTGCCAAGTTTGTCAATTCTCCTAAGACTATGCAAAATAATGACAATCAATTGCTTAGGAGGTATAAATGCAGAAATGTGTTTTCTCAAAATGCTAGATTTCCTAAGACGAAGAAAAATCATGTTGATCATGTGCTTAGGAAAAATAATAATAGCAAACCATTTGCTAGATATGGTAGATCCTCTAAGCCCTTGCATTATAATGATTATTATGTGCTTAGAAATGATCAAACTAGGAATAGATTTGCTAAAAGTGTTAAAACTCCTAAGCCTCCTCAATTCATTGCCAATAAATTGCTTGGGAGTAATAACAATCATAAATCCATTGCTAGTTATTTAGTTCACCTAAGACTATGAATATTAGGACCATTTGGGTTCCTAAATCTATTGGGACTAACATTGTTAGACCCAACAAGGATTGGGTACCAAAAACCGCCTAAAAGATTTTTAGGTAATATGAGATAGATTGGACGTTTGGCTTCTTCAAAAGGGAAAAGGAGTTAATCATTTACAAAATGAAGCCAAACATGAGGATGATCACTTCAATCTTGAGCCAATGCCATCTCGGGTAATGTAAGGACCAGAATTCACCAATTCGAATCCACTGTGTTTTACCGCACTAGTCCTAGGATCAATCGCTAGTGCACACAGCTTAACATCGATAAGCATCATATCATACACAACGATAAGAATAATAAGACTTTATTTATTGAATATAACTAGTGTATGATCTTATGATCACTTACAATATTTAGCCTCACAAGGCAATAGTAAGACCAATGAGACAAATGCAGCGGAGAGTAGTAGAAAACGTAGATGTCCCATCAGCACACCACAGGTGACTGACAAGGATTGGTCTAGTGACACGCGTCCACCTGAAAGTCCTCCTCCAATAACGTCGATGATTACTCCACTGTTGTTGGTTGTTAAGCAAGGGTGAGTACACCAACACGTACTCAACAAGTTGTGTACAAAATGCAGTTCTATCATAGCTATATGCAGGCTTATTCCAAAGGAAAGGCTAAGGGTTCATTTACAGTAAAGTAGCATTTAAGAACACATACGATACATAGATTGAAAAGACAGTAAAACAAATAATAACAAGTAAATAGATTCAGTGATTCTCAAATAAACCAAAGTTTCCATCCTAAAGCAAGTTTCCTTTATTCACATGGCATCCTGCCATCCCTTCCAGTTATTCATTTTAAGTAACTACCCCTTGACTGTAATTCCCGAGCATTGCTCAATACCGTGAGCACGGCTATCCGAATAGTTTGTACACTCTGCAGAGGTTATGCACTTTACCCACATGATACAACCATGCACCACACAGGTGAACGATTATAACAAAGCCTTTACAATGCATCCCTCTTAACCAAGTGCTACCGCTAAGGTTTCAACGAAGGGTTACACCACCACAACAGGCCCCCTCTTGCGCCATGTGAGCCACCCCAAGCATGGATGGTTACCACCACGGGTCTCACGCCACCACGATAGCACTCAAGTTAAGCATTTGCAAATTAGTCAGCTAGGCTGCCCCATAACAGACATGTGGTTGCATGATTGACTCAGGTCAAAGGCTCGCAAGGTTAAGTCCTTAGGATTGATTAAAGCAAGACATACACATACCCTCAGCTCCTCTGAGCCCACCCTGGCACACTTGCCCTTTCCACTTGCTTCAATCTTAAAATGATTAAACCCCGGTTGGTTACCAAGCACCACGTGCTACTCACAAATCAACATCGTTGTGTGACCTCCCCGCCACAACAACTCAATCTCTTTGTGTGACCACACATGACACACAAGTTATCATCATTGTTCCATATTCCGTTAATCAAAATTAATACTCAACATCTCATGTACATGTGATGACGTGGCATGGCTAAGCAATTCTATTCCGGTCTAACCATCCATGTTGATTTCAGTATTAACCAACTATAATGAACCAACCTAAGGGGACAAGTGCATTTATGGCATACAAATAACAAGGTAGGGTGTAATTCAAAAGGTACATTAACTAATCCCAAAGATAAGTTGAAATCATTTGTACTCATAAAATATCATGCAATAGAGTAAACCAAAATAGCAATTTTGCAAACATGGGTGCAACATGATCAAAGCACAACTTGCCTTGCTTAAGCTCCTAGTATTGTTCCGAAGATTGCTCTTGAAATGATAATTCTTCCTCCGAAACCTCGCTCAACTCAACGTCTACGCGAATCGAGAAGAAATAGCAAATAAACACCAAAATCAAAGAACAAATGAACTCAAAAATTCAAATAAAAGCCACCATTAGAAAGATCTCAATTTTAATTTTTTTTAGGAATTTGAATCACCTCAATCGGAGTTCATATGCAAAACTAATAGCATTTTGAAGTTTTTAAAATCCTGAAAATCTCTAAAATCATAAATTCCGAATTAACCGAATTATTTTTATAAATAAAAATCTGAATTTCCCGCCCCGGCTCGTACGGACAAAACGTGGCAAAATCTGGACCCTTGGATCCTAATCTAACGGCTCTGGTTAAATCCACCACGTGGCTTAATATCCACCGCCCGATCCAAATCCGAAGGTCGACGCTTACCCCTATGGTGCACTGTGCTTATAAATGACGTGGCCAATCCTAGACCCTACGATCTTGATCCAACAGCTGAGGCTTACCCGTGTACTCCACTATTCCCCGGTGACGTGGACGATTCCTGGCGCTGCGATGGTGATCCGACAATCAATGTTCCTCGCGAACGGTGATGGCTGGCGACGGCGCGGAACTCGCCGGACTCGAAGAAGAAACCTCCTCGACGGCGCTCTGGTGGTCTCTGACGAGGAAGAAGTGGCTTATCGGGTGCGGCGTGACGCGATCAACTCGGATCCGGCTTCGCCTCGGCGGATGAGTAACCGGTGGTGACGAAAAACGCGGCGCAACTCCTCGGATCTCCGGCGAGCTCACGAGGCGACTTCAGTGACTCTCCGGCGACAGCGCAACAGCGAAAGGAAGCGGCGAGGTGTGGGGATCCTCGGGGAAGTACCTCGGACCTTTTATACCCGACGAACGGCGCGAAAACATGGAAGGTACAATGGCGGCGGCGGTGTTGGACTCGGACACGGCGGCGACGAATCCGTCTCGGACACGATGACTGATAGCCGTGTGATCGAGATCCGACAGACACGATAAAAGGTGAGTCCGAACCGGTATGATTTAATGTGATCCTACCGATGATCATCCAACGATCGCAAACGTTAGGGTTTCCATAATCGACACGGCGTGAAAATGGCCGTTGGATATTGATCCAACGGTTGGCATCAATCCTCCCGAATCATATCCGGTCCGCCTGAGAATTGGGCGAGCCCGATCTTGTTCACGGGAATTTCGAGGGTTTTTCCAATTAAATTAATTCTAGAAAATAAACTAATTTATTTAGAGTAGTAAAAATACTCTATAAATTCCAAGAAAATTCTCAAAAATACTTTGAGACATTCTGGACTTAAATAAAATATTTTTGGCAAAAAATTATTTTGCAAATTTCTTTTTATAATTATTTCTTAACAAAAGGCATTATTTATAAATTCAAAATAATTCAAATAAATCTCAGAAAATCCAATTAAATCCAGAAAATTCACAAAAATCATAAATTGCAATAAAATAATATTTAAAAATTGAAAAGCCAAAAATTGGGATGTTACAAACCTCCCCCCTTAACAGAATCTCGACCCCGAGATTCAGGGCTGACTAGAGAATAGGTTTGGGAATTCTGCTTTCAGATCTTCTTCGCTCTCCCAAGTTGCTTCATTTTCCGAATGATTATTCCACTGAACTCTACAAAAACGAGTGGACTTATTTCTGGTCCTGCGCTCCATTACGTCCAGAATCTTAATCGGCTGCTCTTTGTAAGTCAAGTCTTCTTTTAATTCGATGGCTTCTAATGGCGTTTGTTCTGCTGGCACCCTGAGACATTTCTTAAGTTGCGACACATGAAATACATCATGGACTCCTGCTAATGACTGGGGCAACTCCAACTGATACGCAACCTCTCCTCTGCGACTCAAGATCTTAAACGGCCCAACATACCTAGGTGCAAGTTTCCCTTTGACATTGAACCTTTTTACACCTTTCAAGGGAGTGACTTTGAGATACACAAAATCGTTGGGTTCAAAGCTCAACTCACGACGACGATTATCAGCGTAGCTTTTCTGCCTTGGCTGTGCTGTCCTCAACCTTTCCCTGATCATGGCAACTTGCTCTTCAACCTCTCTAAGCAACTCCGGCCCAAATACCAAACGCTCCCCCGTTTCATTCCAATTTAACGGGGTACGACAAGCACAACCATATAAGGCTTCAAATGGTGATATTTGCAAACTAGCCTGGTAGCTATTATTGTAACTGAACTTTGCATATGGCAGGCATTTATCCCAAGATGTACTGTACGATATCGCACAAGCTCTCAACATATCCTCTAAAATCTGATTAACTCTTTCTGTCTGACCATCTGTTTGTGGATGATAAGCAGTGCTGAAATTCAGACGAGTTCCCATTGCTTCATGCAGTTTATCCCAAAATCTTGAGGTAAACTGGGTACCTCGATCCGATACGATTTTCTTAGGCACACCGTGCAAACATACAATTCTTGACATGTATAATTCCGCCAATTGATCCCCTGAATAAGTTGTCTTCACTGGAATGAAGTGAGCAACTTTGGTTAGCCGATCAACGATGACCCATATAGAATCATAACCTCTTTGAGTCTTGGGCAATCCGGTGATAAAATCCATACCAATCTCCTCCCATTTCCATTCAGGAATATTTAATGGCTGCAACAGTCCTGCGGGCTTTTGATGCATCGCTTTTACTTTCTGACATACATCGCATAATGCTACATGCTCAGCTACTTCACGCTTCATACTCGGCCACCAAAATTTCTTCTTAAGGTCTTGGTACATCTTGGCACTTCCAGGATGAATAGAATACTTAGAATCATGTGCTTCCTCAAGAATCAGTTGCTTAAGTTCCTTTTCATTCGGCACACAAATCCGACCTTTAAACCATAGGGTTCCTCGCTCATCTATCGAGAAATCTTCGGCTAAACCCTCTTCCTTCTTAGCCTTGATCCTACTGATCTTCTCATCATTACTTTGCCTTTCCCTGATTTGATCTTCAAGGGTTGGCTTTACTTCTAAAGCAGCTACAAATCCTTGTGGCACAACCTCTAATCTCAACTTCTGAAATTCCTCACATAACTCTGGTTGATCGCTGACTATTAACGAATTTACACTGTGGCCTTTACGACTTAAAGCATCAGCTACCACATTAGCTTTCCCAGGATGATAATGGATTCTGACATTATAATCCTTAATTAATTCTAGCCATCTTCTTTGTCTCATATTAAGGTCTGACTGGGTAAATATGTACTTCAAGCTCTTATGATCCGTATATATCTCACATCTATTTCCGATGAGGTAATGACGTCAAATCTTTAAAGCATGCACTACAGCTGCTAACTCCAGGTTATGCGTCGGATAATTTCCTTCATGCAGCCTCAATTGCCTTGATGCGTAGGCTACAACTTTGCCATTCTGCATTAAAACGCAACCAAGTCCCTGCTTTGACGCATCACAATAAATGTCAAAGCCACACTGCACATCTGGCAATACTAACACCGGTGCAGATGTTAATCGCTTCTTTAACTCATCGAAACTCTTGTCGCACTCTGGCGTTCATGCAAATTTCTTTTCTTTCTTCAATAGTTGTGTAAGGGGTCTCACGATCGTCGAGAATCCTTCTATGAACCGACGGTAATATCCCGTCATTCCCAGAAAACTACAGATTTGGGTAACTGTCTTCGGCGGTTCCCAATTCATCACAGCTTCCACTTTACTTGGGTCCACGACAACTCCTTTAGCGGTTATCACATGGCCAAGGAATTCCACTTTCTTCTTCCAGAAGTCACATTTACTAAATTTGGCATACAACTGTTGTTCTCGCAACTTCTCCAAAACCAATCTCAAATATTCTGCGTGCTCTTCTTCTGACTTAGAGTACACAAGGATATCGTCTATAAAGACATCTACAAATTTTTCCAGATACTCCATGAATACTTTATTCGTCATGTTCATGACTCAAGCTAGGTCAATAGCTGGTACGCACAGATCATAGCAATCTAGATCATAACTAAGCAATATCTTAAGAATTCAACGTCAAAGCACTGCTCGACATACCCTCTTATTACAAAAGTTGGACCCGTAGGTCATATAGCGACGGGGACAATAACCTGGTAACTAAACTTTAGACTAAGCAAAAACCGAGAAAACACGTGATCCTAGGTGTCGGCTATTCCTCCTCTTCTCCACCTTCAACGTAGATATCGAACGGAGGATCGCAGGCTCTTGGGTAGCTATCTTCGTTCTCCTGATGTTGGTTAGCGAAGAGAGAGTCGTCCTCTTGCTGTTTAGCGTCGGTGTCGACATCAGGTATTTCCAGCACAACTTCCACGACGTCCTGGACTTCATCCGTTGTGATGTGATTGATCCTTCCACGCGTTGTCGTTTGTGGCGACGCTCCTGACTGCACCGGTACTCGATTACTTCCTGTCACTGGAGCTTTAGCTGGGGTAGTTCCTAAGTTGAAATGAACTGGAGTAACGTTTCCTTTCTTCGGGCATTTGTTGGCGAAATGTCCTGGTTCGTTACAGGAGAAACATTTCTTGATAGCGGTCTGCTGACTTCTTGCTGGTGCATTGTTTCTGGTCTTTGGTGTTTGAAAATTTTGATTAGTGGGGTGAGATAGCGGTCTTGATGTCTTGTTGGTCCTTGGGGTTGAATTACATTGCGGTGTCATCCTTAACCTAAGTTGATTAGGTCGCCTGCTGACTAGCCATCCTGCGTTTACGATCTTCACCCAATTCTTTACGCTTATCCTCAAGGATCAAAGCCTTATTGACTAACTCCTGAAAATCGGGGAAATTGTGGGTGATCAGTCCCACCTGTAATCCAGAAGTAAACCCTTCAGGAAACGAGACTGTCTAGCCTTATCTGTAGCTACATCTTTCGGTGCATATCGTGCTAACTGGGTAAACTTATTTAAGTATTCAGCCACTGACTGGCCTCCTTGCTTCAGAGCCCTAAACTCTTCCTTCTTAAGATCCATCATCCCTTGGTACATGATCTTGTGAAAGCAGTGAAAACTCCTCCCAAGTAATCTCTTGTGGTGCTTCATGTCTTTGCGCAATAGTTCTCCCACCATTCCGCGGCATTCCCTTCTAGCTGGTGCGAAGCATACAACACCTTCTCGTTGCCCTCACACTGCGTGATATGCAACTTTCTCTCAATGGTCTTTAATCAATCGTCGGCCTCCAAAGGATTAGCGTTGCCTGAGAATGTTGGAGGACGGGTTCTCATGAAATCTGACAATTTAGAATGAGAACGTGGCCCATTATTGCCTTGTTGCATGTTAGTGTTGCCTACGGCTTGATTGGTCATGTTCGCATTTGTTGCATCATGGTTTGCATAAGTTGAGTTTGTGGCTATAAAAGCTCCCAAATTCTGCATATCTCTTTGGTGGTGATGGCTGCAGTGGCGTTCCATCATTGAATTCATCATTCCGACGAAGGCCACTTCCTGAGGCTCCGTTGTTACTGCGAGTGTTCACCATCTGCTTGATTTGTTTTTAGGTTTAGGGAAGATAGAATTAGCATGGATAAGATGTAAGAATTCCTAATGCGGGGGAAATAGGTTAAACCCAAAATTTTATATCTTTATTAATTAACTTGGTATGGTTGCTCACAAAAGCCTAAAAGCTTTGCAACACATACTGCACACTCAGCAAGCATTAAAATCCAAACTAAACACTCAACCTTAACGTCTAGTACATTTGGGTAAGACTATTCTATTTGACGTGACTCCATATTTGAGTCTCAACTTAAACTAAGACTTTCACTCCTCGAGCCATCCTCCACGAGAACTTCCTGGTGGGTATACTGGCGGATGAGCTGGCGCTGGCGCGAACCGATCTCGATGTCCTGCAACTGGTGACGCTTCCGGCTCTTCGAACTCAGACTTCATCTCCTCGGATGATGGTGGTGTAGCACGACCTCTCTCTTGTAATGCCTCCTCGAGCTCCATGATTCTCTCCTCGTAAGCTACTCGGGTCTCATGTAGTTCCTTCTCCACAACTCTGAGCGCTTTGTAGGCCGTCCTTAATTCCGTGTCGGTGTCATGGGCATGAGCTTCTTGAACAGCTGTGAATCATGCTAAGTGTACTGTGGTAGCATCCTCCTTCCGCGTGACGTATGAACGCCATGAATCTCGAACCATGGGGTGGAGTCTGAACACTGTGTCTTCCAGCTCACGGTAGTTGTCGTAGCAGATCCTTCGTAGAGCGAGTCGTGATGCCTCCTGGATACCGATCTCCCAAGTGGATCTTCTCACCGTGATGCTGATAGGTTGGCTTGCTCTCTCACCATTTCTGGCGTAAATTAACAGCTTGCACACCATTCCTCTTGTGGCTCCGTTGACGATCCAATCTCGGCCTTGATACGTTGGTTTGGTGAAACCTCCCAAAACTTGGAGCACCCTCCAGAGCTCTGTCGCGTAGCCTCCCTCGCACTCTACGTATGTTTGTGTCCTCCTCATCTATTTAAAATAAAAATAGATAAGTCTTCCATCTTCAAATGGCCACTCCGAAAAATTTATGGTAGATTTCAGCAAAGGTAAGGAGTAGAGAATAAGATGAGTCAAGAGTGTTGTTTTAGTCCAATTTAGATTTTTCCTTTAGAAAATAAATTTTGGACACTCTACCAACTAGGGCCAAGTCCTACAGTCAGTATGCTCTGATACCACCTCTGTAAGGACCCGAATTCACCAATTCGAATCCACTGTGTTTTACCGCACTAGTCCCAGGATCAATCGCTAGTGCACACAACTTAACATCGGTAAGCATCATATCATACACAACGATAAGAATAATAAGACTTTATTTATTGAATATAACTAGTGTATGATCTTATGATCACTTACAATATTTAGCCTCACAAGGCAATAGTAAAACCAATGAGACAAATGCAGCGGAGAGTGGCACATTAAGGAGGAGTGTTAATTCATATCCATGTATATTACATCCCTACATGTGCCCATATTTATATAAGTGTTAATATATATATTCAAAATCAAGCCATTTAGCCAAAAGTTAAAATTTTGTATACTATTAGTATTCTTGTGAAAAACTAATTGCAAAATGTATACAAATGTATTTGAAATGTTTTTCAAAGGTTTTTGCTTTACAAAATCTATTTTGAAAAGAAAATGAGTTTCATGATCAAAATCTAGTTTTCATAGAATTAAATGTAAAATGATTTTGAAAGTAATTCCAAAATGAAAAACCTAGAGTTGGTCATTCTTAACAATTCTTGTGTTCAAAAGATTTTCAAAAGACCAACCTAGCAAAAGTTATTTGATTTTGAAACTTACCGAAAAACTATAATTGACCCATAATGGTTACATTATTGCACTTAGTGAGTTTCTCCGTTTGGACCGGATTCTTAGCCATATCTTGGTTCAAAATAGTATTTCAAACTCACACATACTAATTCCAATCAAATATCTTCTCATTTGCTTCGTTTGATACTTTTTGGAATGATTTGAAAATCATATGCATGTATATCCTTTATATGAGCTGTTTTGGTCAAAAGTCAGAAATGTATTAAAAAAGGCCAATATTTGTGAAAATCTTTATAAAAGTTCTCAAATATGTATTTCAAATGTTTTACAATGCTTTCGGAATAAAAATTTCTATTTTAGAAACAAAATAGTAAATTTGGCCTCAAATGGATCTTATAGGATCTTGATTTTGGATTAAATGAAATATTGTCATAAGTTAAAATCTATTGAGTTTTTGAAAAAGTGGTCAATACAAAACTCGTAGAGTTGGTCATTTCAAGCATTTCTTTAGTTCAAAGTTTTTCCAAACGACCAACCGTTCAAAAGTTATAGCCATTTGAATTTGGCCAAAATTCTTCATTTGACCCAAAATGACCCATTCTTGCATATTGTGGGTTTTGATATTTGAGATGGATTTCTTGATGTATCTTGGTTTGAAATAGTATTTTTAACTCATACAAAGCCATGAAAGTTTCAAATCTCCTTGAAAACCAAATTAGATTGCGTTTTGAGCATTCGGTGCAAATTAAACTTCTCTTTTTGCCTACGAAGCGCAATCTGCCATATCTTTTGAAAGAAAATTTCTTTTGAGGAAATTATTTTTGAGAAACTTTCTAATTAGTTCAAAGTTCATTTCTGGAAATTTTCAAACCATTTGGACTTTATTTGAAAAAGTTTTGACTTTTCTCCTCTTTAAATAAAAATCATGCCTACAAAGCAAAATTTGGCATATCTTTTGATTGGAGACTCCTTTTTGAAAAATTCTTTTTGGAAACGTTTCTTAGGAGTCCAAAGTATATTTATGGACAATTACAAATTATTTCAACTTAATTTGAAAAAGTTATGGCTTTTTCTCTTTTTTTGATCTTATTTGGCATACTCTCACATTAAGTTGGATTTTACGATTTGAATGGATTTGATTATGCAAATTGGCTTATAAACATATCTCCAACTTATATGAAGCCATAGAAGTGCACATTTCCATTCAAAACTCATTTGGTTACCCTTTTGAGGAATTGATGAAGATTCTTATCCTTTATGTGTTTTAAATGCAAATTTCACCACATTTCTCAAAGTAAAATTGATTTATTCAAAATTTTTGTTGGAAAACCTTCTATTGCATATGGAGTTCATATCTGAAAATTTTCAAATTTATTTGAACTCATTTATAGGAATATTGACTTCTTTTGACTTTGTGTCAAAATCAAACCTCCAATGCCCATTTTGATCTAATTTTTGATTGGAGGGTGATATTTGAGAAATTCTTTTTGGACAAGTCTATTGGATGTCCATGGAACATTTATGCAAAATCTCATGGCTATTGGACCTCATTTGATAAAGCTTTGAGCCAATTTTAAAATGTTCAGTTTGCTGAAATTTTAGGTTTAGGCTGATTGTGGGGCTGTTTTGTGATTTTTGTATCTCCAAATGGGTTCATAATCAGATGAAAGTATTATGACATACTTTGATCCTCTATAGTTGTAATTCATTTTCTAATTTTTTTTAGAATTTATGAACCATGTTTGAACCTTCTTTAAGCTCTGTCATAAAGCTTAAATGGAATGTCAAAACTGAATTTTTTCAGCACATTGCACTTTTGAAATCTTGCCTACCTTTAAGATGATTTGAGTATTTCCTTGTGATGAAAACTAAGGTAACTCAATTTACTACTCCATGATTCATCTAAAATTATTTGGGAGCTCATTTGTTGTTGTTTTCATCCTCAGGACCATTTCAAAGCGAGATTTCTTTTCCCGAAACCTTCGGTTCAGCATTCACTATTTTCAAGTTTTTTGAGGTTTTTCTTTGCTCAAATGAATTTTTGGCCTTCACAGTCCTCGAAGAGAATTTCGACACGGATCTTTTCCGCGTTAATGATTTTTGCATTTGAGCAAAGGTTTAAAAGCTACAATCGATCTTGTGCTGCTATTTGCATCTTTTGAGATTTTGAGAGTTTTAAATTGGAATCTTGGCGAGCCTTTCAAGATGATCAAGCAGTGGCCCCAGTGCCCAGTCCTCAAGCTCAGGCCAAATCTGATGATGAAGAAGTGAAGATAGTCTCCCCTCTAAGAAAGAGCTCTGCCTTCAGTCGCCTCAAGAGGACTTTCTCCAAGCCAAGTTGCACCCTTTTTGGAAATTGATGCCAAAGGAGGAGATTTTTAGTAGAGAGTTGTCTGGTTGTCAGTCTGGGCTACTATTTATGTAAAAGTGATAGTGCATCTAGGCACTTATGTTATTTTGGTGATTAATGACAAACGCATATAATGACAATCACTACTACAGAAATCATCATCACAGACGGTTCGTAAACGTCATCAGAGACGGTTTTGTGAACCGTCGGTAACAATAGATGCGTGATGAAGGAGATCATCGAGCGGTTTTCCACCCATCGAGAAAATTTTCATCACGAGCGGTTATGATTTGAAACCGTCGTGATATATTAATATCACTGAGCGGTTTTATTTAAAACCGTGCGTGATAACTAAATATCACGAGCGGTTTTAAATCATAACCGTCTGATACTCTTTATATCTGAGCGGTTTCAAATCATAACCGTCGTGATGTAAAGATATCCTGACGGTTACAAATAAGAACCGTCTGTGATGTCGTTTCCCCCACCCCGGCAGAACCTCCATTATTTATCTTTGTTGTTGAAATTTCCATCAATATTTCTACTTGATATTTACAAAGGCACAACCGATTATAGATGTGGTAATTGAATATCTGCACTTCCTATATGCATTGTGGCAGATTTGTCGTCGGGATAGACTTAAAATATAAACATTTGTAGCATTTTTCTCCTTTTTATGATAATGTTGATGGAACTCGACTAATAAATCAACCAAGACCCATGAGCGGCATGGCGAGGTCTCGGCAACCATAGTGTGCTTGATCGAGCCGGACACACTTTCGAGTGTGTGATTTGCTTCATGCCATCTGAAGTGGCCTTCTTGTGAAGTCACCGTCGTGCCACGGTGCGGAAATGTAGGAGCGGCATACTCTTCTTGGCGTCACCGTCGTGCCGCGGTGGGAGAACATGGTACTTTGAAAAAATTTGTAGATGTACTTGATAGATTACTCTAGGTAGGGTAATTAAAGATTGAACAAATGTGATTGCAAGTCGGGTCTTCCATGTGGGAAGGACTTTGGAACACCGACTTGAATGAAGAAAGAGGGCGAGGAGGAAGCCGATGGGCGGTGAGTGCTTGAAGAAGCGACAAGCAAGGGTGTTCCTTGGTTCTGTCTTCTTTAATTCTCATCCTCGACTAGAGTCAATCTATGTACTCACCTCATGATACGATGCGGAAATTTTCAATGAACCATGAAGGCGACCGAAGGGAAAATATGCGACGGTGACGCGAAGACAAGAGCAGCAAGGTGACCGCGGCTTGGTTCAAGAAGGCCACTTCAGATGGCATGAAGCAAATCACACACTCCAAAGGTGTCAGTTGATCAAGTCATGGTTGCCGCCAATGTCGGCGTGGTCTTGGGGAGTCGAGTTCCATCAACATTATCATAAGAAGGAGAAAAGCGCTACAAATGTTTATATTTTAAGTCTATCCCGACGGACAAATCAATGTTCTCAATGCATATAGGAAGTGCAGATATTCAATTACAACATCTATTATGATCGTGTCTCGTAAATATTGATGCGAGAATACCTAAGTAGATGGAAATTTGAACAAAAACCATAAATAATAGAGGTTCTCACGAGGGTGGGGGAAAACATCTAGGTCAACAAGCAAGACATTGTTAAGTTGTTGCATTCAAGATGAGCAAATATGTATTAAGGATAATATCATGTGACAATACAATGAATCGTATAAACAAGAATAACCGCAAGTTTTGGACATATTTTCCGAATTAATGAATACCATTTGACAATTGTACAACTCGAAGTTATAAGGCTGCGTGGAGCAGCGCCGGTTTTATTATTACTTCCGTGGCGGGAAGAAACAAACTTTCCCTCTAATGTTGCTCAAATCGACTGATTCAACGCAGTTTTAACCATCTTGCTATTTTTTAGCGGCGATGGTTTGCATGTTGTGGCAAACATAAAATCCATATAGGTTATTTCACGACCTTCTTGGTGTACTTGCAAATAAAACCTACGGTTAGTTCTAGAGTCACTATTAGGGGTTTGAAATAGAATTGTTGTGTATAGCGGATCTAGGAAAGTTCAAATCATCTTTGTAGTTTAGTCCAATCTTTCACGTGTTTGAACACTCTACAAGATTGCAAAAGGTTAGCCTAAGCCATTCCAATAGCAATATAAACTTGGAACAACTTACGACCATATGCGGAGAAGCGTGATTACTGTTTGAGTAATTTTGCGATAGGTACCAAGTCGTGGTTTCATACGTCTTGGAATCAAGGTATAACCGGTTTGTGGCTGGTTCAATTACAATTAGAACCAGTGAAACCTACAGGTATATCACAATGGACAATGAATGAAAGCGAGTTGTGTGCACGATCTGAGACCAAAGTATAGCATGTGGTAGCACTTACCACAGGTTATGGGGTATAAGTATGAGTTCTTTATCTTTTGTGCTAGCAATGCCCTCGTGGCGTATTCCTCGACCATGTTTATATCATCATCCATTGTTTGCTTTGAGACTATATGTGGGTCGAGAAACCGATCGATAGTTTCTTCCGTGTCGCTTCAAGTTGCATGTATCTATATATACAAAGGCGAATTATATATATATTGGAGGACATTTATCACTATTAGGCGAATGTAGTGTGATAGCACACACTTACAAGGTCCGACATCTTATGAGTCTTGGCGTCGATGGCGTCGAGGTTGTAGAGATGGAACAAGTCGAGAAAATCGACCGTGAAGAAGCCCCCGTGAGTCGTTGAATAGATGTTCATACTTGAACATACGGCGATACTTGTTATGCGTTCACGCTCTGGCTTTCCAGCTTCTTGGGTGTACCACTTATGCAATTGTTGGCAAGATATACTAAGTGAAATTCGCTGCCTTTCGTTAATGCTGGCTCTCTAGCTTGTATTGTTTAGCCAACTCGGTGATGGATAGTCGACTTGTTCTTGCCTTTCTTTCTTCTGTTTGCCCTTGCCTTTCTTTGTTTTGTATGAACCCTTCACGGGAGAGGAATGGGCAGGAAAGAGGTCAACGTTATGTACATCAAGTGGAGTCTGCTCTACGACTGCTGATTTGGTAGCCAACTGATCAGACGGCGATACAATAGGCGAATCAGATCGTCGCGGTTGTTGCATGACGAAGGGACGGCGAGGAGATGTCATTGCTAGGCCATTGAATGAATGTGCCAATGGCATCCCCAAGTTTCACGATCTCAAATCGTTTGGCGGCTTACGTAGATCGACAATTTTGAAACTATCAAATACCCGTCCACATTGACCTTGGTGAAACCGGCGCTATGATGGTACTGTGCACCATGGTCCCCTTTGGGGATGGATACGCCATGCCCCAAGCAGCCGTCAGAGGAACGGTGCCATTGCTAATTCTCACTTGGAGATTGCACCGCGTGGCCACCTTAATGTCACATCTGAGGATAAGTCCGCTATGTTCATCTATGTCACTTGGAGGAGCGGATGCACAATTTGCTCTTCACAGGCGGTGGGGTGACTTGCGGACATACTACGGGGCTTGTGCGATATTTCTTTCTTGATTGGTGAGCCTTTCCTCGAGGATTCGTATCCTTTCATAAAATTCTTCTCTCGGTTCTCCCTCAACTCTTCTCTCAACTCTCCTCTCAACTTGTCCTCCAAATTCTTTATAAGATTTGACTCGCTTCGGCTTTAGATCTCTTCTTACTTGGTATATGTGGAAGTAAATGCAGGAATCCAGTTTTCCATGGAACAAAAACCCTTTGCCTCTTATGCGACCGTGGTGTTCCTTGTTTCCCAAGGCTATGGGCGGTGCATCTTTCTCTCTGTGCAGGAAAAAAAGAGCCATCGCACGATTGTGTACTCAACGCTACCTACAAGATCCGGACAAGTTATTTCACTTATGAAGTCATGGACTAATTACGTAAAATTGGTAGTTCGATTTATATATTACGAGCGTTGGCGGACTTCCTCGTCATGGGGTTTACAAAGGAGGCGGTTGCGGAGGGCGTGGCATCGACCTCGCTCGCTCTTAGCCGATCTACGCACGTTGATCTGTGATCGATGGAAATGGTGCGATACCATCCTCGTCCTCCTGTCCCATTGCGCTCTCTTCCCCAGCGTAGCAGCGGTGCGAGTGCGTGGGGTGAGTGTTCCTTGTTTGCTTCTTTGTGGCCTTACGAATTAAATGCGTGGTCTTCATCCCAGCAACGCCCCCGTGTCCTCATCAATGAACCCATACTTGAGTATGGAACACATCGACGATCGGGATGCATGCAATGAGAAAATGAGGTAGGGTCAATGAGAAATGGGACCACAAGCTGCGCTTTGCTCGAGCAGGGGAATAAGGTCGAGGAGGTCGATGGTCGGAGCTAGGGACAGCGAGCGAGATGGAGGATTATCTGGTTCGAGCCCTAAGAAGGTAATAGCTCTAATCCGGTCACCTTGCGGTGGTGGTTCACGATGTTTGTGAGTACAAGAGAGGTTCTGACTCAATCTTGGCGATGCTAAGTCTAAACTTGAACTTCGGGTGTGTGCTTGTATTTGGGTTATCCTCACTAAGTGTTTACAAAGCCTCGATCTTATACCCATTCTCCTTACAGCGTTAGGAGTATTTCTCGGATCGTGGCCTTCATGCACATTGATAGCCGGTGGAAACCGTTCCGATCCTTTGCAGCCTGCATTACTCCACGATCCCACGTTCTGAATAGCGCCAAGTGATGGCGTGTGCGGGATCAAGGGCATACCGACCTTGAATCATCCCAAGCGGCGGTCGTGAGGGCCCAGAGCTCGGAGATCTGCGCCCTAGGTCGGCGGCCTCGAGCTTGATCCGAGTCTTTGATCGAGGCCTTAGAGCTAGGGGACGGTTGTTGTCTTGACCGACCAAGGGTTGCCGACCCCGACAGCTAGCCCCGAGGCTCAAGGTCGTAGAAGTAGCACCAGGGCGGACCTCGAGCCTCACCCAGCAGTCATTGGCGGCAACCCTTACAAGGTCTTGGAACCTTGTTAGTCGAGGCGGAGATCATAAAGTGAACCCAGGCGAGACACTGGCGACCTTTGATTTTTCAGTGATCACGGATGCCAAGCAGTGGCGGACACTGCGAGTGCTTGAGTCCGCCGCCCGGTCTTAATTGAGCCCGTCTAATCATGCGTGGCGCCTTTTGAGGCGCCGTAGGAGGATTAAATCCCAAAGCGCCGTGGAAGACCCGAGCTTTGGATCATCGACTGAAAGCCTGCGCCCTCCTCCCAAGCCTTCTCGCTTGAAGCAGACCGCCTTTCCATCTCCACCTGACGTTTCGCCATGGCCAAGGCGGGGAAAAGTACCTTGTCGATCCACGAGGATGAAGGAGCTCGAGGCCACAGGGCTGTTGGATCGGTGACTGGCGGTTGCGGTGGCGAGACCGAACCTCGTCCTCGAGATAGCGAGATCGTCTGCTGCACCGAGCGACATTCCCTCTTGAGTCTGCGGACCCGGGAGCGAATTCTGGCCGGCGTCCTTGGCGGTTGCCAAATTGAAGTGATCAACACAGGTACCCAATTCCGTCCTCACCCTAGCCGTCTTCTCCCATCTATGCGAGGGTTCTGGGGATTCTTCCACGCCCTCGCTCTTCTTCGCTTCTTCTCCCTCTTAGCTCAGGAAGGACCCGTGGTCGGTGCCTCTACTTCAGCGATGGCCGGGCTCAAGTGGGCTCTGCCCAAGATCCTGGCGGGACTCTCTTGGTCCATGGTCGAGGCTGGTTCTACCTCAAGAAGGGGAGAAGCAGGGAGGCTGCGATCTGAAGGAGCCACCGTCCTTTGGGAAGATGGAGACCCAGGTGAGGACCTCAGCGTCGGCCTTGAAGCCATCGCCGCCATCCACATTTGCGCCACAGCGGTCTCACCGGTCAAGCGATCGCGAGCGACTTTCTGCGGAATCGGGTGTCTCCCTGCGGAAGAGGTTACATCCGTTCTCCCGAGATCGAGGGGCGTGGCGATTCGACTGCGAGAGTTCATCTGGTAAGGTCTTGACCACAAGGCTTTTGCTTGACTTCGTACTTCTTCCTCCTCGATGGCTCTTGTTAGGTATGGCGCCGAAGGAGTCTGGAGTCACGGCGGGATGCGAGAAATGTTGAAGCTGGCGTATGAGTACATTCTCGGCGACCGGTCGAAAGCGTCTTCTTGACGAAAGCCGAGTAAGCCTTCCCGACCTCTGACCTCATCCGAACATCGCGCGTCTTTGCGACCCGTGCTTGCTTGTAGGATCATCAAGTTGTGGGAGGCAACATGAGCTGCTCCCTTGCCCGATGAGGGCAAGAGCAAAAAGGAAAAAAAGACTCCCCTCAACGAGTGACCGCCCGAGGGCGAAGAGCCTCACATCGAATGGGGTGACGCGCCACGGTAAAACGATCATAGCCAATTTCGAGCTCGCGCCCGCCAGCTTCTCGAGCCAAGAGCAAACCACAACTCTGACCACGGTGCTCGCCGACGAAGCGTGCCAAGGTCGGCGTTGGAGAGGGCTGTCGCCGAGCTATCATCCTCAACCAAGGCGTCTCGAGCTAGAGGCCAAAGTCGCGAGGTGGAGGAGAAACTTGGGCGTGCAGGCAGGCGGCGAACCGCCTTGGCCCAACTCAGCAGCGAGCGTCGCCGAGCCACGGACACAACCAGCGAGGCCCTCCTGCGGCAAGCCGAAGCCTCGGCGCTGCGGGCGAGTCGTCGAGCTCGAGCAAGAGAAGCTTCATGGCGAGATGGAGGATCTGTAGCTCAAACATCCTTGATCTGTAAAAACATCGAATGTTATCAAGCTGGTTTGGGTTACCTTTTTTGAAGTGTGCGCTTCTTATTAGCGATCAAGATCCATAGGTGGATTCGTAGATGTTACATCCTAGCCTGACCCGTTGGGTCTAAGGTCGAAACAACGCCGACCTTGGACACAAGTATAAGACAAGCAAATGACCATGACTGCAGAATCGAGATGGAATACTCGCGAAAAAAGAAATGCAACAAGCGAACCCGGTGAATAAATCACCAACTCCACGACCACGACCATGCCGCACTCAATAGCCAAAATTGCCGAGCTTGTAGTTCAAACCGGACGCAGGGGGTGAGCTGATTGCGAAGATTTTAAACTACGTTGAGCTCGACCTTTGGGGGGTGAGCGTAAAGCTCGTGATACCCGGACTAAGGAGCGAATCACGAAAGTCGTGCCGAAGAAAAATTACTGAGGCGCTCATAAAGAAAAAGACATGAATGATAGAAATCGGAGAATATCCTTTTATTGAAGCTTTAAAGGTATAGAGATTACACATAAAACTTCGAAGTTGATCTATGTTCCACGAGCTAGAAAGCTCTCGCCATCGGGCATCGCTAGCCAGTAAGCCCGTGCGATCTGTTGAAAGCGACTCTATAGGGGCCCTCCACATGAGGATAACTTGTTGGTCTTTGGACAATACAGAATCCGTCTCGGGGCTAAGTCCCCAACAAGGAGCTTCTAGGTCGTCACGCCCGAGGCGCATGTCTGCGAAGAGCTTGCGGTGTCGCTGATCGTAGCGATTGCGACATCTTACTTCTTTCGCGAGGGCAAGGTCAAGAGACCGTTCTTGCTCGAAGTCGGCGTGGTCGACAGGTGACCCTAAGCGGAGCCGGCGTTACCTCCGGAGGCGGGGCGGCCGATTACCAAACCACGGTGAAAGGTGTGGACCTGTTGCTCGGTGGCTATAATGCGAATAGACCATAAGACGGTGGGAAGTTCGTCCACCCAGGTCGTGCCGTAGCGTTTGAGCTCATCTGTAACTCGCCTTTTGACGCCTTGGACGATCTGTCCGTTGGCACGCTCTGCCGCTCCGTTGCTCTGAGGATGAGCCACCGAAGCGAAGCACACTTTGGTGCCCATGTCTCGCGAAATTCTGGAATAATTCACTGGTAAACTGAGTACCATTGTCAGTGATAATTCTGCATGGGACCCCATACCTGGTGACCACGGACAAGCGGAAAAAACGAACAGCGGCCCGAGCAGTGATGGTCGAGACCGGCTCAGCCTCAATCCATTTGGTGAATGTGTCGATGGCCCGACAGAACTTTCTCCCCGGTTGCACAGGGGAAAGGGCGAGGATATCGAGCCCCGGTCGAAAAGGCGAAGTAAGCGGAATGGTGCGAAGGCGTGGGCGGTGGTGTACCTTCTGGCGTGGCCCGACATGCTCGGCGGTCTGGACAATATCCCGAGCATCTGTAATGCCGTCGGCGATAATATCCCAAGCGGAAGGCCTTGCCGACCATCGTCTGTCTGAAGAGTCGCCCCAGAGACACGAGTGGATGTCGTTGAGTAGGTACTTACCCTCCTCCGTGGAGATGCACCGAGTCAAGATGCGAGACATTCCGTGCGTAGAGCTTGCCATCCACGAGCTTATACAAGCTTGCTCGGCGCTTAATCACCTTACATTAGCGGGGTCGGGCGGAGTCGCCCGTGCCGGAAGCGTGTATGGGCTCGGCCCATGCGGAATACCTTCCACCACAACAAGCACGACCTCGATCGGAGATAGACGGAGCCGTCGGCGTCTCGAGGATGGCGTCGGGGGTATCTCTTCGTCGGAAGAGCTGAGCTTGAGAGAAAGTCGACCTTTGGAGTTGTCCTTCCTAGGGACATGCACGAGCTCAAGTTCGGAACCATTTCTCCATCTTGCGGACCTCGGCGAGATACATTGCCATTGCATCCCCGAGCATTGATAGTCCTTGTTGTCTTGGTTGATGGCCAGTGGGAGTCTCCTTCACGACCAACCGTCATGCGCCCAAGGACTTGCGGGCTCGTAAGCCCGCCATGAGAGCTTCATATTACGCCATGTTATTGGTCGCAGGAAAGCCAAAGCGAACTACATACCTCAAGCTGGTGGCCATGTAAGGATAAGTATCGGCCCGGCGTTTGAAGGACCTCGAGCCGTCGAAGAACATGATCGAGGCTTCTCTTCTTCGACCTCGAGCCGAGCGAGCTGCGGCGTCTGTTCGACCACGAAGTCGGCGAGCACACGTGACTTGATAGCTGTTAAGACCCGACACGGATGTCAAACGCCGCCAGTTCCATAGCCCATTTAGCTATCCGTCTGTCATAGAAGGATACCTTCAGCTCGTCGAAAGATCGTTGTGATTCTGGAGTCCATTCAAAGCCCCGTGCTTGCTTGAGGTCTTAAAGAATGGGAGACCTCGCTCGCCGAGCCTCGAAATGAATCTGCTTGAGGCGTGACCAGCGGCCGGTGAGGCTTTTACTTGCTTGATCGAGGTCGGGGCTCCATCTTCTCGATGGCCGATCTTCTCGGGTTTGGACCAACCCCGAGCCCCGATCATGTATCCAAGGACCTTCACGATCTGCGCCAAACACACACTTCTCGGGGTTGAGCTTGATTTTGTACTGTTCGGGTTTGCAAATGTTTCCTCAAGGTCCGCGGACGTGGTAAGCTCTGGAGGGCTTTTGGCGATGATGTCATCTCGTAGACCTCGAGGTTTCGCCCAATCTGCGGCTCGAAGGTCTTAGTCATCAAATTTGGAATGTTGCCCCGCATTGCGCGAGACCAAGCGACATGGTCGTGTAGCAATAAGTGCGAGCAGGGGTGATGAAGGCAGCCTTGCTCTCGTCGTCGACCGCCCGACTTGATCTGGTGGTAGCTGAGTAAGCATTCAAGAAGCTTAGCATCTTGGCGTTGGCGGTGGAGTCGGCGATCTGGTCGATCTGTGAGCAGGAAAATTGTCGCCAGGCGGGCGAGTTCAACCCGTATGGTCGGCGCACATTCTCCACTTGCCACCCTTCTTACGCACGATGGCCGGGTTGGCGGCCACTCGGAGTGGTCGATCTCGCGGATGAAGCCAGCCTTGAGGAGCTTATCAAGGTTTTCCTTGATGACCGCAACCTTCTCTGGGGAGAAGCGGCGCGATTCGGCGCCGCAGTCTAGAATCGGCTCGACACGTAACTTGTGCTCGATCACCTCCTTGGAGCGCCCGGGCATATCTGCGGGCTCCCAGCGAATATATCTTTGTTGGCGCGAAGGAAGGTGGCGAGCTCGAATTCTATTTGGGACTTAGCTCGGCGAGGCGTGGACACACACAGTCGTGTCGCCTTCCTCGGCGGCACGGCCTTTGTTGCCCTGTTGGGTTGAATCGCCGCCTTCTTTGGGCGTTCTTTTCCGTCACCTCTGGACCTTCTTTGGGGCAGCATGCGGCGAAGCGCCCGGGGCCTTGGTCTCGCGACCATGTGCGCTGCGGTCACAGCGCCGCGATAGCGATGCCGTTGGGGCTGGGAGCTTCATGCACCGATGGCCGTAATGATTAGCCGCCATAAACTTGATGAGGCGGGCCTTGAGAATAGCGTTATGCGGAGGTCGCCCTCGACCACCTCAAGGTGATCATTTCGGTCGCGGAAGTTGTCAGAGACGCCCGAAGGTGACGGGCAAGACCACACCCCAAGGGGTAGTCGAGCTCGAGGCGATTCGAAGAAGGGATGGCGATGCTTTTGATCTTTGGCGGGAATCGCATCCGGTCGAGTGCTTCGCTGCTGACAAATTAAGAGAAGCTGCCGCCGTCGACCATGACACGCCCGACCCTTTGTGTTCTTGATGGTCGAGTCACATTCAAAGCGGTCTTTAAGTCTCGAGCCATACCTTGTAAGGCATCCTCCGGAGAAAAGGTGATGGTGGCCCGGCCCACTCATAATCTTTGCTCGGCGGGCTTTCTGATGTAACGATAGATGGCCCGGCGGCAGACCTTGATCTCGCGCTGGTGGTAGGTCACCGAGCCGCTAAAGATAACGTCAATCCGGCGCTTCGCCTGTTGGAATTCGGTCGAGGTCGCGTGCTCGACCGGCATTCACCCTTCGGGTGGTCGTCATCCCGAGAACACGTGCATCTCACCACGTCCGTCATAGAAGGCTTCAAGCTTTCCTGCCAAGCCTGCGGGACCGCGGTCGTGGCCGTGCCACACGTAAACGAGCAAAATTTCGCCTCGTCGTACCCGACCGCCCTTCGGCTCCTGCGGTCGGCGTCGGTCCTCGAGGTCGAGCCGCCGGCCCTCTTTACGGGGTGGCCACGTGCTGGCGGGGCCGAGGCCGACCTTGGCGAGTCGGGTCCGTCCGAGTCGATCCGGACCTCAAGGACCTCCGCTGGCCGTCCGCCGAGAGCGATGACCATGGTGACCTCCGCCGGTCCTGCGGTCACGCTTCCGCTTCTTGGTGCGGGTGTCTTGGTCGGCGCCCTTGGAGTTGGACGGGCCAGCCTCAGAGTGGCTCAGACCAAGCTTACCTTGGTCGTGTCGCGCTTCAGCGAGCGGCGTCGTCGCGTCCGCGTACCGTTCCGCCATGCGAAACAATTTGTTGTGCCGAGCCTTGTCATGATCTCGAGGTCTTGATGGCGCCGGTCGCGAGCGCCGAACTTGAAGGCCTTGATAAGCGCTTCATCGAGATGCTTGGAATCGAGGTTCCTTGTGCGGATGAACGCCACACAAAATCACGAAGAGGCTCGCTCTTGCCACGGATAGCCTTGATCAAGTCCTTCTCCCTCCACGACCGCTCATATGACTCACGGAAGTTGGAGGCGGGCGCTCTGATTTGGCGCCACGACACGAAGGCAAGACTTACGGTTGAAGAGCGAGTTGAGCGGCGCCGTCGAGCGGTCGGAGATAGTTGGCCATGACCAACTCGTCACCTCCGCCGCCAAAATGGCGGTCGAGTAGATGAGACGAGGAACTTCGTCGGGGTTCTTGGTTCCGTCGGCGCTTCGATCAGCGGGTTTAAACGAAGCGAGCGGCCTCTGTGACGAAGGTCGTCAGTCGCCACACAACCGTAGGCGGGGCGGGTGTCGCCGGGAAGCGTCGCGCCAGCGAGATCTCCTTGCTGTCTGCGAATCGAGCCGGGCTCCTTAGCGACCGATCTTGGCGAGATCGGTCATGATGCGAGCACGGAGTCGCTGGGAGGTATTGCGGCGGTCTGTCTTGCGATAGCGCTGGCGAAATGTCGGGAAAGTCCCTTGACTGCTTGCCGATTGGCGTGGAGCTCGTGTGGCTCACCTCGCGTCCGGTATCGAGTCTTGCCCGAGGGTGTTCGAGACAAGCGCTTCGCCTCGGCGGCGGCGATGGGTGCGCCCTACGATGGCGTGATGAATTGTCGGCGCTTCTCGGGGAAGGGTCCTGAGCGGTGACCGGTGCTGCGGAGAATGGCCTCAAGTGCAGCGCGATCGAGTTCTTGATCAAGGCCGGCCAAAGAGCTCGATTTTGCCCTATCGGGATCAGCCATGATCCGGGCAATAGCATGGCGTTCCCGAGGAGGAGCCTCTCTGGTCCTCCGTCGGGCCTTGATAATGGCTTTGATTGATCGCATAGCGTGGACCATTCGGCGAGCATCCTCGGGAGTTTGTGGAGTCGCGATCCGCCCGTTGCGCGTCCTCACCGGGCGTCGCCATGAAGCGTCTTTGCTCACATGGTGGTGGGGAAAGCAGCGAGGATGCGGGCGGACTCGCGTCCGATCCACCTTCGAAGAGTGTTCGTCGATGGAAACGCCATGCTCCTAAGACCTCGGAGTTTTTCTGTGAATGAACAAAACAGCCGGGCCCCACGGTGGGCGCCATTGTCGGCGATCGGGATCGTAATCGCGAAAAATGAGGTGAGGGTCAATGAGAAATGGGACCACAAGCTGCGCTTTGCTCGAGCAGGGGAATGAGGTCGAGGAGGTCGATGGTCGGAGCTAGGGACAACGAGCGAGATGGAGGATTATCTGGTTCGAGCCCCTGAGAAGGTAATAGCTCTACTCCGGTCACCTTGCGGTGGTGGTTCACGATGTTTGTGAGTACAAGAGAGGTTCTGACTCAATCTTGGCGATGCTAAGTCTAAACTTGAACTTCGGGTGTGTGTCTTGTTGGGTTATCCTCACTAAGTGTTTACAAAGCCTCGATCTTATACCCATTCTCCTTGCAGCGTTAAGGGAGTATTTCTCGGATCGTGGCCTTCATGCACATTGATAGCCGATGGAAACCGTTCCGATCCGCGGCAGCTGCATTACTCACGATCCCGTTCTCGTAGCGCCAAGTGATGGCGTGTCGGGATCAGAAGAGCGCCACCGACCTTGAATCATCCCAAGCGGCGGTCGTGAGGGCCCCGAGCTCGGAATCTGCGCCCTAGGTCGGCGGCCTCGAGCTTGATCCGAGTCTTTGATCGAGGCCTTCGAGCTAGGGGACGGTTGGTGTGCTGACCGACCAAGGGTTGCGGCCCCCGACGAACCAGATCCTTCTTGGCGTAGTCTCTGGCGTATGCTTGAAGGTCTTCCATGCCTTTCTGTCGCTAGCGGTGCATACCGTCGCACTAGGGGCGGATTCTTACGGAATGTTGAGCGATGAAAGAATTTCCGTTAGCAAGGCATTGCGAGCCTCAATAGTCACCAACCTCCGGGAAGATAAGCGTGATCGGAACCCATTCGAGCTACTATCCCACATACTCCGAAATGCATTCGCGCCTTTTTGGCTTTCTAGGGGCCCCATCATTTGGATCGATCTACTGTAATGGTATATCGATGCATTGGCCTTTTGTTTGGTCCTCTTGGCGTGGGTCGATTCTTCTTTTGAGGGCACATCATGTTCTTCAGACGATGGATTAGAGGACGACATCTTCTTTACAAGTTAACATAGTTTCAGACGAACTAAAAGTGAAGAACAAATAAAATCACATTAGAGTGAATGAGTTTGTGGATACCATGGCTTGTTATTAGCCTTTTAAAAGAACTAGCCTAAATGGCTTGTTATTAGCCTTTTAAAAGAACTAGCCTAAATGGCTTGTTATTAGCCTTTTAGCAAAAAAGCGAACTAGGAGGTTGCGAACTTAATAAAAATTTGGACACCTCCCTAAAATTAGGACATCCACATGAGACAAGCAAAAGAATACATATGGAATCAACCATTTGACGATTAACGAGAATAATAGAGCGAAGCTCGGGATCTCACATATGAACATATGCAGTATTACGAATAAAGAAATTAGCATAAAGCTCATATTGATTGTTTGAATGTTCTCGAGATGTCGGGTTGCCTTAAAAGGCCCTCCTCGCCACAATGGACAAGTAATAGACTAGATTGTGACAACTTTATCTCAATATGATTTAATACTTGACGAGTTAAGTATAAATCTACTCAATTGGTTATCTTATATGCATATTCACTAACTAAGCATATAAAGACGGGTTTGCAATAGACAACGGTGAAATCAAAACTCCACTAAACCACCACCTAAGCAGACCCTCCAAACTAATTCTTTGGGGCACCAAAAACAACCACGGCACCATCGCTCCTAGCCAACCGAACAAAGACATTTTAACTAATTCTTCAGCTCTTTGGGCTCTAAACAACAGAAAACAAACATCATCCTTGATCACCGACAAAAGACCTTTTCAACCAACATCAAAAACTCGATTACGATCAACCACTCTTCCGGCAACCTCAATCCTTTGCCGAACTCACACTAATCAAATATATATATATATATGAAAGTAAAATTATTTGCTAAGATTTGTTGTCACAATTAGTCTATTCCATCCCTAAATCATCTTGAACATTAAGCCCACACGCAAGGTCCCCAAGCATGAATCGTGGCCCTTTGCAAGACCGAAAAATAGAGCAAATGGCAGGCGGTGCCTCCAGATCGGCGGCCTCTAGCTCGATGGCTAGTCCCCGAAATACTCACGGTTGAAGCCCGAGATGCACAAGAACACTGATCGAGAACACGTCGATCTTGGGGGAGGGCCGATCGAAGGGAGGACGCCGAGGGGAGGGCGCCAAGGGCGGGGAGGACGCCGGGGGGGGGAGGCCGAGGGCGGTGGAGGGCGCCGGGAGGGAGGACACGAGGGGAGGCCGCCAGGGAGGCAAAAGCGTCTCAAAGGGTTAGGGTTTGGCGCTGTGTGAATGAGCTCTGCTGGGAGATATATAGAGAGAGCACATCACGAGCGGTTCTATAATATAAGCATGCGTGATGAGATATCCTGAGCGGTTCTATAATAGAACGATGCAGCGATGTTGAAAATATCACGAGCGGTTCTATAATAGAGCGATGCAGCGATGCTAATATCACGAGCGGTTGTATAATAGAAACGATGCATGATGTTTACTATCACGAGCGGTTTTATAATAGAACAAATGCAGTGATGTTAGCGACATCACGGACGGTTATATAATATAACCGTCTCGATGTTGAGATATCACGAGCGGTTAGGTAACATAACCGTCTGCGACAAATAACATCACTGCATTGTTATGTTAAAGAACCAAATCGTGATATATCTTATTCCTTGACATTCACTTGTCGGTTCGATTCGATCGACTCTTATGCATGCCACTTTGTTGTATCTTACGGGAAAGTTGTCTTTAACGAGAATATCATTATCTTGTGGTTGAAATGGAATTCTAATCCTCAATTCAAACCCTAAAATCTGAGAGCAATCACATACAACTATTTCCATATTGCCAAAGTAGACATGATTACGTTCTTATACTTGCATCTTTTCCATCAATCGGATGCTTCACAATTAAGCTACTTACAAAGATCATCACAATCATATGTACAAAGCATGATGGGTCGTATCATCTTTACAATAGCATTAATGTAATATTATTACACATGAAAATTAGTAAGCATGATGACAATGCACCCTTCTCATAACTACGCGCCACATGCTTATTCTTTTGTCACGAAAATTAGCCCTTCATGATGATCGGCGTGTGTAGCTTGCTTCCTCGTGTTGTTCTTACGGGACCAGGATGTCATTTCCGATAGGTGGCAACTCATCAAATTGATTGTACTCTTCCTCGTCTACTACATTCTCAACTCAGATAATTCTCCTTTTTCCACTGAAGAACTTCGTGGCGCTTCTTGTTGGGCCGAATTGGTTACATAGAAGACTTGAACAACTTGGTTAGCGAGTGCGAATGGTTCATCTTGGTATCCGACACGTTCGAGGTCCACATAGTGATGCCATTCTTGTCAACCTTCACGTCTTTGGAGGTGGACCCATGACACCGAAATAGGGAATCTTGAAAAGTGCGTGAGTCGAGCTCCCATATCTCCTCTATGAACCCATAGTAGGAGCTCCTCGTTAACCAGTGGTATTATTGAATGCATCTATCACGAACACCGCTGATTACGGTTTAATGCTCTTCATGTCACGATCTCTAGTGTAAAATGTGTACCCATTTAAGTCATATCCTTTCCATGTGACAAGCTGTAAAAGTTGGTCCTTTTGCCAACCATGTCGGCGTGTCATCGGCGAGCTCGAGTGATAGGTCGCTCCTTCAACCATTTCTTTGAACTAAAGGTTATCTTGTCTCGTGATCCAAGACTCTGCCGTCTTTGGATTCTCTTGCCTTAGCCATTGCTTGTGCTTTCGATGATATAGGTGACACTACTGACCATGTGTTGCAAAACCGTGAAATGGGCTCGAGCATACATAGCCGAATCAGGCGTGATTGCTTTCCTTCCGATGGTCCCGATACCCTGGAGCCTCCCCTCATGGCGAGATACCATGCCACCTTAGCGGGAGGACCTTCTTTCACCTCAATGCTCTCGCCATCATCATCTGAATGACTCTTACGCTTGTCTTAGGGATCGTTGCACACGGACATACATGCAAGTTTGTGTACTCTTTGCGGTGCGAGGATCTGATCGTTTGGACAGGCATGTATTCTTTCTACTTCCATTCCCAAGGGACAAAGAACACCTTGGCTTTGTAGGTGCTTGTCGACAACTCGTTTCCCTCTGGAAGCATGTCCACCAATAGGCGTGCTTATTGTTGTGAAACTCTTGTCGGACCAACCGTTGCTTGCCTTCAATTTGAATAGTTGAAGCACGGATGATAACCTTGTGTATTTCAACTTGCACCCTGCGAACAAAGGTTTCTCCGAGTCCTCCATTAAGCCACAGGCTGTCCATATTCCTGTCATCAAGGTTTCATACGCATCGCGTAGCATCTAATCCAAATTGTCATCGTGCAACTTTGTCCTCATCGGAAGCACAATCGATATGATCATCCGACATATCATTGACATCGTCGACGATATTAACACTACTTGCTGCTTCACGTATATTGTGCTCTTCGCCATGGTGGTCCAACATGTATAGCCCTTTTGAAACCCCTTGAATCAAGTGTTAGCCGATCTGCTATTTGAGTTTGAAACATCTTGATTTTAGCAATCAATGCACGGACATGACATGAATTGCACCCCTTATTAAACATATCCTCCTCTGCTGCTCTTTTGAAAGTGGAGCGCCATTAAGGTATTGACACTAAATGCGGTTCTCGCGTACATCGACTTCGATCCATCTCGCTACACATGTAACACTTAGTGTTAAATATTAAGTGCACGGTGTAGTGCGTATGCACATTCTTAAACTAATTATGCAATTACATACCTTAATTACATCACAAAGAAATAATTAACACAATTCAAATTAATCTTCAATATAATAATGAAATTAGAACCCATTACTAACCTTAGATCACCAAAAGACTTGAATTGATCTATAAGCTAGATCTAAACAATCTTTAAATTCTATCTTAACAAGCTAGCTAGCTACATCATGATCGAATATTATATTATGCAAATAGAACCATTACTAGCTAACCTTATTCATCAAACAACCAACACATGGTTCTAGCTACAAGATAGATCTTAAAAAATCATCAAATTCTCTCCTTATCAAGATAGATGTTGAATATAATGCAATTAAAACACAGTACTAACCAAATATCACAAACAACATATGGATCCAGCTACAATTAAACTAGATCTAATCAAACAATCTTTAAATTAATTACGTCCTAACAAACCCAGATATTGAATTCGATCGCATGCAATTAGAGAACTCATTACTAACCTTAGATCACCAAAATCAAATGAATCTAATATCACCCTTGAAATCAATGGCTTTCTTTCAAAAATCGCCTCACTTCCACAGTACCGCCACTAAGCATAGAAACGAAACCCTATAAGCGAAGTGGATGTGGATCGAGGCTCGATTTCACGGAGCGGTATTATCACGAGCGGTTTTATATTACAGCCGTCGTGATACAAAAATATCCTGAGCGGTTTCTAAATATAACCGTCTGTAATGATTCTTGTAGATATTACAGAGCGGTTGTGTTATATAACCGTCAGTGATATCCTGACGATTTTACTTAAGCAAATGCGTAATGAAATCTTGTAGCCATCACGAGCGGTTATATTTAGAAACCGTCGTGATATTTCTTGTATATCTGGCGGCGTAATATAAAACCGTCATGATATATGCTTGACGGTTTGAGTACATAACCGTCTGTGATGTTCCATATTACGAGCGGTTTTTCAAAACCGTCGTGATAAAGGCGTCGATATAAGCCTCATTTGTAGTAGTGAATCTATGTAACTATGTAAATGCTTAACTTAGTCTTAACAAATGACAAACCTCTAATATGATTATATTGCTATGAGACTAACATGTTATTGCCTAGTTGAGTATCAGTCTCATCTATTTAGAGGAAAATCAAGTGGGATGGTTAAGCAAAGATAAGGTATGCAATTTTGGTATCTCTTCTATATTTGTTATTGCATTCCTTTTGTGCAAATGCATAGTGAACTCCAAGTAGCATGTTGATTATATATATGCACATTGGTTCATATCATATTTATTTGTACATATATATTCATTTGAGTTCATTATGTGCTTTGTTTTTAGTATGCATGTATTAACTAGAGTTAAACTTCATATTGCTATAGATTGACTTGGTGCATGCATGTTTTAGTTGTATATCTTCTCATGCAATTCTCTTAGTGAAGTTTAATCTAGTGTTGGATCACATATTTACTCTTAGTCCAAATATTAGTTCCACATGTACAATTCGTGTATATTCTATCATGTGCTTCATTTAAGTAAAAACTGTGATCCTTGCCATGATTTAATTGATTCATCATATCGGCAAAAATCTCTCTAGTGCATATAGATCAATTACATATTCATCATGATGCACTTAGTAGAGAACATTTCTTATGTCAAGTGTTTCCATTTATGTTGTGCTTCTTTATATGAAACACTTGTGGTAATCAACTACTCACAAATATCAATTTCTTCATATCTACTGAGCTTTTGGGACTAATGCTTTTCATGAGTGGTTTGGAAAGAATTAGGTCCCGTGTGTGTATGACGACCAAGGTATCTTGGAGGATGATCGTTAAGCCGAGATCAACAAGACGGCAGTGTCACCAAGAGTTGAGGACTAGGTCAAGATCGACTTGGCGTGGAGATCATCGGAGAGGATGATAAAGTCAAGGTTGATAGGACGAGAGTCTCATGAGATGAATCGAGTCAAGTTGGACAAGGCGAAGATGTCATCAACTATATGGTGAAGGTCTTCATGCACCGGCATTAAGAAAGAAGATGACAAGTGACTATTTCTAGACTTGTATTATCTTTGATTTAAATTGAGTCTAAGAATTGTCGTACTATTAAGTGGGATGCGACGTCGAATGACTTTTAGATGTGTCAAGTGCTCAAGTGATCCATCCTTGTGAAACTTAGAGAGAGAGTGGTGTTGGTGGTGCCGGAAAGTGAGAGTTGTAGGTCTCCCTTGGATTCTTTGTGAAATATATATTTATCCTTTGAGATTTGGGTAGTGAGACCTTGTTAGTTGTGTAGCCCTCGTTCTTAGCTTTCTGTAGAGTCCAAAATCACTGAAATCGGAGTCCGGAGTCAAAAGTTATGCTCGTTTTCGTCAGGCTGCTCAGTCCATTCCGGAGTATCCGGGTTAAGGTCCAGAGTATCTGGGTTGGTTCTCTCGGTTTGATCAATCCGGAGTATCCGGATTATCCAGAGTATCCAGGGTTAAGTCCGGAGTATCCGGGTTGTGCGTAGTCCCACCGGTTAGATTTTTGGGGACCTCTATTTAAAGCCCTCTCTTCCCCATCTTCAAAGTGGCCGTTATCCTGCAGCTTTGAGGGGTTATCCTCTTGTTCTTGAGCCCCTAAAACACCTCTTTACCCTTAGATCTAAGTGATCCCCTTTGTGAGAAGGGTAGGGAAGAGTTTGAGGAGTGAGGTGTTAGATTGAGTGTGATTTGAGTTGTTGAGCACTTGATTTCATCTCCAAGCTTGTTCTTCGTGAGCATTTGTTACTCTTGGAGGTTGAGGACTCCTAGACGGCTAGGAGGTCGCCTACGAGCCACCGGTGTTTTGTATGGTTGGCCGTGGGAAGTTTGTGAAAGCCGGTTCCGCCTCCGTAAGGGAAGGAATCAAAGGAGTAAAGACCGGCGAGTGCATTTGTGCAACACCGGGAGGAAGAGGGTTGAAAGAGACCCCGGCTCAAGTGTGACCAAGCCTCAACCGGCGAGTGCATTTGTGCAACACCGGGAGGAAGAGGGTTGAAAGAGACCCCGGCTTAAGTGAGACCGAGCCGCCTCAACGGAGACGTAGGATCCCCTCAAGGATCCGAATTTCGGGTGAAAAATCATTCTCTACTTGCTTACTTTTATTCTTGCTAGAGCATTTGATTTTGAATCTTGAAATTGTCCGATCTACTTTTCTACTGTGTTTGGCTCTAGATATGTACTTGTTCCAGGTTCCTGGTAGTGTTTTGAATCTTTGTGTTCAAGTAGTTTGATTAAAAGTTGAAGAGATTACAAATTTTATCTCGAGGTGCCCAACCCGGAGTATCCGCACAATCACCTCGGATAGTCCGGATTTACTGGAGTATCCGCACATTTACCCCGGATAGTCCGGAAATACCAGAGTTTCCGTATCAAAGGTCGGATAGTCCGGGCTGAACCCCCCGGGATTGTTTTATTCTGCTGTGATTTAGTTTTAAATTTATTATTCGCCTATTCATCCCCCTCTAGGCGACATCCCCTATCCTTTCAAAAAGGGAGAAATTGGGGGACTATGAGTTTATCTTAAAACTCTTATGTATCTATATGCTGCTATGTTTTTGGTTTTTGAACTTTCAGTACTCTAACTAAATTTGGATGATCTGATGTTTTGGTCTATGGTTTTTAGTTGCTCTGATGATAATACTTTAGTTTTAATGATCAATTTTAATGCTCTAATATATTCTAGCTCTGATATATTCTATCTTGCACACATTTTGCGGGAGCAAAAATGTTATTATATCTGCATAAACTGCTTATGCTATGTCAAGCTAACTCTATTTTGCAAAATGTTTGAGATATTATTGACATAGAAAAGGTATGTTGTCATCAATCTCCAAAAAGGGGGAGATTGATAGCATCTAGGCCTCTTAATTTTTATCTCATAATTAATTATAAGGTTTTGGTGTTGATGACTAAGTCAATAATATGTAAACAATGAAAGATATTGGTTGAAGCATCAAGGAAGTCATTTAAAAGGTCAAGATTAAGGATCTTTGTGACTAGTTCTGGCTTGGGAGATGATTCAAACTAAGTAGCTAGAACTTATTTTTGTTTGGCCATACTATAAAGGGGGATTGTGCACAAGTTCGAATTTTAGTTCATAGGGTAAGACTAAGGGTGTGTTTGGCAGGGATTCAGCTTCTCCAGATTCGTGAATCTGGTGAAGCTAAAATTCTAGCTTCTCCAGATTCGTGAAGCTGAAGCTGTGAGTATATTAAGAGTGTTTAGATATATCATCTTGTTTACATTTTAGACCAAAAATATAATCTTAATTCACTTTATTTTAGCCTACAAGTTTCAGATTTCAAGAGAAGCTGGAATCTGGAGCACTACCAAACAGGCCCTTAGACTACTTGGAGTCAAAATTCTTTTGTCATACCTTACCTGGAATCAGTCCTTCTCCCCAAACAAAGTCTAAGTGTTTCCCCTCGACTAATCTTCATTGCTCTTTCCTTAAGTCCAGTGCAACCTTAGTCAAAATCCCATCTTCGCCGGACCATCTCTATTTTAGTTCGGCGCCAAAATCTACTAAGTCAAAATTCTAACCGAGCGCATTCCTTTCACAACGGACCATATTAAACTTCTCATATATTTTAGTCAGGTGCAAGCCATTCACGCCTGACCTTTTATTCTTTAAGTCCATGGTGAAAGTATCCATTATTTAAATCAAACCGAGTGTACGCCATCTACGATGGACCAAAGTTTGCTAGCACAAAATCTAGTCCGGCGCAGATGCATTCATCTCGGTTAGACTCAGAGCTATTCTTTCAAAAAGTCCGTTAGTGTAATCTTTCTTGAAATCCTTCCTCTACGGACCAAATATTTCGGTCCGGCGCATATGCACGAGTTCATATCTTTTGCCGGACCAAATTTTCTTAAAATCCTTTGTACGCCGGACCAAGCCAATTCAGTCCGGCGGAAATACTCTTTTCAACAAACTTAGTCCAGAGTATAAAGAACAAATCACTGAGTCTATTTTTGCTAAGTCCGTTGCAAATGGGTTAGTCTGTTTTTTACAGCTTGACACATTCCAACGGCTACTGTGGTAGGTGTAACGGCTCTTTTCAGCTCAAATGGCTTTATAAGCATTTCCTGAGCCATCTACCAGAAGAACTTTTGATATCCTTGATCTCATTGACAAATTAGCACACTTGAGTTTCCATTCCACCAAAGAGACTGTGCTTCATCTTTAAACCCTAAAACTTAACACTTTATAAGTGTTTTGGCTCCAAGCTTAGTCTAGTTAATGCTGTGCCAAGTGAACCAAGAGACAGGACTTGTGTTAGTCTATTACTCTTGGATCTTAGTGGTCCTAGACGGCTTGGAGGAAGTGTAAGTGCGGCTTGTCCAAAAGGGGTTTGTGGAACGCCACCTTAATTGTGAGAGGTTGGGACTCACCTCACCGAAGTGGTGGAAGTGTCACCCTAGTGGAGACCGAAGCTACTACGACTAGCTTTGGAGGAGCTATACTTCGAGAGAAGTACTCTAACGTGGAGTAGGAGAGTGGCTCCGAATCACAGAATAAATTCTTGTGTCTCATGTTCAAATTCTTGTTTTTGTATTATTTTTCCGCTGCTCTTAAGTTATCTGTGTTTTACATTCTTTCACCTTGTAGCTGGTAACTAAGTACTTAAGCAAGTTAATTATTCTGTAATTAAGTCTGAATTTTGAAAAGTTGCCTATTCACCCCCCTCTAGGCCAACTTGATCCTTCACGCTCTCCCCCTCGGTCGTGCCCTCCTCCGTCGGCGGCGCCCTCCCCCCTCGGCCGTGCCATTCCCCATCGGTGGCGCCCTCCCCCTCGGTCGCGCCCTCGCCCTAGCTCGGTGGTGCCCTCCCTTGGCCGTGGTCTCCTCCCTCAGTAGCGCCTCTCCCCTCGGCCATGCCCTCCCCCGCAGTGGTGTCTCTCCTCCAGTAGTGGAGCCAAAAATTTCTAAAGGAGGGGGCCTAAGAATGAAGTGAATCTCTACTAATGATTGATATTCAAAGTTTAACACTTGTAACTTGCCAGAAATTTCAAAGTTTAATATATATATACATATGTTGTGTTTTTATGAGCCGCTGGGGGGGCCAGGCCCCACCACGCCCCCCCCCCCCCGACGGCTCCGCCGCTGCTCCCCTCCCCTGGATGGTGTCTCCCCTCTCCATCGTTGGTGCCCTCCTCCCTCCCCCCTCTGTTTTTTTGTTGCCTTGCTTGCTCCAGGATGATAATGGGTATTCTGATAACTAGAACATTTATTTCTGTGAACTAGGCCTTGAACCATATGCTTAAACGTTGATAGATTATATCTTGATTGTTATATCAGTACATGTGCTATTTACATGCTTAGCTACATACACTTTGTTATCTTAACTGTTATTGGTGTGCTTAATTGAGTGGATCAGTTCTAGTGTTGTTGTACTACAATGGAATCATGTTGTTAAAATGTTGAACTGGTAGTCTTTTGTTGATTCAGTTAGCAAGTGCTTAATCTGCATAATAAGGTGGTAAGGGTTCAAGGCCTTATTCACTGAATTAATTGTTAGCCCATTCATGATTAAGCTTGAAGGTTTGAAATCTTCAACCAACCCTTATCTGAGAGCAATATAATACAATCTTCATTCGATTTGTCCGATTGGTATTGCATGTACAAAATACCTCTTAACTTACCTTCTCTTAAATTTGCTTCTCTTAACTTACCTACTCTTAACCTTGCATCATACAAGATGGTGTCTCCTTAATCCTCGGTGCTGAAGGGATCTGATGACGTGCCTAATGTAGAAAGAAACAGGCACAGTGCAAGAGACCTTAGTAAAAGGCCTCAAAGCCGATACACCATCACAGCGGTCGATCCGCATGATGGGGCCACTACCGCGCCTTTAAAGGTTGCGGCAGCTTTCTGGACCATGTGCGGGATCGTTGGGCGTGAATGGGTCCCCATCACCTATCCATCATGGAAGACACTGACAGATGAGGAGCGTGATAACCTGGTGACAGAAATATTTGCGTCATTCGAGCTTCCATAAGACGCCATGCCTACACTGCGACGGTATGCGTTGCTAGTGGCGGGAAAGGTGTGGAAGAACTTTAAGAGTGTCCTCATTGCTAATTACGTCAATAAGGAAATGACTCCATTCCAGAAGTACAGGTTCATCTCTAAAGATGTTTAGGGACAATTTGTTGAGTTGAAGATGATGGAAGAGTTCATGCTTCAAAGCGCTGCTCACAAGACTGTCCAGTCAAAAAACACACACCCACACAGACTCGGCTCAACGGGGTACGCGGGTAAGATGGCGCAATGGACGAGGGAGGACGACAAGGCAATCCAGAAGGAGGTAGCGTCGCAATTTTCCTCGATCGTGGACCGACGTGCCCGAAACTGGGTAAGAGCGAGGTCACGTCACACTTCTTCGAGCGATGTGTCCTTTGCAAACCCCGCTGATAATGAAGTGTCCCAATGCCTAATATTGCTGAGCAAGGAATCTTCCCAGGGCTCTTTCACTTCAAACAGAGAGAAAGACGTACTCTCCACAGCCTTGGGAAACAAGGAGCATCCAAGTCGCACCAGAGGCCTAGGTGTTTTCGTTCCCTGGAAATTGGGATTCTCACAGGACTCAATCACGTACAGGAGTAGGAAGAGAAGCAAAGCCGAGCGTAAGGAACAGCTAGTAGCCCTCATTGAGGAAAGGGTTGAAGAAAGGCTTAGAGCGCAGTTCGATAATCAGTTATGAAGTCTCAAGGAAAAGATGGAGCAAAGGGTGGCTGAGGAGATGCAGGCACGGAACGTGCTAGCCCAAGAAGCACATGCGTAGTTCAGCCCAACCAACCGTCAGAGCAGCTGCGCGTTCGCCCCTGAGACGGACGTGGATGAAGCCAGATTTCCTCCTGATGACACCCTGGTAACATGTCTGCAATGCTCCTTACCTACACTTTTAATGTTGGACGTGTTAGTTAATTACTTATGTACCCTTACAGGCTGCTTGTGAGGCTTACCAATGGCTCTATTCCCCTACAGGCTGCTTGGGGAAAAGCGTATGCATCCGGAGTAGGGGCATTAGTGCACGGTCATACTATAGAGCTGGGCTACACGAAGGTCCAAGTCGATGGTGTATATGAAATTTTCAAGGCCGTCACGCTGGACATCCCCCAAACGATGAGATCGTCACACTAGGGGATGCTATCGGCACATTCATTCAGTGGCCCAAGAAGGACATCTCCTTCAAAGTCCCCCCAGGAGCACCGAAGCTACAAGCAGTCCCAGAGTCCCACGTAGACCGTTATTGTAGTAAGGACCCACTCGTCTCTTGTGACGATGAAGCTTGGTAGCAGGGGACGCGGAGACAAGGGCAAATCGAAATTGACCACGTTAAACCATGACTTTCCGTTTGCCCCATTGGTGCGGCAATTCGAGCTGGGGCAACCGTTCGTACCGGATGACCGCAAGGAGATGCTTTCATTAGCCTGCATTAGATTGCAAGAATGGTACATGCAACAAGCCGACAAGCCGGTGGCACAACGAGCAACGAGTATCTCGGTGAGCTTCAAGGAGGAGTATTTCTTACACCGGTCTTTAGATGGCATCTTCGTGGTCGGCTTCACCGATTTGTTTGATCTGTATAACCTCAGAGCGCTTAACGCCTCACTCATAAGATGTTGGACAATATAAGTGTGTGCAATCACCATCTACATTTCTGATGCACCGATAAATGTCATATATATATATCATCCTTGATTTTGTTTATGTAGATATATGATCCTAGAAGCAGAAACAAGGGAACAACCGGTGGGTTTCGCTGACCCACACATGGTGTCCAAGCAAACCATGGACAAAAATTAAGAATTCATGTACGAGTACATGGAAAAAGTACTGCTGACTCATTCGAACAAAAAATTCATACTTTTACCCTACAACCTGAGATAAGTGCTTCGTCTAGATGCTATACTCGTTGATTTCTACTATATATCACAACTCGAAGTTAGGTTCAGTGACCATGACGACATACCTGTGTAGGTATCCTTTGGGTTCTACTAAGTAATTATCTGAGATAGAACTGAGTAATTTACCTTGATTCCAAAAAGGGCAACACCCACGATTTGAAGCCTATCAGAGATTTTCTCGACACGTCATTCGGTGTCTACAAATCGAGGGGAGGGCCACACAAGAAGGGCCCAGCCACTCTAACGCATACTTTTAAGTTTTTGGTATCCGATAGTATACGCAATAATCCTTCACACTTTATAATAATACCTTCGAAACTAATTAACCTATTATATTTTGGCAGTGCCACCAGTAGCCAAAGGGTACTGACTTATGTGGATTCTATGTTTGCCACAACATGGCACTCCTCGTTGGTTCCCAACAGACCAATGTCATACAGGTCTGTCAATCTTGCAACAATTGCCTCTACTTATTAATTTATATACACACGAGATTTTACTCTTCTCATCGACAAGCTTGGCAATGCGTTGAATCTGCGTTGGAACAGGCTGACCTACTAACTATTTGAGGACAACTCTGTGCCTTCTTGTTGCGTGAGGTCTTAAATCCAATGAGCAGATGGTACTCAAGGCTCAATGAATCATGAGTTGCGAATTTGTTACATACCGTACATTCATATTAATTTGTGAACCTTGTGCTATGAATTTGTCATTTTCACTTCTGAATCCAATTGGTTAGTACATATGTGAGTTGATTTCTAAAATGGATGTGTTGTACATATGTTGTAATGTGCGATGTGAGTTGATTTATGAAATGGATGCGCTGTATGTTGTGTAACATGTGAATGGAGTACATTTTTTTAAATTTATGTCATAATAATATGCTGGTCATGTTGTGTATTGTCTTTTATTTCGGAGGGCATGGCTAGCAATTTCTGACGCTAGCCAATATATTAAAATTTAGTACAAAATAGGCACAAATCACAGACGGTTCCACTGTGGCACCGTCTGTGATGTGGGCATCATCACAGACGGTTTCAAATTAGAACCGTCTGTGATATATTCCACTTCATAGACGATTCTTCCTTAAAACCGTTTGGGAAAAGCCCATCATCACAGACGGTTCATAAGTGAAACCCTTTGAGATGATAACACATCACAGACGATTCGTAAGTGGAACCATCTAAGATGATACCACATCATAGACGGTTCTAAATTAGAACGTCAACCGTCTGTGATGGGCTTTTTCACAAACGGTTGAAAAACCGCCTGCAATGACTCTTTGTCATCACTGACACTTGCTTACAGACGGTTCACAAAATCGTCTGTGATGAGATTTTCGAACCGTCTATGATGAGCTTTTGTATAGTAGTGTAAGGTGTATTGAATTGTTACTGAAATTTGTATCAAGTTTGATACAGAATTTAAAAGCATAGAACTACACACATGTTGGATGGGAAAATAATGGTCTGTGAGGTTACACCAGCTAAGGGACATGGAAACACACCGTAATATTCTTGTCTCACAATTCACTAATTAGTCTATTAACTCATAAACTTGATATATGTTGCAGCGTTTTTGAGCAGTATAATATAGTCTTGAACTCCCCATCCAGTGTTACTACTCAGTGGTCAAGGTAAAGTTAAATCAAATAGTGTTTGTGCTTTTTTTTAAAAAAATCTACTTTATTCACTTCAACTATTGCTAAAGTCTAGGTTTCACCTCTCAACTCCAAAACTGGAATAAAACAACCCCTCAAGTATCCTATCCGGATAGAAAACACTCACGAGGGCGGTTTGAGACGGTGTAGCATTGATGTGGCGTGGTTTTGCTGACGTGATACACACAAGTCTCCTCTCTTCTCTCTATAGTCTCCCATGTAACCACGTCGTCCCGCTCAATGACCCCGCCATCCCACTCAATGAAAGAGAGAACACAAGTATGCAAAATGAGCCACGTCAATTCAAAACCACTTCAAACCAGTTTGAGGGGTCTTTTTTATCCGGTTGGGAGTTGAGGAGTGAAGCCTAGACTTTGACAAGAGTTGAGTGGGTGTAAAGTAGACTTTTCCTTCTTCTTTTTTACTTCTGGTCAGCATTCTTAAATGATACAAATTTTGCAGAAAAGTGGTGAACCGTCTTGCTGCAGTTGATGATAAGCAGGTTACCATTTACTGTGCTTGTGATGTAAGTAACTACTTATGATTTCAGGATCTTTTTGAAATAAATGAACTCTTTTTTTTCTCGACTAACTGAGCTATATTTGTTGCATGCATGTAGGGATTTGAACTGCGACATGTGTGTGATAATAAGAAAGACATTGATTGCACATAGACCTGGGCACATGGACCGTGCTTGGTGGGCGGCTGAGGCCGAAGGGTCAAGGCAGCCAACTTCGACCGGACGTTAGAGGGCGTCGCCGCGACCGGCACTATCGTCGAGCCGCGGGCCTAAAATGTGGCACGACGGACGGCACAGCCCGGCCTGGCCGTTTGGGCGTGCCGTGCCGGCGGCGACGGAGGCAAAGACGCCATCACGGTGGTGGCCTGTTGGCCCATCGACCGTGGACACGGCCGGTCTTCTCTGCGCTGCCATGCGGCGCACATGCACCCTGCGCCGCGCCTCGCCACGCCCTCACCTGTGCCCTGGAGGCGGCGGTCGGCGAGTGGCATCCCCGGTGGTGCGGGCGAGCACGAGATGCCCACCTCTCGGCAGCAGCTTGGCCGCCGGGCCGCCGAACCACTTGTCCAATGCGGAAGCGGTAGTCGGCCTCCACCCTGTATCCCCGTCCTCACGGCGCGCACAGCCAGCTCCATCCCGGGCCACTCCCCTACAGCCGCTACCTCCAGCTGCCGCAGCGTGCGCTCGAATGCCCCCGCGAGCGCTGAGCGGTTCACGGCCCCGATTCGCGCGCCACCGGCGCGCACGTTGTCTTCGAGCAGCTGCTCCGCGAGACCCTGCACGAGCTCGTACTTCCGGGAGACCTCGGGGAGTCGCGACGCCACGGAGAGCACGTGCGCAAGCACGGGATGAAGCGGCGGCGATGGGGGAGACACGAAGAAAAGGGAGACGCGAATAAGGAACGCGAAGAAAAGGGAGATGAAGGTGTAGGAGAACGCGTAGGCTACGCTAGCCGAAAACAAAATTTTCTACGCATTCAACCAGGATACATGCGAGTAGTGGGTCATGGATCATTACCCTTGGAGCACGTTAGTAGCGGAAGAAGAGTGGGTGAAGCGTCCCCGCGTACTCCAAAGTACAGTAGTAGATGCCGGAGTTGATCGTCTCCTCCTCGCGATCGCGCCGCATAGCGTTGTAGAGGAAGTAAGCGTTCTCGCCAATCGCCGAAGGCGGATGCTGCGTCGCCTCTGGTATCCACCGTCCGGTAGGATCACCTGTATTTGGTGTGCTAGCACCCACGCGTGTGGCTAGGGTTTAGGGGCGGTGGGATGTAGCGACGGCTAGGGTTTGTGGTGGGGAGAACCTATCGACTGCACACCCCCCCACGCCCCTTTATATAGAGTGCACTAACGGGCCTTCTACGATAGAAGCCCACTAGGACTCACACTAATGGATCTTCTCTGAGAGAAATCCATTAAGGCGCCGAAGGATCCAAATCGTGTAAACCCACTAATGGATCCAATCCATCAGACATGATCTAACCCGTTAAGTGTGTGACCCGTTAGGTTCATGCACAAACGGCCATGGCCCTGGAAACCTCTTTTCCAGACCATCAGACAATAGTGGTTCCTAGCAGGACATGTTGTCCCCCGAATGCACAGAGTGATCGTATCGGTGAACCTTAATATACTCATATACCAATCCTTTTGCCCGCGATACCGGTCAAGCTCAAGGCAAGATCGTGCCATCCTTATGATAGCTCGACCCATTCACTCGTCAATGTAATGGATATAATTCATGATTAACACTTTAATCACTTTGGTATAGCCATGCACTTTTCCTTATCCATCCACACCGAGAGGGGCGAGATATCTCTCCGTTATCAAGGAGGGCAAATTCCATCTTGATCTCTTATATCTCACGTCATGTTTCATGGCATACTCGTAAGCTACCTTTATAACTCACGATATGGAGAAGCGTTTGATAGCCCCAAAGTATACAAATACACATCTTTGAGAATCAATAAGAATCTCGGTCAAAGGATCGTATAGGTATACCACTCGAGACTACACTATGATGGCACTTCTAAGATAACAATCTCATCAGTGTCTCGGAGCGGGTCTATCCAACCCCATGTTCTCTAACATGTGCCCACATTATTGATTTAATATCTCCATATCTATGGTATGTGAAACATTACCATCAATCAATACATGTGCTGGTCAGATCACTATTGTCCCACATAATGATATGTGACTAGGGATCGTTTAGAATAATATCATATAACCAATGTGTTTCACAATTAAGTCATACTCAATAAACAAAGGAGTGACATTTATTCATGGGCCGATAAGTACATGAACATAGACGTATGATACAATCATCTCACATGATCGCCTCTAGGGCATATCACTAACGAAGGCTGCTGGGGCTGCGTGGTAATTTGGCGAAAAGGAGAAGGGAGCACACAGGAGGCGGGAGGCTGTCGATTGGGGTGGGCCATGGTCTGTATGTATGTGCATGGCTTTGGTTGTTGCATGATTTAGTCAGTGGATCTTGCGATTTTGGCTGGTCGAATGCTTGCACAGCTACAGCACACACCCAAATACCCAATACGGTTGTGCAAGCTGAGTACAAGTGTAAATCATGACAAGTGGGTTTTGTAATGGACATGTCGATTTTAATGCTATAAAATCAGTCCGAATGCTACGATTTATTTTGCTCAACATTCTGCACATCTTTCTCTATTTGCTTTCTTTTTTTTACTCTACCATCCAGAGTGTTTCGCAAGAGCAAGAGCAGGAGAGCACGCCCTCGCTCTCCAAGTCCCCCTCGTGTGGTTTTCTGCAGCCGGGTGGGCCCATTGGGCATAGAGGGATGGGGCCAGGCAAGGTCCTTTGGTTTTTCTGCTCGCGAAACTGTGAGTGCGTGCTTCTACCCCGCCACTGACCAATGCATGAAATGAGTGCATGATGAGATTAAAATTTATCAATAGTTGATGTGAAAGAACGAAATGACTAACCATAATTATTATCTGGTTTTATTTGTTAAGCTGGTAAAAATGACTAAAAAATTCAGGTAAAATTATTAAGAAAAAAATACTACTAGTCGTTCATCGATTTGCGACAATATTACTAATAACATCTTTCTATTTTGCGACAATATTACTAATAACATCTTTCTATTTTGCGACAATACTACTAGTAGTTTATAAGGCGTATTTTTACAATCAACTTCGTGTGTTTTCAGGTCTTTTGCTCTCGTCGCAATAGTATAAATGGGCCGGACCTAGGCCGCGTACGCAATAATCTGAAGCGCAAATGGGTCGTGCTGGGCTCATAGAAGATGAAATTTGAGCCAACCACGGCCCGGCACGGCGGGCAAGACGGACCGTTTCAGCCCGGCACGATTCCGGCCCAAAGCACGATAGACCCGTGCCGGGCCGGCCCCCGGCACGACGTCCACCTCTAATTGCACAAAAAGGACCACTCAGCCTGATGCTATGAATTCTCACCTGAAGGTGCAATTCACTCCCTATTTATTATTACTAGGTAGGTTTCACGCGCTACACTGCGTGCGGCTAGTTTTGATGCATTTAAGTGTTCGGGAAGCAAAATAGATAAACATTTGTACAATATCAAAACATCCATATCTATCCTACATTAGACAAGCAGACTAATAGATATCAAACAAAAAGATTAATTGACATATAGGCAACGGAACAAATCAGAAATGTTCAGTTTGCACATGGTAAGAAATTCCTTATCGACAAAAATCAGAAGATGCCAATCTCATAGTATTTCCAACCCTAATACAGAAGAGTAAAAATGGTAGTAGAATGCATATGGAAGATCTACCAAGACTAATAATGCAGATTGCAGTAATGATAAGGCACACATCACCGAAAATGTGAAGTCCTACTGAAGCGAAATGCATTGTTTACCTACATTTGTAACTATCCTTTGTTTGTCCTGCAGAAACAAAAAGCAAATAAAACATAAAGTTATAATGTTATATTGCTGTTGCAGCTAATGGGATTCGATAAATCTAAATAGCGAAAATGAATCAAAGATGATAAGCATTAAAAGACAGGAGCTGGCTTGTAAAAAGCATAACCAAACGTATAATAAGAGTAGAAATTACCTGCTAAGAACAATAGCAACATGCTTACTATTTGATCTATCAAATTCCAAAAACATGTACAATGGCTGACAATACCAGCTGAAGACTGAAGAGCATGAATTCTTTCAAGACCATAATGTCTACAGAAAGTCAAAGATACACTAAGCATGCACATACTAATAATCTATGTCCTACCTAACTAAACAAACAATTTTTATTTCTACTATTCTGGCATACTAACTAAAGAAGTTCCTACATTGAAAAAAAACAATTGACGAAAAGGAAACCAGAGGGGCACCTCTGTGAACAATTTAGCTAAAAGTGAACATAAATAGGTATATGACCATTTTAGCATGGGAAATACTATTCTTGTAGCATATACCAACCTTCCACTCCAAAGAAGAAAGCACAAAAAACATCGTAGAGAAGTTCAGTAAAATCGAAATTAAGCAGGAAACATAATCAAATTAAACCCTGGTTTGTCATCGCAAGTTGCATTCTCAGCAAGAATACGTATGACTGATCAATAATAAACGACAGAACTAATTTAAGCAGAACATGGAAAAAAAACATATGATCATAGCAACAGGAAAGGCATTGGTACATTAGATAACCACATTACAAACAAAAAGAGATCAAGTATAGCATACCTGGCTAATCAATTAGCCTGTATCACTGAAGATTGCATGGTCCACTGTCCCAAGGATGCCTACAAAGTCTGTTTCAGCGGCCATGGTCATACATGTAGCAAACAGACCCAAAGAAAACATGAACCTCATACCTGGAAATAGCCTAATGGACCAAACAACTCCATGCGTAATTTATCTTTTTGGAGCAAATAGGCAGGATTTTAGCTCAATTGCTATGTGTACCATAAGCATTCTTAAGCCTGATAAGTATTCCAATTTGCCATGCATAGGAAAAGGAAACATATCTCATGCTTCGAAGCCTATAGAAATATATCGTGCAGAAGAACAGTCAAAACATGCATGAAACAGCTGCCACTCATGCAGGCACATACATAAAAGCATTCTCAAAAGCGTAAATTTGTAATCAACAACAACACGAATGAGAGTATTCCAATTTGCCATGCATAGGAAAAGGAAACATATCTCATGCTTCGAAGCCTATAGAAATATATCGTGCAGAAGAACAGTCAAAATATGCATGAAACAGCTAGCCACTCATGCAGGCACATACATAAAAGCATTCTCAAAAGCGTAAATTTGTAATCAACAACAACACGAATGAGGTATGAGAACGTATATAATGGCAGTCCACATTGAAAATAGCTGACATAGAATCAATAATGTGAACTGATCTATTATAGTAAAGAAAGATAGAGGATCATCTCAGATACAGATTAGCATCTAAAATGGCCACCACAGGGATGAACTATGCTCATCAATTCAATGTGCTGCAAAATTCTAGGAGGGAATCGGTCATATTGCCATGGAGAAAATATCAATACCTGGAAAAGCTGAATACTGGAAGATCTTTTTATATAACAGCACCTTGTTCTATTAGCATGGTAACTCCAGCGATATCGCTCGGTCGAGTAGCATCTTCTATTAGGCCTAAAAAGTAATTAGTCTAAAGCTTAAACATGAATAGTAGATAACTACATCTAGCTATACCTGCCTATTAAGCACTCACCAGAAACAGTGTAGGGTTTTTTAGAAAATGCTAATGTGAGTTTTTACAGGACTAGCAGCATAGCATGTAAGCAGATTTCACCACATGTGAAGGCGACAATCCTCTTCTCTACATCGCTGCTTGAACTGACGATCTCTAGACAATAATGAAAGCATTAGTGAGATACATATACCAATAAAACTAAAACTGTAGGTATATAAAATAATCAAAACTTTGAATGTATAAAATAAGTCAGAAGCAACATGTCTACCTCGAGAAGAAAATATAATAACGCAGTATCATGGTGCATGGACCGAAACGTTTTTTCTTTGAATCTGTTGATAGCAGTGGCCACTGCAGGTTTCTTATGAGATTCGATGTTGACAGCAGTAATAAAAACAATAAGAGCAAGAAGTATATTGCGTTATAATTACCTTATAGGTCTATACACACATAAGAGCGTAGTCGTTTTAAGAAAATGCCATTCTGAGTTTTCACAGGACTGGCAGTGCATCATGTGGTTAGATTCCCCCATGCGTTAAGAAGACAATCTTCTTCTCTAGAGTGCTGCTTAAATTGGCGTTCTCTATACAATAACAGAAGCATCAGTAAAGCATATATACTAATAAACCAGAACTCTGGATATACAAAACGGGTAAAACTCTGAATGTACAAAATGGTCTAGAAGCAACATGTTTATTTCGGAAAGAGAAAATAAAAGTGCAGCATTGTGATGTATGAATCAAAATGTTTTGCTTTTTCTGAATCTACTAATAGCAACTATTACTGTGGACGCGCTGCAAAATTCGATTTCGATGGCAGAAGTAAAGCAAGCCACGACGATACACGGAGACGGCAGATTCGGGAGGACAAGTTGAAGCGTTTCCACAACAAACCAGCACGCAGCCGACGAACAAAAGCAACCGCAAGCTTTCTGCAGAAATTAACCAGACAGATAAGATCAGGAAGTTAATGAACTTTAGTAAAGGTAGTACTCTAGGAATATTACTCACAATCTCTTGCAGCAATGATGAACATGAAAGCGATTCATTTGTCAATACCAGCGTTAGCAAGGTCTGGTATATCTACCACAGAAAATGAGAAATCCTACAAAATGGGAATCATACGCTTTCCGACATAATCATACTACACGGGCACATCAGGGAAAATTCCAACTTAAATATGAGGTGGCATTTCACACCGGCTGTATGCCAATTAAGTTCTATCTTCATATATTCAGTAGGTTCATATGAATCACATTATTCACTATATTTAGAATTTCATCCTACACAATGAGCACCTAATATGTTGACAACTTTCTATATCACCCGCAAACAAGAGATCCATGGGATGCAATATCTCTACTACTATATATACCAGTCTAGGGGCAATAGAAGCATGTCCATTGATATCACCAATACAAAAACTCCGCTCCAGACAGACTGATGCAATGCACCAGCACAAAAGATTCAGAGAACAATCATATCACGCATGCTAACCAAGGCATCCACAAATCACAAAACAGTAATAATAAGAACAAGATTTACTTATATTCCATTGCAATCAGATTTTATTTTCATGGGGAGCAACATCTGGTGGATGTTGGGCAACAATAGTATTAGAGAAAGGGATGAGTGTCTCAATAGTGCTCCAACAAAATGCAATTACAGAAATAGTGATTTTGAGTTTTTTAGTCTATGAATAGCCCTGACAGGTTTTCCTTGCCATGAGAGCACTTGACAAAAATTCGCTCGGCACCAGGATGAGTGTCTCAATAGTGGTCCAAAGTATTAGAGAAAGGGATGAGTGTCTCAATAGTTCTCCAACAAAATACAATTACAGAAATAAACTCATGGTTTGCGTCGAGCAGCTCGGGCAACATCAGCTTCAAAGTTCAAACTGTGAAGGGCTAACATACTCATACAGTATAAAGAATTTCAGGTTAAGTACAGTGATATGGCTACATAGAGCCAAAAGGTCTAGACTGACCTTCTTTGTCGAGTTACTTTATCAGCCATTGAATTTCATTGACACATATCCAACGAAAGACTATAACTTACCACTGTGCCGCAGCGATGACAATAGAATCCAAATTCCTTTATGTAGCTACCCAGTAACCTCTAGAAAGTTTTCACTATCAATGTTAATAACAAAATAATATGTGTGCTGGCTGAAATGAGAAGCCGCATAATGTGCTGGCTGAAATGAGAAGCCGCAGAACAGAGAACAAGGAAAAAGAACTTTTCCACCAACATAGTAGCCAATATCAGTGCCCTCTGGTAAAACACCTGTCGGTGTTTCGTATGATCGGCAAGTGAATTTGTAGGTGTAGGGGGTCACGCGTTCCCTCTCCTTGAATGGTTAGACGCAGGGAGTCCAAGATTTATACTGGTTCGGGCCGAATATCCCTACGTCCAGTTCGCGGTGGTGGCGTTTGTGTTGCTATAGAGGTGCAGCAGGCCGCACGGGGTTACAAGCGAGAGCTCAAGATAGGCCTTGAGCGCCCGTCCGAGTGAGAGAAGTGAGGGGTCGGAGGCTCGGGAGCTAGGAGCGTTCGCCTGAGTCAAATGATGGACTCAATCACGAAGTGTGGGTTGGTTATCAGCTGGAGAGAGCTGCCCTTCCCGGAGGGCCCTGCCTCCCTTTATATAGGCGGAGAGGGCAGGTTACACGGGAGTTTAGGAAAAGGGTGAGGGTATGCAGCGTCCGGGAGTCGCGGTCTTGACCTTAGTGGTAGACAGTTCTGTTGCCCCACGTCGGTCGATGAGACACAATGGATAGTACTCCGTTGGGAAGGTCTTGCGCTTTGCCCTCTGGGCTGTCGAGACGGAGGCGGTGCGAAGGCAGTGCTTGACTCGGGCGGCCCGGCCGACCGCCTAGGAAGAACCTCCTATCCCATCATAGCCATCATGTCCGTGGGGCAGGCGGCCAGCTTCCCGTCATCTGCCGACGTGGCGAGGTCACTAGGTCGAAGCTCGTTGGGGCTCTGCTGAGGCCAGTCGAACCTGCGGAGGCGTCAGACTCTGATGCAGGTCGGAGCTGTGGGAGCCGGACTGGGTCGGTCGGGCCAGCGTGGAGTCTTGGGACGGGTCGGGTCGAACTGCGGGGCACCGGACCCAGAGCCTGGTCGGAGTCTTCTCGGTGGGCTGGATTGAGGCCGGAGATCTTTCAGGACCCGACGAAGCATTCGGTTGAGGTTGGGCCCAGGATGGCCCATTGGGAATTCCGGCCAACGTTTGGCGATAATCCCATCTGCGAGGGACGGCGACTTGGGCAGCGCTTCCTTCGATGCTCTGCGTCGTTGCCGACCGCATCGCCATGTCCGAATGGCAGAGAGAGAAGCGATCTTGAAATAGATGTATGCTTTGCTGTGGGGTACCCCTGGTACGAGTATTCGTCAGGAGCCCCCGGGGCCGTTCGGGAACACGTGCGTTCCTGAATGGCCCGGTACCTTTGACAGCGCGATCTTCTTGGTGGACATGGTGGTGCCGCAGCTTCCGACGCCCGTATTTATTGGAGCCTGTTCGGCTATTGTGCCTCCAGCATATAAGGGCAGTATGGTCACAGGTATTTGGGGCAGTCACCTGCTGCTCAAATCCCTGCTGCTCCGTACTCCTTAGCCTCCCCTGGACTTCGGATGGCCGAGTTGACGCTCAACTTCGGAGATGAGGCGCCGCCGATGCCTACGGAAGAGGAAGCCCTTCTGGCGAAGCTATGGGGCGACTTCGACCTCGCCATGGCTGAGTGGGCCGAGTAGGACGCCGCCGCCCGTGACGCCGCCGTCGTGGATGCGCTGATTGATGTCGTCCCGAGGCTTCGCAGGGTGAGGGATGCTCTCATTGAGGCGGTCGGGCGCGCGCGCGGTGCTTAGACTCACGCCTCGTCTCAATGGCTTGACTGTAGTGCCGCAAGTAGCAACCATGTGTAACTTGTGTGCCATATGAATGCCGTCGGACTTTGGTTGTTGGTTGGGTCCGACCGACCTGGTCGGCCATCTTGGCCCGGTGCGCGCGAGTGCACCCGGTGGGTGTAGCCCCCGAGCCCCCGAGCGGGTCGTAGAGCTGGTCGGGGGGTTACCTGGATCGGTGAAGATTGATCGGGTGAGGCGAGTGGACTCGTTCGGTCGAACCCTCCGACATGCTTGTTCAATTCGGGCGGCGAAGTCCGACCAACTTGATCGGTAAGACCCGACTGACTGGAGTTAGTCAGCTTTGAGCCTCCAAATGGATCGGAAGGTAGCCTTGGTCGGCGGGATCCGGCCGAGTCGGTCGACCGGACCCGTCCGAGTGCGCGCGAGCGCATCCGGTGGATGTAGCCCCCGGGCAGGTTGGAGAGCTGGCCAGGGGGTTTCTTTGGTCGGAACGCTGATTTTACGTCTCATCCGGACGTGGTACCAGTCGGCAGGGATGCCCGAGCGCTCGTTTTACGCCGTAGCTAGACGCGGCCTCGCGTGCAGGAATTAAATGCGAAGGGGAATGATTGGGAGAGATACGTCTCACCAGCGGCGCGACGTGGCGGCCTGACGTGATGGGCGGTGCTTCAACCGAAGCGATGTCCGCTTGACCAACGTCCGATCGGTCGACGCTTGTCCGGCTGGTGCATGTAGACCCAGTGCGCAGAGTGCTTGGGCATGCTCCTGCCTCTGCAATTGGCGCCTCTTTGCCTTCGCTTTTCCGCTTCTAGAATCTGGTGGCACAGATGCGTTCCCGACCGAGCCGTGGTCGCATACTGCCTGACACTTCCTTCTACCGCAAAAGCACTTGTTTTGAGACCGTAGCCGCCAGGGCGTAGGCCGTAATACTTGGGTCGAAAGGGTTATCGCCTGGGGGAACCACATGGCCAGTCGGGTTGCCAACCCGCGTAAGCGTGTGAACTTGTAGCCCCCGAGCGGTGCGTGGCGACCAAGCTTGTGGTCGGCACACAGCGCATGAACTCGGGGGTGGGGGGTGAATCACCTTAACTTTTGCTCCTCATGTTGGAGACGTTGTGGCCATTGGGACCCATCACTTGGCTGTCCACCAGGGTGGCGAGGTAACGGGCTTCTCGCGATTTTGGGGCGCGCGCAGTTCGCGAACCTTTTGCCGTGTCGTCGGCGGCCGATCGGCCAGAGGCGGCGAAGAGCAGCAGCTGCTCTGCGGCGAGTCCTTCCGCCCCTATTTGTCGCGCCGCATTTTAATGCGAAGTGGAGGGAGTGGAGAGAATGCGTCCCGTAATGCAGGATGTGGAGTTAATCGCGCGCGGCGCCTTCTGGCCGGCGGCGCCGCTTAGGCGCTCCGTCCGCCTCTGCATATATATAGCGAGGGCATGAGGCGGGCACGCCCGGCCGATTGTCTTCGCTTGCTTGTCGTTCCGCGCTCTCCTTTGACACAAAAGGGGGCGGCTCTTGCACTTTGGATCGACGAATGGCGAGCGGCGGCGACGATCGGAGAGCCAAAAGGGGCGACAGCGAGACCCGGAGTTCGGACCCAAGAGGCCCGTCTTTGGCTGGGTCCTCGCCACCGCCTCGAAGCGAGTCACTCTGCCCTCGTTGATCTTCCGCATCAGGAACCCTCTTGCGGAGTGAGTCCCTCTCGCTTGGTCTTGGTACGGCTTTGACCTTGTCTTATTGTCGCTGAGCTGTTTCTTTTTTCTCTCAGTGCTTCTAGTTCGGGCTCGTGCCAACAATCCGCGACGCCGCCGACGGCCGCCGCGGTGGGGGAGGCGGATGTTGCCCGAGCGGCCTCCAACGCCCTCCTGTTTGCTGCGGGTGGCCCTCCCGGGCGGGGTGGCCGGGCGGCGGATCTGGCGACCACGCTGACGAGGCTGAAGGCCTCCTTCGACGTCCAGGCCGCAAGGGCCGCTTCCCACGAGGCGGATGCGCTGTGGTAGCGGGCCCAATGTCGGGCCACGGAGGAGGAGCTCTCCAAGACGCGCGAGGAGATTTTGGCGCTACGGGCTCGGGCCGAAGTGGCCGAGGAGGAGCTCACGAAAACGCACGAGGAGGTGGCGCCACTGCGGGCTCGGGCCATGGACCTCGGGGAGGAGCTGGCCAGGCTGCACGCGGAGCGCTAGACCTCGTGCGAGAACCTTCTATCAAGCTCCTTGACCTTTGAGAGCATGGGCGGGGCACTCGAGCCAGGAGTCTTGGTGAACCATCCTTTGGAGGATCTTGCGTCATGATTCGCCTTGACCTCTCCCGGTGGCGGGCGATACTGGCCGACCTTCCGCGCCTTGCGTGGCGCTCACCGAGAGGCGGAGAGTTGTTGTCGGCGTGGCGGAATCGTCTTGGCGGTGGGCGGCCGCGCCTCCCTTAATCAATGGCGGCCATCGCCGGATCGATCGGCGGACGCGAACAAGGTGCAGGCACGAAAGCGAACGGCGGAGGCGGTGGCGGGGCTTGGCGCGATCGTGGCGTGGCGGCGGCAGCTCCGCTATCGATGATGACCGCCGGATGATCCTCGGTGGCGGTTCCGCTTTTGTTTTTGTAGGATGCAGTGCATGTATATTCCATGTTGTGAACCTTGGGGGCTTCGCTTGATATTTTGCATTTCTCGTGACATGAGCGTTCGTCGAGCAACCGTAGCCCTTGAGGATCGCTGGGATTTTTAGGGCGTAGGTTGCAGCGTTAACGCTTCGAGGAAAATGCAAGAATAGCAAGGGATTCCGCCACCCGAAGACGTGTCCCGGATCGGTCACGGATCGCATCGTGTGGGTACTTCCTTCTTTCGCAAAGTGCTACTTAGAATCAGCACGTAGGGCGAGGGCGTAAGTAGCATTTGGGTCAATTGGGTTACTGCTTCGCGAGGATCAATGGCGATTAGTCTTATTGTCTTAAGTAGATATCTGAAGGAAGCCCGGGCCATGCGTGAGGACCAGGGTGCAGTCGGCACGCATTGCCCCGAGCCCGGGGAATTCGATGGGAACGCGAGGATAAAGATGAAATTTAAGGGTAGAACCTCCTTAACTTCTCAATATTCCAGGCGTTGGATACAATGTTTCCATCGGCGTCTTTGAGTCGAAAAGTACCGCGTTGGAGGACTTCCACAATGGTGAATGGCCCCTCCCACGGAGGGGTCAGCTTGTGTCTGCCGACGTTGGATTGAACCTGACGCAGGACCAGGTCGCCAATGTTGAAGGACCTTCCGTGGACCTGACGACCATGGTAGCGTCACAGCGTCTGCTGGTACTTGGCCGACCGCAGAACGGCCACGTCGCGCGCCTCGTCGAGTTGGTCGATGGCGTCTTGTTCCGCGCTGAGCCCTTGCATCTCGGTGAAGGCTTGCAGTCTTGGGGCGCCGTACTGTGTCGGTTAGCGGGGCAACCGGCGCGAACACGGGAAGAACGGTGTAAACCCGGTCGTCGGGTTGGTGTAGTCCGCGAGCTCGAGCGGACGGAGGGCTCTCGCGCCCATCGCCCGCAATTTCTTGATCGGTGAAGATTCGTTATAAGCCCTTGGAGGATCATGCCGTTCACCCGCTCGACCTGGCCGTTGGTCCTCAGGTGGGCCACAGCTACCCAGTCGACGCGGATGTTGAAGTCGTCGTAGAACTCAAGGAACTCCTTCCCCGTGAACTGCGTTCCGTTATCGGTGATGATGGAGTTCGGGACTCCAAACCGATAAGCGATGTCGCGGAAGAAGTTTTCCTTTGCACGAAGTGATGGTGGCGGCCGCAGCTTCTATCCACTTGGTGAACTTGTCCACCGACGACCCAGTGAGTCAAGCCTCGGCGCTTTTTGAAGGCCCCGACCAGATCGAGTCCCCAAACGGCGAATGGCGGTGATGGGGATCATCGCAAGGCTTGTCTTGGGAGATCGTCTCAAGACAAAAAGCAGCACCTTCGCAGTCGCACAATTTACTCGGCATCGGCCATGGCGGTTAATAATAAAAGCCTTGGCGAAGGCTTTCCCACGAGGAACGCGGCGCGGCATGGTGGCCGCAGATCCGGCGTGGGCGTCGGCGAGAAGCTGCTTCTCTTGGTCGCCGGAGCGCGCGACGGAGGATCCGGAGAACTCCTCTTGTAGAGATCTCGTTCGACTAGGACGAAGGACTTCGCCTGCCGAGCGAGGCGTCGGGCCTCGGTTGGGTCGGCGGGGAGTGATCCGTCCGTCAACCGGTCGACGAAGGGCTTTCTCGATCGACTTCGCCACGAGCACGCCGTGGCTCGACGAAAAGGTCCGCGTCGACCGCCCGGTGATAAAGCGGATGCACCTGGCTGCTCGGTCGGTGGGTCCAGTCGAACGGAGGGCTCACGGAGGTCGGAGACGAAGATCCCGAATGGGATCGGTCCCCTGCTGGAGGCAAGGTTGGCCAGGTAGTCGGCTTCTCCGTTGTAGCGTCGGTAGCTATGATGAAGCTCGAAACCTTTGAACCTTTCTTCGAGTTTGCGTACCTCCCGGCAGTATGCCGCCATGCGGGCGTCACGAGGCTCTGAAGCCTTCATGACTTGGTCGACGACAAGCTTGGAGTCGCCATGCACGTAGAGTCGACGCGCGCCGAGGTCTGTAGCGATCCGGAGACCGTTGACGAGTGCTTCGTATTCGGCGACATTGTTGGTTGCGTCGAAGAGTAATCGGATGGCGTACTGGAGTTTATTCCCGAGCGGGGAAACAAGGACGACCCCAACACCCGCTCCATTTTTGGTGTAAGACCCGTCGAAGTACATCGTCCAGTACTCAGGGTCTTCGAGCACCGGTGGCGCCTGGGTTTCGGTCCATTCGGCGATGAAGTCGGCCAAGACCTGCGACTTGATCACCGTCCGGGGGACGTATGATATGTCGTGTCCGTTGAGTTCGAGTGCCCACTTGGCGATTCTTCCAGAGGCATCGCGGTAGCGGACGATCTCTCCGAGCGGTGAAGAAGTCACCACAGAGACGGGGTGCCGGCCGAAGTAGTGGACCAACTTCCGCATCGTGATGAGCACCGCATAGAGCAGCTTCTGCACCTGCGGGTACCGGGCCTTGGACTCGGAGAGCACTTCATTGATGAAGTACACGGGTCGCTGCACTTTGAGCACATGGCCTTCTTCGGCTCGCTCCACGACGAGCGCCGCGCTAACGACCTGGGTCGTGGCGGCGATGTAGAGGAGGAGCGGCTCCTCCGGCGCCTGGGCGACCAAAGACCGGAGGTGAAGTCGAGAATGCCTTGATCGGTTGAGGGCTTCACGGGCTTCTGCGTCGGTGAAGTGATCGGACTTCTGGCGGCTTGTAGAGCGGCATTCGCGTTCGCCGAGGCGAGACACGAAAGCAGCTCAAAGTCGCAAGGCATCCGTCGACCTCTGGACTCCTTTTAGGTCGCTGATTGGTCCCATCTTCATGATCGCGGAGATCTTCTCGCGGTTGGCTTCGATGCCACGCTCGGAGATGATGAAGCCGAGTAGCTTTCCCTTGGGGACCCCGAAGACGCACTTCTCGGGGTTGAGCTTAATGTGAAACCGCCGGAGGTTCGCAAAAGTCTCCTCTAAGTCGGCGACGAGGTCGTCGGCCTTCCTAGTTTTAACGACGATGTCGTCGACGTACGCCTCGATGTTACGGCCTATTTGGTCACTGAAGCACATTTGCATACATCGCTGGTATGTAGCACCCGCGTTCTTCAGACCAAACAGCATTGTTACGTAACAAAACGAGCCGAACGGAATGATGAAAGACGTCGCGAACTGGTCGGACTCTTTCATTGCTATCTGGTGATAGCCCGAGTAGGCGTCCAGAAAGGACAGGGACTCGCACCCCGCAATGGAGTCGACGACTTGGTCGATGCGAGGCAATGGAAAAGGGTCCTTGGGACATGCCTTGTTCAGGCCCGTATAATCAACACACATTCTCCATTGCCCGGATTTCTTCTTTACAAGCACAGGGTTGGCTAGCCACTCGGGGTGGCGTACCTCTTTTATAAACCCTGCGGCCAGAAGCTTGACGATCTCCCCTCCTATGACCTTGCGCTTCTCCTCGTCGAAGCGGCGCAAGCGCTGGACGACTGGCCTTGAGCCGGGTCGGATGTTCAAGGAGTGCTCAGTGACCTCCCTCGGGATGCCTGGCATGTCAGAGGGCTTCCGTGCGAAGACATCCCGATTGGCGCGGAGGAAGTCGACGAGCGCGCCTTCCTATTTGGCGGGGAGCGTGGCTCCGACGCGCATGGTCTTGGCCAGGTTCTCGGGATCGACCACGACCTCCTTCGTATCCTCGGCGGACTTGAAGGATCCCGGCACCGACTTGTTGGAGTCGGGGGCGGACTTAGAGGTTTCCCTCCGGAGGCTCTCGAGCACGATGGACGCAATGAGTGTCGACACCGGCCGCAAGCTATGCGCGCCGCGATTGTAGGCGAAGCTGAAAGGATCTTGACTACGGTGATAACTCCCCGCGGCCCTGGCATCTTCAGCTTAAGGTAGGTGTAGTTGGGGACCGCCATGAACTTGGCGTAGCATGGCCTTCCCATGATGGCGTGGTAGGAGCCAAGGAACCCCACAACCTCGAAGACCAGGGTCTCGGTGCGGAAGTTGTCCGAGCTCCCGAAGGTGACGGGCAGGTCGATCTGCCCGAGTGGGTAAGCCTGTTGGCCTGGGACGACGCCGTGGAAGGGCGCCTTGCTTGGTCGGAGACACGAGCGAGGGATCCCCATGGCGTCGAAAGTATCAACATATAGGATGTTGAGACTACTGCCGCCGTCCATAAGCACCTTAGACAGGCGCTTTGTGCCCACAACGGGGGCCACAACCAGGGGATATATCCCCGGGTGCGGGATGTGGTCGGGGTGGTCGGCCCGATCGAACGTGATCGGCGACTCCGACCACCGGAGGTACTTGGGCGCGGTGGGAGCCGCCGCGTGTACCTCGCGGAGGGCAAGCTTCTGCTGCAGTCTGTCAGCGTAGCTTGCCGGCCCGCTGAAAATCATGAGGTAGTCGTCGGGTTCAGGGAACTCAGCGTCCGCTCCCTTCTCCCCGGCATCAGGTGTCGGGTCCTGCTTCTTTCCTTTGCTCCGCGTGGGGGCTCCGGAAATGAAGCGCTTGGTCTCGCGATCCACTGTGCTTGTGCTGATGGGGTACCGTGATGCGGACACCGGCCGTCCATCACCGCTGAAGTGTTCGCCGCTTCTGCGCGTACTGCTGCTAGCGGTGGTCGGCGACCACGACCACGTGGCCTTCATGGCCCTGCTTCCCCTTCCGTTTCCGTTTGTCGGAGCGGTCGGAAGGGGCGCCGGCCTCGGCACCGGACTCGCGCTTATCCTTCCCTTTGTCGAAGATGGCCCCCACGGCCTCCTCGCCGGAGGCGTGGGTGGTGGCGATGTCCAGGAGCTCTTTGGTGGTTCGGGGCTTGGCGCAGCCCAGTTTGTAAACCAGGGTTTTGGATGTGGTGCCATAGATGAACGCCCCGACGACATCGGCGTCGCATATATCTGGGAGCTCATTGCATTGCTGGGAGAAGCACCGGATGTAGTCCCGGAGCATCTCCCCTGGCTGCTGTTTGCAGCCTTTCAAGTCCCAGGAGTTTCCAGGGCGCTTGTAAGTGCCCTAGAAGTTGCCGACGAAGAGGTTCTTCAGGTCGCCCCAACTCCTGATGGTGTTTGTGGGCAGGTACTCAAGCCAGGCTCGAGCTGGGTCCGCGAGATAAATGGGGAGGTACTGAATGATAAAGAGATCATCAGTAGCTCCCGACCCAAGATGCAAGCGATAATCTTCTAGCAGAGACATCGGGTTTGTCGCCCTGATGTACTTAGCGATGTTGATGGCCTGCTGAACAAGGCAGGAAATCAGCGTGGCGAATCTCTCCGCCAAACGCCCGAGGCCGGCGGGGGGGGCAGGGCATGCCAGCCACGGCCATTGCCGACAATCCGCGATCGGGCCGCCTCATCGATCATCCTCCTACGCGCCTCGATGGTGTCGCGGACGTCGCGACTGTCTCCCAGGCGTCGGCGCACCGGAGTGCGCGAGGCCTGGGGCCGCTCAAGGAGCGACGCCGTCTTTGCTGGACCTCGCTGGTCCCGCGGAGTGGCACGACATGGGTGGCTTGAGGAGGCCCCCGAGTGATGGGAGCCGGAAGCTTGGGCGTGATGCATGGCAGCACGCTCCACCAACCCCCGGAGGTTCTGGTACTTGAGCTTAGCCTCCGGGTCCTCTGGCTTGGGAATGCCACGAAGCAGTATCGCTGCTGCGGTGATATTTTGGCTGGCGTGGGGGAAGAACGGGAGACCTTCGGATTCCTCGGCAAGCTGGCGTTGAACCTCACACGCGCGCGCGCACGCGCCAGGCACGTATGAGGGCTCAGGCTGGCGCCGCCCTAGGTCGGTCTGGAGCTCATCCAGCTGGGCCTTTTGAGCCTCCAGTTGCTTTCATGGCGCTATTGGAGCTCGGTCGAGCTCGAGGTCTGCTCCGCCGCTGCGTCGCCGCTGGCCGCCAGCGGCGGTTGTCGGGGAGTTCTGGGAGTTCCGAAAGTCGCTGTTTCGCCATGTTGCACTCGCGAGAGCACAACGTGTCGGGAATACATGTCGCGTCGGAACTAGAGTCGCTGCTGGAGGAGACCTCCAACAGTTTGTGGACGGAGGCTGGCGCGTAGCTAGCCACCACTACGAGCCGTGAGCTTGCGGGGGGCGCTATTGCCGTCGACGCAAGCCCACGGATGCCGCCACTAGGAGTGGCGCAGTGCTGAACGGGTTCTGGTGTCGAGGTCCGCGCAGGGGCCCCAAGCCGAAGGTCGCCAAAGATGTCGGCGATGGAGTCCAGGCTCCTGGAGGGAGCCTGGGCCTGGAGGGTGGCGGGGACGAGCATGAGCTCACCCGCCGGAGTGGCGACGAAATTGAGGGAGCCGAAGCGGATCCGACCCCTTGACGCAGACGCACCGTCATTGGTGAGGAAAGCCATCAAGGAGGCAAGCGGGAATCCGGAGATGATAATGACGTACGGAGCCCCTACCTGGCGCGCCAACTGTTGGTGTTTTGTATGACCAGCAAGTGAATTTGTAGGTGTAGGGGGTCGCGCGTTCCCTCTCCTTGAATGGTTAGACGCAGGGAGTCCAAGATTTATACTGGTTCGGACCGAATATCCCTACGTCCAGTTCGCAGTGGTGGCGTTTGTATTGCTATAGAGGTGCAGCAGGTCGCACGGGGTTACAAGCGAGGGCTCAAGACAGGCCTTGAGCGCCCGTCCGAGTGAGAGGAGCGAGAGGTCGGAGGCTCGGGAGCTAGGAGCATTCGCCTGAGTTTGATGATGGACTCAATAGCAAAATGTGGGTTGGTTATCAGCTGGAGAGAGCTGCCCTTCCCGGAGGGCCCTGCCTCCCTTTATATAGACGGAGGGCGCAGGTTACACGGGAGTTTAGGAAAAGGGTGAGGTATCTGGCGTCCGGAGTCCGGTCTTGACCTTAGTGGTGACAGTTCTGTTTGCCCCACGTCGGGTCAGTAGACACAATGGATAGTGCTCCGTTGGGAAGGTGCGCGCCTGCCCTCTGGGCCTGTTAGACGGAGACGGTGCGAAGAGACAGGTGCTTGACTCGGGTGGCCCGCTGATCGCCTAGGGAAGGAACCTCCTATCCCATCATAGCCATCATGTCTGTGGGGCAGGCGGCCAGCTTCCCGTCGTCTGCCGACGTGGCGAGGTCGCTGGGTCGAAGCTCGTTGGGGCTCTGCCGAGGCCAGTCGAACTGCGGAGGCGTCGGGCTCGGGTGCAGGTCGGAGCTGCATGGAGGCGCGGACCCGGTCAGGTCGAGCTCATGGAGGTGCCGGACCGGTCGGGTCTGAACTCTTGGGGCACCGGACCGAACTGGTCGGAGTCTTCTCGGTGGGCTGGATTGAGGCCGGAGTTCTTTCGGGACCCGCCGAAGCATTCGGTTGAGGTTGGGCCCAGGATGGCCTATTGGGAATTCCGGCCAACGTTTGTCGATAATCCCATCTACGAGGGACGGCGACTTGGGCAGCGCTTCCTTCGATGCTCTGCGTCATTGTCGACCGCGTCGCCATGTCCGAATGGCAAAGAGAGAAGCGATCTTGAAATAGATGTATGCTTTGTTGTGGGGTACCCCTGGTACGAGTATTCGTCAACACCACTCATGAAAACCAACTTATGCAACCCCTTGTCCCTATCTGATATAAAACAGAAAGAGAGCATATCAATAAAATGTGGAAAACTCGAGGAGAAAGGAAGCTAAATCTTAAATCAACCGCACCTACTTTCTTGTAAGCCTTGATGCACTTGCAGTCTTCGCTCCTATGGATGCATCTTTAGATCCCCTAGCAGATGAAGTAGGGCTCCGTCAAATTTTTGGTGACCTAAACAACAATAGGGCAAGGGACCAATGGTTTAGCGAGACAGCACATAACAGTAGAGACATATCTCTATATGAAAATTTTCTGACACCAACAAAAACTGGAATGACCACAGCATGGCTAGATGCATATTACTCCAGAGATACCTGGTACTATCCTGAGCTCCTTGGACTCAAGATATGAATCGCATAGCTAAGCAAATTTCAGTAGCAAGAGTTTCGAATGAACTGAAATATAAAATACTAATCAAAATTAGAGCATTAAATGAAACAAAGCTTGATGCAAATGGGAGCAAAAACAACTCACTTTTGCAAGTTTGGTGGTGAACATACTCTTCCGAGGTCTTTGGGCCTATTATGTTCTATCGCAGATTCTAACATGTCAAAGGAAGCATTTGCGCATGCCCTCAATATATTATGCAGATTATTTCCATTTTCTAGGAAAATGTAATTGGATGGGTGCTCTTTAGTACTCCTGGCATGCACCTCAAAATAATAAGGTGAAACAACATGCAACACATGGTAGATTGGTTGGATTTTGTTAGTTTGCATGCCAAATTGGTGTTATTGTAGAAGGGAGGAACTAACGTTTCAGCCTTTGCATGAAGAACAAGTGCATAATATGCTGATACGTTTGATGACTCCACGAAGTATGGCACGCTGAAATAAGACCAGAAACACATTCCTAGTCAAAATTACAGCACTACGCGGCAATTTTACTACACGGTATAATTAGGTAACCAAATCAAAAGAGGCTGATACAGTAGTAATAAAACGATTCTTCTTTTATGGTTGAAGAGAATTATATACGAATGTGATGCTCAATTTTGTACAGCCCGCTCCAACATTCCATTTCTTTTTCTTTAACTAAAATGCAGGTGGCGTCCGAACTGTATCGAATCCTACCCTAAGAAGTATATGTGCCTTAAAAAAATGTCCAGTATCATAATTTATTTCACTTGCTGTGCCTGATTTATGAAGAAGGTATAGAAGGGAGGGAGACAAGCACCGCAGTACCTTTCCTTTTCTCATGATGTACCTGACGGGCTAGCCTTTGAGCAAGCCCGTGGCGAGGAGCTCCTTAAGGCTCTTGGGGATCTTATTATTTAAGGAGATCTTCATGGACATCTTGAGCTCCATGTTCTTGTTGCTGCTAGGGGAAGCTGAAGAAGAATTGCTAGCGTTGTTGGTACCTGAACGGTCATCGGCGGTGGTGGCAGCTCGCCCCTTTTGGTCGTTGAGCAGTAGTGACCTCGTGAAGCGCCACCGCATTATCCCAACTCCTCCTCTAGGCTGGTGTCGGTCCTTCTCCTGCTCCTCCTGTTTGGGTTTGAGCTTGCGCTTGAGTTGAGGAGTCGGAGGGAGCTTGAGAAGCATGGAGCGCGTGATCCTCTTGGGTGATGACTGGGGCGGGATGAAGAATTCCTCCTCCTCGATCTTGAGCTCGCGCCGTTCCCACCTAGACCTATTAGAGTGAAGGAAGTTGCAAGGGTTCCGTGGTCATGGATTAGGGATGCTTGTTGGGGAGAGAACAGGATAAGACAAGGCTGATCTAAGGCGGCCAGGGCTCGCTCCATGGCGCGGCAAGCTCGAGGGCTCCGCCGAGCGATCGAGGCCCGATCTCGTGGCCCTGCAAGCGGAGGAGGAGCGGCGGAGGAGATGGAAGGGGGGAGGAGCGGCAACGCGGCACGACTGAGGAGATTGGGATTCTTCGTCTGACCAAAGTGAGAGCGAGCGAGAGGCGGCACCATCTGCGTGAGCTTAGCAGTGAGGGAGACGCGAATGCCCCGCTAGGGTTTTGGTCCAGGCGTGGGAGGATCAATCTGGGCCGTTCGCTGAGATCCGCGCGATCCGGTGGTGGCGCAAGATCCGGGAGCGTAGGATTCCGATCGGACAGTCGCGACGCGAGATATGTACGGGGCACGCTAGGAGGCCGGGGATTCTTCCACGCTTAATAGATAAGATATTCTTATACAGAGTAGTTATTATTCGTTGGAGTAAGACTATTCTACTCTGTGCCCTTTGGGTCTTCTCTCCATCTCTCACCTGAGTCTTCTCTCCTACACCCAGACGCACTCACGAATTGCACAACTGGCTAGTCGACCCGAGCCATGTGCCTCCTGAAACGCGCCTGCCATGCAATTCGTTAGAGCAAGCCTAACCCATCCCCTAAACCTCCCCTATCTTAAATTATAAGGAGAATTAAAAAAATATGAGCTCCAACCTAACCCTTATAAGAGCAACTCCAACCCAAACCCTTATATTTCCCCCCTAAATCACTCATTTAGGGGTGGTGTAAAAATTAGGGAGAGAATTGAAAAAGCATTTTCCCAATTTTTCAAAATTAGGGCACCCTATATCAAATTTGTCTCCAACCCACACTCCCTATTACTTACCCTTATTATTTATCTAAACATTATTATTACTTTGCACCCATAAATTATTTACTAAAAATAGAAATAATGAATAAAAAATGTTCAAGAAAATAGTAGGGGGGAAGGAGAAAGCCCCTAGATGTAGGGGTGAGAAGAGGTCTCCCTAAAATAGGGGTTTCTTATAAGGGTTGGGTTGGAGCTCATATTTTTCTAATTTTTCTTATAATTTAGGATAGGGGAAGGTTTAGGGGGGTGGGTTGGGTTTGCCCTAAGGAACCTTTATTCTAGAGAGACCCCTTCTCACCCCTATATCTAGAGGCTTTCTCCTTCCCCCCTACTATTTTCTTCAATATTTTTTTATTCGTTATTTCTATTTTTAGTAAATAATTCATGGGTGCAAAGTAATAATAATATTTAGATAAATAATAAGGGTGAGTAATAGGGAGTGTGGTTTAGAGACAAATTTGATATAGGGTGCCTCTAATTTCTACACCACCCCTAAATGAGTGATTTAGGGGAAAATATAAGGGTTTGGATTGGAGTTGCTCTTAGTTCGTGCTCCCTGTCACAACAGAAAAACACTTCCAAAAAATTATAAAATAAAATAAAATCCAGAGCGATTCAGATACTGTGCTACACGTCTACATGTTCATGTAAATTAAGTATCAATACACTAGTGCATGCATGTTCTGTTAACTTAATGCTTAAACGAGATGCATTTATAAACGTTCAGTGGCAAATCATCTCCGGTCCTTGTGACGTTACCAATACAGGTATTTTACATACACCATCTCATTCAAAATGTTGGCACCTTTAGTTGATATCCATTATGTAAGTGTAGTAGAACATATACAACCAGAAATACTGCAATTTATTTGTTCATTTACTGCACTTTTATTAATCGTTTACCATCATCCGTTTACTGCACTTTTATTGATTGTATACTCCACTTTTTTAGTACGGACGAGAAAAAATGGGTTGAGTGTAAACTTTGAAGGATGATATTTTGCGGCACAATTATCTAATTTGCTACCGGTTTCCATAGTTTTGTTCATAAGATATAGCTTGCTAAAATGAGAACCATGATGCCTATGTTTTGACTTCATAATTATTCCAATACTACAAAATAAGCGTCAAAAATACTGCGCTTTGGGTGGGAAAATGCTGCAAATTCTGAGCTCGGAAGGGTGCGTGCAAACAGATTCATAGGAGTGCTTTGACCGTGCTTAGTGGTGGGTTTTGACCCAAGGAAAAGGTAGGAAGTAGAATATCTATTCTACACCAATGGAGTAGAATAGCAAATACTATTGTTTATTGTTAATATTCTGTTGTCTTTCTTTCTTCTTTTGTAGTGGTTCGATTTTCTGGCCTTAGGTGGAGAGGATGGATTCATTCTGTTCTGGGCATATCAAGGAACAAACGCTCCTATTTCAAGTTTTCATGTCAGAGAAGCTCTTTTATTACAAAAGGCGTCTTCCTCCTCTTACTACACCTTTGCTCTCAAAGGAATACCAGCAGATGACTGATGTTTTCAGCAAAAAGATAGACACAGTCGTGGCAGAAAGTGTTTCATTGCTTGCACAAGTGGGAAAGGCTAAATCCTTCGCAGCAGGGGGCCTAAAGAAACTTCAAAGTGGTGACAACATGTCCCAGGAGGAAATGAAATATTATCTAGAAAAAATCATTGAATCACTTACTACTGTTGATGGTGAGTGAGTTTGTGACTTGACTGTTGATGATGAGTGAGTTTGTGACTTGATTGGAACATTGCTTAGGCAAATATTGGAAATGTGTCTCGTTGAATGAGTTATCGGCAGCTGACATTAACTTTTTCCTTTCGCCTTTTTCCTTTTGATGGGGATTCATTGATGATGAGTTTGTGATTTGATTGGAACACTAATTATGCAAATATTGGAAATGTGTCTCGTTGAAAGAGTTATCGGCAGCTGACATTCCTTTTGCTTTTTCCTTTTGATAGCAACAGTTCAAATGGCACAAGTTGCAGTGTACCTGAGCATTCAAATCTGAACAATTGAATCTTCACAAAATGATATGACAGTAAGTCACAGGATACAAGCAATACGACATCAGGAACTAGCAATATATAGCATGCAGATGGCTCAAACAGGCAGCAAGGTTCGGAGGTCCTCGGACAATCCTACTGGAATGGTTTCAGCTATAGCAATGCTCAATTTTTTTACCTCATGAGTACACACCTTTATCATACAAAATCATCTCTTGAATAAATACGACCCAAACGAAAACCAACAAAAAAATCTCTATGGCTAACATATTAATCCAACAGTGTACAGATACTGTCACGACGATCACCATAGGTGCTTGCTGAGCTTGGGTACCCGACCCGCGTACCAGACAGCAAACAAGCATTTTGTGACTTCGCTGTGTACAGATTTTGGGTCAGGCACGAGGACTCCTCAATCACCATTTTCCTGATGGCTAGGCCTCTTGAGTTCTCCATTTGAAAGGCTCTCCCTTTGGTGCATCTTTTGGCGTGTTGTCCCCGCTGCTGTCGCCAGGTTCGCTTGGCGGTGTTTCGCCTGATCTTGCTTGGGTTGGAGCTTTGCCACCCCGACACTCCTGGCAACAGAGGGCGACAAAAAGTTAGCATTATCAGTATGTGTAATTTCGAAAAGATTATTTTCTTCAATGAACTACGAAATTATTAGAAGAAAGAACGACTTGGCAGTGTTTGAAGGCTTTTCAGGAGGCAAAGGCTCACATATTTTACATCTTTTCACATTTCTATGTCGTTCTAGCAAACATCATAGGGAGGGCGCAATTAAGTAGCAACAAGTGTCATGTTATCATCGCTGAGAAGACATGTCAATGGCTACCAGCATGTACGCGCGAAATAGCCATAGCATGTGCATCATCATGCATGCTCCGGACGAGGCCGTGCCGGCTAGCTATTCAAATGCTGTCATTTATCACATCGATGTGGACATCCTAACCTCAGTCTCGCATGTCCATGTTCAGCAAATTTTTGCCATTATTTATTGGAGACTAAGGCCTTCATATGCCCACACCCACAGGCGATAACCAAGTTCAGCAAGCGTAAGTGCCGTCAATTCCTCATCTAAAGAGCTACACAACATGTTATAACACTTGGCATCTGGTGCTCTTACTTCAGTTTTAAAGAGCAATTTCAAACAGCAATAACGTATAGACATAGATGGCAGTATTGCACGTCACAAAATGTATCTTCCTCAATGGCAATATGACATCGCCCCCAAACTCCAACCACATTCCAGATAACTAGTACAACAAAGCAACACTTTCGCATTGGTAGATAAAACCAGACAGGCAGTTTACATTTTAAAAAAAAAACCCAGAAAACATACAGTACCAATACTTCACTGTAACACGTTCCATCCACTCAAGCCAGAAAACAAAATGAAAATACAGTTTACTTACCATGGTCCAAACGCTCACAGCCATATTACAAAGTGCAATCGCCCAAAAGAAACCACAGCAACCCTCGTACACCATAGATCCTTTTAGTTACTGCTGGTGCGTCATCCACCGACTGAACTTCTTCCATTTGACCATCAATGCAGATGAATTACCATGAAATCATGTCAGGCAAAAACAAACAAACAAACGAACGATTACAAAGGAAGAAAGAGTTAAACCAATGTAAAACAACACCAAACATTTGGTAATCAGAAGCACACAATCTTACATTCTCATATTCATGAAAAGAAAATCGAAGGAACAACACAAGTTCAAATCCATCTAGCATGACTGAAAATGAGCAAGGTAATTGCACGTGAACAAGATATAGGTAGGACTGAGCATTGAGCTCAGGGTTGCCAAAGACAATCAGGATTTCATAACTTGTACTCTGTCCATTTCACAACATAAGACACAGCAGTATGCAAGACTTCCTAATATGAACCATTCTCTTCTGCCTCTCCACTAACCTTCAGTAGCTCATGTCTGCAGAGGCTTTCCAATCAAGGTCCTTGTCCTTGGTACTTGTCAAGCCGAGCTTCAACAAACAAACAATGCACGTCAGCAAGGACCTCCGCACAAGAAAAACAAAAGATTAAATCACAGGAGCTAATAATTCAGTATTCTTTCACGCCTCGACCTTGGTATCATTTCCATTCTTCAACTTCCTCTTCTCCCTCTTCAACTTCTTCTTCTCCTTCTTCAACTTCCTCTTCAAGTTTAATTCTTGTTCCTCTTCCCCTTCAAGCTATTGTCCTCCACACAGTGTTCATTCTTGCTCATCGAATCACATTCTTCACAACTCAGATCTCTAACAGTACTAACCCTACCGATAGTAGAGAAAAACCAAATGTCACTAATCTGATGAAACAATATTTGCAACAAGAAAAATAAAATATTTATTTATTATTGAGACCATACCCTATAGGCTTCTCTGATTTGTCACTAGGATGAATGCCATTCTCATCAGCATTGCCAGCAGTATTGCAAGCATATTCTTTCTCAAGCATGGTCAAAACGTCTGCTGTATAACCCCGGATTTCCTCACAAACACAATACTTTGCTTCCACGTGAAGGTCCTCTCCGCTCAGCAGGGAATGAGCTTCCTTAGCCTCCTTTGCCATATCCTTCAAAACATAATTGGTGGCAAGACGCTTGTCAACATAAAAAGAATAAATACCAAATTACGCAAGTGGCAGTTTGTTCTGGTAGGGGCAGGCAAATACCACCATGGCGGCAGCGGCGCTGGCGGCATTAGATTCAGTCCCTTTATAAAGCATAAGATTTAAGGCAGACCGCCGGACCTTATTGCCAAAGCTGACCATTTTGTGGTCGCAAAATCACATTCCAATGACTTGCACATCAACTGAGCCTCCATCATGATACACTGAAAACAACCGTTTGCAATTGGTGCAAAAAAAGTTAGCAAACATCAAGAGACAATTACTATTACTAGAATTAGGTAGGCCATGCAGCCCAGGATTACCACCAAGCCCGCAGCTGCAGCTGAAGATTCACCCTCTGACTGGATCATATGTCTTGCACACTCCTTGATCTGCCGGCTCAATTTGAGGTCTTCAAACATTAGAGCAGAACGACACCTCCCGAGAAACTTGTTCTCAGTCTTGATACACTACAAAATATTGATTGTTTTTGCAACGGCGAAATGAAGATAATTAGCAACTGAATTAATGAAACAAGTAGGGCAGGCCAAAGTATCCTTTTGCAGAGGCAGGAGGACCTTACCAGGCTGGCTGCATCACGCAGGACATTATATTCATCAGGAACGCCTTGTCCAATTGGCTCAGACTTGTGCTGGGCACAAAGAGTGGCAACTTGGCCAGCATTGTGGCTGAAATACTCCTCAAGGTATTTCTTGAATTTGTGCCACTGGACACAACGAGAACTGTACGGCACCAACCTTTCCCATCCCCATCGTTCTCAAGAAGTTCTTGACATGAAAATTATAGATCCAAAAAATCACATAAAAGGGGAAGGATGAAGAAGGATCTGACTCATGGGCCAGACTGTCGGAGACCGATCCATCCCTTTTCTATTTGGCAAGGCCAGCAGACTGACGAGTGGGGCTCAGGCCCATGGGCAAAAACATCCTAGCACATAAGCAAATACAGTGAAATGGAGTGAAAAAACGAAAATGGCCTACAAAATGGTGAAAATGTTACCAGCCCAATAAAAAACATCATCACGGAGTTATTTTTACAAATAGGACCAATTTATCGTCATTTCTACGTAGACACCTCAATTGAGTCTCACCCACTCAATTTTCGCAAGAAAAAGAGCGGTGAGGTAAGCCAAAACCCCGACCTCAGCTCCTCAGCCCGCGGCCATTTCTTCCTCTCTTACTTCCCTCCATACTCCTCACAGGGTCTCTCCTCTCCATTCTTGGGGACCTGATTGGAAGGAGGCCCAGGAGGTGTGGCACACAGCCGAGTGGCGACCAAGACTGGGTTTGGGCTGTTGTCTTCTTCGAGCAGGGCCGCTGTTCTTCCTCGACCTCTTTGGAATTCGGATAAGACCGGCTCCAGGAGGTACTGGCCAATCTTCTTTACGTCCCTTTAGGTTCTAGACTTTTCTCTTTGTTAAACTCTAATTCTTGCAGCTTGTGAATGTTTCAGTATGAGCAGATACTCGGAGAAGGAAAAAGGTATGGGTAAGGTACCTCTAGAACCTACCAATGCCGAAAAGAAAAGGAAGCTGCAAGAAGTTGCTGCAGCAGACAAAGATCCTGATGGTCTTCAGATAGGGGAAGTTTGCCTCTCCACGCAATCACGGCACTCTAGGTTCGCAAACTTGTTCAGAGGATGACAGTTCAGAGAAGTGGTCGGTGGAATCAGAGAAGCAATCCTCCAAAGATGGAGATGGGGTGAGAGTGGACATTGTCAAGAAGCAGCGAGAAACCACGAAAGCTCTTAATGGAAATATTGTCTTTTCACTCTGCTTGTACCTCTTCTGCGGTTGACAAGACCAGGTTAATTATTTTGTCATTAGGTGTAGATGAATTTTTCCTCATGGTATTTTTTCATACAAGTATAACTTTATAGGTTTTAGTTGCACAATACTTCTGCTAATGTATAAGTAATGGGGTGTCCACATATTATTTGAGGGGTGGGGTTACTGTGATTTTTGTTAGGATATTTGCAGTACTAAGCCCTTCTCTTGAAGAAATATGTGTATTAGACTCTGATGCATGTTAATACTAAGGATTCAATGCTTAATTGCTTTTGTGTGCGCGTGGAACAGAATCCCTGAGGCTAGTGTACTGTAACGTCATGATTGTGAGGTGCCTTGTTGACCGGGGGAGGGGAGGGGATGGTTTTGATATGATTCTTCTTCTTAGGATATTGGTAGTATTGACTAAGCTCTCCTCTTAGAGTAATATGTGTAATTGACACTCAGGTTAATATCAATAAAGCAATGCTTGTTTTTTTTTTGTGGAATAGAATCCCCGAGTCTAGTATACTATAGGAAGCTTGTCATTGGAGAAGAAGGGTCAGGTGCTATACCGATAATACATGATATATCGTGGATTTGGCAAACGAAGAGATTTAATGCTGACGTAACGCTGGTGTGTGTTGGATCATTTGGTGCATGCCTGTGGCAGTATACAAAACCCAAGAACAAAACTGAAGATGTTGAGAGTATTCATGAGGCTGAAGAGAAAATTGATTTGGAAGTTAGGTAGACTAAGATTGACATTGTTAACTTAACAATGAGATCTTTTGGAATCTTCTTGGCACTTACTTCTTTTTTGTTGTTGTTGCTATTGTCCAGCAAACTCTTTCAATGTTTCCTACAAAGTTTTGCGAATGTAATCCAAAGAATGAGAAATTTATTGCAATTGGTCGTGTAAGACAAGAGGACGGAAGAGGTGAAGTGTATATCGCTGATTGTACCAAACCTGAAGTGAACATTTTGGATAATAGACCATATGAGGTAAAGAGAGATTACCTGATTTGTTCATTTATGATACATTACTACTTATTTTGCTTTTTCAACATAAATATGATTAGTCTGCATTAAAGTTTTTTTAGCCAAATCTACAATTAAGGGATTATGTTATTTTAACATTTCGAGCTGTCTATGTTCATTTAGGGCTTTAAGTGTATTAATTTGACCTCGCTTTCTTGGAGTATGGACGGAATGTATCTTCTCATAACATGCCGACAATCAAAGGGTTTTGTGGTACTTAATTGCAAGAACAAGCCTCGTCCTTAGGTTGCACGCTTTAAGTGTATAGATGATAAAGCTGACTTCGTTGGGATATTCCACCGCAAGATTCCTCAATTTTTCGTAGCTACTTCTGATGGTCATTTGCAGGTAACACAAAATTGATGAACTTTACTGTATATTTGATACTTATTTTGTATCTTTTAGCTTTGACGGCTATTATTTGTTGCGTGTATGTTCAACTCTATAATATAAAAGACGAGAAGACACTACTACAACCGCATGCTTCAAAAGAATTTGAAAGAAGGTGCAACCAGTTAATAAGCCTAGTTTAAATGTAAGCACAATTGCTATAGAGAGGTTGTTTAACGGCTGACTATGGAGTGCAAGCACATTACGCTGATATTTTATGACCATAGGAAATTTGAAATTGGAATATACGGGATATCAATCAACAAAGGTGGTACTTTGCTAGCCTGCTCAAGGTAAGGTGTATTGAATTGTTACTGAAATTTGTATCAAGTTTGATACAGAATTTAAAAGCATAGAACTACACACAGGTTGGATGGGAAAATAATGGTCTGTGACGTTATACCAGCTGAGGGACATGGAAACACAGGGTAATATTCTTGTCTCATAATTCACTAATTAGTCTATTAACTCATAAATTTGATATTTGCTGCAGCGTTTTTTAGCAATATAATATAGTCTTGAACTCCCCATCCAGCATTACGAGTCAATGGTCAAGGTAAAGTTAAATCAAATAGTGTTTATGCTTTTAAAAGAATATATATAGTCTACTTTATTCACTTCAACTATCGCCAAAGTCTAGGTTTCACCTCTGAACTCCACAACTGGAATAAAACAACCCCTCAAGTATCCTATCTGGATAGAAAACACTCTTGAGGGCGGTTTGAGACGGTGTAGCATTGACGTGGCGTGGTTTTGCTAACGTGATACACACAAGTCTCCTCTCTTCTCTCTCTAGTCTGCCCATGCAACCACGTCGTCCCGCTCAATGACCCGCCATCCCACACAATGAGAGAGCGAACACAAGTATGCAAATTGAGCCCCGTCAATTCAAAACCACTTCAAACCAGGTTGAGGGGTCTTTTTATCCAGTTGGTAGTTGAGTGAAGCCTAGACTTTGGCAAGAGTTGAGTGGGTGTAAAGTAGACTTTTTCTTCTTTTTTTTACCTCTGGTCAGCATAATTAAATGATACAAATTTTGCAGAAAATTGGTGAACTGTCTTGTTGCAGTTGATGATAAGCAGGTTACCATTTACTCAGCTTGTGATGCAAGTTACTACTTATGATTTCAGGATCTTTTTGAAATACATGAACTCTTTTTTCTTCTCGACTAACTGAGCTATATTTTGTTGTATGCATGTAGGGATTTGAATTGCGACATGTGTCCTCTCTTACTTCCCTCCATAGTCAGCAATTGTCCTCTCTTACTTCCATAGTACAACAACAATTGTCCTCTCTTACTTCCCTCCATAGTTAGTCGTTAGGCTAGGCATAGTAACTGGTTACAATTGTACTTCCCTCCATAGTCAGTCGTTAAACAGACCCTCCATAACAATTGTGCTTGCACTTAAACTAAGCATACAAACCAGTTAGACCTTCTTTCAAATTCTTTTAAAGCATACAGTCGTAATAGTGTCTTCTCGTGTTTTATATTATAAAGCTGAACATACACATAACAAATAATAGCTGTTAAAGCTGAGAGATACAAAATAAGTATCAAATATACAGCAAAATTCATCAATTTTGTGTTACCTGCAGATGACCATCAGAAGTAGCTACGAAAATTGGAGGAATCTTACGGTGGAATACCCCAACGAAGTCAGCTTTATCATCTATACACTTATAGCGTGCAACTCAAGGACGAAGCTTGTTCTTGCAATTAAGTACCACAAAACTCTTAGATTGTCGGTATGTTATGGGAAGATACATTCCGTCCATACTCTAAGAAAACGAGGTAAAGTCAATACACTCAAGGCCCAAAATTAACATAGGCAGCGCGAAATGTTAAAATAACCTAATCCCTTAAGTGTAGATTTGGCTAAAAAAACTTTAATGTTGACTAATCATATTTATGTTGAAAGAGCAAAATAAGTAGAAATGGATCATAAATGAACAAATCAGGTAATCCTTCTTTACCTCATAAGCTGTATTATCCGAACTGTCCACTTTAGGTTTGGTACAATCAGCGATATACACTTCACCTCTTCCGTCCTTTTGTCTTACACGGCCAATTGCAACAAATTTCTCATTCTTTGGATTACATTCGCAAAACTTTGCAGGAAACTTCCAAAGAGTTTGCTGAACAACAACAACAACAAAAAAGAAGTGCCAAGGAGGTTCGAAAAGATCTTTCTTAAGTTAACAAAGTCAACATTAGTCCACCTAACGTCCAAATCAATTTTCTCTTCGGCCTTATGAATACTCTCAGCATCTTTAGTTTTCTTCTTGGGTTTTGTATACTGCCACAGGCATACACCAAATTATCCAGCACACACCAGCGCTGCGTCAGCATTAAATCTCTTCGGTTACCAAATCCACGACATATCATATATTATCGGTATAGCACCAGAGCCTTGTTCTCCAATGGCAAGCTTACCATAGTATACTTGCCTCAGAGATTCTATTCCACACAAAAAAATCAAGCGTTGCATTATTGATATTAACCTGAGTGTCAATTACACATAATCCTCTAAAACGAGAGCTTAGTCAATACTACCAATATCCTAAGAAGGAAAAATCACACCAAACCACCCGATCCCACGGTCAATAAGGCACCTCACAACCATGACATTACAGTATACTAGCCTCAGGGATTTTGTTCCACGCACACACAAAAGCAATTAAGCATTGAATCATTAGTACTAACATGTATCAGAGTCCAATACACATATTCCTTCAAGAGGAGGGCCCAGTACTGCCAATATCCTAACAAGAATCATAATAACCACACCCCTCAAACAATATTAGGGCATCCAATAACTTATATATTAGCAGAAGCATTGTGCAACTAAAACCTATAAGGTTATCTTGTATGAAAAAAATACCATGAAGAAAAATTCAGCTACACCTAATGACAAAATAATCAACATGGTTTTGTCAACCGTAGAAGAGGTACAGGCGGATAGAAAAGACAATATTACCATTAAGAGCTTTCGTGGCTTCTCGCTGCTTCTTGACAATCTCCACTCTCACGCCATCTCCATCTCAGGAGGACTGCACCTCTGATTCCACCGACCACTCCTCTGAACCTGAAAGACCATGTGGAGGTCTATCCTTGTTTGTGATGAGTAATTGACTGGAGTTGAGCTTGGTTTGAATTGAGTTTGATTTGAATTGGATTTTCGATGTGAAGCAATTTGAGTGTTGGTTGCTTTTCCCAGTGCTACCCGCGTGGAAGCAGTAGCATTGGACCGCTTAGCGTAATTAAGATTGATAAATGATTTTGTGATGATCATTGAATATATATGTGGGCATTGCTATGTGAAAGGTTTTCCTTGTCTTTGATGGTTGCAGAGCGGCGGTGCTAGGTCATGGTGAGGCGGAGGATGACCGGACTAGGCGAGAGCGTCGAGGTCGAACGGTCGGAGATCGGGAAGATGATCGGAGGCGAGTCCGGGCAAGCCAAGAAGATAAGGAAAGGAGATGATGCTAGCTAGATCGCGTGGATCAATGAGGGCCGTCGGATTGCGGTCTAGTTGATAGGTTAGCGGGTCTAGGTAGTATGCTTTGAAAACCGTGCAAGAAAAACCCAGATGTGTGTGGGTTTTGGGTTAGCCCTTGCATGGGCGTGTGAGTGGGTCAATCCTAGCCCTTAGATGAGTGTCCTAGGGTTGAGGACTCATCCAAGGGTGGTAGGTGGCCCAAGAGTTGTATAAATAGGGGTGGAGGGTGGCCTCCTCCTTGAAGGTTTGAGTTGCTCCTTTGAGCTTTGCCCACATGAAGTGAGGCTTTGTAAACCTTCCCACCGAAATACAAAGAAATTTCTTTGCATCATTGTGAATTTAAATTACGCATTTACATTATGTCTTTACTTTGCTAATTTAAATTCAGCATTTACTTTACGCAATTACTTTCGCAATTTACATTCATGCAATTTGGATTTGCCTCCCTCCATCTAAATCTGATCTTGGATGACTTGAGTGTGTTCATATGGTTTTACATCTATTTTGCACTCTTTGATTGAGTAGAGATCATCTCTTCTTTCAAGTTCCAGTTCTGTCGAACTTGTTCTTCGTGATAGCAGTTAGTCTTTGATTTTTAGAAAAATCTAGAAAAATCCTTTTTGATTGATTCTTATTGGAGATTGTGCGGAACTCCTATATCCATCTGCAGAAAAACTTTGGAGTTCACTGGTTTCATAGTTTGGGTGCCATGAGGTGAAAACCGAGCCCCAAATTTTCTGGTCGAAGTTCCTGACTGTCTGTGTTCATAGATTTATGATGATTTTTCTACATGGCTTTTTGATCTGAATTTTGGTGGAGATCTTCACGACTCATCTGCTCATAGGGAGAAAATTTCTCATAATTTTGTGAGCAGCAGAAACCCACCAACCTCCTGTTCAAACTAAAGACAGATTCTGGAAATATCTGCTTTTGCTTTTCTAAAAGAGACTTTTGTGTTTTGGCTTGATCTCTTTTAGAAAAGAAGTATTTGAATTGATTCCTCTTTCTTTTGGACACTTGACAACCAGGATTGTGATTGAAAAATCCCTCACATATTTTATGGATAATATTCATGTAAGCTAGGGATGCACATAGTTGTCTAGTCGTTCCGGTTTTTGCGGGTTTTTCACGATTTCCCTTGCGCGATCTTTTCTCGGTTTTAGTTGGAGTATTTTGGGGGAAAATTTATTTGCGACCATTCACCCCCCCTCTGTTCGCCATCTCGATCCTTCAGAACCGTCATCCTCTGAACAGGTTTGTGAACCTGGAGTGCCCTGTGTGTCCCTCTCGTCATAGGACACTTCATGCCGTGACCGCAGGGAGCGGCGAACTTCCCCTATCCGAAGACCACCAGGATCTTTGTTTTCTACAGCAACTTCTTGTAGCTTCTTTTTCTTTTCGACATCGGTAGGTTCTGGAGATACCTTACCGTTACCTTTTCCCTTCTCCGAGTATCTGCTCATACTGGAACACTCACAAGCTACAAGAATTAGTGTTTAAAAAAAAAGAAAAGTGTAGAATCTAAAGGGGCGGAAAGAAGACTAGCAAGTAACTCATAGAGCAGGTCTTATCCGAATTCCGAAGAGGTCAAGGAAGAACGGCGGCCCTGCCCGAAGAAGACGACGACAGACAAACCATAGGTGCAGGTCGTCACTCGGCCTGTGCACCGCCTCCCCGCCGCGGCCACCTTCCCCCGGCCTCCTTCCAATCGGGCCACCAAGAACGGAGAGGAAAGACACTGTGAGGACTATGGAGGGAAGTAAGAGAGGAAGAAATGGCCACCGGCTAAGGAGCTGAGTTCGAGGTTTTGGCTTACCTCGCCACCTGTTTTTCTTGCGAAAATTGAGTGGGTGGGACTCAATTGAAGTGTCTTCGTAGCAATGATGATAAATCGGTCTGATTTGTAAAAATAACACCGTGACGATGTATTTATTGGGCTGGTAACATTTTCACCATTTTGTAAGCCATTTTCAGATAAGACCGGCGCACAGGCTGAGTGGCGACCCGCACCTGGGGTTTGGCTGCCGTTGTCTTCTTCGAGCAGGGCCGCTGTTCTTCCTCGACCACTTTGGAATTCAGATAAGACCGGCTCCAGGAGGTACTGGCCAATCTTCTTTACGTCCGTTTAGGTTCTAGACTTTTCTCTTTGTTAAACACTAATTCTTGCAGCTTGTGAATGTTTCAGTATGAGCAGATACTCGGAGAAGGAAAAAGGTAAGGGTAAGGTACCTCTAGAACCTACCAATGCCGAAAAGAAAAGGAAGCTGCAAGAAGTTGCTGCGGTAGACAAAGATCCTGATGGTCTTCAGATAGGGGAAGTTTGCCGTTCCACGCAGTCACGGCACTCTAGGTTCGCAAACTTGTTCAGAGGATGACGGTTCAGAGAAGTGGTCGGTGGAATCAGAGGAGCAGTCCTCTAAAGATGGAGATGGGGTGAGAGTGGACATTGTCAAGAAGCAGCGAGAAACCACGAAAGCTCTTAATGGTAATATTGTCTTTTCACTCTGCCTGTACATCTTCTGCGGTTGACAAGACCAGGTTAATTATTTTGTCATTATGTGTAGAAGAATTTTTCTCATGGTATTTTTTCATACAAGTATAACTTTATAGGTTTTAGTTGCACAATACTTCTGCTAATGTATAAGTTATGGGGTGTCCACATATTGTTTGAGGGGTGGGGTTACTGTGATTTTTGTTAGGATATTTGCAGTACTAAGCCCTCCACTTGAAGGAATATGTGTATTAGACTCTGATGCACGTTAATACTAATGATTCAATGCTTAATTGCTTTTGTGTGCGCGTGGAACAGAATCCCTGAGGCTAGTGTACTGTAACGTCATGATTGTGAGGTGCCTTGTTGACCGGGGGAGGGGATGGTTTTAATATGATTCTTCTTCTTAGGATATTGGTAGTATTGACTATGCTCTCCTCTTAGAGGAACATGTGTAATTGACACTCATGTTAATATCAATAAAACAATGCTTGTTTTTTTTGTGGAATAGAATCTCCGAGTCTAGTATTCTATAGGAAGCTTGTCATTGGAGAAGAAGGGTCAGGTGCTATACCGATAATACATGATATATCGTGGATTTGGCAAACGAAGAGATTTAATGCTGACGCAACGCTGGTGTGTGTTGGATCATTTGGTGCATGCCTGTGGCAGTATACAAAACCCAAGAACGAAACTGAAGATGCTGAGAGTATTCATGAGGCTGAAGAGAAAATTGATTTGGAAGTTAGGTAGACTAAGATTGACATTGTTAACTTAAGAATGAGATCTTTTGGAATCTTCTTGGCACTTACTTCTTTTTTGTTGTTGCTGCTATTGTACAGCAAACTCTTTCGATGTTTCCTACAAAGTTTTGCGAATGTAATCCAAAGAATGAGAAATTTATTGCAATTGGTCGTGTAAGACAAGAGGACGGAAGAGGTGAAGTGTATATCGCTGATTGTACCAAACCTGAAGTGAACATTTTGGATAATAGACCATATGAGGTAAAGAGAGATTACCTGATTTGTTCATTTATGATGCATTACTACTTATTTTGCTTTTTCAACATAAATATGATTAGTCAGCATTAAAGTTTTTTTAGCCAAATCTACATTTAAGTGATTAGTTTATTTTAACATTTCGAGCTGCCTATATTCATTTAGGGCTTTAAGTGTATTAACTTGACCTCGTTTTCTTAGAGTATGGACGGAATGTATCTTCTCATAACATGCCAACAATCAAAGGGTTTTGTGGTACTTAATTGCAAGAACAAGCCTCGTCCTTGGGTTGCACGCTATAAGTGTATAGATAATAAAGCAGATTTCGTTGGGATATTCCACCGCAAGATTCCTCAATTTTTCGTAGCTTCTTCTGATGATCATCTGCAGGTAACACAAAATTGATGAACTTTACTGTATATTTGATACTTATTTTGTATCTTCTAGCTTTGACGGCTATTATTTGTTGCGTGTATGTTCAACTCTATAATATAAAAGACGAGAAGACACTACTACAACCGCATGTTTCAAAAGAATTTGAAAAAACGTGCAACCAGTTAGTAAGCCTAGTTTAAATGTAAGCACAATTGCAATAGAGAGGTTGTTTAACGACTGACTATGGAGTGCAAGCACATTACGCTGATATTTTATGACCATAGGAAATTTGAAATTGGAATATACGGGATATCAATCAACAAAGGTGGTACGTTGCTAGCCTGCTCAAGGTAAGGTGTATTGAATTGTTACTGAAATTTGTATCAAGTTTGATACAGAATTTAAAAGCATAGAACTACACACAGGTTGGATGGGAAATTAATGGTCTGTGACGTTATACCAGCTGAGGGACATGGAAACACAAGGTAATATTTTTGTCTCATAATTCACTAATTAGTCTATTAACTCATAAATTTGATATTTGTTGCAGCGTTTTTTAGCAATATAATATAGTCTTGAACTCCCCATCCAGCATTACGAGTCAATGGTCAAGATAAAGTTAAATCAAATAGTGTTTATGCTTTTAAAAGAATATATATAGTCTACTTTATTCACTTCAACTATCGCCAAAGTCTAGGTTTCACCTCTGAACTCCAAAACTGGAATAAAACAACCCCTCAAGTATCCTATCCGGATAGAAAACACTCTTGAGGGCGGTTTGAGACGGTGTAGCATTGACGTGGCGTGGTTTTGCTAACGTGATACGCACAAGTCTCCTCTCTTCTCTCTCTAGTCTCCCCATCTAACCACGTTGTCCCGCTCAATGACCCGCCATCCCACACAATGAGAGAGCGAACACAAGTATGCAAATTGAGCCCCGTCAATTCAAAACCACTTCAAACCTGGTTGAGGGGTCTTTTTATCAGGTTGGGAGTTGAGTGAAGCCTAGACTTTGGCAAGAGTTGAGTGGGTGTAAAGTAGACTTTTTCTTCTTTTTTTTACCTCTGGTCAGCATCCTTAAATGATACAAATTTTGCGGAAAATTGGTGAACTGTCTTGTTGCAGTTGATGATAAGCAGGTTACCATTTACTTAGCTTGTGATGTAAGTTACTACTTATGATTTCAGGATCTTTCTGAAATACATGAACTCTTTTTTCTTCTCGACTAACCGAGCTATATTTTGTTGTATGCATGTAGGGATTTGAATTGCGACATGTGTCATAAGTAGTAATGGATCATAAATGAACAAATCAGGTAATCCTTCTTTACCTCATAAGCTGTATTATCCGAACTGTCCACTTTAGGTTTGGTACAATCAGCGATATACACTTCACCTCTTCCGTCCTTTTGTCTTACACGGCCAATTGCAACAAATTTCTCATTCTTTGGATTACATTCGCAAAACTTTGCAGGAAACTTCCAAAGAGTTTGCTGAACAACAACAACAACAAAAAAGAAGTGGCAAGGAGGTTCGAAAAGATCTTTCTCAAGTTAACAAAGTCAACCTTAGTCCACCTAACTTCCAAATCAATTTTCTCTTCGGCCTTATGAATACTCTCAGCATCTTTAGTTTTGTTCTTGGGTTTTGTATACTGCCACAGGCATACACCAAATGATCCAACACACACCAGCGCTGCGTCAGCATTAAATCTCTTCGGTTACCAAATCCACGACATATCACATATTATCGGTATAGCACCGGAGCCTTCTTCTCCAATGGCAAGCTTACCATAGTATACTTGCCTCAGAGATTCTATTCCACACAAAAAAATCAAGCGTTGCATTATTGATATTAACCTGAGTGTCAATTACACATAATCCTCTAAAACGAGAGCTTAGTCAATACTACCAATATCCTAAGAAGGAAAAATCACACCAAACCACCCCATGCCACGGTCAATAAGGCACCTCACAACCATGACATTACAGTATACTAGCCTCAGAGATTTTGTTCTACGCACACACAAAAGCAATTAAGCATTGAATCATTAGTACTAACATGTATCAGAGTCCAATACACATTCCTTCAAGAGAAGGGCCTAGTACTGCCAATATCCTAACAAGAATCACAATAACCACACCCCTCAAACAATATGTGAGCACCCAATAACTTATATATTAGCAGAAACATTGTGCAACTAAAACCTATAAGATTATACTTGTATGAAAAAATACTATGAAGAAAAATTCAGCTACACCTAATGACAATAATCAACTTGGCCTTGTCAATCGCAGAAAAGGTACAGGCGGAGAGAAAAGACAATATTACCATTAAGCGCTTTCGAGACTTCTCGCTGCTTCTTGACAATCTCCACTCTCACGCCATCTCCATCTCCGGAGGACTGCTCCTCTAATTCCACCGACCACTTCTCTAAACCGTCATCCTCTGAACAGGTTTGTGAACCTGGAGTGCCCTGCATGTCCCTCTCGCCATAGGACACTTCATGCCGTGACCGCAGGGAGCGGTGAACTTCCCCTATCCGAAGACCACCAGGATCTTTGTCTTCTACAGCAACTTCTTGTAGCTTCTTTTTCTTTTCGACATCGGTAGGTTCTGGAGATACCTTACCGTTACCTTTTCCCTTCTCCGAATATCTGCTCATACTGGAACACTCACAAGCTGCAAGAATTAGTGTTTTAAAAAAAGAAATGTCTAGAACCTAAAAGGACGGAAAGAAGACTGGCAAGTACCTCCTAGAGCAGGTTTTATCCGAATTCCGAAGAGGTCGAGGAAGAACGGCGGCCCTGCCCATAGAAGACGACAATGACCAAACCCAGTGCAGTCACCACTCGGCAGTGCACCGCCTCCCGCCGCTTTCAAACATCCTTCCAATCGGGCCCCCAAGAACGGAGAGGAAAGACACTGTGAGGACTATGGAGGGAAGTAAGAGAGGAAGAAATGGCCACCGGCTGAGGAGCAGAGTTCGAGGTTTTGGCTTACCTCGCCACCAGTTTTTCTTGCGAAAATTGAGTGGGTGAGACTCAATTGAAGTGTCTACGTAGAAATGACGATAAATCGGTCCAATTTGTAAAAATAACACCGTGACGATGTATTTATTGGACTGGTAACATTTTCACTATTTTGTAAGCCATTTTCATTTTTTTCACTCCATTTCACTCTATTTGCTTATGTGCTAGGATGTTTTTGCCCATGGGCCCACTCATCAGGCTGCTGGTCTTGCGAAATAGAAAAGGGACGGACCGGTCTCCGACAGTCGGGCCCATGAGTCATGTGATAACCTGGGGGGTTATCAGTTTAATTAAAGGATTAATTAAACATTAAAAGTGAATTAGGCAAGAAAAACAAAATGTAAGGATTAAAAGAGTTGTCGATCCCATGATGAAAGGTATCGCTCATCGAGGTACTGACTTTGTCAAGGGCCGACCGCACCTCTCGCTAGACCGGGATTCATCATTCGGCGTTTAGTAGCTTACCTAGTACGGTTGCGGGTACTGTTAGTGGATCAAGTCAGTACCGTCACTCCTACCATCATCTAGAGCCATCCCAACCGAAGAATCATCATAGACCCCTATCTAGCTATGCATCTTCTTTAACCAGTAAAATGTGCAAGCAAAATCACCAGAAAATGAAAGGGGTAGAAACCCTAGCTTCCGTAGCATAGGAGGGGAGGGGAATGGAGCGGTGGCACCTGGATTGCCATCGGCCAGAGAGGAGGAGGCGCCGGGGAGATGCACGCCAGAGGGAGCAGTCGGCCCAGGAGAGGAGCTGTGCGCCAGGAGGAGAGGTGCGCCTGGGTGAGGAGGCGCCAGGGTGAGGAAGCCGCCAGGAGAGGAAGCGCCGAGTGGGAGAGGAGAGGCCGAGAGAGTTGCGCCAGGAGGAGGCCGACCGAGAGAAGAAATCGCCAGGGAGGGCTGCGCCTAAGAGGATGCAGCCGAGTGAGGGAAGTGAGAAGAAGAAATAAAGCCAGGGGTGATGGGCTGAGAGGCTTGGTAGAACCGGAGAAAAAGGAGAGCAGCCGAACGAAAATAAAGGGAAGGGAGAAGAAAGAAAAAGAGAAAGGCAGAAATAGAATAGAGAAAGAAAAATAGAGGAGAAAAAGATAAGAGGGTAGAAAAGTAAATTGGCCGCGGACCGCGTCGATTTTGGAATCGATTGTCGAATCGCGTAAAAATCGGCAAGTGAACTTGTTTAATTTGTGCTAACTAAAACTTGAACGGAAGATCATCCAATTGGTTGGACGCCAGAATAAATTATTTGCATTAAATTGCTCTAGTTAATGTGTATGCTTTCAGGATCCGACCTGAGCATCCCAGCCAATCAGATTCAGTACACGGGCGAGGACGATCCTTCCGCTTTGGTACCAGGCAAGATTCCTTGAGCATTTCTTGTTAAATGATTTTCAATGCTTTCTTATAGTGAGTATATCATCACTGCATCAAAAATCTATTTTTAAAGTGAAGTGTGGAATTGGAGGTGAATGATGGAAATGGGATGTGGTTTTGAGAAGAGTGAAGTGATGATTTTGTGGTGTGGTTTTGAAAATGGTGGAGTTGGAGTTTTAGCGTCCACGAAAGGAGTCGTGGATTTGTATTAGAAATAATTATGGTGGGTAGAGGGCGCCGATGAGAAGGAAAGTGGCCGGCGGGGTCCTCTACATAAGCTATAATATAAGGTCAACAAACTGCACTTGGGCAATGAGTCGTATCTCAGTATCAACCATAGTGAGTGAAATCGGTCAGAAAAGGTTGTCACTATGAAGGTATTATGGTCTCCACATTGGTGGTTAAGTAGTTATCTAGGAGTGTGAAGCTGGGTATGCTGGGATGCCCAGTGAAGGACACATAATCATTCTTGTTGATCGGCGCTATATTTAAAGCCTAGGGAGTATCTATCTTTATGCGGTAGTTAGGTACAAATGATGCTGTTTGGGGTAGTGGGGAAACGATCATGGACACCACTACTTATCGGTGGGTTGGAAACCTAATCTTTGGATTTGGTGATAAGCGTTACGGGGCCTCACAGGATGGGGTCGCTATGGCTAAAATAATCTGAACCTCACGAGGTTAAAATCTTGAATTCAAGCTGTCTCTGGATTGGAGGCTACGGAAGCTAAGTCCGCCTCATATCTGGTGTAGTAGCTGTTTTCATTTTAAAATATCCAACCCTTAAAGAAAACCAAAACCTATTTCTGTAAAATGGATTTTGAGGAAGGTAAGAAAGTGGTCTTTAGAGGAGAAATTCATAATTGCATTTGTTATTAATGCTTCTTCGAGTACTTCGTACTCACTCTTGCTAAATCCCCTTTTCTAGAGTCGCTGCGGTGTTCAAGCAGATGGTTGGTTGGGACGAGGCTGCAGAGTTCTACCGGGAAGAATAGAAGAGAGAGTAGCCGTGTATAAACCGTCGATCTTTGGTGTAATAGTATATATGTATTATCCTTTTGTTGTCTGAGGATCGAAATTATATCTATGTAATGGACATATAGCCTGCGTGGCTTGGTTTGAATATATTTTCAATCGGTCTCTAATTATTGTTCTAACGCAACATTACGAACACGGTGTACTATCTAATAAAACATTGGCGCGCTCGGTGTTTTGATTAGCTAGTATCTGAGATTAATGATTATCTCGTGAAATAGCGGTCAAGGTTATCGTTACCTGGGCTAATCGTGCGGGTCGCCACAAGTGGTATCAGAGCAATGGTTACGAGAACCACGCAATAAAATAACTAGAGACTGATAGAGAATGTAAGGAAAAATTCATTCTCATTCTGGCTATATGGCGTTAAGACTATACTAATCCTCAACTTATCAAAAGCTTATCAGCTATCTTACTTTATTTGTCTTAGTGATTTTAGTCAGACCACCAATTGCTAATTAGAACCTTTTTGTTTGATGTATGTGTGTTGCACTCTATCATATGATTTATGTATGATCTGTATTAATCTCTTTCTGTTGCTCTATTGCTTTGCATGTAAGTGCTAATTGTTGCAATCCTTCTATAGTTGCATAAATTTTTTTTTTATGTGTTAATGCTTAGTGCTGTTCTCATATAAGTGTAAGTAGAAGCATTGCATTTTCCCTGCCATCCTTAAAATGTGCTTGCATATGTGGCGTATTAGTTTATGATTAACATCATGGCATAGGCATCAATTAGAAATGATAATGGTTATGGTAGATTTCCTTAATCCTTGCATGTCATCTGTAGCAATATTCTTGCAATCAACATAGGTTAGATAGGCTTCATCTAGTTAGAGATACTTTCTTTGCTTGCTTTAGAGACCAGATTGTAATGTATATGGCTATATATATGTATAGTTAGCTGGACTACAGCACATAGGAGCTAAGGACTAGGAAACGGACCCGGACCCGTCTGTCCGTGGCGTCCCTGGATGCGTGGCTCCATGGCGTGCTCGAGCGTGGAGTCTCGAGGAGTTCTTGGTGCTCGAACACTAAGTTTGTTTTTCGTTTATCTTATGTAGACATAGATGCTACTCGAAGGGCAACTTCGAATTCTTGGTGCTCGGACATCAAGGTTTGTTGTCGTTTGTTTATTTGCTTCTTAATCGTGTTTTCATGGTTCTTCTATAGATAGGGCGGCCCGAGTGCGTTAATCTCGGGGAGTTCCTGGTGCTCGAACATCAGGGTTGTTTTCGTTTCTCTTAATTCGCTTCTTAATGGTTCTTCCTCTGAAGCGTAGATAGCATTTACATTTTGTTTCTGTAATGGAGTGGCGAAAGAGAGCGTATTCTGGTGCCTTTCCTATGCTTTAAAAGCTGGATCATAAAAACCGTCCTCAGAATACAACACCTCTCATCCTACCAAAGAGAATGCTTGTAAGATAATCGTCCAACCACTTAATTTTAGCTTGTGTGGGTTTTCTTTTGCAGGATGTCAGACAGAGAGATAGTAGAGCAAGATTTGATTCTGAGGCTGGGTTCTTCATCCAATCCTCCAGTTCCGCATGGACCACCCTCAGCGAACCTCCAGGATCTTAATCAACCCCATCCAGCAGAGTCTAGGCAGCCAACTCCACTGCGAGAACAACAAAGCCTGGCTAGAACTCCAGAAAATCAGGACCAGATGGAAAGAATGCTAATTTATTTCGAGAATGCTAGAAAAGAAGCTCAAGAGCGCCATAATCAGATTGTGGAGACTTTTCTAAATACTCGAGTTCCTGGAGCCTCCCATACCACCAGACACAAAGTCACTCTGGGTGAGTTCCTCCAAACTCACCCACCCACATTCTCTAAAGCTACAGAGCCCTTAGCGGCCGATGATTGGTTACAGGAGATAGAAAAGAAGCTAAACACCGTAAGTTGCTCTAAAGAGGAAAAAGTGCAATATGCTACATTTCAATTAATCGGCCCAGCTGCCAATTGGTGGACCACTTACTGTCGTACTCGTTCAGGAGAGCAACCTATCTATTGGAGTGAGTTCACCTCTCAGTTTCGTAAAACCTATATACCTCTGGGTGAGATGGACATCAAGAAGCAAGAATTCTGGGACCTGACCCAAGGGAATAGGAAGGTAGGGGAATATCTACTCAAGTTTCTAGAATTATCTCGCTATGCCCCGAGGAGATGAATCTGAGATGCCAAGAAAATCTTTCGTTTTAAGAAGGGTATGAACCCATACTGCAGAGCTCGACTATCGGCTCATAGATTCCACAGACTTCGTGATTTTACCGACAGAGCCACCAGTGTTGAAAATGCACATGCCAATTTGAATGAGGAAAGAAGGAAGAAGGCGAGATTTGACCATAGTCCAGCTATCTTTAATCAGCCACGGATCTTCAAACCTCCAATGCTAAACAGAAATACTTCATCCCAATCAGGAATAGAGGCATCCTATCCACATTCCAATGTTCCACCCCAAGGATTCGTGCCAAAGTGTTTCAAATGTGGAGGCCCCCATTATGCCAACGATTGTTCCCAGCAATCTAGCAATTGTTACCATTGTGGTCAGGAGGGACATAAGAAATACAGCTGTCCACTTCTAATCGGTCAGTCCGGGCCGAATTCTTTAGGGAGAACACCAAGTGGTGCACCATCAGCAAGGCGTGATCAAGGTGGCTCCAATACCATGTCCTCGAAGGGATCTAACAAGGGAGTACCGACTACAAGATCTGCTCGTTTGAACGTCATCTCCGCCGAGGAATTGGAAGGAGCCAGCAATGCAGTCATGGTATGCTCCCGCCTCTTCATCCCGTAGGGCGAGTTGGATCTCGGGGACGAGATCCTTTCTAAGTGGGGTAGGTTGTGATAACCCGGGGGGTTATCAGTTTAATTAAAGGATTAAATAAATATTAAAAGTGAATTAGGCAAGAAAAACAAAATGTAAGGATTAAAAGAGTGCCGTCTACCCATGATGAAAGGTATCGCTCATCGAGGTACCGACTGTCGAGGCCGATGGCACCTCTCGCTAGACCGGGTTCATCGTTCGGCGTTTAGTAGCTTACGAATGCGGTTATGGTACCGTTAGTGTTTTGAGCGAGATATGACCATAATACCCTTATATCCAATAGAGGCTGGTAAATATCCCAAGGGCAAGGTGGTCTTTTCCCCAAGAGAGGTAAATAAAGCCAGCTTTTGCCAATCCAAAGCCAACCATTTCGCTTCTGCCTTTGCCTCACAAAACCGAACCCAGCAAGAGCAAGCTTCCAACCGAAGCAACAAGCGAGGAGAAGGAGAGGAGACCATCCAGAAGGAGAAGCAAGGGAGTCCAGAAAGAGCAAGGAAGAAGTAGCCAAAGCAAGAAGATTGGCACTGCTTCCTCTTCATCAACTTCAACCTCGTCTCCAGCTTGTTCCCTCAACCGATCAATGATCATCAGGTGCACACCACCACTAGCTAGCAGATGAGTAGAATAGCCAGTGGATCGGGCAACCTTTGTGGTCTCAGCGGGTTGGGTAGCCCTAGGGGCTAGGAGAGCGCCCTGACTTCATCTCACACTCCCCCGGCGTGTGGATCAAGTCAGTATCGTCACTCCTACCATCATCTAGAGCCATCCCAACCGAAGAATCATCATAGACCCCTATCTAGCTATGCATCTTCTTTAACCAGTAAAATGTGCAAGCAAAATCACCAGAAAATGAAAAGGGGTAGAAACCCTAGCTTCCGTAGCATGGGAGGGGAGGGCAATGGAGCGACGGCACCTGGATTGCCATCAGCCAGAGAGGAGGCGCCGGGAGATGCCTTGAGAGAGCAATCGGCCCAGAGAGAAGCATGCGCCAGAGGAGAGGCGCGCCTGGGTGAGGAGGCGCCAGGGTGAGGAAGCCGCCAGGAGAGGAAGCGCCGAGTGGGAGAGGAGAGGCCGAGAGAGCTGCGCCAGGAGGAGGTCGGCCGAGAGAAGAAATCGCCAGGGAGGGCTGCACCTGAGAGGATGCAGCCGAGTGAGGGAAGTGAGAAGAAGAAATAGAGCCAAGGGTGATGGAACCGAGAGGGCTTTGGCCGAACCAGAGAAAAAGGAGAGCAGCCGAACGAAAATAAAGGGAAGGGAGAAGAAAGAAAAAGAGAAAGGCAGAAATAGAATAGAGAAAGAAAAATAGAGGAGAAAAAGATAAGAGGGTAGAAAAGTAAATTGGCCGCGGACCGCGTCGATTTTGGAATCGATTGTCGGATCGCGTAAAAATCGGCAAGTGAACTTGTTTAATTTGTGCTAACTAAAACTTGAACGGAAGATCATCCAATTGGTTGGACGCCAGAATAAATTATTCGCATTAAATTGCTCTAGTTAATGTGTATGCTTTCAGGATCCGACCTGAGCATCCCAGCCAATCAGATTCAGTACACGGGCGAGGACGATCCTTCCGCTTTGGTACCAGGCAAGATTCCTTGAGCATTTCTTGTTAAATGATTTTCAATGCTTTCTTATAGTGAGTATATCATCACTGCATCAAAAATCTATTTTTAAAGTGAAGTGTGGAATTGGAGGTGAATGATGGAAATGGGATGTGGTTTTGAGAAGAGTGAAGTGATGATTTTGTGGTGTGGTTTTGAAAATGGTGGAGTTGGAGTTTTAGCGTCCACGAAAGGAGTCGTGGATTTGTATTAGAAATAATTATGGTGGGTAGAGGGCGCCGATGAGAAGGAAAGTGGCCGGCGGGGTCCTCTACATAAGCTATAATATAAAGTCAACAAACTGCACTTGAGCAATGAGCCGTATCTCAGTATCAACCATAGTGAGTGAAATCGGTCAGAAAAGGTTGTCACTATGAAGGTATTATGGTCTCCACATTGGTGGTTAAGTAGTTATCTAGGAGTGTGAAGCTGGGTATGCTGGGATGCCCAGTGAAGGACACATAATCAGTTGCGGTTGATCAGGCGCTATATTTAAAGCCTAGGGGAGTATCTATCTTCTTTGCTGTAGTTAGGTACAAGCTGATGTATTTGGGGTAGTGGGAACATCATGCAACACCACTACTTATCGGCTATCGGGGTTGGAGACCTAATCTTTGGATTTGGTGATAAGCGTTACGGGGCCTCACGGGATGGGGTCGCTATGGCTAAAAATGGTGCGAACTCACGCAGGTTAAAATCTTGAATTCAAGCTTTGTCTCTGGATTGGAGGCTACGGAAGCTAAGTCGCCTCATATACGTGTAGTAGTTTTTCATATTTAAAATATCCAACCCTTAAAGAAAACCAAAAACCTATTTCCTGTAAAAATGGATTTTGAGGGAAGGTAAGAAAGTGGTCTTTAGAGGAGAAATTCATAATTGCATTTGTTATTAATGCTTGCTGAGTACTTTCGTACTCACTCTTGCTAAATCCCCCTTTTCTAGAGTCTGGCTCCGGTGTTCAAGCAGATGGTTGGTTGGACGAGGCTGCAGAGTTCTACCAGGAAGAATAGAAGAGAGGAGTAGCCGTGTATCGGCTTCGTCAGTCTTTTGGTGTAATAGTATATATGTATTATCCTTTTGTTGTCTGAGGATCGAAATTATATCTATGTAATGGACATATAGCCCTGCGTGGCTTGGTTTGAATATATTTTCAATCAGTCTCTAATTATTGTTCTGCTGCAACATTCTGAACACGGTGTACTATCTAATAAAACATTGGGTGCGCTCGGTGTTTTGATTAGCTAGTATACCGAGATTCGTGTGATTATCTCAGCGAAATGACAGTGCGACTGTCGTTACCCTGGGCTAATCGTGCGGGTCGCCACAAGTGGTATCAGAGCAATGGTTACGAGAACCACGCAATAAAATAACTAGAGACTGATAGAGAATGTAAGGAAAAATTCATTCTCATTCTGGCTATATGGCGTTAAGACTATACTAATCCTCAACTTATCAAAAGCTTATCAGCTATCTTACTTTATTTGTCTTAGTGATTTTAGTCAGACCACCAATTGCTAATTAGAACCTTTTTGTTTGATGTATGTGTGTTGCACTCTATCATATGATTTATGTATGATCTGTATTAATCTCTTTCTGTTGCTCTATTGCTTTGCATGTAAGTGCTAATTGTTGCAATCCTTCTATAGTTGCATAAATTTTTTTTTTATGTGTTAATGCTTAGTGCTGTTCTCATATAAGTGTAAGTAGAAGCATTGCATTTTCCCTGCCATCCTTAAAATGTGCTTGCATATGTGGCGTATTAGTTTATGATTAACATCATGGCATAGGCATCAATTAGAAATGATAATGGTTATGGTAGATTTCCTTAATCCTTGCATGTCATCTGTAGCAATATTCTTGCAATCAACATAGGTTAGATAGGCTTCATCTAGTTAGAGATACTTTCTTTGCTTGCTTTAGAGACCAGTTGTAATGTATATGGCTATATATATGTATAGTTAGTGGACTACTGACACATAGGAGCTAAGGACTAGGAAGCGGACCGGACCCGTCGTCTGTGGCGCCCCCGGATGCGTGGCTCCATGGCGTGCTCGGCGTGGAGTCTCGAGGAGTTCTTGGTGCTCGAACACTAAGTTTGTTTTTCGTTTATCTTATGTAGACATAGATGCTACTCGAAGGGCAACTTCGAATTCTTGGTGCTCGGACATCAAGGTTTGTTGTCGTTTGTTTATTTGCTTCTTAATCGTGTTTTCATGGTTCTTCTATAGATAGGGCGGCCCGAGTGCGTTAATCTCGGGGAGTTCCTGGTGCTCGAACATCAGGGTTGTTTTCGTTTCTCTTAATTCGCTTCTTAATGGTTCTTCCTCTCAAGCGTAGATAGCATTTACATTTTGTTTCTGTAATGGAGTGGCGAAAGAGCGTATTCTGGTGCCTTTCCTATGCTTTAAAAGCTGGATCATAAAAACCGTCCTCAGAATACAACACCTCTCATCCTACCAAAGAGAATGCTTGTAAGATAATCGTCCAACCACTTAATTTTAGCTTGTGTGGGTTTTCTTTTGCGAGGATGTCGAGAGAGAGATAGTAGAGCAAGATTTGATTACGAGGTGGGTTCTTCATCCAATCCTCCGATTCGCATGGACCACCTCGGCGAACCTCCGGGATCTTAATCAACCCCATCCAGCAGAGTCTAGGCGACCAACTCCACTGCAGAAGCAGCCAAAGACGGCTAGAACTCCGAAAATCAGGACGGATGGAAAGAATGCTAATTTATTTCGAGAATGCTAGAAAAGAAGCTCAAGAGCGCCATAATCGAGTTGTGGAGACTTTTCTAAATACTCGAGTTCTGGAGCCTCCCATACCACGGACACAAAGTCACTCTGGGTGAGTTCCTCCAAACTCACCCACCCACATTCTCTAAAGCTCTGAGCCCTTAGCGGCCGATGATTGGTTCTGAGGAGATAGAAAAGAAGCTAAACACCGTAAGTTGCTCTAAAGAGGAAAAAGTGCAATATGCTACATTTCAATTAATCGGCCCAGCTGCCAATTGGTGGACCACTTACTGTCGTACTCGTTCAAGAGAGCAACCTATCTCTTGGAGTGAGTTCACCTCTCAGTTTCGTAAAACCTATATACCTCTGGGTGAGATGGACATCAAGAAGCAAGAATTCTAGGACTGACCCAAGGGAATAGGAAGGTAGGGGAATATCTACTCAAGTTTCTAGAATTATCTCGCTATGCCCCTGAGGAGATAGATACAGATGCCAAGAAAATCTTTCGTTTTAAGAAGGGTATGAACCCATACCTGCAGGCTCAGCTATCAGCTCATAGATTCACAGACTTCCAGGATTTTACCGACAGAGCCACCAGTGTTGAAAATGCACATGCCTATTTGAATGAGGAAAGAAGGAAGAAGGCGAGATTTGACCATAGTCTAGCTGTCTTTAATCAGCCTCGGATCTTCAAACCTCCAATGCTAAACAGAAATACTTCATCCCAATCAGGAATAGAGGCATCCTATCCACATTCCAATGTTCCACCCCAAGGATTCGTGCCAAAGTGTTTCAAATGTGGAGGCCCCCATTATGCCAACGATTGTTCCCAGCAGTCTGGCAATTGTTACCATTGTGGTCAGGAGGGACATAAGAAATACAGCTGTCCACTTCTAATCGGTCAGTCCGGGCAGAATTCTTTAGGGAGAACACCAAGTGGTGCACCATCAGCAAGGCGTGATCAAGGTGGCTCCAATACCATGTCCTCGAAGGGATCTAACAAGGGAGTACCGACTACAAGATCTGCTCGTTTGAACGTCATCTCCGCCGAGGAATTGGAAGGAGCCAGCAATGCAGTCGCGGGTATGCTCCCGCCTCTTCATCCCGTAGGGCGAGTTGGATCTCGGGGACGAGATCCTTTCTAAGTGGGGTAGGTTGTGATAACCCGGGGGGTTATCAGTTTAATTAAAGGATTAAATAAATATTAAAAGTGAATTAGGCAAGAAAAACAAAATGTAAGGATTAAAAGAGTGCCGTCAGTCCCGCAGTGAAAGGTATCGCTCATCGAGGTACTGACTTTGTCAGGGCCGGTAGCACCTCTCGCTAGACCGGGTTCATCGTTCGGCGTTTAGTAGCTTACAATGCGGTTATGTACCGTTAGTGTTTTGAGCGAGATATGACCATAATACCCTTATATCCAATAGAGGTGGTAAATATCCCAAGGGCAAGGTGGTCTTTTCCCCAAGAGAGGTAAATAAAGCCACTTTTGCCAATCCAAAGCCAACCATTTAAATACGCCTTTGCCTCACAAAACCGAACCCGGAAGAGCAAGCTTCCAGCAGAAGCAACAAGCGAGGAGAAGGAGAGAGACCATCCGAAGGAGAAGCAAGGAGTCGAGAAGAGCAAGGAAGAAGTAGCCAAAGCAAGAAGATTGGCTTTGCTTCCTCTTCATCAACTTCAACCTCGTCTCGACTTTGTTCCTCAACCGATCAATGATCATCAGGTGCACACCACCACTAGCTAGCAGATGAGTAGAATAGCCAGTGGATCGGGCAACCTTTGTGGTCTCAGCGGGTTGGGTAGCCCTAGGGGCTAGGAGGCATACGACTTCATCTCACACTCCCGGCGTGTGGATCAAGTCGATATCGTCCTCCTACCATCATCTAGAGCCATCCCAACCGAAGAATCATCATAGACCCTATCTAGCTATGCATCTTCTTTAACCGATAAAATGTGCAAGCAAAATCACGAGAAAATGAAAAGGGTAGAAACCCTAGCTTAGTAGCATGGGAGGGAGGGCAATGGGCGGCGGCACTGGATTGCCATCGGCCAGAGAGAGGAGGGCCGGGAGATCTGCCTTGAGGAGCGATCGCCCAGAGAGAAAGGCTGCCGGGAGGAGAGGCGCGCTGGGTGAGGCGCCGAGGTGAGGAAGCCGCCAGAGAGGAAGCCAGAGTGGGAGAGGAGAGGCCGAGAGAGCTGCGCCAGGAGGAGGTCGTGAGAGAAGAAATGCTAGGAGGGCTGCACTGAGAGGATCTGCAAATGAGTGAAGTGAGAAGAAGAAATAGAGCCAAGGGTGATGGGCAAGAGGGCTTTGGCGAACAGGAGAAAAAAGGAGAAGCGGTAGAGCGAAAATAAAGGGAAGGGAGAAGAAAGAAAAAGAGAAAGGCAGAAATAGAATAGAGAAAGAAAAATAGAGGAGAAAAAGATAAGAGGGTAGAAAAGTAAATTGGCATGGACGCGTCGATTTTGGAATCGATTAATCGGATCGCGTAAAAATCGGCAAGTGAACTTGTTTAATTTGTGCTAACTAAAACTTGAACGGAAGATCATCCAATTGGTTGGACGCCAGAATAAATTATTCGCATTAAATTGCTCTAGTTAATGTGTATGCTTTCAGGATCCGACCTGAGCATCCCAGCCAATCAGATTCAGTACACGGGCGAGGACGATCCTTCAGCTTTGGTACCAGGCAAGATTCCTTGAGCATTTCTTGTTAAATGATTTTCAATGCTTTCTTATAGTGAGTATATCATCACTGCATCAAAAATCTATTTTTAAAGTGAAGTGTGGAATTGGAGGTGAATGATGGAAATGGGATGTGGTTTTGAGAAGAGTGAAGTGATGATTTTGTGGTGTGGTTTTGAAAATGGTGGAGTTGGAGTTTTAGCGTCCACGAAAGGAGTCGTGGATTTGTATTAGAAATAATTATGGTGGGTAGAGGGCGCCGATGAGAAGGAAAGTGGCCGGCGGGGTCCTCTACATAAGCTATAATATAAAGTCAACAAACTGCACTTGAGCAATGAGCCGTATCTCAGTATCAACCATAGTGAGTGAAATCGGTCAGAAAAGGTTGTCACTATGAAGGTATTATGGTCTCCACATTGGTGGTTAAGTAGTTATCTAGGAGTGTGAAGCTGGGTATGCTGGGATGCCCAGTGAAGGACACATAATCAGCTGCGGTTGATCAGGCGCTATATTTAAAGCCTAGGGGAGTATCTATCTTCTTCTGAGTAGTTAAATTACAAGCGGTATTTGGGGTAGTGGGGAACAGTCGCAGACACCACTACTTATCGGCTATCAGGGTTGGAGACCTAATGCTGGATTTGGTGATAAACGTTCTGGGGCCTCACAGGATGGGGTCGCTATGGCTAAAAATGGTACGAACCTACGCAGGGTTAAAATCTTGAATTCAAGCCTGTCTCCTGGATTGGAGGCTACGGAAGCTAAGTCTGCCTCATATACGGGTGTAGTAGCTGTTTTTCATATTTAAAATATCCAACCCTTAAAGAAAACCAAAAACCTATTTCCTGTAAAAATGGATTTTGAGGGAAGGTAAGAAAGTGGTCTTTAGAGGAGAAATTCATAATTGCATTTGTTATTAATGTTTGCTGAGTACTTTCGTACTCACTCTTGCTAAATCCCCCTTTTCTAGAGTCTGGCTCCGGTGTTCAAGCAGATGGTTGGTTGGACGAGGCTGCAGAGTTCTACCAGGAAGAATAGAAGAGAGGAGTAGCCGTGTATCGGCTTCGTCAGTCTTTTGGTGTAATAGTATATATGTATTATCCTTTTGTTGTACAGGGATCAGAATTATATCTATGTAATGGACATATAGCCCTGCGTGGCTTGGTTTGAATATATTTTCAATCAGTCTCTAATTATTGTTCTGCTGCAACATTCTGAACACGGTGTACTATCTAATAAAACATTGGGTGCGCTCGGTGTTTTGATTAGCTAGTATACTGAGGACGATGACGGTGAGGAAGGAGGTGCCGTAGCAGGGTAGCTCCTAGTCCTCCCACTTGTGAGACTCCCTTGACAGCGATGGCGGCCGGTTGAAGAGGTATCTATTGGGCCGGTGATACTACTTTTTCCCAGTTACTACTGATACTACTTTTTCCCATCTTTTTCTCGACCATAAATTATGCGTACCTGGATATGTAGGATCATATTACAAAGTGCAATTGCCCAAAATAAACCACAGCAACCCTCGGACACCATAGATGCTTTTAGTTACAGCTGGTGCATCATCCAACGACTGAAATTCTTCCATTTGACCATCACTGCAGATGAATTACCATGAAATCATGTCAGGCAAAAGCAAACAAACTAAAGATTAGAAAGGAAGAAAGAGTTAAACCAATGTAAAACAACACCAAACATTTGGTAATCAGAAGCACACAATCTTACATTATTATATTCATGAAAAGAAAATTGAAGGAACAACACAAGTTCAAATCCATCTAGCATGACTGAAAATGAGCAAGGTAATTGCACGCGAACAAGATATAGGTAGGACTGAGCATTGAGCTCAGGGTTGCCAAAGACAATCAGGATTTCATAACTTGTGCTCTGTCCATTTCAAAACATAAGACACTGCAGTATGCAAGACTTCCTAATATGAAGCATTCTCTTCTGCCTCTCCACTAACCTTCAATAGCTCATGTCTGCAGAGGCTTTCCAAGCTTCAACAAACAAACAATGCACGTCAGCAAGGACCTCCGCACAAGAAAAACAAAAGATTAAATCACAGGAGCTAATAATTCAGTATTCTTTCACGCCTCGACCTTGGTATCATTTCCATTCTTCAACTTCCTCTTCTCCCTCTTCAACTTCTTCTCCTTCTTCAACTTCCTCTTCAAGTTTAAATTCTTGCTCCTCTTCCCCTTCAAGCTATTGTCCTTCACACAGTGTTCATTCTTGCTCATCGAATCACATTCTTCACAACTCAGATCTCTAACAGTACTAACCCTACAGATAGTAGAGAAAAACCAAATGTCACTAATCTGATGCAACAATATTTGCAACAAGAAAAACAAAATATTTATTTATTATTGAGACCATACCCTATAGGCTTCTCTAATTTGTCACTAGTAGGAATGCCATTCTCATCAGCATTGCCAGCAGTATTGCAAGCATATTCTTTCTCAAGCATGGTCAAAACGTTTGCTGTACAACCCCGGATTTCCTCACAAACTAAATACTTTCCTTCCACATGAAGGTCCTCTACGCTCAACAGAGAATGAGCTTCCTTAGCCTCCTTTGCCATACCCTTCAAAACATAATTGGTGGCAAGACGCTTGTCAACATAAAAAGAATAAATACCAAAAATTACGCAAGTGGCAGTTTGTTCTGGTAGGGGCAGGCACATACCACCATGGCGGCGGCGGCACTGGCGGCATCAGATTCAGACCCTTTATATAGACCGCAGGACCTTATTGCTAAAGCTGACCATTTGGGTGGTCGCAAAGTCACATTCCAATGACTTGCACATCAACTGAGCCTCCATCATGATACACTGAAAACAACCGTTTGCAATTGGTACAAAAAAAGTTAGCAAACATCAAGTGACAATTACTATTACTAGAATTAGGTAGGCCATGCAGCCCAGGATTACCACCAAGCCCGCAGCTGCAGCTGAAGATTCACCCTCTGACTGGATCATATGTCTTGCACACTCCTTGATCTGCCGGCTCAGTTTGAGGTCTTCAAACGTGAGAGCAGAACGACACCTCCTGAGAAACTTGTTCTCTGTCTTGATACACTACAAAATATTGATTGTTTTTGCAACGGCGAAATGAAGATAATTAGCAACTGAATTAATGAAACAAGTAGGGCAGGCCAAAGTATCCTTTTGCAGAGGCAGGAAGACCTTACCAGGCTGGCTACATCACACAGGACATTATGGGTGTGTTTTGTTGCCTACATGTCCCTAGCCTGATCCGTACGAGTCATACGGGCTCATGGGAGACATGCTGAGTGGATGCAAAATGGTTTGTTTGGTTGCCTGCATGTGTTGATCCTGGCTGAGCTGAGCAGCTGTTTGGTTGGATGCATGAGGGGAGCGGAGGGATGATAAGATGTAAGAGAAGTTTGTTTGGTTGGATGCATGAGGAGGTGGAGGGATGACAGGATGCAGCAAACAGATTTTCGTAAGATGCAACCGACACTCGGTTACAAGTAATAGCTGCTTAACTAGTGAAAAGCAGCAACAAAATGTGTGAAATCACTGAAATGCAAGCAGAAACTTCAGTATCAAAGAAGAATACTTTAGACTTCAGATTTATGTGCAGAGAGAGTAGTGGTTATGAGTTCAGCAACAAAAGTGACAAAAAAAAGTTTCCTACTCGGACTTATTTTCTGCTCCCTTTGCTTGTTCTAACTTCACAGTGTGAAGTGAACGAGACCAATAACAGTATGGGGGCTTGAAAATAACAGTTCATTCTAGAAAAGAATGCAAAGAAGTCTTCGTAAACGCAATGAGTTTGCATTTCGTTCTGTCAAGTACACGGTGAGTTGGTAGCAGAAGCGACGGTTTTGCAGATTGGACACCAGTGCTTTTGCCGGAGCCACTGTTGGATACAGGTAACATGATAGTGGTGTTTACATGCCGTCTTGCCTACCCCCTCACCAGAGAAGTACTCCTGAAAACAAGACATCAAAAGAAAAAGAGATTACGGGACTCGTTCTATAGTTTGTCTTAGCATCGTTTAATCTTTGTAGTAACTATACTAGACTAGAGTGGTACGTAGTTATAGTAACTTGCGGTCTAATAGTTTGATGTTAAATATCCATTTTTGCCAATAGTGAAGAACATGACGGTAGATTTGTTCTCAGTACTGTAAAACATCATGTGTTCAGTTGTATGCTGAACAAATGTTTACACTGAAGGTGTAATTACGATCAAGCATAATAGAAACTCCTCCAAACAGTATCAAATCTAAAGAACAATCCAATGATACTGTGATATTAAATGGACATACCTGGCATATGATGCATTTTATGTCACCTTCATGACTAGTTGAAGTTGTGGGCACAGAGAGGATTCTCTCTAGACACCCTGACAGTGCATCCTCTGAAAGGCCAGTGCTTACAGTACCGATTCTCTCCCCAGAGCAGTCAATTCCTGCAATGTGATGCAGCCATTTTGGCCATCAAACAAATGAAAAAGAACAGCTTCCAAACAAAAGATGCTCGGGACTAGAATTTTACACAAATATGAACCAATTATCATAACAGCAATTCTCAGATCTGAAGAATAGATGCATGCGTACCTCACAAGACATGTCATCAATGTCCATTCTCATTCCCCTATGCCGGTCGTGGTAATCTTCAACCTGCAAAATATCACCATGATACAGATATCAACAAAACAGTGCAACAAGGAGTTGCCTCTTTTGAAAGAGTGCTGGAGGGTTGCATTTCTGTTGCATCAGCACATACTTCAAAGATATTCAGGGTGGGTGCTTTAACATCTTTACATCAATAATTACAATTTTTTTAAGGTTCAAAAAAGTTACAAAAAAACTCATGTAATCAAATGCAAGACAGGGAAAATACCAGTTACAGAATCAGTAAATGTTCCAGGAAAGGCTTTCTACCTCATATCCCTTTAGCTAGAAAGTGAATATTAATGCTAAATGCTCTGTAGAACTACGTTTTGTATAAATTAGAGATAAAGGATATAGACAAAAGAGCGTTCAAGACTATTTTCGGACAGCTAACTATCATGCTCTACAATTCACTAAGTTGTAGATCTTCAGCCCACAGTGAAAGCTTCAGCCAGTTATGACTATAATACTAGCTAGGGTTTACATACAAAGTAAGCAGCTAAGAAATATATAAAGGAGCAATGCTTTTGCTGTTTCAGGAAAAAAATCAGATGGATACGTAGACCCGACGAAATGAAATACAGGAAATAGAACTAACAAGCTCACATGTTTCTATCAGATTCCACACAGTACACTTTTAGTGGTGGTTTCAATATCTGTGCTCAAAGTTCCATAGAGGTAAAGTATGAAAAAACCAATTTCTTCAGAACATAAACTGGTGGAACAAATATTATCAATAAATTGTGGTGCTTCTGACCAAAAAAGGCAACTCATTTTCAACGAATTAGAATGTTGGTGTGCCCTAAAATCAACCTAAAGTGAGTAATTTAACAAGAATGCCAGGTGCTCACTTTCTCTTTAATAGCATCTTCCCTTTGGATCAGTGCTTGTTGCCACCGGCGTGTAGCTGCTGGATTCGCCTCAGCCTCAACAATCTGCTGCTTCCACTCAAACTGTGATGTGATAATGAGCACAAGCAGGAGGAAGATGAGGACTACTGGTCTCGAATTCATCACTCCGACCAGAAATCAGAGAACCCATGTAAAGTTGTAACATTGTTAGCTGATTTGAATTGCCATGATGTCTACGAAAAACTTGAACATCACAACTTCTGATTAATGGTCTTTACAACACACACACACAAAGAAAAGAAAAGATAGAGACCGGAGGGTTGGTTGGGACCTAGGGCTTAACAAATTACAACAAGTCTTCAAAGAGCTTTGGGAAATTACACCAATTTGTAAGAAAGGGAGAGGAGGTCTTCAGAAGACCACATAGAGTTACCAAATTTCTTTTAATTTAAACTGAAAACAAATGGAAGTAATTACAAAATTGACGGCAAAGATATGCACAAAAAAGCACAAGAAAATCAGGAAATTTTCTTAGCATACGAGAAATTGTCTAGATCCCTAACTTTACGGGCGAAGTAAGAACTAACTAATAATCCAACCACAAATTGAAACAGGTCTAGCCATTCTGCACAAGAGCTACTGAGAGATCCGACGCCTCACCAAAATTTATCAAAAGTAAATGAGGGCAAATCATCAATTACTCCAATTTATCTTACGAAAACAAGAAAACAAGCAGCTCACAGGAAATGAAATCGTACCATCTCAGGCAAGCTGCAGACGCCAGTTGGGGAATCGATGCGGAACTTGCAGGAGGAATTGGTCGCGATGGCTGGCTGCATCACGCAGGACATTATATTCATCAGGAACGCCTTGTCCAATTGGCTCAGATTTGTGCTGAGCACAAAGAGTGGCAACTTGGCCAGCATTGTGGCTGAAATACTCCTCAAGGTATTTCTTGAATTTGTGCCACTGGACACAACGAGAACTGTACGGCACCAACCTTTCCCATCCCCATCCTTTCTCAAGAAGTTCTTGACATGAAAATTATAGACCCAAGAAATCACACACATGTCACGATCTCACTAAATTATCACGGATCAACCACAAGCCAGTAGAGACATCTCCAATTCAACACAAGATGTTCACAAGTATTAGGGATACACTGGGAAGAAGTGGAGACAGAACTAAGAAGAAGCAAGAGACTGGAATTGAGAACTAGAGTGTGGGGAAGATTAGCACTGGAAGCAAGAGAACGAAGGAGATACAGAGCAGAGAAAGGTTTCGAGAGAGGAGGAAATCAAGTTCTGGTTCTTCAATGCCCTTTCCTGACTGCTGCTTCTTGCTTATATTGCTCAGCCGAGTGGGCCTTGGTTGGACATTGGCCCATGTCCGTGACAGTCCGTGACATTTCCCTCCCGTTGAAATGCGGCTTGCCCCCAAGCCGATGGTAGCAACCACGGACTGTACATATAGTCATCACCAGGATCCCATGGCCATTGCAAATCCAGACTTCTGCCCACAACTTGATCAACAATGTAGATGAAGCTCTGGCCCTGCTTGACGGCAAAATGTTCCTCCCAGTCGTTAGTCAAGCTCTTGTAGAATGCAGCATACTCCTCCTTGGTGATTTCCTCAGGTGTCAACTCATCCAACTGCACCCCCAATCTGTAGAGTACATCATTGAGGCCACAGAACTCAAAATCCGTTGCATCGGTTGATGAAAGCTTCAGTAGACTCTTAATAGCCAGCAAAACCTTTTCTTGAAGGTCAAGGTCAAACCTTGATAACATATCAACCATTAACTTTAGAAAAAGGCGTTCACTTAAGAAAGCAAGTCCTGAGTTTCTGGAATTTAGCTGAAAGTCTGCTAGATCTGTTACTAAAAACACTGCCTTCTTCTGAAGCCGAACATCAATACTATTGCTTGCCAAGACGTGCTGCAACATTGCACTCCCATTTTCCGAATGGAAAGCCTCCTGGCCATTTACATTGTCTCTAATCAAAGCAGATATAACATACCGAATCACCCCAGCACTCCAGACATAAGCTTCTGGGCCATAGCATTTCTGAAGCACCTCAGTTAGACTTGCTGCCAATGCTAGCTTAGCTGTTATGGATTCAGATCTTGGCAGGTTTTCACGTTCATTACACAATGCTGCTGCTTCTTCCATAGAATTAGCAATGGACTGGGAAGCAAAATCATTAGTATCTCCAACAGACAACTGTTTACTGGATCGAGTCCCTTCAATGTGCATCTTGAGGGCTGTAATTTCAGCTCTGCAGTCATTCAGCCCCTTCCTCTGGACATCCAATGATTGCTTCAGGTCTTGAACCGTTTTCTCTTTCTCTTTTATGTCCATGTGTGCAGCTTCCAAAGACTTTCTTAAAGCAGCAACTTGGCTATTAGCCACTTCTCTGCTCTTCATCAAGGAGTCCTTTTCAGCACAGAGCCTTTCGTTGTCCTTCGTTAGTGTTTCGTTTTCTCGAAGAATGGATATTTTTTCCTCTGCAGCCTCTGTGGTAGATGAAAGGTACTGATAGTAATAACGCCGAAGGGCATCAGGCACGCAAGCTGAACTGTTAGTCCAAACATCAAGGTCATGATCAGGAACCTCCTCAATGGAAGTCATGGCTGCAAGTCGATACCTAGCCAAAAGCAAATATTCTTTTACAGCACCGTTGAGATCTTTCCGTTCATTATCCTTCAGAGGGCCTAATGCTGAAATTTTGTCATCTCGTTTGTCCTGTTGGCTAGATCCTTCATGTGTAGAAGCATCTGAAACTATCTTGATAGTCACCAAAGCTATTTTACCAGACGGTTTTCGTTTACTTGGACTCTCTACTTTCTCAATATGGTCTCTATCTTCAGATAGATAAACAGATTTGCTACCTGAATTCCCATGGCTATTACCAGCTCCATGCAGATTGCCACTAACAGATATTGTTTTGTTGGCGCCTTGGATGGGGCATGATGTCGAACACTTGGTGGGTGTCACCGGGGTGATAGTAGTGGGAAGCGACATCTCATGCCTGATATCTAGCCAGCAGCAATTATCGTAGATGCAACGGCCATGAAGGGCCTCTAGAGCTCGCGTCGCATCATGGCATGACCGGAATAGGACGAGCACCTCCACGCTACTTGTCCTCCCAAGCACGTACACCTTTTCAGCGCCAAATGTGTCAAAGACCTGGTGAAACACCTCCTCGGTCATCGGATAGAGCACATGGCTCACCGTGACACGAAGAGTGGCCGGTGTTTGCCTCCTGTTGGCCTGGCATTTCACCAAACATGTGGCGAGCAATGCGGCTCTGAGCAATCCTCCTCTGGATCGGATTCAAGTCTGGCTGAAATAAGCTGATCTGCTCTCTTGTTAGTCTTCTTGGATTCTCTTACGTGAGTTCACTTCTAGTCTGCTTGCAAACCCGGCTGAAAGCACATCACCGGAACTAATCAGCAATAAAGTCTTCTTTCTAGCTTTTGTCTCTTCCCGAGCAAGACAATGAAACTTGTCGGCTCTCCTCTTCTTCACGGGCACTGGAATAATGGACCGACTTCCTCGGTTCACTGGTCGAAGGGCGTCGGGGCGAGCCTGCCGAAGGACGTCGGAGCGAGCCGGATCGGGCGCTGGCTGGCGGAGGCTGGAGATCCGGAGGAGCTTGAGCTGTGGAACCTGCCAGTGAGCAGCTGGCTGGTGGCCGTGAGTGGCAGGAGTGGCGCTCGAGCACCGCGGCCGTGATGGAGCGGACGGAGCACCGATCGAGACCAATCGGCGACGGCATGATTGAACAGTGGCGGCTCGGAGGAGCGGGCGCCGAGAAGCACCGAGGCCTGGTATGCGACGATTCGGCCATGTGAAGCCGAGGAGTTGAGCGCAAAAAGGTGGCGCAGAACCCAGTCGTGCTCTGAATTCCCCTTGCTCTGATACCAAATGTCACGATCTCACTAAATTATCACGGATCAACCACAAGCCAGTAGAGACATCTCCAATTCAACACAAGATGTTCACAAGTATTAGGGATACACTGGGAAGAAGTGGAGACAGAACTAAGAAGAAGCAAGAGACTGGAATTGAGAACTAGAGTGTGGGGAAGATTAGCACTGGAAGCAAGAGAACGAAGGAGATACAGAGCAGAGAAAGGTTTCGAGAGAGGAGGAAATCAAGTTCTGGTTCTTCGATGCCCTTTCCTGACTGCTGCTTCTTGCTTATATTGCTCAGCCGAGTGGGCCTTGGCCGGACATTGGCCCATGTCCGTGACAGTCCGTGACACAGAAGGGGGGAAAAAGCATCGGCACGAGCAAGCAGAGGGAGTACGCATAGTACAGCAAATCAACTAAAGACGTCTTCTGTAGATGCAGTGAATCGAGTATGAACAATCAACAATACGAGGCAACATGAACCAAGCATAAAAAAACACCCCAACCCCAGGGAAGCCCAAGAAAATCGTACCTCGATAGAGGATTATATACAGCGGCGGGGAATAGACCACGGGATCCTCTTCCTCCTCCTCTACCTCTGCGATCCACGCCAAGCAAATGGCTTCACGAAAGTCCGAGGGATCACGACGGATGTAAGTGGACATGATCCCATCTGGCTTGAAGACCTCTCCTTCGTCGCTGCTCTCATCTCCAGCAGGATGACGCCGGGACGAAGCGCGACGTCTCCAAGCTCGTGGACGTCCCGGAGGGCCGGGAGCGCGGGGCTGAGGGTGCGGCAGCGGAGGACCAACGGCATCTTGCGGAGCGCGGTGACGACGCGGGAGTCGGAGCCGAGGACCTCGCGGAGGGGATGCTGCGGTGGAGGAGGAGGGGTTTCAGGTAGATGAGCCGGGGGAGGATGTTATATCCCGTGGCCACCACCCGATCGGAGGCGTGAGATAGCTCCGATTTGGCAGGAGGAATCGGATGAACGAAGAAGGAACCAAAAGAGAAAAGGGATGAAAAAGGGGGAAAAACTCAAATGTATTCTATTCCATCTTCCTTTCGTTTCTCGTCGTTACACAGGCTTTATACCCCTTGTCACTTTACTGCATTCACCGCAAGTAATTACACAGAGCACTCAGTTAAAATGCCCCAGAGCAAAGACAACAATAACCACTGCAAGTTTTGGTAAACGCTATTCACCGTTATCCTCCGTCCGATTCTCATCCAGCCATTACCAGCTCTAATCAACGACGTCCAGCGCCATAATGAAATCGACCACCAAGACCCTTTTCCCGCCGACTTCAAACCGCAACCTCTTCCGACAACAGAGTACCCCTTGAAGTAGCCTCAACAGCCGTGACATCTCTCCCCCTGTCAGACGTTGCTTGAATCCAAGCAAGCGCATTAGGAAATCGATTTTGCAATACTGTCAAATCCTCCCAAGTTGCTGCCTCCAGCGGTAAACCGGTCCATTTAATAAGACCCTGGACTATCGCTGAATTACCCTTCTTAACTAGCCTCTGTTCGAGTACTTGATTAGGAGATGTCAGACAGGTATCCAGCTCTGCTATCTTCGGCAGTTCTACAAATACAGGGGAATAGTTCGCGTTGAATGCTTTCAGCTGTGAAACATGGAATACCAAGTGAAGATGATTGTCCCTTGGCAAATCCAGTTTATATGCCACTTGACCAATTCTTTCAATCACCGAATATGGTCCATAAAATTTATAAGATAACTTTGGATATGGACAATTTACCAACGACGTTTGCGCATATGGCTCTAGCTTAAGCAAAACTTGCTCACCCACTTGAAACTGTCGCTCATTTTGGTGTTTGTCAGCCTGAAGCTTCATACGATTTTGTGCTCTGGCTAGATGCTGCTTCACTAGGTCAGCATACACCTCCCGGTCCTGAAGAATGTTGTTGACTTCTTCAGACTCACTTGTATAGTCCTGAGGCATTGCGCCATAATTAGGTTCTTGCACATACAAAACTTTGAACGGAGAACAACCAAGCGAGGTGTGAAAATTGGTATTATACTAAAATTTTGCTAACGCAAGCCATGTCTTCCATTTTTTGGGTGCCTCATGTACTGCACATTGCAAGTACATTTCCATGCATTGGTTAACTCGTTTGCTCTGTCCATCCATTTGCGGATGGTATGCCGTACTGTATTGCAGTTTAGTATCCAACATCCGGAATAACTCCTTCCAGAAGATACTAGTAAAGATTTTATCACGATCCGAAGTTATAGTCCTAGGCATTCCATGTAATCTCATCGCTTGCTTGAAAAATACTTTGGCGATTCCTTGGGAAGTAAAAGGGTGACGAAGAGCTATGAAGTAGGCATATTTGGAAAAATGATCCACAACCATCATGATCACATTACACCCTCCGGATAATGGTAAACCTTCGATGAAGTCCATTGTGAGATCTAGCCATGCTTCCTGCGGCACCAGTAGGGGTTGCAATAATCCTGCCGGTCTGGTTTTCTCCCCCTTTGCCTTCTGACAATCCTCACACTGATTGACAAAGTTGTGCACATCCTGTTTCATTCCAGACCAATGGAACATCTTTAACCGTTGATAAGTCACTTGGATGCCAGAATGCCCTCCAATTGCACTAGAACAGAAAGCAGTAATGAGTTTCATTTGGAGAGCCGAATTATTCCCAATACAGATTGTCCCTTTATAATGAATTAACCCTTGATGCAGTTCAAATCCTGTTTCATCGAGACTGTGAAGTGCCAACTAAGTCAGACGGTTCTGTGCTGCCGAGTCAGTAACATATGAGTTCAAGACTTCCTGCATCCACTTGGGCTGCACTTCGGTTGTCATTTGTAAGCTCAACAGTTGTCCAATGTGGGATAATGCGTCTGCCACTACATTCTCTCTGCCCTTTTTATAGACAATCCGAAATCTCAAACCCATGAGATGAGTCATCACTTTCCGTTGCATTTCCAACTGTAACTGCTGTTCTTCCAGGTAACATAAGCTACAATGGTCTGTTTTATCTACACTGCCAACATAACAGCCAAAAATTCCTTTTCATAGATTGATAAAGTTTAGTGGACTGTGCTCAGGGCCTTGCTGAAATATGCAACCGGATGACCTTGTTGTGATAGCACTACCCCTACTCCTGCATCGCAAGCATCTGTCTCCACTTCAAACACTTGTTCAAAATTGGGTAACTTAAGCATCGGCGCATTAGACATTGCCTGCTTCAAAAGCATGAAAGCTTCACTTTCTTGATCACTCCACTCAAATGCTCTCTTCTTTAAAAGGTTGGATAGAGGTCTAGCTATAATGCCATAGTTTCTGATAAATTTCCGGTAATACCCGGTCAGAACAAGGAAGCCTCGCAATTCTATCACGGACATTGGTCTTGGCCACTCCATCATGGTTTGAGTTTTCTGGGGGTCGGTGGCCACACCTCGGTCTGAAATAATATGGCCCAGGTACTCTATCTGATTTTGTGCAAAGACACACTTGGTTCTTTTCACAAAAAACTGATGAGTCTTCAACATCTGAAGAATTGCAGATAAATGTTTGGCATGAGTATTGAGAGTGGGGCTATAAACGAGTATGTCATCGATAAAGACCAATACAAACTTCGCAAATACGGAGCCAATATTGCGTTCATTATGCACTGAAAGGTCACAGGAGCATTAGTGAGGCCAAAGGGCATAACCCAAAACTGATAATGCCCCTAATGAGTTTTGAAGGCTATCTTGAATTCATCGTCTTCGTTCATGCGTATTTGATGATAGCCCGCTCGGAGATCTAGCTTTGAAAAGTACTTAGTACCAGCCAATTCATCCAATAGTTCATCAATTACTGGCATCGGAAACTTATTCTTGATGGTGAGATCGTTTAATCGCTGGTAATCCACACAAAAATGCCAAGAGCCATCCTTCTTTTGAACTAGCAACACGGGAGATGCAAACGGACTCAGACTTTGTGTGATAATTCCAGCAGCAAGCATTTCCGCTACCTGACGTTCAATCTCATCTTTATGCATCGGTGAATACCGATAGGGTCTTGAATTCACTGGTGCTGCTCCCGGCACTAAATGAATTTGATGGTCGTATTCCCTTTTCGGTGGCAAATCCTTGGGTTCAGTGAATACTTCTTTATGTCATTCTAACACCACTGCAATTTCCGGAGGTGCATCTTCATCTTTACTCAATGCTTGTTGTGTCAGCACTGCAATAGCCCAAATATTATTTCCTTGTCCCATTTATGCAATTGTTCAGTAGTCATGTATTGCAATTCTGCCACCTTACCCTCTTTAATCCCTTGCAACTTGATTTTCTATCCCCGGTGATTGAATTCTATCATCTTCTCTTTCCAGTTACAGACCATGGGACTATGGGCTTGCGGCCAATCCATCCCGAGTATAGAATCATACGCCTCGAGGTCCAACACTCGCAGATTAGCCTGAAATGTATGTCCCTGCGTCCACCAATCCATATTCGGTACCCATTGGTCACAAAACAATTTATCTCCATTCGCCACACGAATCTCAATCGGTTTGGTCTTCTGGGTGACACATCCAACTCTTTGTATGAATCCCGCATTCACAAAACTATGTGAACTGCTGGAATCCAGAAGCACTAACATGACTTGATTCCTCACAAGAGCCAAAAACCGTATGGTCTCCACTTGTTCCACCCCCGAAAGAGCATTGAGAGATACTTTATAAGCCTCTTCCTGATCCATGTCAGTTACCTCTAACAGATCTAACATCTCATCTAACTACACCTATTCTTTATTTTCAATTGTGATAGCTTGCAACTGGGCTTGAATCTTCTTCTTGCATTGCAAATAATGATTCGGATCATATTTTTCTCCACACTGGTAACACAATCCATTTGCCTGCCCATTTTTCTCCACAGGTCTCCCTGCCCAATTTTCAATTGATTCTGAAAATGCTCTGTTTTACTCATCACTCCCCCTTCCTTATTTAACCCCTGTTTAGTTTTCCAGTGTTTCCCTCGTTCCATCACCTCTTGCTACACCTGAGCTAAGAGCGTAGCCCTATCTACAGTTCCTGGAACTTGCCCTTGGACTACCCCTCTCAGCTCTGGTTTCAATCCCCTCACAAAATGTGAAACAAACAACTCCTCATCATAGTAGGGGTTATGCATTGAGAGATCATACATCAGTTCATCAAAACGTTCTTTATATTTTGCCACAGTACCAATCTGTTTCATCTCCACCAACACACTGAATAGCCGTTGTTGGTCATATGCCCCAAACTTCTCTTCTACCGCATCAATGAACTGCTTCCAATTACCCAGCCCATTTCGGGTCTTATACACTTGCAACCATCTTGCCGCATTACCCTCCATGTGCATAGTAGCTGTTGGCACCCAAAGGGATTCGGGAGTATTAAAAATCCGAAAGTAATCCAAACATTTATCACTCCAGATCTGAGGATTCTCACCCTCAAATCTAGGAAAATTGAGTTTCAACAAAGAATTCTTCAGGCTACTACCTAATTCTTTTGGAGACCGTAGGTTAAGCTCATGAACTTCCGACAACCCACCACTCGATCCACCTGTGGGCGCGAAACCTGCAGATGTTAGATGCTCTCCATTTGTTCTTACCCAAGGTTCAGGTGGCGCAAGCGTGAACAACATCTTCCCCGACGCAAATGCTGCTGCGGTCGTACCTTCTCCTTTTCGCTTCCTTCCATCACCTTATCAGCCATTAGACGACCTACCGCCTGCGCCGTTGCTTACATCTGATTGCAAGAAGATGTTGCTCCATAGAGCTCTTTTCCACTGCCATGGTTGTTAGTTCCGTGCGACTCATCAACTGTTGCTGCGAAGCATCCAAAATCTCCATCCGCGCAAACAGAAGATCCAAACTCTCTTTAATCTTCGCCAACTTCTCCTCCGACTACCCTACCGTCTCTCCCATCGCCTCTAAGATGAACTGGGTTTGCACGGAGGGCTTGGGTGGCACCATGACGGATTCTCTAGGCTGAGCTAACAAGATCCCCGGGATTTTATAGAGAGCTCAGATTCGAAACAAAAGTCGGTTCCGTGCTCTCCAACCTTTCTCTACGATTCTACAGCTCAAAAACCCGGACCGTCCTTGCTCTGATACTAGATGTTATATCTCGTGGCCACCACCCGATCGGCGGCGTGAGATAGCTCCGATTTGGCAGGAGGAATCGGATGAACGAAGAAGGAACCAAAAGAAAAAAGGGATGATAAAGGGGAAAAACTCAAATGTATTCTATTCCATCTTCCTTTCGTTTCTCGTCGTTACACAGGCTTTATACCCCTTGTCACTTTACTGCATTCACCGCAAGTAATTACAAAGCACTCAGTTAAAATCTCCCTAGAGCAAAGACAACAATAACCACTACAAGTTTTCGGTAAACACTATTCACCATCATCCTCTGTCCAATTCTCATCCAGCCTTTCTAGCTCTAATCAGCGATGTCCAGCACGATAATGAAATTGACCACCAAGACCCTTTTCCCACCAACTTCAAACCGCAACCTCTTCTGATGACAGAGTACCCCTTGAAGTAGCCTCAGCAGCCGTGACAAAGGAGCGGCGCGATGATGCCAACAGAGGCGAGGAAGTCAAGCTTGGGCTAAAGGGTCTTGGCGGGGTTGGAGACGAGGACGATGGGGAACTTGCAGACGATGGAGGATATGTCGGCGTCAAAGAAACTGTAGCGACGGAGGAGCACGAGGACGGCGTCGGCCTGCGTGGTGGTGCTCGGGAGGCAAGGTGCATGGAAGGGGCGGTGTGGGCGGCCGCGATGGGGGAGAGGCCGCAGGTGGAGATCAAGTAGGAAGGAGATTGTAGGGTTTGTGGTGGTGGAGAACGCGGCGGTGAAGAAGCCGATAGGGAGAGGGATGGGGCGGAGGAGGAGGCGGCGGCGAACGGCAGACAGTATCGGAGAAAGTCGTGGTACAGCGGCGGAGGGATGGGTTTGGAGTGAGGGGCAAGACCATAAAATGTGGTTTTTTGGGGTCTAAGGGCGGGCCTGGGTGAGGCAATGGTGGGCCTAGAATGGAGACTAATGAGGTGATGCGGTCCGAACCTGACCACAACTTTGGCTGTGGCAATTTGAAGGTAGCAATCCACTGTAGCAATAAATTATTGGACCATTAAGATCGTTCGTTAACTCGATCAAATGATTTTGATCTACGAGGACTGTTTAAGTTACGATCCCGTGCAGACTACACAAGATTCCTATCCGTGTAGCTGACATGGTACAAGTTTTTTAGTGTGAGAATTGCGATATTTCAAAACAAGAGTTTGTGGCCCATTTAATAGGGTTGTGCACGGTTCTACCGAAACAAAAGAACCATGCTAGGAAAACCAAATCACACCGTTTAACTTGGTTTAATCGGTTTATGGTATTCGGAGCGTTATGGTAAAACCTAATTTTTGGGATACGATTTTTTGGTAAAAAAAACCGTGAGTAAACCAAAATAATTAAAAAAAATACATGTATAATTTGATAAAATAATGGTCAAATGTGTATAAGTACAATTTTACATGGAAATAATATCACTAGATTTGTCAAAATAATGGTGAAAGGTGTGTAATAATTTTTACTACGTATAATTAGATAAAGTAATTGTCAAACTGTATTAGAAACCGTTTGATTTTGATAAGTAAAAAAGAAAAATTCATGTTAATTTAATAAATATGGTATTTGCTTATATCCAATCAAAATACTATGGTATTTACCGATACCGAACCAAAGTTCTATTTGGTATCGCATTTCAATTACCATATTTAAAAAAGGATTTATCGAATTGTATTCACCAAATATACCATATGTACAACCCTAGTATTTGATATGATGTCCGATTTGAAATGCTAGAATGTTTTAGGTACAGAATTGTTAAAAAGATAGACCAATATTTTTTAAAAAAATATTTAAATTCCTGACCTTGTGATTTTGCGAGGAGATTTGAGCTCTAGCCTGTCTCCATCTCTGTCTCAACGAAGATGAAAATTCAATGAGTTAGGGTTTTGATTCACCCAATTCAAAGTTTGGGTTTACCGGAATCCCCAACTATAGAGGGAGGGGCCAGTGGCAGACCAACGGTAGTGGTGGTGTGGTAAGGCGGCGACGGTGGTGACAGGATGACAGGCAGTGGCTAGTGGGAGGAACTATGTCATCTCGTAGATAATTTTGCCTAGCGAGAGGAGGTGGGCAGCAGATCCAGTAGCGATGAGTCGTCGGAGATGGGAAAAAAGGTGGTGTGGTAGGTGTGACATGGTGGTTGAGGAGGTAAGCAGCGTCGGCACCAATGGTTACAATGACAATCATGGCAAGAGGCGACAACAGTGGGGAGGGGCTCGCTGGCAAGCCATAATGGCGCTAAGGCAACACTAATGTGGAACAGGGTGAGGAAGGAAGGAGTGGCGCTAGGGTAAGGGTGGGCAGAGAGTTTACATGGTAGTGTGGGGGTAGATCTAGAGGGTGGGTCGGAGATCTAATGACAACAAAATTGACTGATTTTTTCAAGAAAACAATTGAATGATGAAGAGACAAATTAGATGTATTGTTTTCTATAGAATTTTTATGTGTGTTTAGCCTAGCCCAGACACTTAGAGAGGGAGCGAGCAGAGCCTGGAAGGTGTGGACTGGCAATTGGCAGAAAGGCAGGATGAATTTATGAGAGTCGAAGGACAAGTGGTTGCGAGTGGAGCATCGGTCAAGGTTTCAAATCTCGTTTTGGATGACATCTCAGAGTGGACCGAAATCCAAAATCTCACTGAGATCTCAAAATTTCATACAAATCTTGGATGAAATTCAAAAACAAAAAATCAAATTCATTTTTTTCCTACCAGAAAAAAATGAGATTTTGGCCGATTTAGTCGAAATATCGGCCGGTATACCTGAAATTTTGGTGTCTTTCAACCGACCGAAAATTGGATCAAATGATAACGAAAAATTTTGAAATTTTTTGTGGAGGTTCCTGACACATCATTCATATTCCCATAAAAATTTCAGATGATTATGAAGCTAGTAAATTTTTAAAATTCGAACATTGCTACTGTCCTAATAAAACACTGACCGACTAGTTTGTACCGAATGGAAAATGGAACAAATCACGTTAGACTTTTTTGAATTTTTTTTTGCATGATTCTAACATATTATTAATCTTCCCATTTTAGATGATGATGAAACTCGAGTCATTTTTAAAAATTTAGATAATGGTGATATCCGAATGGAAAATGCTTGAAACCACGTTAAAAAATTTTGAAATTTTGTTTGGATGGTCATGATACATCATTGATCTAGCTATAAAATTTTTAGATAATTATCATTCTATAAAGTTAGAAATTTTAGCAGCATTTTAACTGACATTCGGATTTTGAGGACCACAATTGGAAATAATCAATGTATATTTGCATCACAATTAATAGGCATGAAATAAAATTGATACATATGATAATTTATGACATATACACCACAAATATTACTATGTAGGAGCACGTGACAACTCCTGTAAAAGCATGGATGACTCTAAAATGCGATTCTTAGCTCGAAGTCCTAAGCCACCTGTAAGAGCCACAATTGAAAAGTGAGTATGCAGTATGAACATGTGTTACAAGAAAATGCATAATTAAAGGTGTAGAATCATGCAAAGCATGGACAACAATACTTTTATGTACCTATGAGTAGTAGTATGCTTATGGTGCAAACCCGACCTCCTCATTATTGACAATGGCCTTATGATACCTCCTCTCGTGTAGTTGCTTGTATTCTTCCCAAGTCATATCCCGCAGTAGGTCAGCACACTTCTAATATTCGTAATGAGCTATCCGGCCGCTATAATTCTCTGACCGGTGAAGGCACCTGACAAATGTGTGTTGTGTGTATGGATCATTGTAGTCAAACGGCTAAGAAATACTCGATCTACCATAACTCTATTTGGGAATGTACCCACCCTGACCCAGCCATAGGGTATCAAGCCGTACACACTATGCTCAGTTGGGAAGCCCAAATGACTAAAAGACTAGCTACTACACCATGCGCCTGCGTCATCCTAAGGCTGTACTACCTATTGTCCATCCCCACCACTCGACGCACCTTTCACTGTCTACGGGTCTGCCTCTGTGAGCCCCTCCTCGAGGCGCTACCTCCCTATTGCTATTCGCCTAGCGGTTGCAGCTGTGAACAGGGCCAGAGGGAGTACTGACCAAGGTCTGTCCCATCATCATCGGGAGAGTTTGTCGCAGTTGCTGAGCTAGTACGGTGGTACTGCACATTATGAGCATGGCATGCCTAACCACTTTATGCACGTCGGGGCAGGCCTTCACATCGCCGACATGGTCAGCCAGATGTTCCTTTAGACGGGTCGCCCCTTCATCCTTCATAACATACCTGCAGTAGTTGCACTTCGACCCTTGGCCGACGCGCTCACTATGCTCCTATACGGTACCTGCATGATCTGCCATCACAAGAGCTTTGACGAATACTCATACTGTGGGTACCCCCAGCGGCCCATGATGCCGAATGGGCCGCCCCGAGCCCAGCACTGGCCAAAGGCCCCGTGGGGCCACGAAGGACTCCTGTCCCCAACCGGGGGGGCGGTCCGACCCCTGCTATGGGTCGGGCGCCCCACGACCCCCGACCAATCTGACCAAAGGGAGGCCCGACCCCCGTCATGGGTTGGACGCCTCACAAGTTCCAACCAAGCTAAGGTAATCTCCGCCACCGTCACCAGTCAACCTCGAGTTGGTCACCTGCCCCACGGACACGACGGCTCAGAGTGACCGTGCAGGGGCAGGTGGCTCCTTCCCAAGGTGGCGGGGAGGCTGCTGAAGTCAAGCGCCGGTCTCATCGTCTCGTCACGTACAGTGGGAAGATACGCTCCCTCCTAAGGCAAGACCGGAGCCACGCGCTACAGCGTCAACAGCTGACAGACGTGCAGAGAGTAGGTGCGCCACTTCCCGACGGAACGGACAACCATGCCACGCGATGTATCTGCCGACCCGGCATGGGGCGAGAAGACGTCGGTCAGTCGGCAAGACCGAAGCTCAGGACTCCTAGACGTAGGACACCCCATCCTTTCTTTTCCGAGCTCCCGTGTAACCTGCTCCCTCTGTCTATATAAAGGGAGGCAGGACCCTCTAGGAGGGGGGATCTGAAGACGGCTTTTCACGGCTTTTACAAACGAGCGATTCTTGCTCCTTCCACTTGGAGGAGGCGCACAAGGCCAGCCCTTTGCCCTCGCTTGTAACGCTGTGCAGTCCTCTGCACCCAGAGCAATACAGAGCCACCGCACGAACTGGAAGTAGGGACATTCGGCCCGAACCAGTATACACCTTGGGCTCCCTGAGTCAACCATTCAAGGAGAGGGAACGCGCGGTCCCTTGACTAGAAATTTACTTGCCAGTATTCGAAACACCGACAGTTGGCGCGCCAGGTAGGGGTCTCGCGTGTCACCGTCGTGATCTCCGGATTCCCATTCACTTCCTTGATGGCTTCCTTCACCCGCGATGGCGCGTTAGTGTCGAGGAGCTGGATCCGCTTCGGCGCCCTCAACTTCGTCGCCACTCCAGCGGGGGAGCTCGTGCTCGTCCCCGCCCCCTCTCAGGACCAGGCGTCCGCTGAGAGCTTGGACACCATCGCTAACACCCTCAGCAACCTCCGGCTCGAGGCCCCCGCGCGAACCCCGACGCCGGAGCCCGTCAGTCGCTGCGCCATCTTCGGCGGCAGCGTGTGTGAGCTCAAGCGAGCGGCGACATCGCCCCCCGCAGGCTCGCAGCTCGTGGCGATGACCGGCTATAGGCCGGCTTCTGTCCATGACTTGCTGGAAGACTCCTCCGGCTCGAACCACGAGCACTGCTGTGGATGGTCCGCACTCCCGTGAATGCAACATGGCGGGTGTGGCCAACCCGCCATAACCCCAGAGGTTCGGGGTTATCCTCCAACGCCAAAGCGCGAGGAGGGAGTATCACTTGAACGCGCTGGCGCCTCTAGGCTCACCGCCGAGCTCCGGCCATAAACATGATGGTGGAGGCTCAAAGGCGAGCTTGACAAACTCGAGCCGACACGGAGGCGAGTCGGCCGAGCCCCCACACGCGTCTGGCTCGTACGCACGCGCGCGTCAAGTTCATCATCAACTGGCTGAGGGGTCCGACGGCCTTCCGTTCTTCCCCCACGTCAGCCAGAACATCGCCGCGGCCGCCATGCTGCTCCGCGGCATCCCCGAGCCAGACGACCCAGAGCCTAAGGCTACGTACCAGAACCTCCGGGGGCTAGTGGAGCGTGCTGCCGTGCAGCATATACAGGGCTCCGGCTCTCACCATTCGGGCGCCTCCTCGAGCCGTCCAAGCCGCGCTCGGGGCCGCCGGAGTCTGGCGCAGACGGCGTCGCAGCCCGAGCGGCCCCAGACCTCACGCACTCTGGTGCACCAGCGCTTGGGCAACAACCGCGACGTCTGCGCCACTCTCGAGGCGCGGAGAAAGGCGATAGACGAAGCGGCCCAATCATGGGTCATCGACAACGGTCGCGCAACGACCGCAGCCCCAGCCCTGACGGTCCGGGGCCACGGGCGTTCTGTCGGGAGATCCGCAAAGCAGACTTTCCTGCCAGGTTTAGAGCGCCCGTCAACATAGCCAAATACACAGGGGCCACAAACCCCAGCGTCTGGCTAGAAGATTATCGGCTCGCATGCCGGGCGGGGGGAGCTACTGATGATCTCTTTATCATCCGGTACCTCCCCATCTACCTCGCGGACTCGGCTCGAGCCTGGCTCAAGTACTTGCCTGCAAGGACCATCGGGAACTGGGCCGACTTGAAGAGTCTCTTCGTCGGCAACTTCGGTCTGCGTACAAGCACCTGAATTCTGGGACTGAAGGGCGCAAGCGGCGGCCAGGGAGACTCTCCGGGACTACATCCGGCGATTCTCCCAACAATGCAACGAGCTCCCTGACATTTGCGACGCCGACGTCGTCGGGGTGTTCATCTACGACACCACTTCCAAAGCTCTGGTACACAAGCTAGGCTGCGCCAAGCCCAGAACCACCAAGGAGCTCCTAGACATCGCCACCAACCACGCCTCTAGCAAAGAGGCTGTGGGGGCCATCTTCAACAAGGGGAAGGCCAAGCGAGAGGCCGGTGCCGAAGCCGGTGCTCCCTCCGACCACTCCGACAAACGGATGCGGCGAGGGAAACAAGGCCACGAAGGCCACCTAGTCGCGGCTGCCGACCGCCCTGCCAAATAGCAGGCGCGGCAGGAGCCCGACCACTTCGAGAAGCTGATGGACAGCCCGTATCTAAACCACGGGTACCCCGTCAAGCACAAATACCGGGACTACGAAGTCCTGAAACGCTTCCTTTCCGGGGCCCCCACGTCATCGTAGGGCAAGGGAAAGACGCGGGACTCGGCACCAGATGCCGAGGAGAAGAAGGCGGACGCCGAGTTCCCAGAACTCGACGGCTGCCTCATGATCTTCGGTGGGCCGGCAAGCTACGCCGACAAACGGCAGCTCAAGCTCGCCTTCCGTTAGGTATACATGGTCGCTCCTGCCGTGCCCAAGTACCTCCGGTGGTCGGAATTACCGATCACTTTCGATCGGATCGACCATCCCGACCATATTCCGCAGCCAGGGAGATATCCCCTGGTCGTCGACCCCATCGTGGGGCCAAAGCGCCTGACCAAGGTGCTCATGGATGGCGGCAATGGCCTCAACATCCTATATGTTGAGACCCTCAATGCCATGGGGGTCCCTCGCTCGGACCTCCGACCGAGCAAGGCGCCTTTCCACGGCGTCGTCCTGGGCCAACAGGCCCATCCGCTCGGGCAGATCGACCTGCCCGTCACCTTCGGGGGCCCGGACAACTTCCACATCGAGACCCTCACCTTCGAGGTCGTGGAGTTTCCCGGCTCCTACCACGCCATCCTGGGGAGGCCGTGCTACGCCAAGTTCATGGCGGTCCCCAACTACACCTACCTCAAACTAAAGATGCCAGGCCCGCGGGGAGTGATCACCGTGGCCTCATCCTTCCAACTTGCCTACAACTGCGAGAAGAGAAGTTGCGAGCTGGCGTCGGCGGTCATCGCTTCCACCGAGCTCGAAAACCTCCGGAGGGAAACCTCCGAGTCCGCCCCCGACTCCAACAAGTTGGGGCCGGGTTCCTTCAAGTCCGCCGAGGACACAAAGAATGTCGCGGTCGATCCCGAGGATCCGACCAAGACCGTGCGGGTTGGAGCCACGCTCCCCGCCAAATAGGAAAGCGCGCTCGTCGACTTCCTCCACGCCAATCGAGACGTCTTCACATGGAAGCCCTCCGACATGCCAGGAATCCCAAGGGAAGTTGCCGAGCACTCCTTGAACATCTGACCAAGCTCAAGGCCGGTCGCCCAACGCCTGCGCCGCTTCGACGAGGAGAAGCGCAGGATCATAGGGGAGGAGATCGCCAAACTTTTGGCCGCAGGGTTTATAAAAGAGGTGCGCCACCCCGAGGCTGGCAAACCCTGTGCTTGTAAAAAAGAAAACTGGGCAATGGAGAATGTGTGTTGACTACACGAGCGTGAACAAAGCGTGTCACAAGGGCTCGTTCCCATTGCCTCGCATCGACCAGGTCGTCGACTCCACCGTAGGGTGCGAGTGCCTGTCCTTTCTGGATGCCTACTCGGGCTATCACCAGATAGCGATGAAGGAGTCCGACCAGCTCGCAACTTTCTTCATTACCCCGTTCGGCTCGTTCTGTTGCGTAACGATGCCATTCGGTATGAAAAACGCGGGTGCTACATACCAGTGATGTATGCAAACGTGCTTTGACGACCAAATAGGCCGCAATGTCGAGGCTTACGTCGACGACATTGTCGTCAAAACTAGGAAGGCTGACGATCTCGTCACCGACCTAGAAAAAACTTTTGCTAACCTTCGACGATTTCGTATCAAGCTCAACCCCGAGAAGTGCGTTTTCGGGGTCCCCAAGGGAAAGCTACTCAGCTTCATCGTCTCCGAACGTGGCATCGAAGCCAATCGAGAGAAGATCTTCGCGATCATGAAGATGGGCCCACTCAGCGACCTGAAGGGAGTCCAAAAGCTGATGGGATGCCTTGCAGCCCTGAGCCGTTTTGTGTCTCGCCTCGGCGAGCGTGGAATGCCGCTCTACAAGCTGCTCAAGAAGTCCAACCAATTCAGCTGGACGCAGGAAGCCCTCAATCGACTGAAGGCGTTCCTAACCTCACCCGTCTTGATGCGCCCCGGTATCCGGAGAAGCTCTTTGCTCCTTTATATAAATGCCACGACCGAATTCGTTAGCTTGGCGCTCATCGTAAGCGGCGAGAAGAAGGCCATGTGCTTAAGGTACAACGACCAGTCTACTTTGTCAGTGAAGTACTCTCTAAGTCCAAGGCTCGGTACCCGCAGGTGCAGAAATTGCTCTATGCGATGCTCATCACGAAGAGGAAGTTGATCCATTATTTCGATCGGCACCCCATCTCGTGGTGACCTCCTCGCCACTCGGCGAAATCGTCCACAACCGCGACGCTTCTGGAAGAATAGCCAAGTGGGCGCTCGAGCTCAATGGCCATGACATAGCGTACGTCCCCCGGACGGCGATCAAGTCGCGAGTCTGGTGACCGTTCTTTGAGTGGACGAAGCCCAGCGCCATCGCGCCGAAGACCCAATCTTGGACGATGTACTTGATGGGTCCTATACCAAAAACGGAGCGGGTGCTGGAGTCGTCATTGTTTCCCCGCTCGGAAACAAGCTTCAGTACGCCATCCGACTACTCTTTGACGCAACCAACAATGTCGCCGAATACGAAGCCCTCGTCAACGGTCTCGGGATCGCTGCCGACCTTGGTGCGCACCGACTTTATGTGCACGGCGACTCCAAGCTGGTCGTCGACCAAGTCATGAAGACCACGGAGCCTCGTGACACCCGCATGGCAGCATACTGTCGGGAAGTGCGCAACTCGAGGAAAGATTCAAGGGTTTCGAGCTTCACCATAGCTACAGATGCTACAACGGTGAGGCCGATTACCTAGCTAATCTCACCTCCAGCAAAGGACTGGTCCCGCCAGGGATCTTCGTCTGTGATCTTCGAACACCTTCCATCCGGTTGGACTCGGCAACCGAGTAGGCGACTGACCCGCCGGACGCGACCGCTCTGACCGCCGAGCAATCGGGCGCGGGATCGTCCGGGCCAGACCGCGACGTGCTGACGGCCGACTCCGACTGGAGGAAGCCCTTTATCGACCGATTGACTGACGGATCGCTCCCCGCCAACCCAACTGAAGCCCAGCGCCTTGCTCGACGGGCGAAGTCCTTCGTCTTAGTCGGGGACGACCTCTACAAGAGGAGCCCCTCTGGAGTCCTCCAGAAATGCATTCAGACGACGGAGAGCGGTTCTTTGCTTTCGATATTCATCGCGGCATCTGTGGGCTACTGCCTTGCGCCACGGTCCCTCATGGGCAAGGCCTTCCGACAAGGATTCTATTGGCCGACTGCCGTGGCCGACGTCGAGCAAATCGTTCGCACCTGCGAAGGGTGCCAATTCTTTGCCCGGCAGACGCATCTTCCGGCGCAAGTCTTGCAGACGATCCCCATCACGTGGCCATTCGCGGTCTGGGGACTCGATCTGGTCGGGCCCTTCAAAAAGGCGCCCGGGGGCTTTACCCACCTACTCGTCACGGTGGACAAGTTCACCAAATGGATAGAAGCCAAGCCAGTCGCCACCATCACCTCGGTACAGGCGGCCAACTTCTTTCGCGACATCATTTATCAGTTTGGAGTCCCGAACTCCATCATCACTGATAATGGGACGTAGTTCATGGGGAAGGAATTCCTCGAGTTCTGCGACGGCTTCAACATCCGCGTCGACTGGGCCGTCGTGGCCCATCCGCGGACCAATGGCCAAGTCGAACGGGCAAACAGCATGATCCTCCAAGGGCTCAAGCCGCGGATCTTCAGCCGACTGAAGAAATTCGCGGGACGATGGGTGGCCGAGCTACCTTCCGTTCTCTGGAGCCTGCAGACCACACCGACTCGGTCGACCGGGTTTACACCATTCTTCATGGTGTTCGGTGCTGAAGCCGTCTTGCCGACCGACCTAGAATACGGTGCCCCGAGACTGCAAGCCTTTAACAAGGCACGGGGCTCGAATCACGACAAAGCGCCATCGACCCGGCTCGGCGAAAGCGGCGTGGCGAATCTGCGATCGACCAGAAATGCCGACAATATTGCGGCGCTACCACGATCGTCAGTCCACGGTCGGTCCTTCAACGTTGGCGACCTGGTCCTGCGCCAGGTTCAGTGCAACAAAGATAGGCATAAGCTTTCCCCTCCATGGGAAGGCCCCTTCACCGTTGTGGAGATCATCCGACCCGGTACCTTTCGACTCAAGGATGCCGATGTCAACGTCATCCCCAACACGTGGAATATAGAAAAGTTAAGGCGATTCTATCCCTAAAACTTTTTCTTGCCCTCGCACCTTTTTACCTTTCCTCCGAGTTCAAGCGCTGCGTGGCGACCACGACTCGGTCCCCACGCACCACTCGGAGGCTACCAGTTCATACACTCACACGGGTCGGTGACTCGACTGGCCATTGGGCTCCCCCTAGCGGTAACCCTCTCGACCCAAGTGCTACGGCCTACGCCCCAGCGGCTACGGTTGCTAAGTAGTGCTTCGCGGAAGAAGGAAGTGCCCATGCGGTGCGATCCATGGTTGGTCGGGAACACTCCTCTCCCGCACGAGCGCAAGTGAACGTTTTGTACCTAAGTTCCTGCTCTCTTTGTGCTTCTCTCAAAAGTGTCAACACACCGACCTAAGCTCGAACAACCCTTGCGGTTCCTAAGGCTATGGTTGTAAGTGTTCATCACAGCAAGAAAGTTCAAAAGACAGTCGAACTTACGGTCGGCCCGACCGGCCAAAGCATTAAAATAAACCTTAGTTCATTACAATCTAAGGTTATTACACTGCAAAAGGAGAAAACAAAAATCAGGGGCGGGCGCCTGGGAGGTTCCTAGTAGAAGGCATCGTCGTCGGAGCTATCACTGCCTTCGATGCTCGCGCCCAGAGCCCCTACGTGCAGCCGCTCTGCCACCATCTCCGCCACCGCCCGTACTCCTGCCCGTGCAGTGCATGTCACCTTGATCTGGCGGCAGTGCGCCATCGAGTTGAAGGCGTCACGGCTGGCGCAGCGAGCGAAGACGTACTCGCCACGAGTGGCGACTTCCCGGCCCTCGCGAGTGGAACGCTCACTCAAAACGCAGGCGGGGTGGCCAAGGCCTCATTTACTGGTAGCCAGAAGGCGTCTTCGCGCCCTTGATGCTGCTGCGAGGCTCGTTCAACTTCACCCCGGCCTCGGGCTCTGGCCATGCTTTTGTAGGCCGAGTGGAGCATGGAGACGAGGCTCTCGCTCGTGAGCGGTGCTCTCCTCGCGCCTTGGTGAGCTCCTCCTCGGCGGCACAGGCCGGGCCCGGGGCAACGCCCGCTTCTGGGCAGTGGTCGTTGCAGCCTGGACGCTCAAGGAAGCCTGCAACTTCGTCAACGCAGCCGTCAAACCAGCCCCCCAGGCCCTCGTGGCGGTGGGCTGCCTTGGGCGGTCGGTGGAGCGCGGATCGCGGCTCCGGCGGCGTCCGCCTCTCTCGCCCCATCCAAGGCAGTCAACGGGGGCGCTGCGGACGGCCAGCGTGAACCTGAGCCAGAAGCGCTGGGAGAAAGAAGGAGAACAAGCCAGCATCAGCAAGAAGAAATCAAGGCCGTCCCAAATCTAAGCGGTAGGAACTTACGCTGAAGGAGGGTCCCAGATGCAGATGGCTAGCGAGGGCAGGGTAACCCCGCCCCTCGCCACAGCTATGGAGGATCCGGCATCGGTGCGGAGCCTCTTAGGGTCTGAACCGCGCGGGTCTGAAGCCGCCGTTCGCTTGCCAGCCTTCCGATCACCAACAGGGCCGTGACATTCGCTCGCCATCTGCTCTTCAAAGCGTTTCGAAAGGGCGGGAGAAGGTGAAGGTGAGAAATTCTTCTCTCTGGCTCCTTGGCTCTCATTTTTTCTTTCATCTCAGGCAAGGAGGCAGAGAAGGCAAAGGCAAACGTCTTGCTCTGAAACCCCCGCGTCGAATTTATAGGAGCCGAACGGGCACCAGCCGAGCGGACGCCAGCCAAACGGACGCCCCCTCGGGTGAAGTGTCGCCCGTCCCTCCGACTGCCACGCCAAGCCACTAGTATGACACAACAATTTCCAATTCCCCCACTACGCATTAAATCCTGACAGGACAGCGGGAGGCGCAAGGACACCACATCGGGCGACACGCCCTGCGACCTTTCAGTCTCCGCCTCCGGGCTATGTCGACCGCCTCGCCACAAGTATGCAAGGCCCACTGGGCCGCTGCGGCCTCGAGGTGGCAAGGGGCTCAATAGCTCACGCCTAGGGTACAGCCTAGCGCTGCGGGTTTCAAAGGCCTGGTCCATCAAGTGGATTCGGGGCCGCCCCAGCGAAAAATTGAGCAAGAGGCGAGGACAAGGCGAGCCCCCAGCGGGCCTCTAGTTGGGTCGGCTGACGACCCAATCGCCTTAACTCGTGTCCAAGACCATACTTCACACTCTGCCGCGGAACCCATCGATGGGTGGCAGCCAGCTGCGCTCTGGGTCGGCGGACGACCCGGAGTCCGATACGAGATCGAATAAAGAAAGGTTTCTTATGGGTCGCCCCCAGCGGGTCGGACGCTCGACGAAGGGATAGTCCGCTGGAATGGTCCCCCTTGGGAGGGATCTCCAGGTCCCACTCGGATTGCTCGTTAGTAGCTCCACGAGTGTGGTGTTCAAACCAACGCATGGTAAACATGCGTCCGCTCACCACCTCCAGGTCCCACACCTGTGGACGGGGCGTACACGTGGGACAGACAGCGGCCACTCCTCCCGCAGATAGCCTCACTAGATGAGGACTCGGGATGGACGCCCTCCGCCTAGCTCCGGCGAAAAACCAGCTTTATAAACACGTCGAGCTACGACGAAAAACTAGCATTCGGACACCAGAACCTCGCTGAGGCATCTGGGTGTTCGCGCCGACCAAGGCGACGTCGAGCTACGACGTAAAACTAGCAGTCGGACGCCAGAACCTCACCTGAGACATCTGGGCGTCCGCGCCGACCAAGGCGACGTCGAGCTCTGACATAAAACTAGCAGTCAGACGCCAGAACCTCACCTAAGGCATCTGGGCGTCCGCGCCGATCAAGACGGCGTCGAGCCAGGTCCCCGCAGACCAAGTCGGTCGGGCTCAGCCAGCAAGCGTAAACCCCCCAACCGGATCTCCGACCCGCTCGGGGGCTACACCCACTGGGTGCGCTCGCGCGCACCTAATCGGAGCCAGCCGACCAAGTCGGTCAGACCTGGCTGACCAAGTCGGTCGGATCCTGCCGACCAAGGCAACCACCCGATCCGCTCGGAATACGATGTCGATTAGGTCCGCCCGCACGCGCCAAGTCGGACTTCGCCGACCAAGTCGGATGAGCGCACCCGGGCGAATGGCCGACCAGGTCCGCTCACTGCCCTCGGTCGGATTTTGCCGACCTAGGCAAGCCCCGACCACTTCTAACGAACACGCTCAGGGGCTCGGGGGCTATTGACGAATACTCATACCGTGGGTACCCCCAGCGGCCCATGACGCCGAATGGGCCGCCCCGAGTCCAGCACTGGCCGAAGGCCCCGTGGGGCCATGAAGGACTCCTGTCCCCAACCGGGGGGGTGGTCCGACCCTCGCCATGGGTCGGGCGCCCCACGACCCCCGACCAATCCGACCAAAGGGAGGCACGACCCCCGTCATGGGTCGGGGATCCCCCAAGGCTCCGACCCCCGCCATGGGTCGGACGCCTCGCAAGTTTCGACCAAGCTAAGGTAATCTCCGCCACCGTCACCAGTCAACCTCGAGTTGGTCACCTGCCCCTCGGACACGACGGCTTAGAGTGACCGTGCGGGGGCAGGTGGCTCCTTCCCAAGGTGGCGGGGAGGCTGTCGAAGTCAAGCATCGGTCTCATCGTCTCGTCACGTACAGTGGGAGGATACGCTCCCTCCCGAGGCAAGACCAGAGCCATGCGCTACGGCGTCAGCACTTGACAGACACGCAGAGAGTAGGTGCGCCATTTCCCGACGGAACGGACAACCATGCCACGCGATGTATCTGCCGACCCGGCATGGGGCGAGAAGACGCCGGTCAGTCGGCAAGACCGAAGCTCAGGACTCCTAGGCGTAGGACACCCCATCCTTTCCTTTCCGAGCTCCCGTGTAACCTGCTCCCTTCGTCTATATAAAGGGAGGCAGGACCCTCTAGGAGGGGGGATCTGAAGACAGCTTTTCACGGCTTTTACAAACGAGCGATTCTTGCTCCTTCCACTCGGACGAGGCGCACAAGGCCAGCCCTTTGCCCTCGCTTGTAACGCTGTGCAGTCCTCTGCACCCAGAGCAATACAAAACCACCGCACGAACTGGAAGTAAGGACATTCGGCCCGAACCAGTATACATCTTGGGCTCCCTAAGTCAACCATTCAAGGAGAGGGAACGCGCGGCCCCTTGACTAGAAATTTACTTGCTGGTATTCGAAACACCGACAAGCTTGCTTCGGAACTCAAAAGATGCCAATGTGGCAATGAGTCAATAATAAAAACCTGCCTTGTGGAGCTAATGAACTGAGGCATTTTCATATGAACTAAGAAGGCAGAGCTTTTTCAGACATTGATGTTATGGAGCTAATGAAGACAAACATAGTTGCCTACTTCATCTATAGGTGCAAGTAAAATATCCCTTATGATTGAAGTGAGTATACCTAAGCTTAAACTAAACAATTTTTTCCTCAGTTGTTTTTCGAACCTGCTTATATTTTTTCTCCTTCTTTGTTTACACTCATGGCTCACCAATTGAACTGAAAACAAGAATTGTTGATACCTATTTGCATGCTTGTTCACTTGCATGAGGCAATTGAACCAAAAGTTGTGCACTGAGAATCCAAACTGAATTTTCTGTCTCAGGATTAATGTACCCAAATACACCTAATCCGGCCTAGAATGTACAGATATGGCAAATGTACACACTAATCCGGCACTAAATACCAAGATACTGCCCAAAATAACCAAGATTTCACTCACAAAAATGAGATTTCGTCACCTGGTAAACTGTTGTTGAGGCTGAAATTTTGGTTCTTCTACTTGAGATCTCGTTGCAGAGGAGCAAAAGCTCGGCTTAATGAGCCGAGATCTTGCCTCTGTTGAACGGACACAGCCAGATTTGGCCGGATTTTGGCCGGATTGCAGAGAGGAGCTGAGGAAGTAAGCTTTGTGGTTGGGGAAGTGAATTTGCAAAGGGGAAAGTGAATCTCATGTAATGTCTGCAAGCCAATGTGCAAATGATTAAGTGGGCATTAAAACTAGTATAGTTGACATGTATAAAACAATTTACTTTTCAATCCTAATGGTCACCAGTAACCTTAGCTTAGTGGTAATGGGCAAGGCTTGCAAACATGAGGCCTCAGGTTCAAATCCTAGACATGGCACTTTTTTTGCAAATTTTGAGATCATGGTCAACCCTAATAAATTCCCAAAAAATGTGAAAGTGGTACTTCACAGTTTTCGGACTTCATAGCACGTGCTTGAACCGTTTACAATTTTTGATTGAGCAATCAAAATAGGTTTATATTTTTTGAAACTTTTACACAAGGGTTCTGTGAAAATTATTAAGCTCTCCTAAAAATTTTAGATCATGGTCAAACTTGAAAAAAATTATAAAATTCCGAAACGGTTACTACCTTATTTATGCTAATTTTGTTTTTTATTTTTGAAAGATAACAAATGAAGTTAAAATATTTTAAAATTTTTTGTATGATTCTAGACTTCTTAAGATAATACTATAAATTTTTCATAGCATGAAAAAGCTTCTACAATTTTATAAAAAAATAGACAGTGTTTCTATCAAAATTTTAAAATGTCTCAAAAAATAGTTTTTTTCGAGAAATTACCATGGAAGATCACTTTGTTAAGAGTTATTAATGTAATTCTGGTCAAATCCAGCTATAAAACCCCCAAAATGGTTCAAATACACGGAATTTTGGCAAGATTAGACAAAATCTCGTCAAAATTACTGTAGCATTTTCATTTTTTTTATTTTTTTATTTTACTGGAATCCAAAATCACGACCTAGTTTTCTGGAATCTAGACAATTTTTCTAACCCTGGCGGATCTAGGCGATTTTTCTAACCCTGGCATTGGTCCACTAATTTAGAGTGTGTTTGGCAGGGATTCAGCTTCTCCAGATTCGTGAAGAAGCTGAAAATTCTAGCTTCGCCAGATTCGTGAATCTGGTGAAGCTGTGAGTACATTAAGAGTGTTTAGATAGATCATTTTGTTTACATTTTAGATCAAAAATATAAACTTAATTCACTTTATTTTAGCCTACAAGTTTCAGATTTCAGATAAAGCTAAAATCTAGAGCTCTACCAAACAGACCCTTAGCTGCGCGCCTGGCTGCCGGTTCAATATGGCGGCCAGCCGAAGTATTCCGCACGGGGCCTGGGACCTTTTCGCCATGAGGCAGCCACACAAGGCCTCCCAACCCCAACCTCCCGGAAATGTGACACAGCGGAAACTTCAGCCCGTGCGGCGTCCGGCTAATTGCTCCACTCGAGGAGACGCGCGCGCGGGGGGTTGCGTTGCGGCGCGCGGGAGACATAGCCAGCGTCGGTGGCAAACGAGAGACACGCTGCGTCGCGCACTCGCGGCCGGGTCCGCGGACTGCGGGAGACGACCGGACGGCGCACGCTCAATACTTGACGGGTCAGTTGCACATGCGGATAGGCAGATAGCCGGAAATGCCACCGGCAGAAAGACGTACGTGGCCGCGCGCGACAGCGTGGTGCGTTGCGTTGAGTGCGTGGTGCTCCAGGATTGCCATCGATCGAACTGCCCGCGAGTACATTGCTTTCTGGCCGGGCGCTGGCAGTGGCAGCACTGGCACTGCCTTACTAGCTAGCAGCTGTATTATGTGCACGTATAGAGTGCGGCCAAACTGTAAAGCTGAGCGGACTGTCTTGCTGAAGCGACGCTAACAGCCAAGCACTAGGATATGCTAGTCGAGCAGATCGAGCACGCACGTATGAGCGCCGTCAGAAAACAAAAAATACATAATAGCTGGGCACTATGGCCTCATGGGGGCATCGGTAGGTTTAAAAAATCGTTGAAAATCGTGATTTTCGATCGTATCAGTCCTGCTCAACATCTGGAATGTCGGTAAACTAGTCTAATTCAAATTTAAATTTTAAAAAATCAAAAATTTTAAAAAAAAGCTAAAATGTTCCCAAAATTAGTATTAATAGCCTTTTGACATCTGGCATAAAATTTTTTGGAAAACCAAAATTTTGAGTTTTGAGCAAATCCAAATATAAATAGTAGAAAAGAAAAAAAACAAAAAACTTTCATGCATATGGATATATATACATTCTAATTGCACATTTCAAATGCAATAATATAATTTTTGGTTTATGGTATTGATCCTAGATGTTTTTATGGAATCAGAATTATGTCTTTTGTTTATAAGAAATGAATAGGGATAAAATAGCTGAGCTATTTTTTTTAATATAAATGTGGTACCAAATATGGTGAAAGAATTGGTTGTTATTAATACTACAAATTGGTTGTTAATTGTAACACCTCGACACCCATATGCCTTAAATGTCACTTAAGCATCCTCAGTTCATACTTGTTTACTAGACACTATACAACAACCTTAAGATATTTTCAACAAAGAATGAAGTTAAACATGATATCCACCATACTATTTAACCAATAAATATTGCAGTTTTAACAAGCACCAACCATATCATATAAGCCAAATTTCAATTGTAAGGTATAGGGAGGAATGACCATAGTCATTAACGAAGCACATGCACAATGTTATATAAATAAGCCACAAACATAACTTAACCAAATAAAATAAATCCTACAAGTTGCACCTACTAAAGTATTCCAAGAATGAGTTTGCTTATTTATTCATTAACTAAGCATGTTCCAGAATAATAAATATTATTATGATAGTAGAGCAATTGATATGTGCCATGTCTGTGCTACTCTCACTTCTGTCATGCCAGCCTCAGAGTACCTTAAATATTAAGTAAACAAACGTGAGCTTAAAACTCGACAAAGTATATTTTACAAGGATAATAAGACATGTAGTCACTCAATCGGTATGATACAACTTTCTACACAATCCATAGAATTATTGGGCCATCTTCATTTGAACTCTCTTTTCTTCAAATATGCAATGCACCATGCTTTTATATTCAAAATATATATTTCATAGCTTATACCAGTATAGCCGAGTGCACACCCGTCGATATCACAATCTCATTCCCTTTTCCACTGGGCCTACAAGTAGGTCTCACTCTCATCCATCCTCGTAGATAGGACTACTTGGTAGGTCTGTCGGTGTTTCGTATAACCGGCAAGTAGATTTGTAAGTCTAGGGGCCGCGCGTCCCCGCTCCTTGAATGGATAGACTCGGGAGTCCAAGATTTATACTGGTTCGGGCTGAATATCCCTACTTCCAGTTCGTGGTGGTAGATCTCATTGATCAGAGTGTGGCGGATTACAAGCGAGAGCTAAGGACAGGCCCTTAGCGCTCGTCCGAGTGAGGAGGCCCGGAAGCTATGAACGCCCACTCGGGTCAGAAGGCCCGAATCGGGTCGGGAGAGCAAATGGGATAGGAGGCGAGATATGAAAAGGTTCCCCCTTTTCCCAGAGGGCCTGCCTCCCTTTATATAGTCGGAGGGGGCAGGTTACACGGGAATTTAGAGAAAAAAGGTAGGGGTAGGCTCCTCCCGAGTCACGGTCTTGATCACGATGGTGACATTTCTGTTCATCCCATCTTTGGGTTGGTAGATCTGGTGATAGTGTCCCGCTAGAAAGGTGCGCTTTGCCCTCTGCTACTTTGTCGAGATCTTGGCGTTATGCTGCCGTGTTTGCCTTGGGACGGAGCGCGTCCCTCCACTGTGCCTGACGAGGCGATGGATCGTGCGCTCGACCTAGCGGCCCTTGCACCATCCCGGGAAGGAGCCACCTACCTGGCATGGACGTCGTGTCCATGGGACAGGTGGCCGGCTTGGAGTCGACCGTCAAGTGGAGGAGATTTATCGAGGCTCTGTCCGGGGGCCTGGTCGAAACCCGTGGGAATTCCCGACCAGTAGCCTATTCGGTGCCTGTGAGGACGTCCGACCGGCAGCCCGGTCGAAGCGCTCCAGAAGACTGAGAAAAATACGGTCTTGAAATGGACGTATATTTTTCTGTGGGGTACCCTTGGTATGAGTATTCGTCAGTAGCCCCCGAGGCCATCCTGAAACGCAGGCGTTCCTGGATGGACCCTTCGTTTTTGGCTGGCGAGGTTTCCTCAACAGCGTTGTGCTGCATGACGAAGCAGCGGGTCTTCTCGGAGGTAGCCACCTTGCATGGCAGGGTTCGACTGATCCTGATCAGTCGGTTTTGACTGGGTGCGTGCGAGCGCACCCGGTGGGTGTAGCCTCCGAGTTCCGAGCTTGTCGAAGACCTGATCGGGGGGTTACCTTGGTAGGTGTGCATCCGTCGGGGCGAATTCAGTGGACCTAGCCGGGCCCGAGCCCCCGAGCGGATTGGAAGTCTAACCTCGCTGGCGGAGTCCGACCGACTTGGTCGGTTAGTCTCTGGTGGGTGCCTTGGCCTTGCCGGTGGTTATAACCCGAGCCCCGGCGGGTCGGAGATCGATCGGGGTTGCCCTTGCCTGACGGACCCGACTGACTCGGTTGGTATGGATACTGGATGCTTTGTAGCAAAGGCTGCGGTTCGAGTGCTCGTTTTATGTCGTAGCTAAACGCGCCGTGGTCGGCGAGGAGGTCGAGATGCCTTCGCGAGAGGTTACGGTTCCCGAGTGCTCGTTTTCGTCGTAGCTAGATCGGACCGTGGTCGGCGAGGAGGTCGAGATGCCTTCGCGAGAGGTTACGGTTCCGAGTGCTCGTTTTCGTCGTAGCTAAACGAGTTAGTTGAAATTGGTTTAACGCCTCGGCTAAGCGAGTTAGTCGAAATGCTGGTTTAACGCCTGACTAAGCGAGTTAGTCGGTGGTTTAACGCGCTTGACTAAGCGAGGGCATCGCCCCGAGTCCTCATCGGTGAGCTATCTGCGGGAGGAGAGGCATTGTCGGCCCCGTGTACACCCGTTCGCGGTGTGGGACCTAGAGGGGTGAACAAGCGTGTTTGCCATCTGGCCGGCGAACACCGTGCTCGTGGAGCTACAAGCGGGTTATCCGAGTGGGCCTGAGGATCCCCGGTAAAGGATCCTTAGCGGTGTCCTGAGCAGGCGTCCGACTACTGGAGGCGACCCATAAAAAACCTTTCTTTACTCAATCCCGTATCGGACCCCGAGCCGTTTGTAACTCGGGGTGCAACTGGCTGCCGCCCTTTCGGAGGGCTCCGCGGGAGAGTTTGAAGTTTGGTCTCGGACACGAGTTAGGACGATTGGGTCGTCCGCCAACCCAACTAGAGACCCACCGAGGGTTCGCCTTAAACCCGCCCCTCGCTCGATTTGCCTGTTGGGGGCGGTCGGAGATCCACTAGGTGGATCTTTCCCTAGGCGCCCGCAAGCAGGTCTTGATCACGAGGCATTCACGCCCTCTCGCCACCTCGAGGCCGCTATGGCCCGGTGGGCTTTTCCTACCTGCCTCGGCCCGGCTGGAGCCGGTCCAGAGGCGGAGATCGGGAGGTCGCAGGGGCATCCCGCCCGAAGCGATGCCCTGGTGCCTCCTGTTCGCATTTAATGCGCGTGCGGAAATTAAATGCGAAGTGAAATGATTGGGAGTGATACGTCTCACCAGCGAGGCGGCGTGGCGGTGTGAATGGATGGGCGACGCTTCATCCGAGATGAGGTCTTGGCCAGCATCTGCCCGGTCGGGTGTCTTCGGTGATGCTGTTTTTGGTCAGTGCTGTTAAAGGCGCCCATAAATTCGGTATTTGGAGGTGCTAGGCACGCATCGCCTTTGCTTTCACCGCCCCTTCGCTCTTGCCTTCCTCGCCTCCAGCCTTTGCCTGAGACGAAAAAAGGAAACAAGGGAATCGGGAGAGAGTCTCTTACATTCCTCCCCTCCGTTTTTCGATTGCTTGCGCTCCGGAGATGTCGTGGTCGGAGTGCACCGCCCAGCCCAGCCGTGCGCTCGGCCTGGAGAGGAAAGGATTCCTCCCCCCACAGAATGTTTCGAATTGGAGAGTACCGACGGGGGCTACGGAACAAGCGCCGGAGGAAGGGGAGATCGTGGTGCCCGCCTGGTTTTATGAGCGCGGGTTCAGACTCCCGCTTCATCCCTTCGTCCGGGGGATGTTGCACTACTATGGGGTAGAGGTGCACCACCTCAACCCCAACGGCGTGCTCCACATAGCGATCTTCATGACGCCGTGTGAGGCATTCCTGGGGATCGAGCCCCCTTGGTATTTGTGGAAGTACTTCTTCTCGCTTTGGTTGTGGAGGGACAAGGCGGCGGATGCTACGGCGTCCATGGGAGGGGTGGCCTTGCAGTGCGCTCGTAGTGGGTCGAGTACATCCTTGAAATTTTAAATCGTCGAGCAGGGGTGGCACTCCGAGTGGTTCTACGCTCGGAACCTAGGAGGCAGCGCCCCGGCCTTCACCGGCCATCTTCCCGAGTTGAAGGACGAATGGGGCTGGGCCCCCGATAAAAGGGAGAAGAAGAAGATGGCGCCGATTCTGGAGTGAATCAGGCTCAGTGAGGCTCGAACTTTGTTGGCCCAGCCGTTGTCTGTAGCGTTCATGAGAATGTGCGTGCAACCCCTTATGGAAAGGGTGCGCCCAATGTACCTGTATGGCGGGGCATCCGACCCCATGAGGATGGTCGCAGCAGAGCTCGCCGCGTCGGAGCTTGAGGCCAGGGTGGCCGGCGTGCTAGTCGGGAGCGCCACCGTAGCAGCGGGTGGCAGCCCCGAACCTTTCTCGGTGGGGAACCCCCCGGATTTGGTGAGCCGTCCTATGCCTTTCTTCTTTTCCTTTCACCCCCTTGGCCTTTAGCATGCGGTTTGATTGGCGTCTTTGTGCTCCCCGGTAGGCGGGGAGCGGTGTCACAGGCGTCTTGCCGGGAAGAAAGAAGGGCCCAGGCCCGCGAGGCGGCCGCCTTGAAGGAATCCGATCGCAAGAAGCGGTAGGAGGAAGAAAGGGGGAAGAGGAGGAGAGAGCGCGCGATTAAGTTCGTGCGCGGCGAGGAGGCTTCCGTGTCGACTGCTATTAGTATGGCCGACGCGGGGTCGTCCTCGAGCGACGGTGATGGCAACAGCTTTGATGATCCGTATGAGGCCTTCCTTGGGCATGATCCGTGGTGAGCCAACGAGCGCCCGAGACAATATTTGCTATCGTCGGGTCGGTAGCCGAGGTCCCGGGAGATGTCTCTGGGAAAGCGGAAAGGCGATTTGCCTCTGCCGGGGAGGCCGGCGAAGAGGATGCAGGGGATGAAAGAGAACTTCCGATGCCACCACCGGGGCCTGTGCCAACTGGCGCAATCTTGGCGCCTGTTGCGGCCTTGACGTCGGAGCCCAAAGTCTCGACGGAGAGGGTGATCCAGACGCCGGGCGGCTGTATCTTAGCAATGAGGCGGAGGCGTAGCGTCCTCCCGCCCTGTGGCCCCCGGCACATGCTAACTTTGCCGGGCAGCGACCCTACCGGCAAACCACTGCTCGTGCTGGACATCGAGGCAGAGGCCAGGTCGTGGGGGGCTCTCCAAGAGGGTGTAAAACGCGTGGAGGCTCACCTGGGCCAGATTCAGCAAGGTCTAGCCTTTGCCCTTGGCTCGGCTGATGGGGCGCTGAAGGACGTGTCTGAGGTCAACCGCTCGTCTGCCGAGTAAGCGACCATCTGTTTGACTCGACCTTATACTTGCTTTAGCGACGATGAGGCTAAATGGAGTGCTTTCGAGGCGTTTGCGATTCTTGAAAGACCAGTCGGGAGAGAAGTCGGCGTCCCTTCACATTTTGCATGGCGGTGACGGCATGTGTGGAAAGACGGTCGTCGGCGCTTTAGTCATGTGAGGCTCAAGAAGCCCCTGGTCTTGTGGCGGTGGAGGCGGAAAGGGCCCGGGAGGAGCTGCTCGAGAAGCGTCTAATAACCGAGTCCCAAGAGACGAGGATATCGAACTTCGAGGTACTTGGCGGCGACCATGATTGCCAGGATCTTCTTGTCGCCCTTGAAAAGGCCCCATAATCGGAGGTGAGTGCGCCAGGAGTAACAGCGACCAAGCTCGGCGGGCTGGACTCACTTGAGCGGGATGCCTCGCGCAAGCAAGAGGCCCAGACCAAGGCCGAAGAGAACCTCCAGCGACTGGAGATCTCCATGGCTAGTAAGCAAACCAAAACTTAGCTCAGCTTTCTGCGATCGCGGGTCGTCGAACCTTCTTTTACTTCTGCTTCAATATGTAGAACTACGGAAAGGTCTCAGCGATGCCGTTGAGGCGCAGAAGTTGGCGGTGGAGGAACGTGATGCAGCGGTCACGTCACGCGCGGTGGCCCTAACGGCGAAGGAAATGGCGGAGAAGGACCTGCTCGAGCAAACCGCCGAGTTGACGACCCTTCAGGTGGTCGGCGGGGAGATCCGTGATCAAGTGCTTGGGGCCACCGGGCAAGGCCCAAACTCGCTTGCCGCCGTGCTGGCCCGCGTGACGGAGCACGTCAAGAGCTCGGTGAGCGAGGGGATTGAGCTCGGGGCTTGCTCGGCGCTGGTCTTCGCACTTTCCCATTACCGCGGCATTGACCCGGCCGTTGTCAGCAGTGGGGTCACAGCGAACCGGACCGACGAAGAGGTCGAAGACTTCAAGAACGAGGCCGCCCCGCACGCCGAGGTGATCGCTAGCCGGATACCACCGGAAAGCATCCTCCACCGACAGAAAGAAGAAAATTAGATACTTTTGTTTTTGCAATGCACTGAAGTTTTGCTTTGATCGGGCCGTTCCGTAGGCCTGATCCTGTTTTTCGCGCTTTTCCAAAGATGATGAACATTCAACGACCATAGCTTTTGGGAACCGCGGAGGTTGCATAAGCGCGGGTCGACATGTCAACACTTTTTGGGGAAGGCTCGAAAAAGAACAAGGACCCAATGAGCAAAATGCTCGCTCGCACTTATCACGGGAAAGGAGCGTTCCCGACTAGCAGTGGCTCAAACCGCACGGGCAATTCCTTCCACCGCAAAGCGCTACTTCGCAACCGTAACCACTAGGGCGTAGGCCGTAGCGCTCGGGTCGAGAGGGTTGCCGAGTAGCCAGTCGGGTCATCTGCCCACATGAGCGTGCGAACCTGCGGCTTTCAAGTGGCGTGTGGGAGCTAAGCTTGAGGTTTCCACGCGGTGCTCGAGCCCAGGGGAACAGGGAAAAACGCGCAGGAATAAGAAAAAGTTTTAGGGGAAGAATTCACCTTATCTTTTACTCCGTGAGGTAAAAGATGTCAATGGCGGTTTGGCTCTTCGCTCGGCCCTTGGCCGGGGTGGTTTCGAACTACTGGACCCTCTGCCGACTTGGGGCCACGACGGTCCAGGTGATGCTCCGTGCCAGCCGCCAGCTCAGTTAGCCTGACCCGGGGCCGAAAATCGAAGAGTCGCGCTGCGCTCTTCTGGTTGAAGCGATATGCTTTCGCCCCATCAGTCTCGTCGCATTTTAATGCGAGGTGGCAGGTGTGGACAGGACACGTTCCGTCGTGCAGGACGTGAAGTTAATCTCAGCGTCGCGTGGCGTCGCCGAGCGGCGCCGCTTCAGCTACTCCGCCCGCGCATATAAATCAAAAGCAGAGGAGCTTCCATGCGCAGCCATTCTTTCCGTCTTCCTACTCTCCCTTTGCCTCTTCGCGATAAAGGAGGGGAAGGGTTAGAAGACCTAGGTGGCGATGGCGAGCGGGGGCGATGATCAGAGGACCGGCAAGCGGGAGGTGGCGGATCACCTGGGGTCGGACCCCAAGAGATTCCGCACCACCGCCCGGGCGTCCCCGGGCGCGAGGAGAGGGGGCTCGCATTGCCCTTGTCGTCCTTCCCCATTAGGGATCCTCTTTCAGAGTGAGCTTCTTCGATTAATGCTGGGACGGCTTCAATCCTGGCTTGCTGACGTCGAGCTTTTTCCTTCTTTACTGCAGAGCTTCTGGCTCGGGATCAAGCCGACCGTCGGCTGTGGTCGCGACGACCGCCTCGGCGGGGGAGGCGGGTACCGCCCAGAACCATCGCGCATGCCGTCGGCTCCGCCTCGGGCGGTCCGAGGCTCGAGCTGCGGCTGTGATGGCGGTGGAAGCCTCCTGCGGATCCAGCTGCGATGGCCGCCGCCCGAAGGCGGAGATCTTCGCGCGCGAACTGATCGAGCCACGAGGTGGAGGAAGCTCACCGAGGCGCGCGAGGAGTCTTGGCGTTGCGGTTTCGGGCGGCGCCCGGAGGAGGAGCCAAGGCTAACGAGGAGCTGGACCTGCGTGAGGATCTCATGAGCGTGCTCGTTCCGGCCTTGAGCATGGCGGAGCTTGAGCCCTGGGGTGGGGCTGCGAGGGCAGCCGGGCGTAATGAGTTGCATTCGCCCGGCCTCTCCAGCGATAGCATACTGGCCGACCTACCCGCGCCCTCTGGCGCTCTGCTTCGCGAGGCGGAGGTCGCCGTCGCCGTGCGGAGTATGTCTTGGCTTTCTTTGTGCGTACCGCAGATCTCCTTCGATCCGATCGCGATCGTCGTGCGGGTCGAGCGAGGCCTTGAGCCGGTAGCGGGCTAGAAGTCTTGGCCGTGGCGGAGATCGTGGTAGGGCTCGTTGTGGTCGACGCAAGCAGCGACAGCTCGGAGGATGACAACTTCGCCGGATAAACCTCTAGGCGGTCGTGTCTAACTTTTGCTTCTCGGAGATGCAATCGTGTGTATATTTGATGTCATGGATTTTGGGGGATTTTGCCAGATATTTCGCATTTCCTTTCTGTAACGTATACTCGTCGAGCGACCATAGCCCTTAGGAACCGCGAGGGTCGCTAGAGCGTAGGTCGGAGTGCAACGGCTTCGAGGCAAATGCGAAAAAATGGCAAAGGGCCAAACATCCCAAAAGACGCGTCTGAGATCGACCACGGATTACCTCGCGTGGGCTTCCCCTTTTTCCACAAGGTACTACTTCACAACCGTAGCCGCTGGGGCGTAGGCCGTAGCACCCTGGTTTGAGAGGGTCACCGCTCGCGAGGGATCTAACGGCCGGTCGGGACGCGATCTTAAGTAGCATGCAAGCAAGCAGTCCCCCAAGCCGCGTGCGCGAGGACCGAGGTGCGGTGAGCGTGGAACACTTTTGAACCCAAATGTTTTAATAAAAAGATGGAGGTCAGGGGCAGAATCTCCTTAGCTTCTCAATATCACAGGCGTTTGACACAGCGTGATCCTCAGCGCCGCTGAATCGAAAGGTGCCGAGTCGGAGGATCCCCATGGCGCTTAAGGGAACCGGACGACAGCATTCTCCAGACGGCAACACGCTTCACCGGCTCCCGGAGGCTCCGATAGCCGGCCGTGGCCTCCAGGCCCCTCGGCTCGAGGATGCCGCAGGCGATCTTCTTCTTTATAGCGGCGCCTAAGCTGGCGGGGAAGCGCGGAAGACCGTGTGACCCCCCGGCCAGTTGTTGGTGAAGAAAGCCATCAAGGAGGGAGATGGGAATCCGGAGATCACGAAGATGACGCGCGAGCCCCTACCTGGCGCGCCAACTGTCGGTGTTTCGTATAACCGGCAAGTAGATTTGTAAGTCTAGGGGCCGCGCATCCCCGCTCCTTGAATGGGTAGACTCGGGAGTCTAAGATTTATACTGGTTCGGGATGAATATCCCTACTTCCAGTTCGTGGTGGTAGATCTCGTTGATCAGAGTGTGGCGGATTACAAGCGAGAGCTAAGGACAGGCCCTTAGCGCTCGTCCGAGTGAGGAGGCCCGGAAGCTATGAACGCCCACTTGGGTCGGAAGGCCCGAATCAGGTCGGGAGAGCAAATGGGATAGGAGGCGAGATATGAAAAGGTTCCCCCTTTTCCCAGAGGGCCTGCCTCCCTTTATATAGTCGGAGGCGGAGTTACACGGAATTTGGAGAAAAAAAAGGTAGGGTAGGCTCCTCCGGAGTCGGTCTTGATCACGATGGTGATATTTCTGTTCATCCCATCTTTGGGTTGGTAGATCTGGTGATAGTGTCCCATTGGAAAGGTGCGCTTTTGCCCTCTGCTACTTTGTCGAGATCTTGGCGTTATGCCGTGTTTGCCTTGGGATGGAGCGCGTCCCTCCACTGTGCCTGACGAGGCGATGGATCATGCACTCGACCTAGCGGCCCTTGCGCCATCCCGGGAAGGAGCCACCTACCTGGCATGGACGTCGTGTCCATGGGACAGGTGGCCGCCTTGGAGTCGACCGTCAAGCGCAGGAGATTTATCGAGGCTCTGTCTGGGGGCCTGGTCGGAACCCGTGGGAATTCCCGACCAGTAGCCTATCCGGTGCCTGTGAGGACGTCCGACCGGCAGCCCGGTCGGAGCGCTCCAGAAGACTGAGAAAAATACGGTCTTGAAATGGACGTATATTTTGCTGTGGGGTATCCTTGGTATGAGTATTCGTCAAGGTCTTTCACAAAAGCACTTCGGATTAGTCATATAACATTATATGACTCTCACCGACTTGTGTGACATCTAAAAATTTGCTTCTTCATTTAATTTATTTAATTTAGAATTTATTTGGAAGCTTATTGATTTTGTAAAGTCTTTTTGTTGTAATTTTAGTTTTAATAAAAGAATTTCTGCATAAAATTTAAAAGTTAAAAATTTCTGAAAATAATTTTATTGAGTTTCAAATATTATAAAGTATTTTTGAGAATTCTTTCAGAATTTTTAGAGCTTTTTATCTATTTTTACCGTCGCGCTTTTCTCTCAACTAAAAAAATCCGAAAATAAGGCCCACCTATCAGATCATCTTCAAGCTCCAGCTAAATCCAGAAGCACTCACTCTCTCTTTCCTCCATTAGGACATGATTTGGAGTTTCAATTTCTTCATGATTTGAGTACCAAAAATTCGACAAAAATCATATTCGGATTCCTCACGACCTCCTCTTGCCATTCATGGCCTTTAATCCCCCAAAATCTGAGCAAAAATCTTGTTCTTCCCTTTTTCATCCACCACAATTTTCGCACGAACGCCGCCTCCTCGATCCTCATCCTGCCCTATAAAAGGGAGCACCGGGTGCCTCTCGTCGTGAGCAACCTATTTTGCCTCTCCTCTCGAGTTATTTCGTTCCCGTTTCATCGGATTTTGCAAGGGAAGCTCTCGAATGAACAGTACCTAGCACGATGCTGCAGTACTACTACGGTGTCATTTCTTTTTCCCCTTTTTTCTTGTTTTTAAACTTCTGGGAGCCCGTTTTGTCCGTTCGAACTCCGATTGGCCCCATTTTTCTTTCTAAATTTATCTAAAATATCAAATTACTTATTTATGCTAGTTTGTTATTTTATTAAATTTATTTGGATTTTCTTTGAAATTGGTTGTTTTTCGCGTATAGATTTCGGAGAGTTAGAACGGTTCGTTATTGACGATCTCAAGCATCAACCCTTCGACCGAGGCAAGTCACACCCTTGAACATATTGATCCCAGAATTTAAAATTATATTTTGATTTAAATTATTGTATGCATAGTTTTATCAATCTAATTTAAATCCCAGTTTTAAATAATTAGTTACTCCTAATTGTTATGACCTCAATTGACTTTGAAATATTCATTCCTTATCTCCTTAAAGCAAAATATCATTGGTTGATACATTATTGTAGTATTAATTAGTGCTATATAGTAAATAGCTTAGACATGCTTAGACATGAATTTATAACTTTTTAAGAATTTATGCCAAAACAAGATTTATGTTAAAAATAAAGTTATTCCTTGACGTCGGTGCACTATGGGATGTTATGAAAGATGATGCTATTCAAAAGAAAGTGAAAATGTGATTTAGACCAAGCGAAAATGGTTGACTGGTGGATGCGTAAGACACAAGGGTTGTGAAAGCTCGTCTAGTCAATTAAGGACCGGTCTATGTTACACTGAATGTAAAGCCTTACCGTACTATCACAAATCTGGAATGGGACAGACCTGGCTATCCGTATTACGACATACCATGGATAGTCGTGCCATTAGGTTGAAAGTGGCAGTGGGTGTAAGGTTGCCACTCGACGCAAGAGGGGGTTTCTGGACTGAGCGGTTTTAACCCTACCAGCGGTGGAACCTTAGCGGGCATAACTACGTGGATGAAGCTTTATGTGGGCCTTGTCGTGATTTTCTCTGCCGACACACCAACAGAAGTGTGTACTTGGGTGAAAGGAGATAATCATGTCTTGTGGGTAAAATTGTACAACATCTGTAGAGTGTAAAACTAATCGATTAGCCGCGTTCGCGGTCATGAGCATGCCGAGCAAGCCTTTCACGAACTAGACTTTGGATTTCAAAATGCTTTTTAGAAAAGTGGTTTATGTGTGGAGAAAGTTCACATGGAAAAACTTGGGATGAAACTCTGGGTTGGAGTCCGTGCTGAAAATTAGATTAAAACTCAATATTTACTATATCAATTACGCATTGAAAATTAATTATTATATTTGAAATATTGCTTTATGCTCAAATGAACCATATTATGCCTTCCTTTGTGACCCTTCATTGATACTACATTTACTGTGTGACTTGCGGAGTACTTTTGTACTCACCCTTACTTACTCTATCTTTTTAGAGGAGTATCTCTATGACGGTGAGGACTAAGATAACTAGGCCGCTGCCCCAATTGATTACTTGTGGCGAATCTATTGAGTTCTACTGGTTTTATTCTGCTTCCGCTGTAATCTTTTATTTGGTCTGCGTGCCATAATTATTGTAAACTCTGATTATTAATAAAATACGTTGGATATGTTGTTATAATATTTCTGCTATGTGTACTAACTTGTTTTGGACTAGAACAGAATACACAGAGGATTTCAGAAGTGTTTTTCCGGAGTCTGACAACTTGGCTCAAAACTCTTATCATGATATGAATGCGAATAATGCAACATTCTATTTCAATATACTTTCCCATATAACAAAATTATCAAATGGCCATTCTCACGTGTATATATTACCAACATAAAAGATGGTGCACATAAATATAACAACGAGCAACCATAATCATGTGTACGAAAACAACAAGTTAGCAAGTTATCAAATTAATCTACAACTCATTTCCACCCTATTTTTCTTTTGTACGATATGCTTGCCTCTTTACTACGCAAAGAGGAGTGGCATGAGGTTGAAGCCACACCTAAAATCACATCACCTATAATAAGAAAACAACCTCAAAGACATGCCATAGGAATACATACGTCAAATATAACAATAACATTTACGCGTAACCCCGAAGTTAAATCTTCTCACTCGCCAGACAGTTTAACTCCTTGTTGTCCCAACGGACAAAAGACCATATCTTTTAGCTTCTAAGCCAAAACATAGAAAATTATAGAATTTATGAAATCTAAAGAAAATTACACAATATTTCCTAGTTATCAATTGTCGACGATTCGGGAACCGATCCCCCGCCGAGCTTACTTGTTGAATGAGGGATCAATCTAGGCCCCCTTTTCCGTGGAGGGTGTAACGTCTGAGGGCCTGCCGAGCTACGTATTTTGAGGACACAACGAACAAGGGATCCTTTTTGTCTGGTTCGGGCCTCTCGCGACGGAGATAATAACCCTACATCCAGTGATTGTACTAGTTTCCAAGGATGGATTACAGGGTGTTTGCTCGAGGGTCCTAGGAGGTTCTAAAGTCTATCCTCCCGACCCCCAGCGAGCGACTACTATGTATGGGGGGACAAGTAAGAAGGAGTCGAACCCCAAACCCCTCGTGCGAGAAGGTATTTATAGGGGATTATAGCGACACTACATTTATTACAGAGGGGCGTGCCACTGTTTCGGACGTGGGTGGAGCTGTTCCCTTGTTTCCATGCCGCACGCAGTATGACGATAGATGCAGATGGGCATGATCGCGGCGTCAGATTTGCGGTAGCGTAGTCCTTCGAGCCACCGCGTAATTAAGGCCACGTCGACTTTGAGGTGCGTGCCCGGTTTTTCGGTCGATCCTGGGGCTCTTCTTCGCTTTTGGTGCGCCAGCACTTTCCGAAACAAGCATGCTCGGCGAACTAACAGAGGACGAGGTGGGCTGCGGTAGTCGCCATCCGGAGACCTTCCTTGGGGACAACGTCCAGGGCAAACATGGTAATTTCATTGGCACCGACGAAGTACGATGGTCGATCTCGGAAATTCCCAATCCCCGACATCAATCTTTTAAAATTAATTCGTGTAACCTTTCAAATTCAGCCCTGATCATTGTTCTATCATCCTACTGGACAGCAGATTCTACAATTTCGTAGCTATTTTTATACAACCCCAAATGTAGAAAACCATAACATTTTTGAAATCTAAAGAAAATTATCTAGGTTTATCTAGTTTTGAAGATAATTTAATTCGTCCCTTAAAAAGTCCTAATCTGCATATTACCACTACCGCTTCCCACAGTGACAGATTTTCGGACAACGACTTCAGCAGGCCATAACTTTTAAATAGCTGAACCAAATTTTATGCTCTTATACTATAATGAAACTTTAGAGAATAATCTACAATTTTCATAATAGCTGGATCCTCTGGAATTGACCATAGACGTCCCAAAACTTGATCTGAAATTTGGTTCATAATCCGCCCTAAACTGTCTCTACCCCAAATTGATCCGGTGATCACCCCAACCAAAACCCAATCACAGTTGAACACAAGGAAAACTACTATAGCACCAAATATAGTACCCATACCCTAAAAACAACCTAAATTTATACCTTCACCAGTAGAATCAAAGGATCAACGATGATAGCGGTTCTCTCCCTTTGGATCACGCGATCTAAGCTTCTCCATACATCCTAAATTGTCCTCCAACTCCGCTCCACCTCCAGGGCAGCAGTAATGGTAGCACGAGGAGGGACAAGGAGCTATTCACCAGGGGATGAACAGGCCAGCATAGGTGATGAGAACGGGAGATCCCGATCTTTCGGTGAGATGTTGATACGTCGATTTGGGGGTGTTGATGGTACCGATCTAGGGCTTCTTACCAGCAGGTTGGGAGCTTCACAATCGCAATGCCAATCTACAGATACAAGATCCAAGCGATCAATTGTTCTGCAAGAAATCGAGAACCATAAGAACAAAGCATGAAGCAATCTAATAAGATAGTATTGAAATCAAAAGAAACAAGTTGAAGTTACATTTCTAAACAAAGGCGGTCTAGTCGACACGCGCAAACACGAGGAGGGCGACACAGGGTCTACCAAACACAACAAAACCTCAACTTGTTTCTTTTGATTTCAATACTATCTTATCGATTGCTTCATGCTTTGTTCTTATGTTCTCGATTTCTTGCAGAACAATTGATCGCTTGGATCTTGTATCCGTGGTGGATTGGCATTGCGATTGTGAAGCTCCCAACCTGCCGTAGGAAGCCCTAGATCGGCACCATTATCGAGCTCAAGGTTGCATCGGTGAGATCTTCCCTCAATTTCGTTTTCTACCTAGAGTCCGAAAATTGCCCCACAAAAATAATATTTGTCGCTCTGTCCAAGCCAATTTGTGCCATAACTTTTACTACTTGTTCTTGGTTTGTTGAATAAATCGGTTGCATAATCGAGTCTTTCTTTGGTTTTAGAGTCTAGTGCCCTTAGAGTTTCGAGTTCTATTCACGTTTTAAATCACTGTGTCGTGTTTTCTTCGTCAATTCGAGTTGGATCGTTTTACGTTAGTAGATCAGATCAGGACTCTTGGTGTTTGCTAGAGTTCAGATTAGAGTTGAGTTTGTTTGTCCTGCCATCTGCATCCCACCAGCATGTCCCAAATTCCATCACGCAAAAATCAAACCGAGTAGCCCACGTCTCCACAACCAACTCGGTTTCCTCCTTCCAAATTGTGTGCCCTCATAACTCATCCAAAACCGAGAAGGAGTCAAGCCGTGCCATATAAAAGGAATCCGTGTTCAATCTGCCGGCTCTTGCCATAAACCGAAAAGGATTCATACTCCTTCCATACTCGGTTGAAAAAAAAAGTGTGTGTGGTGAGTGTTGTTTGGAGCCCCTTTTGAGTCTGTTATTCAGTTTTAGGGCTCCCGCAAAAAGAAAAAAAAGAAAAAAAAAGAAGAAGGAAAAGAAAAAGAGAGGAGCCCTAGCTGCTTGCTTTGTGTTGTGGTCGTTCTCATTGCGTCTCTGTAGCATCGTTGGTGTTTAGGCTCGCGTCTCTAGCACGGTCTAGCCTAGGACCAGACCTTTATCTTGATTGTGAACGACTTTTTCGACTACTTTGGTTCGATGGTACTAGTTCCTCCTTTGCTACATATTATTGCTGTCCAAACTCCACCATCTTCTTACCACAGGTTCAGAATTTGTAATCGCTTGCCCCATCGAGGACTTGTAAGAACTTGGTAGAAGCTTGGCGTGTGTGAGGCTTGCCACTTCATAAAACCTAGTAGTTCACAAGAGCTTACATATCGTGTGGAGTTTCTTTGTTTCTACTAACCATGGCAGTATTCCAAGCAATCATGGAATGCGTCGTGGTGAAAATGAGCGTGAGGACCCCTCACCCCCAAAGAACGGCGTTGGGTCACTCATTTCCAAAGGATGCACCATCAACATGAGATGCAAACTCGTGACACTCTTGATGTGATTCAAGCGCAATTGGTACCCCTCACCGAGCTTCAAGCACAGCTAGCACAACTTCTTCAAGGTGCTGCCCCAACAATGGTGTCATTGGTCATGCCTTGGGCCAGCGGTGCTCCACTGCTCCTTTACATGGGGTGGATCAAGAGGAGAACAACCACGTGGCCGACACGAGGGCGACTACAGGGAACATGTGAACAACGGTGACCTCATCGTCGACTCGCAATAACGAGCAAGGTATGGCTAGAAATCAACATGATCAAAGGGAAGAACGTGATGATTCCATGGCAAAAATGAAATTTACTATGCTTCCTTTTGATGGTGCTTATAATCCGATGCTTACCTAGATTGGGAGTTGGCGGTAGATCAAAAATGTTCTTGCTATGACTTCTCTGGCGTAGAAGGGTTCACGCGCCACTAGTGAATTCTTGGTTTTGCATCTATTTGGTGGAAAGAACTTTGTAGAGCCAACCGTGATGTACCTACAACTTGAGATGGGTTGAAGCGTGTCATGAGGGCTAGATTTGTTCCTATATACTATGCTCGTGACTTATTGAATAAAATCTGGCGCTTTAATCAAGGTGATAAAAGCGGTTGAGGAATATTATCAAGAATTGCAAATTGGCATGTTCTTACTGTGGATTAGAAGAGGGTGAAGATACAAAAATGGCTAGGTTTTTGGGTGGGCTTAACCGAGAGATACAAGACATACTTGATTATAAAGAATACAATTCTATCGCTCGTTTGTATCATCTTGCTTTGAAAGCAGAAAGGGAAGTGCAGCGTCGACGATCGACAACGCGAGGTAATTTTGGAGGCTCTTCCACATCCAAGTCGGTCCAGTTTCATACCAAGGCATCATCATCTCACCGAAAGATCGGGATCACCCGTCCTCATCAATAGGGGCGTAGGGCTGCAAGAGAGGAGGGAGGGATGCTTGGGTGGAGGAAGAGAGGAGGGGATGCGGTTGCTGCACAAGGGGCAAGGAGGGGGGAGATGAGGCGGTTGGGAAGGGGGTGGGGTGCTGCTGGGAAGGTGGAGAGGGGAGGCTAGGGTTTGAGGTGGGTTGGAGCCCCTCCTCCTTGGCCCAAAATCCGTCCACGAAAGGAAAATTCTGCTCATGAATGAAAATTCCCCTCTTTTTTCCTTTCTTAACCTAGCCTGTGGAGGAAATTTCCCTTTTTCTTTTATGAGATATTACATAAATACCCAACAATATCGAGTAGAGCAGTGACCAAAAGGTGGTTATTAATACTAGAAAAGTGGTCTTTGTTTATTCATAATTAATGATAACATACTATGCCATTGTTAAAAAAATTTGTACGTGATCGTTAGTACTACTAACCGTGGAGCCTTTAACGATGGCTAACAACCATAATTCTGTGGATATTAGTAACTTTTAATGACTACATCTCGCGCCGTTAATAATTATTTTCCTAGTAGTGCTAATCATTCATTGAATATCTTTGATTGTCCCACAAATATCCCAATTCCTTTTATCATGCCATCACCAAACAAGCTTTAGTACAAGAGGTTATTGTTTTGAGTTCTCACGTTACTTGTACTTGAATATCCATCATTTTCTTTATTCTTTTCATTTTTCCTTGATTTTTTCCTTTTTCGCTGAATGTGTTGATTTTTTATGTAAACTAGTTGAAAATAGGTAAAAATCGATGGAAAATCGATAAATTGGAAAATCGGCAAAACTGATCGATTTTTTATTTATTTCGGCTGCTATTTGACCGTCAAGTATAAAAAATTTAACTTGGAATTTCATTCCGACGAGGGGCAATTTCCGAGCTGGTTCGGTAATCTAAACCTTAGGCATGGGCCCCGGACAGTGTGGCATAGCTGGGCGTTATGGGAACAACAAGAAGCCAGCAAGTGAGCAACAAGACTGTCAAGGGTTAGCTCCAAATTTTCCTCATAAAAAAACAAATCCAAGTTTAGCACGTTCTAGCTTCTCCATGATACGTTTCCTCTCATTTTCTTTTTTTCTTGTTCTTCTTTTTAAAAAAAAAAAAATTTGCGCCGAGCTTCTCCACGATGATGATAGCTGCAGTTTCTCTATTTTCGACATACTAGGCTCTTTGGCAGTGCTTGTTTAGTCACCTTACTAAAGATTAATTTGATCAGGCTGAAGTCGACCAAAGCACTAGCTGCGGCATTAAAGCATACTAGTTCTGTGCCCGTGCGTTGCAACGGAAACTCAATTTGCGACAAAAAAATTATTTGCAAAAAGCACTAACCATGTCTGAATGATACTGTTCACTCTGAATGTGCAATGGTTGAATGTTTAAATTAATTCATCGAAGCATACAAATTCCAAACACTTGTTTACAAATTCGAGCTTAAAATCATCTTTAATTTCACAATCTGAAGACCCTCATGTTACAAAATACTTTGTAAATTTTAAATGCACATAAGTACCGCTCATGTACAATCACATAAGTACTGCTTAGGTACAAAGGAACAATCTTGCATCCTAACTCATAAAAGTAAGGGCATTGAATCCTCAAATCAACAACGGCTGCATCAGCTTGCATCTCCTTCCGAATTCTGAAGCATTATGCTATGATCTTGAGGCATCTTTTCTAGGACAAACTCAATTAGACTACAAAGTACGCAACTTGAGCCACCAAACTCAACCAATAGGTATTTGTAGTATTGAAAACCCCTTCATTAAGCTGACACAAGGAACTTCCATATAAATTTGTTGAAATAAGAATACAAGATACTCTTGTATACAGTATACTTTAGTGTTGCTCTAAGAATTTACGTGTATGTAGCAATGCAAAACAGATTATGAAGAAACCTACTATTGGGTGAAGCAAGGAGGTACATTTATGGACACCACTTGTTCTGAGACATCATCCATGTGCAAGCCAAAATGGAAGGTCCACCTTAGCACCCTTTTCAACCTGGACATAAAGAAGATAAGCATCATTTTTAAAAAACCGAAGAAATCTCCCATTTTCATTTTACACATAAGCAAGGAAAAAGTTTTCACAACACAAAGCATCCAACTGCCGGTGGTGTTCCCTACAAAATAAGGCATACAGGCCAATAAGAAAGCACCTAGCCTTCTAAATCCAATTTAAGAAATAGAAGTGAATAACTACATAAGACGCATCTCAAATATACTCCATCTAACTAATGCATTATTTCAAAACAACTTCATTTCAAGAAAAACCAGGGCAGTGGAAGAACTGCCAGCATTTTCCTTGAGCAGGCATACCATAGCACTAAAACATGTGCACTAAAGTCATTGGACAACCACTTACACTGTTCGCTTCAGCACCAGGATCAAGCAGGCCGACACCATTTGCACTTACATGGAAAACAACCGAAATAGGCTGCAGTTATAGAGGAAAGGTATTAAGGTCATATATACAAGCATGCAAGAAGCAAAAGATAATACAAGCTTATGACAACAGTATTATGTCTTATGATCATAAAGAACATATATATCTTCCCCATCATGAACCTTATTAAAAAAAATTTATTAGATTAGGAATGACTACTGTTTCAGTATCAGACTCAAAGGTGAACAAATGCCGAATCAGTGTCAGCCCAAAATCCTCTATTTTCCAAGTTTAATAAAAGAATTGTGCTACATGACTTCTCTGCATTACTCTCAACCTTAACAGCACATTGAACATAAATTTTCCATCTTACCAACTTCGCCACTGCTTGCTTAGATGCCCCAAAATCAGCAAGTTTAATGCACCCTTTGTTATTGACAAGAATGTTTGTAGAACTATCCGAAGTATGAATGGGAAAGATGTGGTATCTTATGGAGGTGCAATACAAAGAATGAAACAAACAAATAAAAATCTGTGTCACAATGGTTCGACCTCAGCTCATTCTAACCATGATCTATTCTTCTGAGTAGAAATTAGCATCCCCTGTAAATACACATCCTGCAATTGTGATCCATAAGATTGTTTTACAACATGCAGCGTGGGCATCTGTTGGGGTGGAGTACTCTAATCATAAAAAAATGTGTTGTTGCCTACTAACAACCATCGCACTTCTGAGATGAAGCTATGATTAAGCATCATTTGGCATGGAATTAGCATTCCATCTAGACTAATAGCGAAACAAACATTGGTAAACATAGTGCGCTAGGGTAAATGATTGATACCCAGCTGATCATGCATGCTTTACAAAGAACACAGCTCAGTGAAACTTCTATTGCTCATGTGCTGGTCACAACAAATATATTACTTCTATTTCTCATGTGCTACTCAGATGCTTTTGCTGCAAACAAGTTTTCAGAGAGTTTACAAGATATGAAAAAAAAACACAATTATGATACCTCATCTAAAAAGCTTCAGCTAGCCATTAAACACCAATTATAATTAAAGGAAGGGAAACATTTATGATTTGTGTGTATATCATACACAAAAAAAGAAGATTTTGTTGCCTCCCATAGCCTTTAAGCAACCACATACTTTAGAGCCGGATGATCTACAGCTAGGATCTCCACTTACGATAATGAAACCAATGCTTGTACTACTGGAAAAAGAAATGAGTATAAACCAAATGCAAGGGAGAGCATATGAAGTTAGAAGAAGTGATGCATAGAAGCTAGTAGTGCAACTGACCAAATGGATTTAAGATTTGTGCAACTGTATTGAAAGGGTGATGCATAGAAGCTAGTAGTGTGACAAATCAACAAGTTCACTTACAGAGGAAGAGCCATGGAAGCCATTGGCAGCCTCAACAAGATTAGAAAATGATTTCAGATGCAGTCATCTCTGTTTTAAGACATGAGCGATTATACCCTCAAGTATCAGAAGAGTAAAGCCAGAGCTTCAACTTCTAGCAGTAGCTTCCCCCGAAGAATCAAAGAATCTAGTGCCTGAAAATTTAGCATGACACACAGCGACGCCAAAATTATATTAGCTACTAATTGAGATGTAACCTCTCAAAATATTTGTCTTTTTCACTAACGTAGACAAACATTGAAATTAAGTACTGCAATATCACTCAAGTAAGGCTGTACTAAATGAGTCTATGTAAATGTGAATATGTGATCAGCTGAACCTCTCAGACAATTTTTGTAAGGAACTTCTGGCACAATTTGCATAGAGCTTACTTTTCATTTTGTTATGGATGTACCGTTGTGTGAGAATTGGAAGATTAGCATGCCTCTTTTTCATGTATACTGATCAAGCATTGGGTGTACCTTGTTCAGATAAACTAACTGAATAACTATGCATGTTGTTGAAACCACTGCAAACAGCCATGTCTGGAAATAGCCGGCCTGGTTTATGCAATGCACAATATAGCCGGCCTGTAAAGCATAATAAAGTTCAACTTGAACTTTTAGTATAAAACATTCAACAACTGCAAATATAATGCATTCAGTCAGAAACTCAGGATGGAGCATCTCATATAATACTTCAACAAGTGCACATATCATATATACATCTATATAGTAAAAGAAAAATGAGCAAGATTTCTATTAACGATTGAAATTTAGCATGTCAGTATCATCCTTTCACATGTGGAAGCTTGGAACTGGTAAAATGCCATGTATTTGTATTAGGAGCAGAATGGCATATCCATGTAGATACTTTTAACCAATCCTGTGCAGGGTATCTTTATTTTGCATTCATTTATTTTTCTTTGGTAGCAATAGTGACTAAACTGCAAAAGTGCAAAGCATTGTGACTACCATGAATTTACTAACAGGTCAAAAGCCATTAATAATAAAACAAATGGTGAATTTACAAGCCTGGTATCCTTCTCATTTTTTCCTTTAATGGCGTTTCAACAAAGAAAATCGATCATTGGTTTTAGTTATCTTTTGCTCACCAAAATGACATAATAACGATGTTAGGAAATCAATTTTTCCTAAGATATTATTCAATCTAGTTAGCCATTTCCACCACACCGACACGGAATAATAAAAAGCGGTCTTTGAGGACCAAGACACCAAATGCAAACCTTTGTTGTCTACAATTACTCACTTAGAAAACCGATAACTGTAAACTATAAAATAGTCCTAGCCTAGCTCTAATCGATAGGTTGGCTTACAAGCTATTTAGATTGTTTTCCCATTTTTTCATGCATCATGGTAGGGATCTCAGATCTGTTAACTAACATGTAAAAATGAAGGGCAAAAGAGTGTCATTCACTTGTCTTGTCTTATTGAAGTGTAACCTGAATTGTCTCAAATTGGGTGACCAAAGCGACTCCACCATCAATATGAGCGCCTCACTGAAAGATGAATGAGCTCCTCGACAATGGGCACACCATATCATGATAGTAGAAACAAATAACTTAGCTCCACACAAAAGATAGTTCTAGACAGATAAAAGCAGAAAAGGTAGTTAACATAATAAGGAAACTATTGAAAAGCTAATTACAAAGTGCAAGGTGATTGAAGATGCTGAAAATGAACAGATTGAGGGTGGGCAGATCCTAGCATCCTGTGTTTTTTGCATTTTCAGTTCTCAAAACAAAGGACCAAAGCAAAAAGATCCTTAGCCATACAAATAAAGTGTCCTAAGACATACGGAAGTGTTCAATACCAGTGTCAATCTAGTTTAGTGTAACAGAAACATAAAAATTTTGCTAGTGATACCTCAACCAAGTAGTAACAGTACCATCAACTACGGAGTCGCGCACCACCAAGAAACGAATTCAATCAAGGCATATGTAAGAGGGAAGGGAAAGCTTACCCTAATGGTGTCGTAGTAGTTCCATCCGACCTCCTTCGAGAGCTGGCCGAGGAGGCAGTACTTGTGCCCAGGTTGCAGCCTCAGAACCCTACAAAACGACACCAAACAAACCCCATCACAACCAAACCTCCCTCCCAAGAGACACCCAGATCTAGAAGATGAGCGAATCCCACGTACTTGAGCGTGTCGGGGATGACCATGCGCTTGGTCCTGTCCTCCCATGGTCGGGGAGACGCGCATCATGGCCTAAGGTAAAGGTCGGGGAGACGCGCATCAAATAGATGTTTGATAAAGTTCCTTTACCTTGCTCACACTTCTTTTTGGGCCCAGCATGATTTTGACTTCAGATCAAAGGGTTAGCTTCAACAGTAGTAAGCTATTATTCATCTTACATAACTATAATTTTTAGAATGTGCAACATTATTTGCACAAGATCTTCTGCAAGCATCACTTTCTTTAAGTTTTGCATTCTTACATAATCAAACTATGCAAATTATGGCATTGATTCTTAAAATCTTTTAAATGAGTTTTCTTACATTTCTTAGGTAAAATTTTTGACATAATTACATATAATGGCATCATGATTACTAATTATAAGCATACAATGTCAATATCTTTGTAGAAAGCGATAAGTAACTATATAAGAAATAGGAAGAGTGTTTTTGTTATATTTTAGTGTCCATTCTTGTGTGGGTTGCGGTACTTTTCCCCATGGTTGTAATCCGAACCCCTTCTATGAGAAAAATGCAACAGTTCCATAAAATATAAGCAATACTTGAGAAAAGGAAGAAGCAGAACATCACATAACTCAATTCTTAGCTCACCAAACTGCAAGGATGTAGCCTTGATGCCACATTCCCTGAATACAAGAAAAATACAATATATAGGGCGAAAAAACGAACTCAAACACCAGCATTTTAGCTCAAGAAAGCGTAACTATGCAATATCAAGCGCACATTCTGTTATATGACTCTAACAAGACGAAATAACCTAGCCATTCCCTATCTCGTGCTGAAATCATCCGAACAAAACTGAATAGCCTCAAAAACACCACGAGCGAGTGCGCGCAGACCTCATAAACACCACAACCTCCCACGGAGAGCACACGCGCATAAACACAAAACAAGCAACCAACTCAAAGCTCCACCTACAAATCCAACACCCTCATCGGCAAGCGCCCCATGGACATCACCAGATCTCTCCCGGACCCCAGAATCCACCGATCGGCGCCTCCAACGACCCCAAATTCCCACCCGCATTGCCCCATCGGCCTCTGGCCACCACCAGACCAGCGCTCCACGAGCACACGAGCCGTCGCGGAGGGAGGAACAGACTGGCGGCGCCCATGAGGGCCGGGGCGTCTCATGGATGCGGGCGCGGACGTGGAGGCGGAGGCCGACGCCGCCGCCTCCATGGCGAGCGGGCGAAACCCTAGCCCCCCACGCGCGCTCCCCCGAGTCGGGCGCCGAGTGGTTTCGCTAGAGGGAGGGATTTGGTGGGGGAGGAGGCGAGGTGTATCGGCGCAGTGGGGGGAGGGTTGGTGGCTGGAGAGTGGGCCCATGGAAGAACGGACCGTTGCCACCAACTACTGCTTTATAATAGTAGAGAAACTCTGTGCTTTTACACCCCCCGTCAGTTAACAGTTTGCAATCTCACCCGGACCGTGAGCTCATTGACGAAATCAAACTCTTTCTCACCTGCGCGTCGATGAAGCAAGTACACGAACATGGGGATCACGAGGCAAGGAGCCAAGCATACATATGAATTAACACGTACGTGGCGCGCGCGCGCTCGGCCGCACGGGCCAAAGCTCTGAGAAGAGGAAGAGCTGCATGCAGCTAGCGGCTTCACTGCATGTCGTGTCGTGTAAATTTGTTCGCTTACATAGTTACATACTTACATGCGTGCGTGCATGGGTCGTTTACACTGCAAACCAGTTGACCTCCTCAGTAGCCGCATGCGGCATTCCTGAGTCCTGACAATGCATCGGCTTTCTCGTGTCCCCGTGATCGAGAGGAGCTGACTGGCCAGCGGCACTGCATGGGCGGAGCAACGCAATTAATCACGCGCGCACGACACATCACACATATGCGCGCTACATCGATCCATGGTAGGGTTCAAAAATTTGTCGAAATTTCGCGTTTTGGGACAGACCGAATTATGATGTACCGGCCGAATTTAAAAGATTAAAATTTTTTTGATTTTGCTACAGTATAACTACAGTAATGTTAGGAATTTCGGCGAAATTTTGGGTTTTTAATCCGGATTTTAAGTTTTAATACCCGGATTAGGCCGGAATTAGTCCAATAAACCCTAAGAAAGTCAAATTACATGAAAATTTGTTGAAAAACTAATTTTTTGAGACATTTTAAAATTTGGGTAGAAACACTGTCGGATTTTTATAAAATTGTACAAGCTTGATAATGATGTAAAAAATTTATGGTATCATTCTTAGTAGTGTAGGATCATAGAGAAAAATTGTAAAATAATTTAACTTCATTTGTTATCTTTAAAAATCAAAAACAGAAAGGACATAATTGGAACAATAAACTTGTTAGATTTTTCTAAATTTTCTCGAGTGTAATCATGATCTTAAATTTTAATAACAGATTAAGAATTTCCTCAATACTATTATATAAAATTTAAAAAATTTACTTTTTGTCAATAAAATCTATAAAACTATTGAACTTCATTTGTTATACTATATTGCAAAAAACAGAAGAGAAAGAACATAAATGCTACTATACCTTGTAAGAATTTTATAAATTCACTGGAGTGTGATCATGGTTCAAAATATTTATGAGATCTTAAACACTTCCTTATCACTCTTCTGTAAAAGTTTCACAAATTTTAAACCTTCTTTTATCGCTAAAGCAAATCTATTATTGATTATCAGACTTTTATCAGCACGTAGCACTGTCAGAATTTTTGAAACTTCTTCAAGCATGATAATCATATTAAACTTTTATAAAAACATTAGTGATACACTAGAACCTTCCACAAAAATTTTCAAAATTTTCCGACGTGGTTTGAACTATTTTTCATTCCGTTCAAATTTGCCGGTAAGGCTTTTATCAGGATAGCAGCACTGTCCGAATTTTTAAAAATTCTCGAATCTTGAGCACCATCTGAAAATTTTATTGAAACATTATTGATTCATCAGCATCATGAAAAAAAATTTAAAAAATTTTCTAACGTTGTTTGTACCATTGTTCATCCGGTTCAAACTTGCCGGTCAACATTTCATCTGGATAGTACCAATGTTTGAATTTTTAAAAATTTCACAGACCTGATAATCACCTAAAAATTTTATGAGAGCATATTTAATGTGTCAGGAACCTTCAAAAAAAATTAATTTTTTTTGACATCGTTTGAACTATTTTTTAATCAGTGTAATTTCAGCAAAATTTCGGCCAAAATTTCGGGTAATTTCGGCCATGGACGAAATTTTGTTCAAAACGAAATTTTAAACCCTGATCCAGGGTACCCAGCAATCAAGTGGCCTCAGCTGGATGCGTATCTTGCACCGCAGAAGCCTGTAACGTCTGTAGCAACCATGCGCATATACATACACGCGATCGATGTACGTTGCATTTTGCAGTGATTCTGTCGGCGGATCGAGTCCATGCCTCTACGGCATTAGATCGAGTTAGACCCGCTGAGAGCTAGGAAGCTAGCCAAATCCTTTGCCCAATCGGGACGCAGGCAAGGTCGAGCCGTCAAAGTCGCTTGAAATCTTCTTCGGATGTGTTACTTGCCCGAGTGATAAAAGCACTGCAGTGGACAACGACGTCTCACAGGCCGGCCGGTCGCCGTAGCCATGGAGTGATCGAGATCGGAGACATCCGTGTCTAGCTAGTTCACTCCGATGCGAGAACAAACAATCGAGCAGTGCGTGTGAGCGTTTGTGGTGTACTGGTGTGCTTTCGATCCTACCGCGTCGCGCGTTTATGGAGACGTGGTAGAGATTGTTTTAGTAATCTCGTTTAGCTTGAAATCTTGGACGTGACTGGAGAATGAAATCTTGACGAGATGTATAAATTTCAGATAAATTTCGAACAAACCATAAAAAAATTCAGATCTGGATTTTTTTTACCTAGAAAATCGAGATCTTGGCAAGATTTACCGAGATCTCGAAAAATTGCACCGAGCAAAAAATAGCTCGACGTCAAAAAAATTTGAAACTTTTTTTTTAGATTTCTAATACAACAATGATGTTCTTATAAAAATTTCAGATGATTATAAAATCTAAGTAATTTTTAAAAATTCAAATATTGCAACTATCATGATAAAACGTTGACCAGCAAGTTTGAACCGAATGAAAAAGAAACAAGCAATGTTAGAAAATTTTGAAATTTTTTGTGCATGGTTATGATGCATCACTAATGTTCCTATAAAGTTCTAGATGATGATCAAGCTTTATGAATTTTTAAAAATTTGGATAGTTCTACTGTTCTGATAAAAACAATACTAGCAAATTTCAATTCAATGAAAAATGGTACAAACCAAGTTAGAAAAATTTAAAATGTTTTATGGATGTTCACGATGTATCATTAATATTTTTATAAAATTTTCATATGATTATCAAGTATCAAGAAGTTCCAAAAATTCTGACCGTGCTATGTCCTGATAAAAGCTTGATAATCAATACATAGATTTGCTTTAATAATAAAAAAGGTTTAAAATTCTTAAAAATTTTGCAGGATGGTTATAAGGAAATTATTAAGATCTCATAAAAATTTTGAATCATGATCACATAACAATGAATTTATAAAATTCTTACAAATGTATTGTACGATTAATATTTTTTCTGTTTTTGATTTTTGAAATATAACAAATGAAGTTCAATGCATATATAGATTTGATTGAGCAAACAAAAAAATTAAAAATTTTATATAATGGTACCGATGGAAATTTTAAGCTCTCATAAAAAATTTGGATCATGATCACTCGAGAAAATTTATAAAATTTTGACAAAGTTACTGTCCTAAATATGTTCATTTGTTTTTTGGTTTTTCAAAGATAAAAAATGAAGTTAAATTATTTTTAAAATTTTTATGTATGATCTTGCACTTCTTAGGATGGTACCATAAATTTTTCACATCATGATAAAGTATGTATAATTTTATAAAAATCCGATAGTGTTTCTACAATTTTTTTAAAAATATCTCAAAATTTTGATTTTTCAACAAATTTTCATAGGAGATGACTTTTTTAAGGGTTTTTGATCAATTTCTGGTCAAATTTGGTAAAAAAAAGTAAAAAAAAACGAGATCTCCGAGATTACTGTAGCAATTTAAATTTTTTGAAATTTTTTTTACTCTGGCCAGCATTTCAAAACTCGTCCACCTCCGGTAAGCAAGATCTCGCCAAATTTCGGTGAGATTTTAATTCTCGGTAGGTACTAAAATTTATATTGAGTGAGTAGTAGTATAACATTTTGAGATGCAGTAATACTGCAAAATGAATGAACATAGGTTCATGAAAAGTAACAGGGCGCGAGCACAGCAGCAGCTCTTGCATGATGGAGTGACGGGAACAATTCGAAGGAACAGGGGGCTTTTGGTCGTGTGGTCTAGCTGGGTCCTGTTGCTTTTCACCATCCGAAGGTCGCCCCTCCTTCGCCCTTCCCCTGTTCCCCATGCCATTCCCACGATCAGGTCTCCTATTGTGTGCGTACACTTGCTGTATACAGACAATCCACTCGCCAGATAAACACTAGAGGTACTTCTCTCCTAGATTCTAGTTACATAAATTTTAAAACAAGTGAATAAATAAATAACCACCATCTATTATTTATTAATATTTTAATATTTATGTAACTTTTAAAAAGATAACACCACTTAACGTTATGTTTCCTTCAAAAAAATAAAAGCAACAAAATTGTGACGCCTCAAATTTCGTTGGGTTGTTTCTATATGGGATTGTCTATATCACAGTCAAAAATTTTGGCTCATTTAATCCACAAAATTAGTCATTTTTTAGCCGTTGAATCAAATTTGAATTTAGATCCAACGCACACCACCCCAATCTGTCTGCGCACCACCATCTCCTCATGTGTTGCTGTCTCGACACCTCGCCAATAAGGTCATCTGGCTAACCCCTCTCCCCTCCTACTACTGTCCCTACCTTATCCCCCTTCGGCGGCTGCCGTTGACCTCTTCCTTCCCCTCGCTCGGCTCTATCGCCCCACCTTACCCTTCTTCCTTGTCTCCGTCGGCCACCCCCGTGGGATCCGCAACCACCTCCTAATATCCTCTTGTTCTTGTCTTCTCCCCCGATCTCCATCGCCCTCTCTCAAACTTGTGGCTGACGGTGCCACCGTTATCCTGTTGCAACTACCTATCATCGATTCTCGGTCGCACCCGACCTCCTTCTAAGTTTAGAGGCTCTGGTAAACCCTATACTCTAACTGGTGAACCCTAAATCCTAACTCGCTATCATCGTCACCGGAGAAGATTACCTCATCGGCTGGAGCTCGAATCTCTAATTAAGGGAGTGTTTGACATAACTCTAATTCCACCAAAATTCGTGGAGCTGGTGGAGCAGTGTATTCCTAGCTCTAAAAATTTATAGAGCTGGAGCTGTGGGTATATCAAGAATGTTTAGGTGGGTTATATTATTTACCTTTTAGACTAAAAATATAAACTTAATTCACTTTATTTTAGTCTACAAACTCCAGATCTGAGTTGAAACAGGGATCTAAAACTCCATCAAATATGGCCTAAATTACAAGATCAGAAATTACACTATTTTTCTCTACAAATGCATGCGACAGTTTTGTTTAGCGATTCCGTTTATAAAAAGCACAGAGTAACTGATCGATCTGTCCGGCTATAGCACATGCACGAACGATGGATCCCGGCCGAACTATGAATGCTTCTTCCAGCCGGCTTGGCGGGCTTATTGTAGCCAGGGTGCACGTGGTCTTCAGTCAAACACGCCACAGGATTCCTTTCTGGTTTGGTCGCAAACATATTAGTCAAGCGCATCAACCCATGCTTATATGCACGCTTTGACCAAACTTTCACTCGAGCTGTTGGGTTTTGTCCACACTTCCACAGTTCTACTTATTACCTCCTGGTGCTGTATGTCGTCCAGAGAAATCTACTCTCCGCATCAGAAATTCACTGCGGCCTAGCCGGATTGTTCTGCAAGCCAAAGCGTGCGTTGGGGAACTAAGTCGAGGGAGAGCTCTCCTCGATCGCTGCGAAGTTTTTACTACGATAGCTTACTGGGTGCTCGCTCCATCGGTGTGGTATTCTTTGCAATAGAATTATTTATAAATATCGAGCGTATTTTACATTTTACACTAAAATTAGTGAGATATTTTTCTATATTTCTAATAAATGTATATCTTTATATTATATTATCTACTACGTCTATACATTGAGTATTGTGTTCTATCAACTTGGATGAAGAGAGTAATCCACCGAAGCTGTGAGGCAAAAGCTACTGCGGATTGAGGAGTTGAGGACTTCTCTACACCACCAAGCGAGAACTTCTTTTGATAAATTTTACAAAGTCCGAAGCTTCTTTCGTAATTCCTGGGATTACATTATAATTGTATTGTATAGTAAATAGTATAAATTAGATTAGTAATTGATTTGTTAAGTGTATACTAAAGACAATATATATAAATATTAGCTAATATGATGTATTAAATTAAGTAAATATTAAATTTAACGTGCGAGCTTTTACCGTCCGTATTGGTTGTACTAAGGTACACGTACACTTAAGCAGGTTCACACTTTCCCGATGAATAGAAAGTCCACGACGAGGCTGTGCGCTGCGTGTGCCTTGTCCAAGAAGCCTACCTGGCCCATCCCTCCCCGTCTCCCCGCCTAGGGTTCCCCTTGGCCCAAAACCCCACATCACACCCGGTCCCACCCGTCCACCTCACCTCCATGTGGGCTCCACATAAACGTCCTACCCACTCTACATAAACCCCTTCCCCGACCCCCCAAAGCTCCAAGGTCCAAGCCACACCACACACACCAAGTCACCAAGAACACCACATACAGTCACACCAGTACCGAGTTCCAAGTAGCTGGCCATGGAGAAGGTAGAGAACGCTGGTGCTGCGCCGCTGAAGCTCTTCGGATCGTGGGCGAGCTCGTACACTCACCGGGTGCAGCTGGCACTGCGGCTCAAGGGGCTCGAGTTCGAGTACGCCGAGGAGGACCTCGGCAACAAGAGCGACGCGCTGCTGCGCCACAACCCCGTCTACAAGAAGGTCCCCGTGCTTGTCCACGACGGCCGCGCCCTCGCCGAGTCCGTCATCATCCTCCAGTACCTCGACGACGCCTGGCCGGGCACCCGCCCCCTCCTACCCACCGACCCGTTCGACCGTGCCCTCGCCCGTTTCTGGTGCCACTTCGCCGACGACAAGGTACGTACGCACGCACGTATTACTCACGGTTCTTGGTGAACTATCGGTGTTTTCTTGTCAAAATGGGCTGATAGGTTCGGCTGTTTCTATGGAATGTAGCTTGGGCCGGCGGTTGGGGCGGTGTTCGCGTCGACGGGGGAGGAGCAGGAGGCTGCGGTGCGGCAGGTGCAAGGGAACCTGGCGCTGATCGAGGCGGAGCTGCGGGAGGGGTCGTTCAAAGGGCGGCGCTTCTTCGGCGGCGACGAGGTCGGCCTCCTCGACGTCGTTCTGGGCTGCGGCTCCTACTGGCTGGCCGTGTTCGAGGAGGTCACCGGCGTGCGCCTCGTGGACGCCGAGGCGTTCCCGCTCTTCCACGCCTGGCTGCGCGACTTCGAGGCGCAGGACGAGGTCAGGGAGACCATCCCCGCCGTCGACCGCCTGCTCGAGTACGCGCGCGGCCTCCGCCAGATGCTGCTCGCCCTCGCCGCTGGCGCTGGCGCCACTACCGCCACCACCGCCGATGCCCCCACTGCTGCGCCGGCCGCCGCGGCTGACATCGCCGTGGATATATAATCTCACTCTGTACGTTCTAGTGCGGTGTGTGTCGCCGTGTCGGTCGTAACTAGCGAGAGTAGTATAGTTTGCCGTGTCGTGCCGTGCCATGTGGTGAGCCGGCCTAAAATGCGCCGCTACCACTATAGTTAGTGGCGCAGTCTGGCTAGGTGTCGGGTTTGTTTCCCTCCTGTTTCTCCTCTGTTTGTTATGCGTCGTGCTTGTGGATGGGAATCTTGTGTCTTTGCTCTAGCTTTGCTTGTTTAGACGTTGAAGCATGTGCGACTGGTAGTTTCTCTGGATTCAACGGCCTCATGATCGAGATGGTGTTCTTGCTGGTTTTTACCGTGGGTAACTCTGGTTTTAAATTTAATTAATGTCAAACTATTTATGACAAGTATTGAATGATAGAGTGAGGGAAGTCCTACAGGTTGATTAATGTTTGGCTCGAGTTAAATGCAGCGCTTAGGGCAAGTACAATAGCAAGGTCCACTGCTGGCTAATAGAAAAACTAAAAGGTAGTTTGTATAATAACTGTCTCTAAAGGTTGTTTCCAAATGTTGTGCAATAACTATCTTTTCTCTCTTGTACATAAATAATCTACTTATGTTCCCGTGCAAAACTGGCTACTAAATAAGAGCCAGTTTTTTTCTCTCTCATTTTTTCTCACTCTTCCATATAGATCAAAACTCATGCTGAGGGCATGTACAATAAGATCACCTTAGCTTACTCTTAGCATATCTACGTCAATTTTGCCCTATATAGAAGAGTGAAAAAAGAGGAGAGAGCTAGCTCTTATTTAGTAGTAAGTATTGTACGGGTGCATAGATAGATTGGTTATGTACAAGAAAGAAGAAATAGTTAATGCACAGTATCTAGAGCCAACTTTTAGAGATAGCTATTGTATAAATTGATTTTAGTGCTTATTCTAGATAACATGGATAGGAGATGTAGTAAGTAGCTGATTTTGTTATTGTACTTATCTTAAGAGCCAGCTAAAGTGGCCTTATTGTACATATCCTTAAAACGTGGGTCAAGATGGTGTCATTTCATAGTATTTGATTAGTTATAATCTGGTCCATCAAAACAAGTGGCGGGATCTTTTTTGGCCTTAAAAAAGGAGGTGTATTAAATATTACGGTTATTCTTATTTATCTCTACTACTTCTATTTACGAGTTGGTGGCGGTAATCTGTTCTTCCCCTCCCCCTGGACATACCCACGAAACTGTCATTATCCTTATCTTCTATACATTGGCGAATGGAGAAAGTTTTAATTCAGTTAAATATGCATGCATACGTGATCTGCGGTGTATCAGATTCTTATTTCAACCAGTCGATTCTGCTTTCAAATACTGCACGGCTGATTTTTTTTCCATATATTGCATGCATACGGCTTCTGAGTTACCATATGCCTTTGAGTTACCATATGCATCTTTTCTATTAAATATTTACTTGCATGTGTAGATAAGAGCATCTTTTCTTTTTATCTAAGCATGCATGGACTTGATTCTGGTCGGCTAGCAGCATACGCATGGCTATACATGACGCGACTAAATAAGTTTGTTATCTCTATCTTTACTAATTCTAATTAGGAGTTGGTGGTGGTGTGTTCGTTCTCTATCCTCACCCCGACACATGTGCGTACCCGCATGGCTGAGTGGGAAGCGGACAGTGGCCACCCCGGTAGATTGGATTGGATCATCCCGCGGGAGGTAAATGAATATGCATGACTCATTTATTGCTTTCCTTTTTCCTATTGATCTAGTATTCGAATCGGCGATGATTGCTCACGATGCTTTTCGAATTTGATTGATTGATTCCATTTCGAAGGAAGCAGAGCTCTGATTTATAGAGTTGAGTCTCTTCTCGTCTTTTTCCCTTTTGTTGCCTTTCTTATTCGACGATTTCTTAATCTAGATTTTATAGATCTCTCTTCGATTGCTGAATCTATATAATCTCACCGCTTCTTGCCTCTCCTGCACATTTGTTGAGCTTATCCGTTGAGCGGAGGTAATGGGCGACCTTCCTGATCTCGTCGATACAGCGCAGGGGCAGGTCGCCGGTGGTAGGCGGCGAGATAGGTTAGCGGCGCTGTTGGAGTCCGCCGTGGTGGGTGATGTCAATAGGTTGAGAGGGCGCTTGCGGTGGGAGGTGAGGAGGCGGTGGAGTTGATTGATGGGGTGAGGCTATGGTATGGCTGGAACAAGATGTACGAGTCACGCACTCCACTGATGGTGACAACCACATACGGATGACGCATATTTCTTTAATGCTTTTGCGTTCATAGGGCAGCAGGTGATGCCTCTTTCAGTCGATCGATCGATCTCGAATTATAGCGTTATAAATTTACAATACCAAGTGTTGTGATGTTATTATTTAAGTTTGTGAAATTAAAGATAATTTTAAGCTCGAGTTTGTAAACAGGTGCTTGGAATTTATATGCTTCGATGAATTAATTTAAACATTTAATCATTGCACATTCAAAGTGAACATCATTATTCAGATAAAATTAGTATTTTTTACAAATAAATTTTTATCGTAAATTGAGTTTCCGTTGCATCGTGGCACATGGCTAGCATAGAATATATGTCAAGCTATCGACGACAAGTATTGAGTGCCTGAGCGGGGAAGTACCACGAGTTGATTAATGTTTGGCACTTTGGCTCGAGTTAAATGCTGGGGTTAAAACGTGGGTCAGGATGGGGTGCTTTCATCCAGCTTCGCTGCAGCGTGACAAGCATTGAAGGCTACAGAGCAAGCTGGTCAAGTATCAATGCCTGAGTCTTTTAACTTCGCTGATTTCCTCTGTTGAGAATTGATCAATGCGTGCGTTTGTCATGATGCCTGCTCATGCAGAATGGACATAAATTGCATGCCTTGTGGAAACACATCATTATGATCATCTCAGTTGGTGATGCGGTGCTAAAGCGAGCTTGTGGAGTGCGAAGTTGCTCCCCTCAAAACACAAACCACTACCTTAAAGCGAAAATACTCTGCTTCACGTCAAACTCTTTCGGTTTTCAGCGTAAGAATTTCATTATATTTTTCTAGAGAAGCAGTTCAATTCCTCCAAAATATTTACGTACACCCTAAACGGACAGCAAATTAGTGGCTGGCGACCAACCAAACGGGCAGCAGGACAGACCATTTCCACAGCGCCCACACGAGCTGCTGCTGCTGCTGCTGCTGGCGCCTGCATATTCATACCCATGCACTGAGCTGGGAGCTGCCGATCGGGCAGCATTGAGTATGGTAGCTGGCTAGAAATAAGAGCCGAGACAGCGAAAGAGAACCCGAAGTAGTAGCACCACCACCTCTGACTTGCTACAAACGCAGCAGAGGTATCGAGTGGGGAAACGCATAGCAAAACGGTGTCAGTGGAAGCGAAGGCGCTCGCGCGGTGCCGCTGCGGGAGGCCGTGCCCGTGCGCGCGCGTCCGTCGCACACGTGATCGGCGGGATACGCACATACACGTCCGCCCAAACGCACAGCGCGGTTATTGCTACTGCGTTTGTTGATGTTACAAAAATCAAATTCAAGTTTGCTTTCAGCGTTTGCTGATGCAGGTTGGGCAGATCGACTAGATGATCTGTTAGAATATTCGTCAGCACATACGTTTCTTCCGGGCATATTCTTTGTATATTAGTTAACCTCCTAGATTAGCTCTTTCTTTTTGTTACTTTCCTAGCTTAGCTATCCGGCTAATTATGGAGCCAGATTGGTCCATACATGCCCTGTATGCTGTTGTACTATGTATAGCACCATTCATTCTCAGAAATGAATCATCGTGTGATTCTCCAAACTCTCTCACACTTTCATGGTATCAGACTAACTATCGATCCTCCCTTCTCCAATCCATGGTCGATGATGCTGCTGCCGCGGCTGCCGATGTCGTGGCTACCGATGCCAACGCCATCATGCCGGCCCCTGTTCCCGCTTCCGCTCTCTCTACCATCAACATACGCAGACACATCCCCTTCTCACTGGAGCTTCATCCTCCCAACTACACACGGTGGCGCGAGCTCTTCCTCGTCCTCATCGGCAAGTTTGGTGCGACGCGGCACCTCATCACTGACGTGCCTGCCCAGCCGAGCGCTGCTTGGGCGGCCACCGGCTACGTCATTCTCTCCCTTCTCTACGCCTCCATCTCAGAGGAGATACTTGGCATCGTCCTCTCCCGGTGTTCAATTTCTCACGATATGGCAGAGCCTCGAGAGCCTATTTCGTGACAACAGGATATCGTGTGCTCTGTCTCTTGAGGTCGAGTTTCTCAACTTGTTGCAAGGCAATCTCTCTATCCTCGCCTACTCCCAAAAGTTAAAGACCTACGCGGATACCCTCACCGACATTGACCAACCGGTTAATGAGGACACCCTTGTTCTCACCCTCCTTCCACAGCCTCAATGATACCTACCGCAACATCGCCACCATCATCAAGACAAAGTCGTCGTTCCTGTTTCCTCTAGGCTCGCTCCATGCTACTCCTGGAGGAAGCCGATTTGAAGATCGCCAAGCTTGGCGTCACAATGGCTTTCGTCACCTTCGCCAACTCCAACACCAAACCACCCACCTCCGGGCCCTCTCCCTCCTCCAACCGCAACAACTCCAACAACGGCTGTAACAAATCCAAGAATAAGCACTGCAACAACTACTATGGCCACCCCCCCGGTGTTGTGCCCCTCTACAACCTATGGACAGGCACCTTTCAGATGTGGCCAACCGGCTGTGGCCCGGCTCCACATCCAGGAGGGCTCGACATCCTTGGCGCACGTCCAAGCGCCCACAAGCTCATCTTGCCATGGTGTCCCCGGCCCCCTACAGCAACTCGCCATCCTGGGATCAGACGCCCTTCATCTAGGCGATGAACGCCATGTTCCTGCAGCCGCCTGCCTCAAATTGGTACATGGACTCGGGCGCCTCTTCCCACCTTACCACCGACACTGGTACCCTCTCCTTTTTCCACTCTAATCCCAGCCCCTCCACCCAAGTCGTGGTCGACAACGGCTCCACTCTTCCTGTCACCGCCATCGGCCACACTAATTTTCCTTCCGCCACTCGACCTCTCTTTCTCTCCAATGTTTTGGTCTCACCCAAAATTATTACCAATCTTATTTCCGTTCGTAAATATACCAAGGATAATCTCTGTTCCATTGAGTTTGATCCCTTTGGTTTTTCTGTGAAGGATCTCTGGACTAGAACCGTGATTCATAGGTGCAATAGCTCGGGAGATCTCTACTCGTTCTTACCAGCCACTGCACCGTCTCCACATGCCTTCCTCACGTCCACCTGCTCCAAGACAACTTGGCACCGACGTCTCGGACACATTGGCGACCAAGCTCTTTCTCGCTTATGCTCTTCAGATGGCGTTCCCTTAGACAAAAATAAAATTGACACGCCCCTATGCCACGCGTGTCAATTAGGACGGCATGTTCATCTTCCTTTTTCAAATTCTATGCCAAAAACCACCAAACCTTTTGAAATAATTCATTGCGATTTATGGACTTCCCCCATACCAAGCATTTCAGTTTTCAAATATTATCTTGTGCGTCTTGATGATTTTACACATTACCTATGGACTTTTCCTATCAAACTTAAATCTGACACCTTCTTGCATATCAAGCACTTTCACGCTTATGTCCAAACTCAACTTGCCACTCAAATCAAACATATCCATTGTGACAATGGTCGCGAATTCGATAATACTGCTGCTCGTTCTTTCTTCCTTGCAAATGGTATTCAGCTGCGTCTCTCTTGTCCTCACACTTCGCCTCAGAACGACAAAGACGAACGTGTCATTCGCACCACTAATAACATCATGTGGTCCCTCATGTTTCGAGCCTTTGTTCCCCCTCCCTATTGGGTTGAGGCCCTTCACATTGCCACCTATCTCCTAAATTGCCATCCTACCAAAACTCTTTGTCACGACACTCCCTTTCAATCCCTTTTTGGCTCTCCGCCCTCCTATACACATCTTCGTGATTTCAGTTATCGTTGTTATCCCAATACCACAGCCGCCATGCCACATAAACTCGCACCTCGTTCTATCCAATATGTCTTCCTCGATTACCCGGACAATCACAAAGGCTATCGATGCCTAGACCTATCCACAAACCATATCATGATCTCTCGGCACATTGGTTTTGACGAATTAACTTTTCCTTTTGCAGAAAAGTCTCTACCTTATGCAACCATATATTCGTTTCTTGATGCAGAGGACCCCCCGGCTTCGTACACGCCCGTACAAACCCCTGGTGAAATTGGCAGCCCTTGCGCAACGTGTGCACATCCTGTGTCACTCGCCTCGTCGTCTCATGCCCTCCCGCACGCAGCGGCAGCCACAGATGGCACGCCACATGAAGACGCCACTCCGCTTGCCCCGTTGCCGCATGTCCTCACGCTCGGATCTCTTGTGGATTCTGCGCCAGATTCCCCATCACCACGTGCCCTCCCGCGCGCAACGGCGACTGCAGATGGCATGCCCCGTGCTCCCTCGCGTGTAATGACGGCAGCTAATCGCACATTGCGTGGAGACCCGGTCCCGCCCGGCTCACCTTCTATGCCAACTGGTGTGACACCAGTACATGAAAATGCACCTACCGCCGATTCTGTGGGCTCCTCTGCTGGTGCAGCTCAGACAGTTCCCGTCCATCCAGTCACAAATGCTCACCCTATGACAACACGTGGAAAAGATGGTCTTCACATGCCCAAGAAAATTCTCGACCTCCACCGTCCCAGTCTCTCCTCTTACGAAGACCTACCATGGAGCTCTCAGTGATCTAATGGGTGCACTACAATGGTTGACGAATTCAACGCCCTCACCACCAACAACACATGGGATCTTGTGCCGACCCCTACCGGTGCCAATATCATCACCGACAAGTGGATTTATCGTCACAAGTTCAATTCTGATGGCTCTCTTGCTCGCTACAAGGCGCATTGGATCTTACAAGGGTTCTCTCAGCAACCTAGACTCGACTACGATGAGACACTCAGTCCCGTCATCAAGCCAACCACCGTTTGTGTGGTCCCCTCCATTGCCGTCTGCAACAAATGGCCTGTTCTTCAGCTAGATGTCAAGAGTGACTTCGTGAATAGCACTCTCTCAGAGATAGTTTACTGCCAGCAGCCATCCGGCTTCATCGACTCTGATAAGCCCCACCACGTCTATCGCCTCAACAAATCTCTATACGGACTTAAGCAGGCTCCTTGGGCATGGTTTAGTCGATTCAACTCCTTCATATTATCTTCTAGCTTCACTGGTTCCAAATCCGATCCTTCTCTCTTCATCTACAACAATGGCATCGAGATCGCCTATTTACTATTATATGTGGATGATATCCTTCTCAAGGCATCAACTACTACCTTACTTCAGTGGATCATCGCCTCTCTCCAGTGCGAGTCTGTTATGACAGACTTGGAGGTCATTACACTATTTTCTTGGCATTTTTGCTACCTGTACTGCTAGTGGGATCTTCCTTTCCCAGGAGAAGTATGTTGCGAAAATTCTTCAACGTGCAGCATGACACAGTGCAATTCTTGCGCTACACCCATCGAATCTCAGTCAAATCTCTCTGCATTGGCCGACAATCCTGTCCCCAACCCAACCCTGTATCGGAGTCTCGCTGGTGCTCTGCAATATATCACCTTCACCTGCCCGGACATCATCCGGTTCAACAAGTGTGTCTTCATATGCATGACCCTCGAGAGAAGCACTTCCTGCTGATCAAGCGGATTCTGCAGTACGTTAAGGGTGCTATGAGCTTTGGCCTTCATCTCAGTCGCAGTTCCTCTCGTGATCTCATCGTCTACTCCAATGCTGACTGGGCTGGTTGCCTAGACATACACAGGTCTACCTCTGGCTACTGCATTTTTCTTGGTGACAATCTCATCTCTTGGTCCTTCAAGCGGCAACACACTGCGTCCCGCTCAAGTGCCGAAGCCGAGTACCGAGGGGTAGCCAATGGTGTTGCTGAAGCATGTTGGCTTCGTCAACTCCTTCTTGAACTACATCAACCACCACAGAAGGCCACTATTGTCTATTGCGATAACATCAGTGCTGTCTACCTCTTCACCAATCCGGTCCAGCACCAACGCACCAAACATGTGGAGATTGATCTGCACGTCATTCGCGAGTATGTCGCCCTTGGTGACATCTGTGTACTTCATGTCCCTACAACCATGCAATATACCGACATCTTCACCAAAGGACTGTCAACCGCTGTCTTCACAAATTTTTGGTCCAGTCTCAACGCTTGCGCTCCTCCCTGTTGACACTGTGGGGGCTGTTAGAATATGCGTCAACTCATACGTTTCTTCCAGGCATATTCTTTGTATATTAGTTAACCTCCTAGATTAGCTCTTTCTTTTTGGTTACTTTCCTAATTTAGCTATCTGGCTAATTGTGGAGCCGTGATTGGTCCATGCATGCCGTGCATGCCGTTGTACTATCTATAACACCATTCATTCTCAGAAATGAATCATCGTGTGATTCTCCAAACTCTCTCACACTTTCATGATCGTCTATCAACCGTTGGATATATATGTAGTATTCTTTGGACGAAATCTGGTTTCCTGGAGCTGTAGAAAACCGCCGCGGGGGAGGTCCAACGCGCGTTGGACGGCGTCGCTCGTCCAACGCGCGCTAGACCGTCTGATTGGTGATGTTGCAAAATACTCTCCACACGACTAATAATCGCATCGGCTCGGCTCAGACAGGCCGCTCGGCTGCAGCTAGCCTCCAGCGTTCTTTGTTGGCCTTAATCTTGCGGCTCCGCGGCGGCCTACGCGCACGACGTGAGTTAATGCAGAGGCGCCTGGGAAGGGACCTGCAAAACACGACGCGCTAGGTTTTCCTCGATCCACTGCCCTTCCGACTGTCGACGCGCATGGCCTAGTAGTTGCCGTCGGTGAGGACCTACGCGTGTTCAAATGCATCATAGTGAGCACGAGCTCTTCTATTTAGAATTTCCAGGATTTGTAAAGTTGCTCCTAGTTTTGCTCAACTAGCTCTTGTTGCGGGTCGATCTTCATCTTCTTTTACTCAACCAGCTGTTCCTGCAGTTCAAACTTTTCGTGAATGAGCTTATTGTATTTGTTGAGTTAATCTTGTTGTTCAATAGTCTAGTCTGCGTCAGTTTTGGTTTGAGTCGGATGTTCAGTATGCTTAGAGTCTTTCGACTCGAAGGTTCAAATTCTGTTTGTGTTCAATAGTGTCCGTGTCCGTGCGGATTAGTAATAGTTAAAGTATATGTTTAGGAGTTGGCAAATTCTGCGAAGTTCATCCGGATTGCAATCCGAGTCAATCTTGATGTATGTAAGTTTTGAGTATAAGTATTAGCGGATCAATGAGAAAAGCAAAAATTCTGCCCCAAAAATACAATCTGTGCAAGTTGCTTGTTTTCGCCAAAGTAGTTATGTGCTTCATTGTGTTTTGCCGAGAGAATCATCTAAAGTCGTATTGTTCTTTGGGAAGTATATGCCAACAGATATCAATGAGAAAAGCAAAAATTCTGCCCCAAAAATACAATCACGCAAGTTGCTTGTTTTCGCCAAAGTAGTTCTGTCCTCCATTGTGTTTTGCCGAGAGAATCATCGAAGTCATATTGTCGCCGAGAAGGTCGAAGATCGAGGCGTTTGCGATTTTTCGTTGAGAACTTGAGGCACCTCCGCGTTAACTCACGTCGTGCGTGTAGGCTGCCGCGTGGAGCCGCAAGATTAAGGCCAACAGCAGCAGCGTGGAGGCTAAACATGGCGCTGAGCGGCTCTGTCTGAGCCGAGCCGATGCGATTATTAGTCGCGTGGAGAGTATTTTGCAACATCACCGATCAGACGGTCTAGCGCGCGTTGGACGAGCGACGCCGTCCAACGCGCGTTGGACCTCCCCCGCGGCGGTAGAAAACAAACCGTATATAGTTCCTCGTTCTAGCACAAAGGCAGGGCATAAGTCGCTAGCTAATGCCACTGCCAAACTTGTTTGGTTGCAGTCCCTACTCTGCGAACTTGGCTTTGGGTCTAGGCCATGGTTTGCAAAATCAAAGTAAAAAAACTGCAGCGAAATTTGCAGTACGGTTTTCGCAAAAATCGCTTAAAAACCGTCAGAAACAGAAGGGTTAAGAAATTAAAAAAAATTGAAAAAATAAAAAAAATCAAAAATGAAAAACCGCTTAGTTTTCCCAAAAAACCACTCAGTTTTCATGAAAAACCAAACCGACCAATTGAATGTTCTTCAAAAACGGTTTTTGAGAGGGTTTCAACGAAAACCGAGGTTTTCCACGAAAAACCGCACACATAATTTTTTTCAAAATTTTTAAATTTTTTTTAATTAGAATGATTTATCGAACGGTTTTGAATCTCGAACTGGAGCGGTAAGGTCGAAAACCACGGTTTTCGAGCGGTTTTCGCCAGTTTTGTTAACCCTGGTCTAGGCAGCCTAAACTTTGGTTTGCTAATTGGGGTCTACGTTTTTGTCAATGAATCCAGTCTTCCACTCAAGGGCGAAGCACGTAGAAGTTGATTTCCGTCTTGTTCAAGAGAGTGTGGCTCGCAATACGCCTGAAATCTGCTTCATATCATCCCAGGATCAAGTTACGGATATATTTAACTAAGCGAGGTGCTTCTATGCATTACACTTTGAAAGTTGTATTAATATTATAGTATGAATGAAGGGTATATGATTATTAATTACTTATTGAATTGCTTCAAGATTTGTGCAACTCGTATTTGGAGGTGATGTATAAAAGCACTACTCATGTACTAAACCTATAGAAAACCCACAATTTGCAATCCTGAAGCGCAATCTGAATCCTGTAGCTTTGTATATCTGATCGCTGTCTGTAATCTTAACAACTAAGTTACTAACCGTATAATCTCCGTTGATGGCACTGTTACCCATATATATATAATTGAGAAGTAATCGCTCCCGATCCCAATCTACTTTCTATTAGGTTTCTTTACAGCATGTTGTTACATTGAGAAGTAATCCATGTAGCAGCTTTCATCCAAAATTATGGTTGGATTACACAATATGATGAATAGAACATGCGTTAAAATTGTAATTGTGCTAGTAGTTTCGTAAACGGCATCTCGCGGCTATTTCTCATGCGTGACAGTGCGAGGCGATCTTTTTGACCTGTAGCTCGGTAGGATGCCATTTTTCGTGGTGGTGATCATCACTACGGAGATCACACAATTTGACACTTTGCTGTGGACGAGCAAATGTTCCTCTCTTTTCCCAATGTGCAATAATTGCTAAATGGCACTGGATTGTTTTTTTTATTAACAAGCACTCAAAATTTTTTTATCTATTAGATATTGCTTTATGATCCGGTTGTGTTTTTATCATTTTGACTTATGATCTATGTTCTTGTTTATTGTGTTTCTTATAGTTTGTTGAGAGTGCTCAGAGAGAATCTAAGTGTTTTCTTACTAAATAGAAATCAAATTTTGAGCCTCTAGATCTAGATCCGATTGATAAAAATCATTTTGTCTCCTCTTTTTCCATTCAAGTACTATTCTATCAAGAAGTACTCAATTTTTTAAGGTATTGAACGAGAACATTATTCTTTTCTACACGACCATTTTACATCAATTATGCACTAGTTGTACACAAATAAAATTATTTTAAAAAATGATGTGACATTTCATAAAAATATTATTCTTTTCTACATGGTCTTTTTCATCAATTATGTACTAGTTTTAAACAAAATGAGTTAAGTAAAAAATAACGTGATAATTTATAAAAAAAAAAGAGGAACAACACAAACTAGGCAGTGGTAACTAGCTAGATGAGTGCTCCGCGGACAGCGGCCTAATTTGTTCTTACTGCTCAGACTCCGTTCAGTTAATTTAGAACTATTGACCAACTTATCAGATCAGTCAGTCTTATGGAACATGTATCAATTCATGCACCCGCCGCGCTCGTGTTAACCTGATCAATCGGGCTCGACGATTACGCGCTTGACTTCTCTCTCAGTTGAGCCTCCTGCCAACCACGTGCAAGCCAGTAGAAAAGCACGACATTTTGCGAAACAGCAGGACATGGGCGCCGTGCGGAGCGTGGACTAGCGTTGCATGCTCTGGGTCGGCCGGCCAGCCATAGCATGACAGAATTTTCGAGGTTTACATGGGAATCGAACCCTTCGCACGCACCGAGCGGCAGCGTACGTTTCGTCGTCCCTACACGGTTGCAGCCTTGCAGGGCGCAAACCACTGCAGGGAAAAATTTATGACCCCCAAAAGAATGGTCCAACATGGGCGGACGGTCCCATGTGGAAGGGAACACCACCCCCTTCCCGCCTCCTTTCTCCCAGATCGATCCCCCGGTGTCGGAGAAGAGAGCCTGCACCGCCGCACTGAAGGATGCCGCAGTCTTGGGTTCGACTTGGAGATGGTGGGCCGCCGAAGCCGCCGGCCGGGGCAATTTTTGCGTGAGCCCACCCGGCCCCGGCCACCACGTACGTGAGAACTGAGAAAGCGTCACCCAATGGCAACGATCGGAGCGACTGTTCAAGGCTGCGAGCCATCGAGCGAGAGCGCGACGGTGCGTCCCTAACCCTAGGCGGCGAGCCAGCAGCGATTGGGGGTTTGGGGCAGCCAGTGGCGTGGTAAATCGGGCATGTCCGCGCCTGGAGGAGCTTGGGGCAGCACCGCAGAGCACAGAGGCTTGGGTCTTGTGCTTGCCGGCTTGGGGCGGCATCGGCGATTGGGGCTTGGAGGCGTCCGGTAGTTGCCGCAATACCGGCGGCGGCTGGGGCCTGGAACGTGGAGAGTTGAGGCGTTGAGCAGATCAATGGAGGGCAGAGGCGGGCCACGGGAGCAGACGCCGCCCGAAGCAGGCAGCAGCTGAGAGTGGACACTGAGACACAAGAAATGAGCAAGCAAGGCAGGAATAAGATGCGAGAAAAGCTCCAAACTCTTTATTCTTTGCTTTTCACTTGTCAAAATCAAATGGAATGTTGGAATGGATTGTGATTAAATGTTCCTCTCAAATCCCATGTCAACCTCAGATTGATTATTTCGGCATGGGTAGATTGATCAATTCCCTAATTATGTGGCTCTATTGTAGGAATTTATTGAGATTATATCACATTTGATTTGCTCTGTAGTTTATAGTTAACGGAAATATTAATTTTGTATGTAAGGATTAAGTTCTTGCTTGGTGCTCACTGCCCTATTTTGTTCTTTCAGAAATTCTACTAAGCAACAATCATCCTGAAATCACTACCACATAAAATTTGTTCATCGACAGAATCCATGGAAAGATCGTGTCTCAGATGTACATGGAGTAACATGGGCGCTTAATGCATCTAGGATGTTTGCATATTCCAAAAGGATCCATTTTATTAGTTCATTGAGCACATGTTCTCTGGAAAAAAAAAGATCGTTAGTTGAGCAATAACGCAATTGAAACGGAGAACTTCATGTCTTCATCGAGCAAAACACACCATTGAGCCAGGGCCGAGTGACCAAACTATAGCGGAGTGCGGCGAGGCGGCGGCATGCCTGATGAGGAAGTGGCACACGATGAGGCGGCAACGAGCGTGAGTCCGCCGCTGATCATCAATAGTAATACAGCGCAGAGAAGCTGGCCTGCACATTTTTACGGGGCTGGCCACGAACCCCGGCCATACGTATCCAATGGCCATATCATTTTCCCGGGCTTCCTAGCTCTTCAAGATCTCGCTAAATTCCGTCCAGTGATCAGTATACATCGATATCAGTTGATCGGAAGCCAATCTAAAGTGTTTGTAACAAGCCAAAGTTGAGCAAAATCCAGTGCAATGACGGTGATGTGCTATGTACACAAGTACAACTATAGACAATGTTAAAGAAGGGAACAGTATAGAAAAGAACGCATTGTGAATTTGTGATTTGGACCGTCTGCTATAGCAATGGATGGTTCAACCAACAGGAGCGCGCAGCAGGGCCAGGGAGAATGAAACAGATGCCACCGACCTTTCCAGGCCACCCGATTTTGATCCAATAACCTATAGATACTAGATAAAATGCCGCACGTTGCCGCGGATGACTTCGCAAAGAGATTCGAATTTAAATACACCTATGTAAATAGACTCTGAAAATTTAAAAATCTATAGAAGTGAATATGAAAAAAATTTAACACAAATGTCACTTGAAATGAATAAAAAAAAGCAACCGAACTTCGTTAGTTTAACGGAGAGAGAAAAAGTTTTTTAAAAAGGAAACCAAAATTTGTAAAAAGGAAACAAATCCTAAAAAAAGAAAACCAAAATTTAAAAGAAGAAGAAGAAAGCACTGTAGAAAATCTTTAAAAAAGAAAAGAAAAAGGGAAAATACTATAGCGCCCAGAAAAAGAGAAAATACTGTAGCATAAGCATCGTATAAGCTACAGTGCCCATGCGCCGTGTGGCTGCCCTCTGTGGACTCTGTCCAACAATGTTAGCACCTTTAGATGTCGGCAGTCTAGTCTGCGACATATTAGGGCTGTGCCGTGCAGGGTTCAAAATCTTAGTGAAATTTTAGATTTTTGTTAGGGCCGAGGTTCCAAATCTCGGTGTAGTAAAAAAAAGTAAAAAATGGTAAATTTCACTGAGATTTCGATTTTTTGACCTGTTTACATCGTTTTTGGACTGAATTTCCCATCAAATTTTTGTGGAAAATTTTAATGCCTTTTGTGAGAAATACATATGAAAAGTTTACAAAAAATACAAATCAAATTATGTATCCCTAACACTAAATCCTAACTTAGATTTCGGTCTAAATCCTAAACTCTAATTTTGATTTCGGCATAAAGTCTAAACCCTAACTTGGAATTCGGCCTTAAACGATGTATTTCAGCCTAAATCCTAGATTGGATTTCGGCCTAAACCATAAATCCTAACTTGGATTTTGGTATTAAATGATGTTAGTCTTAAATTATATTTCGGCTTAAACCCTAAACCATAACTTGGAAATTTTATGTGCAAATACTTAGTATTTAATTTGCATTCAAATAGATAGAAAATGTAGATAAATACTTGCATAATTTTTCAAAATTTTCCAATTTTTTCTAGCCTCGGGAGGCCAGTTTACATGGTGTCCCAAAATCATCGAAATTTTGATTTAATGTTCAAAAATTTTAGATTTCAAATTTATTTTTTAAATTTTGGTCAAATTTTAACCGAAATTATACAATCTCATCGAAAATTTGAATCCTGGGTGCGTGCCGACCGTCGTTTCTATCTGTAATCCGTTCGGGATCCTATCTCAGCCAGAGACGCTGGTACCGTATTTGCCATCTACAAAGACATCGAGATTCCTGTGTACGTATACACAATCACACGTGGACCTGACCAGGGCCAGTGCCCTCTGCCAGGTAGTATCATTGCAGGGAGTACCCGAGGGGCTATCACTCATGTTTTATGGCCGCATGCTAGCTGATAAAAACGCATATCTATCTACCCCTTCCATATATACTACCACTATTTCTACAAATCTAGCCTCTCGTATATGTATTTATAAATTTGATCATCTTCTTTATCATGCCCAGAGAGTGGGAAGGTCACTGGAGCCCAAGAGCTCGGATAACTACAGGAGCAGAGCATGGTCCATCGTGATAAGATCTCTTCCGCACTATCGAAGAGTGGCAGTAAGTTACTGTGCGCGCTGTCGCAGCTCAGCTACGCTCTAGCACCCATTCCCGCGGTCCCTTGCCCTCCTGCAGCGTCAATGACCTTCCGTATTACTTGAACATGGTAGGGAATATATATCGTCTGCCGCACCTTCCAAAATAAAAAAGAAATCGAATTTATGTGTGTATATATAGTTTGATTAAAAAAATAATACACATAAGCTAGATAAGCGATGATTTTGAATCATACGCCACTGACAGGATATGTGCAGTCGTCGTCAGTATGACAGTATCCAAACTCCGCTTCAACGTCCAAAGTACCTGCTCTAAGATATACTACTAGCTAGACTACTAGCAAGCAACGCCGAACGATAAGCAGCACGCAAAGAAACGCCCGCTGTACACGTTTCCCTGTCTCACACACTTATATGGAAGCCTATGCATTGAGATGGTAACATAAAGGCGACAGAAGGATGGATGGATGGATGGAGCGTCACATCCACGTCCGCGTCTAGTCGTTCCATGCATGCATTTCCGTGTCCCATGGCAAATACTCCTGTTTCCTTGTAGGCGTCGCATATATTGCGTCGATCGTCTAACCCAATGGCGCCTAAACCCAACAGAAGTACACGTGACAGACCGGCCGTAACCCTGAGTTGCGCGTCTGTGTGCCGCACGCACGTAGAGCTGTGCTGATGTGTACCACTCTCTTGCTAAAATAGTGTAGATCTAGAAGTAAATAAAATGATAAATAATTATCATTTACTTTTATTTATATTTTAATATTTTTATCACTTTTAAATAGTGATACATAAAAGTTCTTCGGTTCCTCCCACGAATAAAAAGAGAGCGGCACAGGCGGACGGTTGATCACATGGCGTGGCACAGTGGTTGGTTGTGTTGTACCCCTGCACGCGTAGGTACGTACATGGCGCCTCTTGCTTTGCATGCCAAGCGCGGTTAGTCTTATCAGCGAGCACACCCATAGGTGCATGTGTGTGAGGAAATACGCAAGGACTAATTGGACTAGCCGTCCAGTGACGGGGAGGCCGTAAGTGGCGAGAGCCAATACCTCGAAATGTCTTAAAACTCTTAACACTATATCCACCAGTGGATTCATTTCCCTGCAGGGTGGGCAACTGTTTAGGCTTCCAGGCGATGTGCAACTCTGTGTCGCATATACTACGAAAATAAAATTTCTCGGGTAATCTTTTTATCTTGAACAGTTAGGCTATTCCCAGTGCATGGTAACATACCCATTTAATGCATGCCACATAAGCATTTTTGATGATGTGGCAAGAGAGTCAAGAGGGGAGAGAAGAAAACTGTATCTTGAGGAAGATACCACTTGAGCACGAAATCATAGACATTAAAACTTGAATCATCTAAGTGGCTTACAATTCATACTCTCATACATATCTAGCATTTAATTATCTTGTTTTTTTAGATGAAGGAAGATTTTATTAATTTCAAGAACATTACATCAAGATGATACAAGTCCTTAAAATTTCTTCCGGCCTCTGCTTAACAAGAAGCACACAGCCTTTAAACAAAACAAAAAAGGAAAAAAAGAGAAGCCTTGATTGCTACCTGCCTGGATCGCAGAGCTCTCCCCCGTTTCATTGTATTGCTTAGCGAAAACATCATCAGAAATCTTCTCCGCGTAAGCAATCCGGCAGCTCCCTGGATTTCCAACATTCTGGGCGCCACGATCCGTGACCTGGATTTCCAACATTCGGGCGCCACCACCAAGAACACCGCGGCTATTTGAATCATTCGCCCCCAAAATCTCGACGCGATCACGGACTCCATACCGTCCATGACCACCAACTTAAAATCTTAGGGGACGAAGACCATCACGAGCAGGACAAAGTGGACCACCATAGCTGCGACCATTAAATCGATCGCCACCAGCAGCCGCCGTTCCACCTGCCATGACTGCTTTAAATTGATTCTTAAAGCATCGTCACCCAATATCCTGCACATCCGGTTGCACATCGTCGAGATTGGACTCAGGAATAAGGCCAACATTGCTGCAAGAGGACTGGAATTTGCCTCCGGCAAAAGGAGCCGAAAATCTCCACGACAAATGCATCTTCTCCAAATTTGAAGAAGAAAGACGATACCTTGCACAATCCAACTCACCCTGCGAATTGCACATCCTTTCATCCGAAACAGATTTCGCAAGGAAGGCCATCCGAAAGGAACGAGCACGACCGCCATGGCGTCGCCTCATCCAGATCCTCCCCCTCTCCCCCCAATTGGAAGAAACTATCCGATCTTGTCCGATCCGCACGACCCGCCCAACAAGGAGCCACCGCCTCGGCCACCATCGGCCAGCGGCGGCGTGGGCCCACCGCCAGCAGCATACCCTCAGAGAGAAAGATAGATCCAGCCCGCCGCCGATCGGTTGTTGCGATCGGCCGGCCAGATCCATGGGCGAGAAGATCGCCGAGGATATGTCGCGCGACTGGTGGATCGAGAAGATGCCGACAGAGCGAGCCTCGGCGCCGGGAGGCGGACGATCGAACTCGCAAATCATCGACTCGAAATGAACCGCACGGTGAAGGCGGCATCCCATCACTCGCGCCCTTAGGGATAATCACCTCCCCGACGCGCGCCGCCACGCCGATGGCGCGACGCCTCACTTGAAGCGCCGAGCGCCAAGCGGCACGAGGGAATTTCGCATGTTTGGTCGTCATAGTAATCTCGTCTTTGATGGATGCCTCGTCGGAAATTGCCGAGAAACGGCCACCCACCACACCGCGGGACCTCCAAAACCAGACCTCAAAGCACTCGAGAAAAAGCGAGAGCGACCCATCACCGTGGCCTTGAGCGCAGAGGGCTCCGCCGTGGTGGGCTCCTGATCGTCTCTCAATCGCATTTGCTGTATCTTTATAATATCATATGACATGGCAGCTTTAGATATTGTGACAAGATACAATACACTGTGAATAGCCTTAAACAGGTAAGTTAGTCCATATGCTCCTAAAATATCCTTCGCCTGTTAGCCAAACGAGGGTATCGTGTTGCTTGCGTTTCTCAATGCAAAGAAAGGGCGACAGGGTAACATTAAAGCTAAACAAGAAAACACCACGCACGTGGTTTCCCAAATGCTGCCCTTCATGATCCCTAGCTGATAGCTTCTGGTCAAGTTAAAAATAAAGGGTGATGAGGAACCCAATGAAGGCAAAGAGATTGCAACAGTGCCTGAGGATGAAACTGCCAGCAATTACAAATGGAGGTAGTACCACTAGTTAATACCACTTGACTATTGAGACTATTGGCAAATGTTGCATTCATGTGCGCGTGTCCTAAGTCCTAACTATAGTAGCACTAAGCACTAGACCAAGCATGGGTGACTACTAATTAAGCTAAGGTAGCTACTAGAAAGTGTACAAACACCGAAACACCGACGAGTACGTGGCTAAATCTTTTTCTGGAAAGACCGGATCAGAGCTTTGACAATGCGGATCCATGCATGTGGTTTCATGTCACGGGGCTCGAGAGAGGACAATAGACACTTGCCATGCACACATTCAACCTTTGCACTAATCATGACAACCTCCATTCGCGTACTACAGTACAATAAGAGCATCTAGCCATCAATGCTAACAGTTACTCTGAACGTACGCAGTGAACCGTGCACACTGCCGCAAATTATAACAGCTATTCAATTAGGCCAAGTACGTAATAAACCAACCAAGCATGCGTGCCACCCTGTGATCGATGGGTCGATCCACGGCTATTTACACGTCACGTCGATGAGTTGTTACTCAGGCGCGAATAGTAACCGGCTGACAGCTAAAGTTCAAAAGAGGCCATGTTGGAGGTGACATCGTGGGTCACTCGTAGCAGCGAAGCCCCTCAAATCCTCAATGGAGTGCACGTCTTAGCCTACCGAGCAATCGCCTGCACGGCTACGGGCGTAGGCAGCTTCGCCTTTTGCCGGCCACCGCCACTGTGCCGTGCATGTGCCCGTGCGACGTCGCTGTTGCGTCAAGATGATGGAGCCGCGCGCGAGCCTTCTAGTAGGGGCATGCAGGGGCCGGCGCGCATGCCTGCACGAGGGGGGCGAGAATATTTCCCAGTACGGCAGGCCTCGCAAGGACGAGAGGGGAGGGAAACCACACGTGAAGTCATGTATGCGCCCGTACGTGAAACGATCGGTGGAAGCGAATCCAAGCCCCCATCCAAGCATGGGGCTGGAGAAATTACGTCTCTGCCCAGCCCTTCTTTAAAGATCACTGTGTGTTTTCTTTTTCACAAGATTCTAAACATCAGACACCGACTCCCTGGCTATTTATGTTCGGCCCTGCGGAGCGGCCCGCTGCCCAAACCACTGAGGCCTTGTTTGGAGGCCCAATCACGACCGGTCCACAGGAATTCCGGTCTTGATTGGGCCTCCTAAACAGGCTCTGAGTGTGCAACGGGTTTCTCATAAAATGATAAAAAAAACGAGGGCCAGCATCTATCCCGCCGGCCTCCCAGCCTCCCCCACTGCGGCCCATCTCACCATCTGCATGCCGCGCACGGCCCGGTGCTTTCTGCCTCCAAAGCCGTCATCGTCTCTCGCGCCTCCCGTGCGGCACGGCTTCTTGCGGCTGAAATCCACGCGCGGTGTCCCTTTTTTTTGTCCGCGCGGCTCCAGCCCAACTGCCTTCTTGCCCACCGGCGCGCAACTACCGCGGCAGTTCGGCCCATAACCCATTGCCACTTTGCCCAGCCAACGCTAATAGAACGGTAGCTTAATATAGTTCTCTAAAAAAAGTTTAAAAAACAGCTTAAACTAGTGCCGAATTGTGTTCCCACATCCAGTGTACCTGCGATCCAACACATTCAGGACAATGTGCCCACTACATTGTATATAGTAGATATAGATACGTTTAGCCCATATCTCCGGGATAGATTAATCGGTTCTCCCAATTGGGCATGAGCTCACGCTACCAAGTGGGGCACATATGAAATGCAGTCAGAATCTCTCAGCTACACCAATGGAGTAGCAAGCATGATCTGTATAATATATCTTATCTCGTCGTCTCGTGGATAGTTGTACGCCTACTTATGTGAACTAATAATAATCATGCAGTGTGATGTGAGTGTGAGATCTTGATCCGTGAACAATTAAATAGCTGTTCATGGAAGAGCTGGGCATATGCTGGCGGGGATAATAATATATCTAATGGCAGCATCTTCTGGTAGCTGTATCCCCCGCAAGAAGCATCTGTTGTCTCTATGCATATATACTGATCTGTAAGATTTTGGTGCGTGGGTGGGTGTGATGATGTCCTTCGTTCGGATAATGGTGAAGCTTCCTGCTTAACTATGCTCTATGCAGGATACAAGGAAACTCTGAACTCTATACTAGAAAATTAACATTTTTTTTGCAATGTAGTTACCACTGAATAAGAGATCGCATGTTTCTTTCTGTTACTATTCCTTCTGTCTACCTGTCCAAATGAGCCTAGCCCATTCATCACTTCACTATTTATGCGTGCATCCCTTCCAATTGGTAGGTCACTAACCTGCCAATGGAGGAAGCAAGGAACGCATGGCATGGTCCTTAAGAGTATTATAACAAAAGGTTCTTGACATCTAGAAGAATATTTTATATCTTGAGCCGACAATAAGAGCATGACCTTACACCAAACAGTACACCAGTACAGCACTAAGCTACTGGATGTGCGCCTGATGCTACACATGCATTATTAGAATGTTTCCCTTATACCACTTGCACTAATATAGACTGAAATAGGAAGTAAAAATATAGTATACATCATAACAAGGAATCAGATCTGATTTCTGAGACTAAACACTGCAGGTGGAGTACTAAATTCTGTTGACATCTTAGCTTGAGCCATGATCAACCATTTGCTGTCTTTAACAGTTTTTCTCTTCATTTCTTCCAATTCATCTCCTGTTGAAATAGTAAAAGGATTTGCAGCTTAGATTCTGTGGCCTTTTGTGAATGAATGATCTTGGCACCACTATACCTTAGTTCAGTGTGAAAAGTCATTCATTGTTTGGAAAATGGAGTTGTTTTCTAGTTGGGAACTTGAGTCAACAGCAAACATACAAAGGCGAAGTTGTCATGCAAGAAGACTGACCTCAAGATTTTCTCTCTTTCCCCCGTTTTCCTTTTCTTTTCTAGAAGAAGACAATTGTGCATAATAACTCCAGTCTTGTCCACTAGTCCACGGATTAATGAACATCTGGAGCCTAATTCACCTTCTTTATACACCCCAAATTTATCCATCTTTGTTACTTCAGTTAAACTTACAAAACCAGAAGTAATCGAGAGCTAATTTAAATACACCACTAAGTGTTCTGTTCACTTCATCCCCATCAGGACCATTTGGAAGTGTGAGAAACAAACAACACCAAAGCCTGTCCAGTCCATGACAGAGTTATCAGCTGCTTGTGATGATGGTGACTAGTAGTTAACAAATGCCAACTAAACTGGCATGCAGAGTGGCTTGAGGGCTAGGCAATTCTTAGCTCCCAGTCAACTTTTTATCCTCTTCTGTAGAGATATAAGAGCTGCACCAGCCTTTGGATTAAACTACAAGGGATTATTACTAAGGGAATGTTACTTTTTCACATCACAAAGCAAGCATGTTTGTTATAGTTTATTCCCTCCCAAAACCTAAGTGAAAGAAGGTGGTGGTCGCAGTTTGACCGGACATCACTTGTGCGGGAAACTTTGGGCCTAACTCCAGGGAATTTGTAAGCTTTTCACAAGTTAGATTCTCCAGACGAATCTGCAGATGCTATGCCCACCAACAATAAGTATCCAAGAGTAGACAGAACATCAGTACAGAAAGCTACCATCTCTGATCCAGGCCCTCCATCAATTGCCAAGAATCCAAGGTTAGCAATCACACAAGGGTCGTGCTAGTTCCCCTGGCATGGTAAGCTACTTTCCACCGTTGGATCTAACTTAAAAAAATTGATCTTAGCCATTGGATTTGGTTCAATAAAAATTGGTGAGGTGTAACAATTAATAGTAAGCCTGCAACAACATCTCACTCCTATGCAACAAATACAGTAAATTCATAACTCGATGCAATAAGCATAGATTCCTCGATGCAACAAATAGACATCCTACTGCAACACCAATTTACCTTCATGCAAAAAATCGAAACACAATTGCAACTAATACCTCTTGGGACAATAATTGAGAAGAGACATTGCAACAAAAATTTACTCTTGCGCAAACAAATAAGAACACACAATTGCAAAAAATACTTCTTGTGGCAACATTTGGGAAACCGTATTGCAGTACAACAGTAGCTAGTTCGGAATCTTGTCACTGATAAGCTCAGATCTGGGCGAGGACAAGGCTAGCCCAATGGCTCATCATCGCCCCTCCACTGGATCCCCTTGATTTGTACATATCCGACGACTTTGCTCCTTGCAACACACCTACGTAGTAGAGGAAGTGTCTGATGGTGGCAAGGCTCAGAGCTTGTTGGGGTAGGTCATGATGACACCAATGAGGAGCTTGTAGCGATGGATCTCATGGCTTGTTTGGTAGAGCTTCAAATTCCAGCTTCACCTGAAATTTGAAACTTGTAGACTAAAATAAAGTGAATTAAGTTTATATTTTTGGTCTAAAATGTAAACAAGATAATTTATCTAAACACTCTTAATTTACTCACAGCTTCAGCTTCACGAATCTGGTGAAACTAGAATTTTCAACTTCACTAGATTCATGAATCTGGAGAAGCTGAATCCCTACCAAACACACCCTCAGTTAGTGCTTACGGGGGCCACATCCTGGTGGTGGCAGAGCTCAGATGAGACTCATGGAGGCTACTCATTGCTAGAGCTTACGGAGGCCATGGACGATGTCAATAGAACTCCTCTGCTAACCCAGCTCCCTCCGCACGCATCCTCTACCTCAGCTTCTCCTAATCAGGGTTTGAAATTTCGTTTTTTGGTTCACATCTCGGAGATGGGCGAAATCTCAGAATTTTGGACAAATCCGGTCAAAATTTTAAAAGAAAATTTTGAAACATGGAATTTTTTTAATCAAAATTCAGCTGAAATTTTTCGAAACTACCAAAATTTTGGCCAAAATTGCCGAAATCTTGATGAAATTCAATCAAGTGAAAAATAGTCGAAACAATGTTAAACATTTTTTACAATTTTTGTGGACATTCATGACACATCATTAATGCTTACATAAAAATTTAAGATGATGATCAAGTTTGAGGAATTTTTAAAAATTCTAAAAGTGCTACTGTCCTAATAAAAGGCTGACCAATAAATTTCAACTGAATAAAAAATGGTGCAAACCATGTTAAAAAATTTTAAATTTTTTTGTAAATGGTCCTGACACACCAATAATGTTTTCATAAAATAGTTAGATGATAATCAATCCTAAGAAATTTTCAAAAATTCATAAAGTGCTACTAAAGGCTGGTCAACAAATTTCAACCAAATGAAAAATGGTTAAAACTATATTAGAAAATTTTGTAATTTTTTGTGGATGGTCCTGACGCATGACTAATATTCCTATAAAATTTTTAAATGATGATAAATCTTGAGAAATTTTCAAAAATTATGATAGAAACCTTATGGTGCTATATATATTGCTTCTATAGATTTGATTGAGCAATGAAAACAAATTTACAATTTTTGAATTTAGGGAAGGGTTACGAGGCAATGCTTAAGCTCTCCTAAAAATTTTGAATCATGATCATACTCGAGAAAATTTATAAACTTCTGACACTATTACTGTCTTAGTTATGTTTATTCCATTTTAGAATTTTTGAATATAACAAATGAAGTTCAATTCTTTTGGAAATTTTTTGTATGATCCTGAATTGATAAAGATGGTAGCATAAATTTTTTACACCGTGATCAAGCTTTACAATTTTATAAAAATCTGATAGTGTTTCTACTATTTTTATAAAATATATCAAAATTTTGGTTTTTCAATAAATTTTTATGGAAGATAACATTCTTATGAGTTATTGACCCAAATTCGGTCATCAAAAAATCCGATCAAAATACTAGAGACTTTAGTGAAATTTGCTAAAATTGCTGTAGCAATTTAATTTTTTATCCGGTAAAAAAATCGAACCTTGTCTTTAACCGAAATTCTAAATTTAACGAGATTTTGAGCTATGCTTCATGCGTGCCAACTGCCACCCATTTCGTTGCCAGCTGGGAGTTCAAGAAAGAAAGAGAGAGGGGGAGGGGAGAGGGAGGGAGGGAGAGAGTAACGTGTTTTTCTCGACTGCCACCTGTTTTTAGCTTCACATGCTGTTGGTCCTAGTCAGTTTGATGCTACGGCAGGTGGGCCTCGATAGCATGTCCGACGGTCTCAGACGGATGGTACCTATCAATACCATTACAAAATGCAAAATCGGTTATAATAGCTAGGGGTGAAAACGGTATCGGTAATTCCCGAAATTTCGAAAACTGTTTTTGAAATTTTTCAACCGGACGTGTCGGTATCGGTAATTTTCGGAATCGGAATTGGAATCGGTAATTTTGTCGGAAGCGATAACTGATAACGGTTTTGATCGGTTCGACCGTTTCCTTCGATATCCGGAAAAATCGGTAAATTCGTCGGTAATTCCGAATTATTCCACCCACAAATCACACTCCTTCGGTCACTAAAAGCGTCCATAACTTTTTACTCGAACTCCGATTTAGGTGATTTTAGACTCTATGCGAAGCTTATCACGAGGGCTACAATTTTCACCCATTTTCATGATTTAACCAATCATAGATATTTTTAAATATCATAAAAACAAAACTCTAATGTGGTCATTCAAGTCTAAAATTTGATGTGTGTTCATCGTAAATTTGTGAATATTTATTAATTACTAATTTCTATGTGGATGTACTATTTGTGTGAATTTTTGAAGTCAATTGGTGGTACATGTCCTTACGGCGTTCTGGGTCTCTTTTTGATTCGATCGTTGCGATATATATTTTGTATCGAATTTTCGTTTCCGATATTTTGAATTACCGATGCCGTTTCGTTTCGTAGTTATCGATTCCGATATCGTTTCCGAGAAAAAATATGAAAACAAAAATGGTTTTAGTGTTTTCCGACCGTTTCCGACCGTTTTCATCCCTAATAATAGCGTCAGATCAGCGTAACATGATTTTTTTTAAAGTGCAAAATAGCACGTTTTATTTTTAATTTGGATAATTTAATGTAACCAAAACACGTGGCTTAAAACATTACTTAGTAGATTTGAGAGAACGGGTAAGTAACTAGGATCATTTTGTCCTATCTGAAAATTCTGCTGTTACTGGAAACATGTGAAGTCGAAGAGAAGAAATCAGGGGTTGGGGGCGGAGGATTTAGGGGGTTAAGGATGTTGTGCAGTCTTTTATGGGGACGGTTTAAGCGGTCTTCTTTCATTCAACCGTAGGGTCAAGACGACGAAGTTCGAATCAATTTTGCTACAGTACTATAGAAAGATATGGACTATCGTTTTTTAATCCAACAGTCTATGTGCAACTGCCAAAATTGTAGTCACCGCACGACTGCAAGGATTTAGTTATGCTACATCATTAGCTTGTACAAGCATCTAAGGGTGTGGTTGCTTCTACCAAGTGATACATGCATGAAATAGTTAAAAAAAAGTCATCTATAAGTTTGGTTACTTGAATAGAACTGCCCCATCTTTGATGATGGGATGTAAATTTAAGAAATATTACCTAAAGATATTAAACCATTGCATTCATTAAAAACAATAGAACCAAATAATATATAATTATCTCATTCCATCCAATCTCGTTCCGCCGATCAAAACACATCTTAAACGGACAACTCTGTGGTGTGAAACCATCCATGTCCTTCCCAGTGAATAAAATGGAAAGAATCTGAAGGTCGCCATCACCGGACAAAATCGACGTCAGTATGCAATCTCTGTTCGAAGAATGCGCGCTTTAGCTATTCTTGTGATCACTGTTTCAGAAATATTGTCAGAAGTTTTTGTGATTATTTTAATTCCTAAATCAGTGATCACATATATTATATATATATATATATATATATATATATATATATATATATATAAAATGATGTTGTTATACCTATTTATCTTTTTGAGTATACTTTAATACTGATTATAAGATACTCTAAAGTGAGTTCTATGAAAAACTTCATTCAAGTACATCCTTTATAGTATAATTTGTTTATATATTTCTTTTACTCTTAGGAGTAATTACTCTCTATACCGTATCTAACAATATATGGGGCATCTCGTACGACGGAGAGTATGTACGCATAGTATACGAGTATATAAAATCATTTAGGTGCTATGTACATTTTTTTAGAGGTGGTATGTACATTTTTTTAGAGGTGGTATGCATATTTTTTTGGACATACTCCTTTTTATGTGTGTATATGGAGGTATTTGCAAAATACGCTAAAAATGATGTACTCCCTTGCAATTTTTTGTTATGGCTCACATTGGAGTATATTATAATTAGTGTATGAATGTACCCAAAGTGATAAAGGAGTATTTCAAGTTTATTTAGATGGTATTTCAGATGTGGGAGTAACTACTCCTAGGAGTAAAAAATATTTTTCCTATGTATATACATATATAGGCAATATAGCTAGTGAAAATCTCTATTACCGTGAAAACTCCATAAAATCCATGTGTACAAGTTAAAAAAATATTATAAAATTATCATACATAGGGGAGGTGAGTTTCTACAATTCTGAAAAATTTGAAGACCAAAATCAATTGCATTTGAAAGATATGAAGAAGGCAAATTCTGCCCAAATAGTATTTTCACTGTTCAATACTATTTATCTTGCTGTTTTTCTTTTTTATACCTTTCAAATGCAATTGATTTTGGTCTTCAAATTTTATAGGATAGTATAAGCTCAGCTCACCTATGTATGGTAATTTTTTTAAGAATTTTTCAAAATTTGTACACATTGGTTTCACAGAGTTTACATAGTAAGAGAGGTTTCACTGGATATGTTGCCTATATACACACAGATATATACATATACACATACAACTCTATGATACTTACAGCTACTGCATATTACAAAGACAATTGAACTTTTGTTTGGTTGAGCATGGCACTGATCAATAATAACCGACAAACTATTTACTTAAAAGTGCTTACTAGTGACGCGAACAATACAATAATATAAGTTTCGGTAATAAACATCACATTAATGAGTTTCTACTGCCAAATTACTAAATGTATCATAAGATTTTACTACGCATAGGCTATTGAACCTTTGATATGATAGTAAAATCTATATATACGGATGGTAAATCAAAGTATATTTAACAGTAACTTTAAAGTAAATCTATCACACGACTATAATTCGTCACGGTGAAATTTGTCTGTAAAATCTAAAAATATATCCAGTAATTTACAGTATATTTGACTGCAAAATCTCAACGTTGGCAGTAATAGCTTTTACTCCGCCTTGTGGCGTGGCCAGCCAGGTGTATTGACTGCATGTATGGCGCGTGACCATGGCTGTCTTGTCTTGTCCAGCTAGCCGATGAGACCACAAAATGTAATGATCGACCATCCAGCGAGCTTAAAGCTTGGTTTGTTTGTTCATACATATAGTTACATACATACATATATATTGACTATATAATAGCGCCAAGGAATACTGGATAGTCAGGTGAGCCACATGTCACGTTCATAGAGAGGTTCTATGAAAAATTAGAAATCACATTTAGATCCTTTTAACGGTTTTTTAAGTAAAATAGATTCGAAAAATATTGAAATCATGTTTAGATCCCTTCGCGTAGTTTCTAAAAAAAACACAGATTTAGCGAAGGTTTATAATCAAATTGGAAATCGTGTTTAGGTCCTTTCGTCGATTTTTTAGTAGGGTAGATATGAAAAAATTTAAAATTACGTTTAGGTTCCTCCATACGGTTTAAAAAAAATACGGATTCATCGAAGGTTTATAGTACCCTATAGATTCACCGGTGGGGTTTCTTCCACTGGTTATTTTGCAAAAAAACCGATTCTTTCAATCCGAAAGATTTAAAAAAAATTTGAATCATAAATAGATCCTTCTGCCGGTTATTTTGAAAAAAGAGACCTGTAATTCTGCAAATTCAATTTACAAAAAATTTGTGATAAAATTTTTTCTTCACAGTGCGATATCACGCGCGACTCAACCTAGTACCATAAATGCATGCATGATTGCGCGCGTGCGGCCGTCACGCCCTTGCATTCGACGACATATTTCGCTCCACTGGCTAGCCGCGCGCGTACGGCACCCGCGGTTCGCTCGGACGGTTGAGCCGGCCGGCGTCCGGTAAAGACGAAGCCGCGAATCTGACTGACCGCGCAACAAAATGAAGCCGTGCCCTCTGGCAGGGGCGGACGTAGCACTGGAGAGCATCCACAACATCAGGGAGGCGCTGCCGGAGCTCTCGTAATAGTTCAGTCACTTTACTGTTATTTTACTAAATATGTATGTTGTAAGATTTTACTTCCGAATGTGTGTTGCTGAACCCTACAGCGTAATAGTAAAATCCATGTATACAAATAGAAAAATATATGTATATGAATAGTAAAATATATTCAAAGAAATAGTAAAATCTGATTTATCTGGCCTTTATTAGCGAGATGTATATCATTATGTTTACCTCGTCGTCATCAAGCTACTGATGAATACTGTTTATGAATCAGAGCTGCTAATAAAAGTTACGACTAAAATAAAAAAAACAATAGTTGGGTTGGCCACGCTGCTATTTGGCTTAGTCAACATACGAAGTGAGCGGATACGGGGATAGTTTGGACACGCTTCTCTGTAATTTCGTACACATACATACATACATACATATATATATATATAGTTTGGGGTCTTATATGAATTTTTCCCAAGATACGATCATTTTAAGCCTTATAATTATGTACTCCCTCTATTCATTTTTACTTGATGTTTTTTCCCCCTTTTATGCACTACAGGAAACAAGAATAGTGTCCTCGGCCGAAACATTTGTATCGTCGGTAAAAAAACCGACGACACAAAGTATGCCTCTATCGACGATTTTAACGTAACCCGACGACATATATACACCAAGCAGGCCTGTGTCCTCGGCCTCCTCAAACCCGCCGATATAGACCACAGTCTGTGTCCTCGGCCTATTAAACCCGCCGACACAGGCACTCCGCCTCAAACAGGGAGTATCGGTAGCGATGAAAATTGAATTTCAGATCCTGCCAACACAGTCAGGTCCTCGGCCTCCTCAAACCCGCCCACACAGGCACTCCGCCTCAAGTCGTGTCCTCGGCCCATTAAACCCGCCGACACAGTAGCGGAGAAAATTGAATTTCAGATCCCGCCAACACAGTGTGTCCTCGGCCTCATTAAACCCGCCACACAGGCACTCCGCCTCAAGTGTGTCTTGGCCTCATTAAACCCCCCGACACAGGCACTCCGCCATGTGGGACCAACTGCAGGATGCTCGGGCCCACCAGTGCACGAAGACTGCTTTGTCGTCGGAGAAAGCAATGACGATAAAATAAGTCTATGTCCACGGCATAAATGTCGCAAGCGACCTGATTAAATTTTGTCGACGTTTAATTTTAGTAGCGACAATAGGAATTCCAGTTAATTCAAAAATCTATTTGAAAATGTGTTTGTTGTTTTTAAAATTAAGAAAAATTAAATAGAGCTTTTAGAATAGTTTGTTAGGTAACATACATCTATATGACATGTAACTTTTATTATTTAATTAATTGGTATGTTACGTAGCTATGTGTATGTCTCCGTCGCATTACTAAATGTCGAGTACATTGAGTAGAACCTTGTGACGATCCAACGCAGACCAATTGAAAGAGTGAGAATGACACGGAATAGGTGTGAGTGTTGTAAAACCTTTAAGTGACCAGTAGAAATGTCTCGTTCGACCGTCGTGGCGACAAAAATATCGAAGAACGTCACGGTAGGTGGTGATGACTCTGTTACTCTCCTTGAGTTTTCAGAAGAATTTGTTGTGACGATGAAATGCCAGGCGAAAGAAGAGCGAGCAATTAGCTGGAATAGGTTGTGCATGTTCTAAAAACCTTAAAGCGGCCTTAAAAATCTCGAGGCGAAAGAAGAAGCGAGCACGACACGTGTCCCGATGTCATTGTGGGCCCATGAGTGCTGTCTGTGTCCACGGCATAAAATGTTACCGACGACACAAGTTGAACCTGTGTCATCGGTGAGATCTCAACCGCCGACACAAGCACGGCACGGCTGCTGCGCGACTGTCTCCCCATGTCGACGGTGGGCCCATGAGGGTCATGCGTGTCCACGCGAAATATTGCCGACGACACAAAGTGGGCTATCTGTGTCGGCGGCTAAATTGTGGCCGAGGACACGAGCTTCCGATTATCAACCGATGTGAAGTCGATCTACTCATTGTCTCCTCATGTCGGCGGTGGGCCCATGAGGGTGTCGATTGTCCATGACATAAATATTGCCGATGACACAAGTGGGCTATCGTGTCGGCGGCTAAATGTGGCCGAGGACACGAGCTTCCGTTATCAACCGATCTGTGAAGTCGATCTACTCATTGTCTCCTGTATCGGCGGTGGGCCCATGAAATTGTCATGCGTGTCCACGGCATAAATATTGCCGACGACACAAGTGGGCTATCTGTGTCGGCGGCTAAATTGTGGCCGAGGACACAGGCTTCCGTTATCAACCAGTACGCGAAGTCGATCTACTCATTGTCTCCCTGTATCTGACGGTGGGCCCATAAGGACTGTCTGTGTCCACGGCATAAATATTGCCGACGACACAAGTGGGCTATCTGTGTCGGCGGCTAAATTGTGGCCGAGGACACAGGCTTCCGTTATCAACGATCTGTGAAGTCGATCTACTCATTGTCTCCTCACCTTGCGCCATTTTGCGCTCCCGATTTTGGCTCCACTGCTCAAGCGCCTCCGTCCGTGACGCCTCCAAGCCCCTGCGCCGCCTACCCTGCCGCCCGGCACCGCCGCTGCGCCCGCCGCCGCCGCCGCCGCCGTGGCCGACAATCTGCGCCCGGCCGCCTCCTCCATGACCGTCCGCTGCGCCGCGCCGTGGGACCGCTCTTGCCGCAGCCGACCCTCTGCGCCCGCGTGCCTTCTGCCCGCCGCCGCCTCCAACCCGTCCGCCCGCTACTGCCTTGGCCGGGACCGCTGCGCCGCCGCCCACGCCGCCTGCATCGCCCGCCGCCGCCTCCACCGGCCCCGTCCGTCCCTTCTTGCCGCCGGCCGGACCGCTGCGCCGCTTGCCGCCGCCTCCACCTGCCACCAAGCCGCCTCGCCGCATTCTCTGAAGGTAATCACTATTGTTGATCTTAACATGGGAGTTAATTGTTGTGTTTCATATTATGCTAAATGAGCGTGTGAATGGCATTTTATTTTGGTGTTCAGGCGATTGGTCTTGCAAGTTGTGACCATAATATTCATGTGCACACCTCAGATTATTTTTCGATAGCATACTTTTCAATGATGGCATTGGTTTAGATTTTAGACTCTATTATATAGAAATTACACTATTTGTTTTGTATATATGGTCCGATTGGTTTGTGGCACATTGCATTGGCTGTACTGCCAAAATTTGTGATTGGTTGACCAAATTTGACATGTATTTGGTTTGTAGCCACAATTTCACTCCAATTTTGGCTTGCAACCAAGACATAACTAATGCTAGTTTATTTTATTGCCAAAATGTGGCCAAGTTAGGCAACCAAATTGATGCCCAAAATCTTGGCGGGGGCTAGGTGGCCGTGAACCAAGCAAATCATAATTTCAATTGTTGGGTTATCCTATTCGGTTTCTAAATAGATGCCATTTTAGAATTTGTGCGATCAAGTTTTAAAATTTTAAAATAGATGCAATATGTGGTTGTTATTATATTAAATCTTGTCTTTTGTCTGCTGAGTGGATGTCCTAGTTTTAGGGAGGTCTTTGCCAAATTTCTAATAATTTAGGAGAATGACAACTAAAGGCGCATACAAATCAGTAATTAGGCTTTAATTTGGTTCAACATTTAGCATTTATAACGTCAGCGAGGCGAGTTAAACCCGTTCGGGGTATTGCATATTTTCATAAGGAGCTCGAGGCGGTGATTCGTTGGGTTCCATTACGAAAAGTGTTGCGCTTCGAGTTGTCCACGTTTTGGACAGCCACGGATGTGCGCTTGAGTACGATGGTCGTGACACGAGGGTGTCTGACGGGTTGGGATTCGGTGGTATTTCCTTGTCGTTCTCCTAGTGCATAACATAAGTGGTGCGCCGTGCCGTCGTTGCACTTTCGGAGAACAACGGGTTATCTTTTAGGAATTCGACCGAAACACCCTCATGCCACGACCACCGTACTAAGCCCACATCGATGGGTGGGTAAGCTCCCTCCTATTTAGCAAGGCTTAAACCGTCTAAATCTGAAATTTGGATGCATGCATTGACGTTATGTAATGGCGATCTTTGGATGGAAGATCGGCGGTGGATGTCGATGGTTGGATGAAGTGCGGGAGACACACGGACGAGTGGATCGAGAAGGCTAGAGCATTCGTGGATGATGCTTTCGAAGATTCCCGACCCTAATGCGTGATGCGTGTGGTGTCCTTGTGCTGCGTGCTCGAACGAGAAGAGGACCAAGAAGGATATTAGCCATCACCTATGTAGGCATGGCTTCAAACCAAATTACTTTGTATGGGTAGCTCATGGCGAGAGGAAGCGTCCGCACGGTGTGTGTACTGTGGATTTTGAAGAGGGCTCTGACGAAGTCGAAGTTGATAGATTAGACGAGCTCACGGATGATGTGGCTCAAGACTTACGATCTCTCCCCGAGGAAGAGTCAGGAGCCACTTGCCGAACAATTCGAAGCTCCTTGATTACGCCAAGTTGCATTTGCATGAGCATACCGATGTGTTGTACTCTCGGCGATTGTCGCGTCTAATGGCGGTGAAGACCAAGTACAAACTGTCGACCAATTGCTTCAACGACCTTTACAAACTGCTGGATAGCCTCCTTCCGAGTGGACACAAGATGACTCCGAATCTTCTACGAGTCGAAGAAGCTTCTTCGCGTGTTAGGCATGCCGTGCGAGAGGATAGACTATTGCCCAAAGTTCGCATGCTTTATTGGAAGACCGATTACGGGGTGACTCACTTTAAGCATTGTAATGAGAGTCGATGCGAGGAAGTTAAATGTCTGAGCGTGGAATGAGACAGACGGCGGTGGCGGAAAACATTCCGTTTCTTCCGATCACTCAACGTCTGCAGCGTCTGTACATGTCCAAGGCCACGGCGAGACACATGAGGTGGCACAAAGAGGGCAAGCGTAGAAAGGAGGGCGTGATGATTCATCCGTCTGATGCAGAAGCTTGGAGGCACTTTGACCAACAACACCCTGAATTCTGGCGGAGACTTGGAATGTGCGTATAGGCCTCTCGACAAGCGGGTTCCGCCATTCAATCGATGGCGCACCCGTACTCGTCTTTGGCCGGTGTTCGCAATCCCGTACAACCCGCCGCCTCAACTCGCTTGAAAGAAGAGTACATGTTTCTTTCCGTTATAATACACGGGCCTAAGTCTCTGAAAAAACTTAGATCTATTCATGCAACCTCTGGTAGAAGAGTTGGTGACACGTGGACTAAAGGAGTCTTGGCGCATGATAGCTACAAGGGGAAGAACTTTAGGATCGTGCGCATACCTATGGTCAATACGATTTTCCGCGTATGGCATGTTCTCGGGGTGGAGCACGCATGGAAAGTTGTCATGCCCTATATGCTGCGTAACATCGATGCTTTCACCTTTGAACAATGGGGGTAAGTCTGTTGGTTCATTGTCACCGTTGTTTCCTGGAGCCGAAGCACCCATTTAGGAATCAAAAAAAGGCATTTCGCAAAGGCAAGACTGTGAAGAAGGGGCTGTAGGGTCGAGGATGCGCCTAGAGGGGGGGTGAATAGGCATTTTACAAAATTAATCGCTCTCTAATCAATTCGCTCTAATACACCCTAAGTCAAAACCTAATCAAAGATATATGGAAGCGATAAATAGGTTTTGACAATTTAAACCTAAATCAACTAGGCTCACTAGTGCACTATCTAAAATAAGTCTCTACACTAGAATTGCTAAATTGAACAATCAATTAATACTAAGCAATTCTAATACATTCAAGCAATCAATAATATGCACAAGGTAAATACTTGAAAGTAAAGAGACAAGGGACAACCGATGTTTTTCCGTGGTGTTCGGAGACTTGCCGGTCTCCCTAGTCCACATTGAGGCTAGCCCACACTTGAGCCGGCTCCGCTCGAGCACCGCCTCTTTCCACTAGTCGTGGTTTTCACGCTCGCGTAGGCTCAACCCGAACCTTCACAAACTTGGCGGGCTTCTCACACCTCGAGGCTCCGCGCCAGACGACGACCTCGCCGTCTAGGAGGCGGCAACCTCCAAGAGTAACAAGCCGCTCCTTGCTTGAACCTCACCGGCACAACAAATGCGCTCCTCGGTGATCACCAAGTGCAACACATGCACAAGGCCTCCTCAAGTGCAACACATGCACAAGAGGTACCCAAACCACTTCCTAATTGCAACAAATGCAATTAGTCTCACTCTTAAGCTCAAGAGGCAAATGGAGAAGAGCAACACATGCACACAACTCCCACACCCTCAACAATGCCAGCCACACATGCCCCAAGCCCCCAAGGGGGTATATATAGCCCCCCACAAGAAAACTAGCCGTTTGGGGGCAAAATGGCGAATCGACAAAGTCTTGGACTACAGCCTCTAAGGGCAGTGCCGCCCACCAGTCATCGGCCCAACAGCCATAATCCCGACTACCGCCCTCGAGACACAGTAGTACCGCACTTCTTGACTACCGCGCTCCCAGCGAGCCAGTAGTGCCGGCCTCAGACACTACGGAAAATCTTGCTCCTTTGGAAAATACCTCACAGGTGCCTTGGGCAGGTAGTACACATTCTTGGTACTACAGCCCATGCTGCTGCAGATAGTGCCTGCCACCTGGAGAAAAAAACCAATTTGACTCCAAAATCTATTTCTTCAAAACCAAACCTATTCTTTGAGCCTCTAGATGATCAACACATGATCAAACACACGTGCAAAACACATTTGCACCAACTTAGCTCATGCTCAAAGAATTCAAACCAAATTCGAAAACACATTTCACAACCAACTCAAGATCTATTTGCAAAACGTATTAAGCAAATCAAACCCGAGTTTATGAGATTAATTCCCCTAGCCATGTGAAGGTCAACACGAGACCCAGTCAACTTGCCAACACCCGTTGCAAGCCCTACTCACATGCTCTCGGAAATCCGGACTCATAAACCTCAGTTTATTCGCACAACGAACTTGCAAATAACGCTATAAACACATTTCATGCTTGAGCACTACTCTTTGCAACACATGCAAAAGTCTAGCTCCAAGCAACATCAAATCAAGGTGCATGAACTCTCCAATTGCAACACATGCAATTCTCTAGTTCAATGCAACCACAAATCAAACTTCGACTAAAACCAAAACCATACGTATGAGCTCTTTACTCGCAACACATGCAAGCCTCTAGCTCCATACAAACACAGAAACATCAAATCATGCTTGAGCTCTCTCCTTTTGCAACACATGGAAAACTTAGCTCCAAGCAACCACACAGTTTTATAAAGATTTGTTTTGCGAACTAAACATGAAGCTTCAACTAATGCAACACATGCAAAAGTGAACTTCACGCAAAAGCCAACGCACTAGCTTATCACTTCTTGCAACACATGCAAATCAAAGCATTATCACGAAAACCAAATGCATATACTCTTTCATCTTTGCAACATATGCAAATCGAGCATAATGCAAAACAACCAAGCATAGGCTTAACACATTTGCAACACATGCCAAATGGTTAACCCATATGCAAAAACCAAATCAAATGGTTTGAGCTCGAGTGAGCGAGAATGAGATCACCAACACATGAAGAAGCTCAAGCAAAAGGAACGACCCTCTTAATAGCACGGCGATAAAACCTTAGACTCAAAGACTACAAAAGTCCTTAGCCTATCTAATTATACCTTAGCAAGCGCAAGCAATCCCTTTGGGGTCTTTATGATCATCGCTTAGATACTCCTGGGATCATCACCCTTCTTTATCTTGGGATCCATTCTTGGCGCCCATCAACTCATGATGCCGTCCTTGTCCGTTCTCATCATCTTTGGACCTAACTCAAACATAACTCAAGAAACTTGTTAGTCCAAGATGCATGGTTGTCTCAATTATCTTTTGCACTCCATTAACACATAATGGATGCCTCTAGATCAATTGAGCACAACCTAAATCAATTGAGATGATTAATTGTGTCTTAAGTATAATAATGCAACTCATGCTTAATTATACTTAAGAACTATTCATTATCCTTAATTAATCAAGGAACACCATCAACACATGATGAAATATTCTTTAATAATTAACACGACAAATGAACTCAATTTAAATTATCATTTAAATTGATATGAGTATATATTAACTACACAAGTTTTCATATACTCATGTTGATGGAAAGTAATGATCCATTATATGCAAATTGTATGGAAATGATCATTACTCTAAATCATCAACTATAGAATACACCCACATGTATCGTGCATAAATATGATTGACTTGGAGATAATATGCACATATTCAAATTGATCGTATTGGAGTATATCCTATATTACCATGAGTATACTTATAACTAGGCAATTCAAATATATACTCAAGGATTTAGTTTCTTTGTCTTGATCCTTATATGCGTCAATAACGAATTGATCAATACAAAGAGACTTTCAAGTTAAACTACAAACTCCCCCTAAATATGTGCATCCATGTAATATATGGATTGGGAAACATGATGCACATTTTGTGGTAAATGTAAGGGACATTCATACTTTAACTTGAATCCAAAGTATGTAATTAATACTATAATGAATATGCATACATACCTCGGGTTTTCCATTTTTCAATGCGATGAGACTAAACAAAGATATTCTAAACAAACATGTTAGTCTCGATATAAGATTGTCATTAATAACACTATCGCATTAGATGGATAATCGCAATATTAGATTTTTCATTAACACCAAAACCATAACTAATGAAGGTTGAACTTACAGGGGCCACCCGAACGTTTCGAAGTGCAGGATATCATCGACTGGCATGACGATCTAGCGGATATCGGGTATGTGAAAGACTATGGTGAGGAGCACCATTGGACTCATAAGTGCGACATCTACAACCTTCCTTATGCAAAAGACACGAAGCTACCTCACAACATCGGCGTGATGCACCAAGAGAAAAATATGTGCGAGTCGATCGTGAACACAAGCAGGACATCCCACGAAGACTAAAGATAACAAGAAAGCACGTGCGAATTGCGCTCGATATGTGATCGGCCGGACATGAACCTCGATGAGAATGGGAGGAAACCTAGGGCAAAATTACGCGCCTTGCGTGGGCAAATAAAGCGATTCTTGATTGGATTAAGGAAAAGGTTAAATTCCTAGATGGTTATCTGGCGAACCTTCGACATGCCGTTAGTATAGAGCAATGCAAGTTAAATGGGATGAATGCCCACGACTACAAAGTCTTCATAGGCGTTTGTTTCGGCTATGTGGCGTGGATATGTTGGCGATGATATATGGATCACTTTGGCGAGCTTAGCTTCTTCTATCGAGAGCTCTGCACAAAGAGATATCCGCATCGAGGATGGAGGAATTGGAGAAGGACATTGTCGTGCTTGTGACAAAGCTCGAGAAGATTTATGTCCTGGGTTTTCAATTGCATGCAACATCTCTTGGTTCATCGCCATATGAAGCAAAAGTTGGGGGCAGCAGGTTTAGGTGGATGTATCTTTGTGGGCGCATGATGAAAAGTCTTAGGCGAAGGTGAAGAACAAAGCGAGTCGAAGCGGTATTCTTTGAAGCTTGGTGATTCGAGAGATCGCCTACTTCACGGACAAATACTGCGACAAAAACAAGGTCCATGTGCCACAACCAAGGTATAAGAAGGCATGTCGAAGTACTTCCAACTTGGAGGTGTTCCATGACCAAGTCGGATGCAATGTCGGCAAAAGCACCACACGTGACTTGGGCCTTGGCGGAAAAGGATTTGATTCGGTTGTATGTATGCGACAACATGGATGAAATGAAGGTGTACATCGAGTAAGTCAATAAATGTCGAAATAAGTCATAAATCGTGCTTATGAAATAAATGTCTGAAATAAATATTAAATCTTGTAGTCAATTTATTCAAGAAGAGTGGTAAGGATCAAGTGAACCTTGGCGAACAAATTGACAATCTGAAGCAGCGAGGCCGTGGACAAGGCCGTCAAACTTTCTAACCTGGTTTCATTACCACGTAACCTTCTTCCTCTTATACAAGTTCACTTAATTTACAAATGTGTGGCATTTATTCCTTAATGAATTTTGCCTCGAATGCTTGTGCGATGTCAAAGACACGCGGCGTGCTAACGATCTCCGACAAATGTCACGTGGATGCGGTAGTAGAATTAAGGTCCATGGATGCTATGATTGCCATGGATATCGATTTCGATCCAAGCGGTGAGTCGGCTCGCCCCAATGCAACTACGGTGAGCAATGGCGTCGTGAGTTATGTCACCGATGACTCGGTGGTCGGACATAGAGTACTATGGGATCATCGAGGATATTGTAGAAATTTCGTATGAAGGCAACAAAGATCTCTCGCTCGTGCTCTTTCGTTGCGAGATGGTTCCATCAACTAGTGGGGTGCGGCGTGCTCCAAAACTAGGACTAGTGGAGATCAATCATAAGAAGGCGTATCAAAAGCTGGCGTGTTCATTACTGCCGAACAAGTCGGTGGTGTTCTATCTGCCGTCGCATACGAATTACAAAAGTTGGTGGATTGTACATAAATGTCTTCCACAGTAGATTGCCCGATCTCACGGAAGGCGACTACGATTCTCACCCAGGGCGTGGAGGTATTCCAAGAACAAGAGTTACGGAGAAATTGCGTCGATATTGGTGATGGGCTAGATAATATTTTGGGATCGATATACCCATCTCATGTAGAAGGAGAAGAAGAGGAGGAAAGAAAGGAGGAAGAGGAAGAGGAAGAGGAAGAGGAAGAGGAAGAGGAAGCCGAAGATTTTAAGCTATTTAATTTTATAGGTTTAATTTTATATACTTTATGTCATTTAATTTTATATACATTTATATTTTATTCGTTTCAATTAATATCAATGTACTTTATGTCATTTAATTTAATTTGTGCGAGGATGGCTCAGGTTAAGAAGTTGGCTTCAAAATTGAAGAAGGTCTTGGGAAGGGGGCATGAGGAGTGCAGGCGGGGCAACTCACCCGATCTGGCGCTTCCCGGGAGGAGGAGGAGGAGGAGGTGGCTACCACCGACTCGGGAGGAGGAGGAGGTGGTGGAGGAGGAGGGCGACGATGAGCCGTTGGGGTTCTTGGCGTCGGGCACTTGAGGAGGGATGAGGGCGGGGCGAGGCTGGAGTCCATGGGAGTCTGTTGGTACCGAGTCGGGGTGCCTCCGCCTCGAGCTCTGGGATCCAAGAAGAGTCGGGGCGGAATAAATTGCCAAAAGCCCCCACAGATCCGGTAAACAAGATCTTGATAGTTGTTTCTAGCGGCGAAGGTATGTGCTACAAATTTTCGATGTCTTTTATTGCTAACCACAAACTTGCTAACTACTTGTTATGAATTCTTCATGCGGTGGCTTGGTTTGCCTCAACAAGGGTAGCAGGGGCAGGCCACTTGCTAGGGGTGATCTTGAAGCAACTCTACCGGGCGAGTGGGCGAGGTGGTGCTCGATGCCGGTGACTAGATGGGCGACTACTCGCTCGTGGAGGGCGACGAGGAGGCCATTGCGGATCATTGCATAGCCGAGTTACGGGTAAGTTGTCATTTCTATTAAAGTTTTGTGTTTATAGCTTCACGTGTTTGTTTCGTTTGAGGTAGTATCGGCTTGTACTGGCGCATCGGGGCGACTATCATGCTTGCATACTGCTGCTCGACACAATGGCGGCAAAGGCGGTCGGGGCGCCATCGAGTTATGCCGTGGGGGAGCGGTGATGAAGCACTACAAGAGCGGGGATGAAGATCTCGAGGGCACATGCCTTGCGCGATACCTCGGCGAAGAGTACACCTTGGCGTCCGGATTTGGATGGACAAGTGTCCACACACTTGGAAGGATCTCTGCAAGATGTGGGCATCGAAGGAGTGGATCGAGAGGTCCAAGAGGAGCAGGGGGAATCGAGAAGCCAACCCGAGATCTGTGTGACCTACCTAGGTGGACGAGGCATGGGTCACGTCGCGCGTGATATCGTAAGTATACTAAGTACAACTCTAGCATTCTTGTCAATTCAGTTTTCATTTCACATTTGAAATTGAGCTGCGGGAGTTTCATCTGGGACTTGAGCCCGATGGGTTCACCGTGTGGGCCATGCACACACGCCCGTGTCCGACTGACGATGCGCAACCACAAATGGCCCCGGCTGCCGGAGAGGATTGTAAGTGACTTTCTCTTTTCGCTACTCTCTGACTATTGCAAGCGTGGCGAGCTAATCCACTTCATATCTTATTTGTTTCGCGAGATACATACTGGTGCAGCCATGAAGGAGAAGCGCGGTGCCGTGTGACCCCTTGACCATGCGGTCGACCCTCGGTCATCTCGACCCGATTCGGTGGGAGAGTCACGGCGGACTTCGGCTTCATGGACTCGGTGGTGGCGCCCGAATCGTCTGAGGCCAAAGTCGGGACACGTCGGCAATGAGCCGCCTCTTCCGCGATGCAGCTAAAGCCCAGCGAAGATGATCGCGAGTTGCAGCAGCGAATCTGGCGGATGGCGCGGAGGCGGCGGATGGCGGAGGCGGAGGCGAGAGGAGGATAGGAGGCGATCTGAGGCCCTCGAGTCGAGAACCTCTGGATGTACAACTATTTCGAGGTAATTAAGATTGTATCGTAGCTACATTGTACTTACACATTTCAGATGCTAACATATCATATCCACGATCGTTGCGGGCGGGACCCTCCGCCGACCCTGAGATGCCACCTCGCCACCGTTCTTCACGCAGACACCGGCCTTGGCCGCAAGAGGTAATGCATTTTGTTCCAATTTTAGCTAACTATTCATACAAGTACACAAATGCACAAGAGTTTTGAACATTGTGGTTTCCTCTATTCTTGCGGTGTCGCCTCATTGCGCCTTCTCTGCGACGAATGCTCCACAGGAGGTGATTCGATGGCACAAGATCGTATGAATCAATTAAATCGACAGACGTGTTTGCCGATCCTTTTGCGGTTCGCAATCTTAGTTATTTGTTTTGTTGGTAGAATAGTATGTCATGTTCTACATAGACATGTTGATTGTGAATGTGATGTACTCTTTTGGTTTGAGCTGAATTTGGGACTTATTGATGCATTTTGCTATACGTGTCGATGGTGATCATTTGTGCATTGTATTGGTGAATCACGAATGTGGTAATGTGTGTGAAATTATATGTTGTGATTGTTACGGGCAATTGGGGATATAAAGCTGCTTTGGGAATGGGGTTTTTTGCGAGTTAAAATTGGATTTTTTAAATTCGCGATATTTTTTTATTTTTACAACTTTGTGTCCTCGGCTCTAACAATGCCGGCGACACAAGATAGCCCGAGTTACGGCACGGAAGAAGTGCGTAATCGTCGGCCATAGCCCGGGCGAGACACAGATGTCCACTGTGTCGCGGCTTCAACCATGCCGGCGACAAAAGATAGCCCGAGTTACGGCACGGAAAAGTGCAATATCGTCGACTCTGACCCGGCCGAGGACACAGATGTCCACTAATGTCGGCGGCATTAATTAGGCGAGGACACAGATGTCCACTCTGTGTGGCGGCATTAATTAGGCGAGGACACGGATGTCCACTCTGTGTCATCGGCATTAATTAGGCCGAGGACACAAGTGTCCCCTCTGTGTCAGCGACTTTAAGTTCGCCGACGACAAATGTGCGGGTGTCGGGCGGCCCCGGATGGCATCTGTGTCGTCGGGATTTATTGTGGCCGTGGACATAGGTTGGTTGTGTCGTCGACTACGTGTGCGTGGGACTTGTGTCGTCGGGAGGTGACGACAAAAGCCTGTGTCGGCGGTTTTGGCATCTGTGTCGTCGGTAAAAGCCGAGGACACTGAGCAAGATCCCTGTAGTGATGGCCTCTGAGATACGATTTCCATCTATACTTTCTATAACTTTATGTTAAAATATACTAATAAAATTATAATATTATAAAAGTATTTTTAATAGATAATCTAATTATATAATTTTTGTATAACCAATCTAAATAAACCTATTAACATCTAAACTTTACAAAGTTTAAAGCACGAATTATAGGTCGTCAAGTAAAAAGAAAAGAGGTAGTACTTCCTCCATTTAGAAATATAAAGCCTATAGTTTGAATGATCTTGTTTAAAAATGCAAGGCTTGTATGCATATTTAATGTGGCTTTTCCTACCATACACCTATTTATTATCTATCAACTGCATGCATTTATTCATTACAACCATAAAAAAAATGTTATATCTCATCTTCTAAAACAATTAAGTAAGGGTATTTAAGTTATTTTTATTTATTCCTTTCTTAATTTTACTTTAACTTTAATTTTTATGTGTAGTTAAAATACGTTTTATATTTATGAACGGAAGGAGCTTGATTAATACTAAGGGACCGTCGGTACCTTTGTCCCATCCTGTGCATATGTATTATGCAGTGCGCCACCACGTAACAACTATTATTGTTTTGACCTCCCTGACCACTGGGACAAGGAAAGATAGCCCACTAAGCGATTTATGGATTACCGGCCAGGACGTATCCATATAAAACGCTGGCTGGTAATAGTGTTCTTCAAATTATTTGTTCATTTTTTTGGTAGCGTTTTGAAATATTCGTTACTATATACTCGAATGCTTCCTGACACCGGACAGGAAGATAGCCCTAATGAATGTCCGATAAGAGCTTCAACCATTGATTAAATACTATTATCACTGAATACCATGAGTCATCACCCAGAAGGACACCAAACAGGAAGGTAGCCCTAAGGGCAGTCCCAATGCATATAGTTTCTATAACTTCCATGTCATCTAGACACTATATGTATAAATTATGCTCCCAATGGATAGTTTCTTCAAAATAAACTCTCATCCAATCTCCTCTTTTCTCTTATTTTCTCATCCAATCCCCTTTTTCCCTTTCTTGATACTTGTGTAGAAATGGTTTCCTGCATGAGAAATGGTTTCCTTCTCTTTCATCATTAACTCTACCTCCACATCACCATTGTGCTTACATGGCAACCTAATTAATGCTATGGAAACTATCCTATTCATCCCATTGGGATTGCCCTAAGGGCATATACAATGAGCATTAATTGTTAGCCTTAAAAATAGTCACATAGGCAGAGAATCTAACGTGGAGGGGAGAGATGATAAGGAGAGAGAAACAATATTGTTTCACGTAGCATCGGCTCTTGATGTGGGGATCAAAAAAACATCGACGCTAGTGTCACCGCTTGGAGAACCAGCCGGCCCTAGCGCCTCCTTTCGCGATCCACTGCGTGCTCTTCTTTTTTTCCCTCGTGCACCTTCATTTCCCCCATCGTGCCCGGTTTCCTTTCCTCTCGCACGCGGCTTCTTTTTTTGCTACTCCTTCGGCCGCCCTGCCCACCTTGCTTCCTCTCCTCTGGCGTCGCCCTGCCCGCCCTGCTTCCTCTCCGATTGCTGCCGCCCTGCCTGCTTCCTCTCCGGCCGCCACCGCCCCACCCGCCTTCTTCCTCTCCTCCGCCGCCGCCCCTCCCCGCCTGCTTCCTCTCCTCCGCCGCCGCCCCTCCCCGCTTGCTTCCTCTCCTCCGCCGTCACCCCCCCCCCGAGCTTGTTGAGATTCTGGTGCTCCAGAGCGAGGGGACGGCAGGGGAGTGGCCTCCACGGCGTGATTTGGTACATATCTTCCTTTTTGTTCGCTTCTTGTTTGATCGAGTTCTTATGGCGCTCAAATATTTGGTTTTTGTTGATAGATTTGGAAGATTGATCGTGTTTATGCATGCCATAATCAAGGATGAGTAGCGAGCGCAAGAAGATGACATGCTCGCCGCTGGTGCCTTCATTGCCAGGCGCGCTCGATACCCAATCATCGCCAGGCGCCAACTCCACCTCCGCCAACATGCCTAATGCTGCTGGTGCCTTTCCTCCTCTCTCTGGATATCATTTTGGTGGTTCTTGGTTGGGCACAAGCACTGGTAGCCCTGTTTCCCAGAATTTGCAGAATTAGTAAGAACAAAATCACAACAATGATTTCTGAAATTGTTTTCCAATTAGTTCAATTTTTGAAATTGTTTTCCAATTTCTTATATTAAGTTCCCTAGTGCCCGATGCTAAATCCATATGAGGAAGGAATTTCCTTTATGTGATTAATAGAATAGTTCTTAGGTCCCGCTGTTGCATAGTGCCATAAGTTTCACTTACACAGCAGCAGCTTAGCCGAAACCAAACTAATGCTTTGGCATATATTTCTTTGTTGTCATCTAGCAATGCAAGTACTACTTGGTATGTGTTGAGCTTATTCATTTTGTGTTAGCGGAATGGAGTACTTCTGCACAACACATTTCATGGTTTCATCTGTTGTTTTCATCCACCAGTGGATGATATATTTCAATCTCATTATGAGCACGGTAAACATCCTGTGTATTTAGATCTGTTGGTTATGTCTAATTGCCTAAATTCTCTAACCTTATTAGTTCCCTCACTTTTTTGGCACTTCAATGTTTCAGTATCTTAACATGAGATGCCAATAGACAATGGATTAGATAGTTCGTAACATTTGAAACTTTGTGCGCACAAACGGATATTTTATCAGTAGCAGTTGACATGTACCTTCTTAAATTAGTTAGGACTTAGGAGAACACTGAGATAGTATAGTTAATTAGCATTGGTTTCTTATATGAATGTGGAGCAAGCCCCTCCAAAATCTGCCATGGTGCTTATCGACGATCGGGATCACAACCGCATGAAAACAAGATGGAAATTCGGTGTGATATGGGACCCAGCTGCGCCGCTCAAGCGGAGGAATGGGCGGACCGACGATGGTCGGGCAAGACGACAACAGCGTGAGGCAGAGGTTTATCTTGGTTCGAGCCTGTGAAGGTAATAGCTCTACTCGATCGCATTGCGTGATATTCTTAAGCTTTTTACGAGTGCGGTGTGTTACAACTCAAGTTCGGCGATGGCTATGTCTAAGCTCGAGCTATGGCGTGTTGTGTGTTGTCCTCGTGTCCCCTGAGAGACTATGCATCCTTGGTCTTATACCTCCTCTGCACGCAACGGATGGGAGAGATTCCCGGGAAGTGGCCTTCATGCATGTTGAGGGCTGGCAGTAACCGCTCCGGATTTGATGCGCACACCTGCCTCATCCCCACGACCCGCGTTTTGGCAACCGCCGGTCAAATGCATGATCCGTAATCCAAGGGTGGACTCTGACTTGAGCGAGAGCCGACCCGACCTCGAGGTCGTGTGGGGCCGCGCTTGGGTCCAGCGAGCTCTAGGTCGAGCGTCTCGGCATACGCCCAAGTCGTGGTCGAGGCCTCCCGAGCTCGGGGGCCCGTTGGCCGTCTTGTTGGCCGGGCAAGGGCCTTGACCCTCGTCAGCTAGCCCCCGAGGCTTAAGGTCGCGGCAGGAACACGGTCCGACCTTGAGCCTCTACAGTCGGGATTGGTTTCTGGAACCTTCGAGCTTGAGGTCGAGGTCGGGTAGAAAACGTAACGCCAGGCTGTGTTGAAACGACACTTGGCACTTCTTGATCTCCGGAACCCTGGTACGGATGCAAACGGTCGGTGGACACCTGCTATGTCTCGAAACCGTAGCCCAGGCCTTAATTGCATCTGTCAAATAGTGGCCGGCACGCCCTTCAAAGCGCTGCGGACTGGATTTGGCGACGGTGCGGCCTATAAACTCAAAACCGCAGCGACTGTTGAGGAAACTTCCCGACCAGTGCCCTTCATCTTCCAAGCTCTCGTGCCCAAGCAAAAAACCTCCTCCCCCGCCTTTGACCGATATCACCGCGATTGCCATGGCCAAGCTAGGGAGGAGCATGTTGTCGCCTGCAAGGATGAAGGAACTCGAGACCCTGGGGCTGCTTGATCCATTCACATGGCGGCCTGCCGCAACATGAGACCGAGCCACGCCCGGGGCAGCGAGATCGTTTGCACCGAGCACTCGTCCTCTTGACTGCGGACCCGGAGAGCGAGTTCCTCTCCGTGGTCCTCACCAGTTGCGAGATTGAGCTCGTAAAACTGGTGCCAAACTCCATTCTTACTCTCGCCATCTTCTCCCACTTGTGCGAGGGGTTCCTAGGAATCCTTCCCAACCCCTCGCTCTTCTTTCGATACTTGACCTCTTAGCTTTGGGAAGGACCCGTGGTCGGATGCCTCTGTTTTTCGATGACCGAGGCTCAAGTGGTCCTTCCCAAGATCCAATCTCGGGACTCCCTCGGGCCATGGTCCGGCGGTGGTTCTATCTGAAGAAAGGGGAACCCCAGACGTTGTCATCTGAGGGAAAGCCCATCGGCGGAAGAAGGAGACCCAGAGCGGACGATCTCGAGGTCGACGAAGAGGCCATCGCCGCCATTCATCTCTGAACCGGCGTGGTCTCACGGGCGAGCGATCGCGATCGACTTCTTGCGGAATCGGGTGTCCCCCTCTGGCGGGCGCGACCCGTTCTCACGAGATCAAGGCGCATCGACTCGACCGCGAGGTATGTCCGTATGCCCCTTGCCTCGTGGTCTTGCTCGAGCACGCCCTCGATCTTCTCGAGGTCGTTCCTTTTGCGGCGCGAAGGAGTCTTGGGTTGCCGCCGGGATGAGCGAGATGTTCGGAAGCTGGCGCAACTACTCCATGGGCGACTCGTCGTGCGAAGAACGTGCTCGCCGAAAGGCGAGGTAAGCCATCCGGGCAATGGCTCGACTGAGCAACCACAGGGCCCTCCTTGATCCTTTCATGTATGCGGGACCATCGAGGCATTCGATATGGCAGACGGATGCTCCATTGCCGGGGCCAAGAGCAAAAAGAAAAAAGAGCCTTCCCGGTGAAGCGGACCGCTGGAGGCGAAGAAACCTCATGCCGAGTGGGGCGGCCGTACCATGGTAAGGATCCGTGGTCGAGCCCCGAGCCCGTGCTCGTGTGCCTTCTTTGGTTGTGAGTTTTCTCTCCTTGCGATGTGCAGAGTGCAGTGACGCCGCTAGGTCCTCGAGCCCTCTCCGGCCCCGGGGCCGGGCTCGGGCCCCCCACGGGCGGCGAGCGTCGAGGTAGCTCGGACTTGAGACCCAGTCGCGAGGACACCTGGCGAAGTGCCCGTCGGCCGGGGCAACAAGACCTTCAGCAGACCCTCCCGGCGGGAGGCTGGAATCCTAGGTAAATCCCGGGCTTCTTGGCCCGTATCGTCCCCTCAGCATCTTTCTGGCTTAGTGTATGTTTTTGATCGCAGACCTTGAGCACCCGAGCTCAAAACTTGCCCGTTTTGACGATGGCTGTTGTCCAGGGCGAGTCCGAGTCCGGAGAGGAGGAGAATGTCTTCGAGCTGGTCCCGCGCCGAGCTTCGTGCCCGACGTGGACCCCTTCGGGACCGCCAAGCCCGACCCCCGTTGGCGAGTTCTACCAAGGGGTCGATGACCCGGACGAGGAGGAAAAATAGCCCGCGACCAGTGAGGATTACAAACCTTGGCGGCGAGGAGCCACCGCGGTTGTCGACCCTCGAGGTCGGCGGGACGAGCACCAGTGCCACAGCCGCCACCATGAGTCGCCCCAGCTCACCCGACCACGGCCGCACGGGCGTCAGTCGTGACGCGCCGCCACCACGAGCAACACAGCTGCGAGGCGTCGAGACTTCTTGCGGCATGGCCGCACCGTGCACCGAGGTCATGGCACCCCAGGCCGCGAAGATCGTCCACGCCGCGGGAGGCCTTGCTGCGGAGCCGATCATCGTTCCCTCGGAGCCGGAGGCGAGCGGAGCCCTGACCACGGAGGTAGGGGCTAGCGTTGTCGCCGCTCCCTCCCCTGCCGACGAACCGAGCCCTCTGGAGGGGGCGACGGAATCCCAGCTCGCGCCCGGCGCAGAGCCTAAAGATCTGGCCCCAGTGCGCCGATGGGGGCTGCGGTCGACCTCATCCCAGGAGCAGTGGGCGACGAGGAGGAGGAAATCCCCCACGACCGCATCGATGATCACGAAGAATATACCCGCTCGCGCCTGGAGAATCGACTTCGCGGGGTAAGGGCCTCTCCGCGCACCCCGTAGCTTGTTAGCCTGAGCTCCCTGTTTCCTTTCTTAATCCGGGCCACCCTTTCTGTCGTGAAGGCGATCGACTATGTCTCCCTAGGGCTGCATGGCCTTCAAGAGCACGCCGATGTGCTGAGGGGCCTTCTGAACGTGGTGGAGGCGCGGGAGGCCGAGCGCTCGAGGCTCATCAGGACCAACGAGGTCGATCGGTGAGCTCGGCGAAGCGGGGAGCTTGTCGATCTTCGCCAAACGATGAGGGCGCAGGAGGTAGCCCACGGCCGAAGCTCGAGCGGACCAGGACCTCCGAAGTGAGCAACGGCTTCAAGGCCGTGGAGTCTGCGCCTGTGATCGCCAAGCGCTCATGGCGAGCGAGCCAAGGTCGAAGCGCTGGAGAAGGCTGCCGAGGAGCAAGCGTCCTCCCTGGCGAAGGTGTCCCCCGAGTTTGAAGCCAAGGTCCTGGAGCTCGAAGAGAGGCTTGGGCGTGCCAACGAGGTGGTCGAGGCCGAGCGGGCCAAGGTCGAGGCACTGGAGAAGGCCGCCGCGGAGCAAGCACCCTCCACGGCGAGGGCGTCCCCCGAGCTGGAGGCCAAAATCCGCGAGCTTGAAGGGAAGCTCGAGCGCGCCACCGAGGCACTTGAAGCCGAGCGGGCCAAGGTCGAGGTGCTGGAGAAGGCCGCCGTGGACCAGACGTCTTCCTCGGAGAAGGCGCCCCCCAAGCTCGAGGCCAAGATCTCGGAGCTCGAAGGGAGGCTTGAGCGCGCAAAAAGGGCGGCGACGAGCGCCATGGCCCAACTCCAAGACGAACGGCGCCGGGCTGCGGATGCCTCCACGGTAGCCCTCCAGAACAAGAGCGAGCTGTCGGCCCTGAGGGCCAAAGTCGCCGAGCTCGAGCAAGAGAGGCTTACCCGTGAGATGGCCGATCTGTAAAAAATGTTAGAAAGCAAGAAATGTCCTAATAGAAACAGATCGCTTTTGGAAAACCTCGTCCTTGATCTAAATTCATAGTTGAGGATGCTCGGAGTCCCTCCGGCTTCGCTTGTTTGCCACGCTCGCGCTCTTTTGGTCGTGCGTCGGTAGGATAGCCTTATCCAGCCCCCGTTGGGCCCGAGGTTAAGCGACGCGTGCCTTGGGCACAAGACGTAGATACGGACGAGTGGCCACGACCTGCAGAGTTGAGGAAAGGTCCGCAAGGGGAGAGTGACACAAAGCGAGACCGTTAAGTAGATGGTCACACCCAGATTAACGCTCGAATTACCACCGCGACCATGCGCATTGCTCAATAGTCAAAGTGGCGAGGCTCTCAGCTCGGGCCCGGGCACAGGGGAGAGCTAGATTGCGAAGAGGTTCGGCTTACGTTTAGCTCAACCACTGGGGGTGAACATTAAACTCGCGACACTTAGACCAAGAGCAAATGCGCTGCGTACGAAGGTCGTGCCCGAAGAAAAAAGTGTCTCAGAAAAAGAGTAGTAGCAACACAAGTAGACATAAAAGGCGAGAATGGAAGAACAACTTTATTGAAATGTAAGGTATAGAGGTTACACATAAAACTTCCGAAGCTGATCTATGTTCCACGAGCTAGAGAGCTCTCTGCCATCGGGCATCGTTAGCCGGTAAGCCCCCGTGCGATCTGTTGAAACGACTCTATAGGGACCCTCCCACCGTGGGGATAACTTGTTGGTGTTGGACGAGCCCTGAATCCGCCTCAGGGCTAGGTCCCCAACAAGGAGCTTCCTAGGTCGTACCGATCGAGACGCACGGCATCTTACTTCTTCTGCGAGGGTAAGGTCGAGAGACCGCTCGTGTTCGAAGTCGACTTGGTCGACCAAGTCGACTCGGCGAGCCCAACAGTAACCTCGGGAGGCGGGGCGGCGGTGCATCGAACACGAGTTTGGAAGGGTGTGGACCCTGTGGCTCGGCTTGTCGTTGTACGAATAGACCATAGGACGGTGGGAAGTTCATCCACCCAGGTCTTGCCGAAGTGTTCGAGCTCATCTGCAACTCGTTTCTTGACGCCCTGGACGATTTGCCCGTTGGCGCGTTCCGCTGCCCCGTTGCTTTGGGGGTGAGCCACTGAAGCGAAGCATACTTTGATGCCGAGTTCCTCGCAAAACTCCTGGAACAACTCACTGGTAAACTGAGTACCGTTGTTAGTGATAATTTTGCACGAAACCCTGTACCTGGTGACCACGAACAAGCGGAAAAAACGAACGGCCGCCCGAGCAGTTATGGTCGAGACCGGTTCAGCTTCTATCCACATGGTGAAGGTATCAATGACGATCAGAACTTCCTTCCTCCGATGCCGAGGAAAAGGGCCGAGGATATCCACCCCCATGTCAAGAAGGGCCAAGCGGCGGGATGGTGCGGAGCGTAGGGCGGCCGATGCGACTTCCGGGCGTGGAATTGGCATGCTCGGCAGGTGCGGACGATATCACGAGCATCCTGAAGTGCTGTTGGCCAGTAATACCCTATGCGGAAGGCCTTGCCGACCATCGTCCTGTATGAAGAGTGCGCTCCACAGAGGCCTGAGTGAATGTCGTTCAACAGATACTTACCCTCCTCCGCAGAGATGCACCGCGTCAGGACGCCGAAAACATTCGGCTTGTAGAGCATGCCGTCCATGAGTGTGTACAAGCTCGCCCGTCGCCTGATCCTGCTCCTCTCGGCAGGGTCGGGTGGCAGGTCGCCCCTTGCAAGAAAATTGTGGATGGGCTCGGCCCAGGAGGGCATACCTTTGACCACAGCGAGCATGACCTCTTGATCGGAGATCGAAGGGGCCGCCAGCGTCTCCAGGATGACGTCGGGGGGGATATCGTCGTCGGAGGAGCCGAGCTTGGAGAGGAAGTCCGCACTGGAGTTGTCTCGCCTGGGGATGTGCTTGAGCTCCAAGTTCTGGAACCACTTCTCCATTTTGCGCACCTCGGCGAGGTACTTTGCCATCGAGTCTCCCGAGCTTGGTAGTCCTTGTTGAGCCCGGTTGATGACGAGCTAGGAGTCGCCCTTCACGACCGGTAGGCGATGCTCAACGCCTTGCAAGCTCATAAGCCCGCGGAAGGGCTTCATACTCGCCACATTGTTGGTCGCTGAAACCCAAACGAACCACGATTTTAAGCGGTCGCTTGGGTAAGGATAAGGATCCCAGCCCCCGAGCGCTTGAAGGACCTAGAGCCGTCGAAGAACATGACCCAGGGCTTCTCCTCCTCGACCTGAAGTTCGGGAGTGGGCTGCGACGTCTGCTCGACCATGAAGTCGGCGAGCACTTGCGACTTTATGGCCATCCGAGCCACGACCTGGACGTCGAACGCCGCAGCTCCATGGCCCATTTGGCGATTCGGCCGCCACCCTCTGGGTTCCTCAGGATGTCCCCGAGCGGAAAGTTGCTCGGGACAATTCTGATGTCTTTGGAAGTAGTGCCGAGCTTGCGCTGAAGCCATGAGGAGAGCATACAACAGCTTATGTACCTGCGGGTAGCGCTCCTTCCGGCCGTGCAAGACCTCGCTGACGTAATAAATTGGGTCTTCTTTGAGACCCTGCTCGCCACGAGCAACAAAGGCGGCGTGGGTGGTGGCCGCGAGGTAGAGCGATAACCTCTCGCCAAAGTTGTGGCGTTAGGGAGAGGTGGGGACGACAGTATACCTTCAAGTCGTCGAAGGACCGCTGCGCCTCTGGAGTCCACTCGAAGCCCCCGTGCTTGCGCAAAGTTTGGAAGAATGGAAGCCCACGCTCGCCGAGCCTCGAGATGAATCTGCTGAGGGCGGCCATGCGGCCGGTGAGGCTCTGCACCTGCTTGATCGAGGTCGGGGGCGCCATCTTCTCGATCGCCTCGATCTTCTCCGGGTTCGGGCCGACCCCCGAGCCCCCGATCATGTAGCCGAGCACCTTCCCCGACGCCGCGCCGAACACACACTTCTCGGGATTGAGCATGATCTTGTGCCTGTTCAGGTTGGCGAAGGTTTCCTCAAGGTTGCGAACGTGGTCGCCCTCGGAGGGGCTCTTGACGATGATGTCGTCCACGTAGACCTCAAGGTTTCGCCCGATCTGAGGTTCGAATGTCTTGGTCATCAGACGCTGAAACGTGGCCCCCGCATTGCGCAGACCAAACGACATGCTCGTATAGCAATAGGTGCCAAACGGCGTGATGAAGGATGTCTTGTTCTCGTCGTCGACCGCCAGCTTGATCTGGTGGTATCCCGAGTAAGCATCCAAGAAGCTTAGCATCTTGGCATTCGCGGTTGTAACATCCCAAAATTTCAGCTTTTTAATTAATTAATATTATTTTATTGCCATTTATGAATTTTATGATTTTTCTTGATTTTATTGGATTTTCTAAGATTTATTTGAATTCTTTTGAATTAAGATACATTATCTTTTGTCAAGAAATAATTATAAAAAGACATTTGCAAAATAAATTTTTTTGTGAAAATATTTTATTTAAGTCCAGGATAGCTCAAAATATTTTTGAGAATTTTATGGGAATTTTTAGAGTATTTTTAAGGCCCCAAATAAATCAAAACATTTAATCGGATTATTTAAAATAGGAAATTCGGGAAAATAAGGAATGAACAGTAGCGGGCCTCAGCCCACACACTGTACGGCCGGTGGGTTTAAAAGGGATTAAAAGCCGACCATTGGATCTTGATCGGTCGGTCCACAATAGATGGTACCGTTTCGGAAACCTAGCACGCGTAGGAAACTTGGCCGTCGGATCTACCACGTGTCTCACATCCGGTCGTCGTCTTCGTCGTTCCCTAACCGGACTCTGCCGACTACGCGCCGTGGCCGCTAAGGACACCGTGCCAATACCTACCAAATCCGGCCACCGCATGGACTATTTAAAGGAGCACCGGGTGCGCAATTCTTTACTCAGCCGAGACCTTGAGAACTCGTCGAGGATCTCGCCATCATCACGCCGCAATCGAAGATTTCGTCGAGGCACAGCCGAGGAGGAACTTCACCGATTCGCCGCCGTCCAGTCGCCGCCGAAGTCCCAAACCGAGCCCATCCGCTTCGCCGTCACTCGAGGCATCCCGTGTGCACCGGAACGTCACCGGAGCATCACCGGAGGGAAGATTTACCGTGAAGGCCATCGCCGCCGAAGAAGAAGTACTCGCCGTCGACGAACCAGTGGCCAAAACTCAAATCCGAGAGCGTCATCGAGTTGGCGACGTCAAGGTGAGTCTGAAGGAGTGCCGCCCACTCGTCGCCGGCGACCCTAGGACCGTGTGCGCCGCCAGCTGCGGTGGCTAGATGCTTCGCCGACGCGTGGTGCCACGTGGGTTGAAAAGCTGAGGTGGCAATGCGTGGCTACTACGTTGGCTGCCCACGTAAGCGCGCGTGTCAGCTGACGCCAGAAATCGGGATTTTCTTAACAAAAACAATTCGATTAATTCGGAATTTAGGAATTTAAGGATATTTTCAGGATTTTTAAAACTTTGAAACCTTATAACTTTTGCATATGAACTCCGTTTGAGGTGATTCAAATTCCTAAAAATTTGTAAAATTGAGATCTTTCTAATGGTGGCTTTTATTTGAATTTTTGAGTTTGTTTGCTGTTGGTTTTGGTTTTTATTTGCTTTTCTTTCTCGATTCGCGTAGACGTTGAATTGTGCGAGGCTTCGGAAGGGGATTTCACAGCTCAAGAATTATTTCCAGACCAGGAGTAGGAGCTTAACGAAGGCAAGTTGTGCTTTGATCATGTTGCACCCATAAACTAGATTGCATGCTATTTTGATTTACCTTATCACTTGTTATTTTATGTGTACAAATAATTTCAACATAAGTTTGGGATTAGCTATCATACCTTTTGAATTACACCCTACCTTGCTAGTTGTATGCCATGATCCACTTGTCACCCTAGGTTGGTTCACTATAGTTGGTTAATAATGAAATCAACATGGATGGTTAGATCGGATTAGAATGCTTAGCCATGCCACGTCATCACATGTACATGGAATGTTGATTATTAAATTTGACTAATGGAATATGGAACAATGATGTTAATTTGTATGTCATGTGTGGTCACACGATGAGATTGAGTTGTGGTGGCAATGGATGTCACATAACGATATTGAATTGTTGATGGCACATGGTGCATGGTAATCAACTGGGGTGGTTATGATTTTGGGCCTGAGCAAGTGGCAAGGCGGGATGCTGGGTGGGCCCGAGGGGCAAAGGGTATGTGTATGTCTTGCTTTGATCAAACCATAAGGACACCTTGCGAGCCTTTGACTGAGTCAATCATGCAACCACATGTTCTGTTATGGGGCAACCTAGTGACTAATTTGCAAAGTCTTAGCTTTAGTACTATCATGGTGGTGTGGTTCACCTTTGAATGAACCGAGATGGCGAAGAGGGGGCCCCGCTGAACAAAGTTGTTCCTTGATGTTGAAACCTTAGCGGTAGTAATCTTGAGTTAAGACAGAGCATTGTAAAGGCTTTGTCATGATTCTCTGCAAGCATACCAAAGGAAGTGTGCTAATAGCTTGGCATCAAAGAGATTATCATGTCGTGTGGGTAAAGTGCATAACCTCTGCAGAGTGTACAATCTATTAGGATAGCCGTGCTCACGGTATTGAGCAAGCTCGGGATTCTGATCGAGGGTTTAGATGTTTTCGAGATAAAACTTGGGATGGATGGCAGGTTGTCATGAAAGGTGGAATCTTGACTTAGGATGAGAAAACTTGGTTTACTTGAGAATCACTGAATCTACTTACTTGTTATTATTTGTTTTTACTGTCTTTTCAATCTACATATTGTTTATGTTTGAAAAATGCTGCTTACTGCTTATGAACCACTTAGCCATTCCATTGGAATAAGCCTGCATATAGCTATAATAGAATTGCATTCTGTGCACAACTTGTTGAGTACGTGTTGGTGTACTCACCCTTGCCTACAAACATCATCAGTGCTGAAGAAGGAGTACCATGGAGAGACGAATGTTTAGGGTGCGAGCCTTGTCGGTTACGTGGTATCTTGAGGGGTTACCTACGTTTTCATTCATTGCGTAGTTCAATTTGTTGTTCAGCCTTGTGAGGCATTGTTAAGTAAGTTGACCATAAGGTCATTCAACTGGTAATATTTAATATATTATGTCTTTTATCTTATTTACGTTGTGTATGATTGTGATATTCACTAATGTTGAGCCTGTGTGCACTAGCGTGATCCTGGACTAGTGCAGTATACACAGAGGGTCCGGATTTACACATTCGGGTCCCGACAAATGTGGTATCAGAGCCATACTGACTGTAGGTCTTGACCCTAGATAGTTGGTCGTCTCTATAGGTCCTTCAAAATTATTTTCTAAATTAAAAGACTTAACCCAGAAGAATAATGTGTTCTTGACTTATCCCATTCCTCTATCTCTGCCCTTACCAAAAATTCTTCCTTGTCCTTTGCTGAAATTTCTTTTTCTTACCTCTGCTAAATTGAGTGAAAATCTTACCTGAGTTATCTTAAGAAGAAAACAATATACCACACTTTAGGAGATGTCATCAAGTGCCTGCTACTACCATACCAATTATGAAGGAAAGGATCATCAAGCCCATGGAAAAGCGGACCAATGGGGCGGTTCAAGAGCTAGAAGACTTAGTGCTTCAAGTAGCCAGTTGAGCTCATGTGTGGGAGTCGCGTTTTGTAAGATATGAGTGTCACCCATGTAGACGGTAGTTGTTGTGTGGATAGGTCGAATTGGTTTTTCATTGATTGATGAGTGTGCAGTATGCGTTGCAAAGTTTTTAGGCTTATATAAACAGCCATACCAAGTTACTAATATTGATTCTTAAGTATTGGGTTAAACCTATCTCCCCTATATTAGGTTTCTTGCTCCTTACCTATGCTATCTTCCTCTTCCCTAGCCCCTTTGAGGTAATCAAGCAGATGGTTCACCTGGAATTGATACATATGCAATAGTGGCTAGTTTAGTGGTACCCAGCCTGAGCTTGTTAACGGAGGATTTGTCATTATCGAAGAAGTGCTCAATTTGTGCTAAATTTGACCAGGATCTTTGAGAGTTCAATGCCCATTGAGAGAGTAGAGTTTCAAGCAAATCATATTATGTTGGATATTTAGGTTATTCTTGAAATTAGTTAGATACTCAGACATAAGGATATTTGGTGAAGGATATATCGATTTAAAACCTTAAAAAAATTCTCTCAGAGTGGTGACAGTTGTGATTAGCCAGCTGATGGATAATAGTGTGGAGTTTGCCAATTAGAAGATGTGCTAGTTGTCAGCGAATACCATGGTATATTTCCCAAGAAATTGCCGATATACCGTCATATCGAAAGACCCAATTTGTGAGCGAATTAGTGCTTGGTACAGCCAGTAAAAAAATGTCAAAATGTATACTAAGGAATTAGTGGGAAATAGAGAAGCATATCGAAGAGTTACTAGGAAAAGTTTTGAAAACTTAGTATATCACCATGGAAATTCTTGTTCATTAAAATGCAAATGGAAGATCAAGGAGAGTGCACTAAATCGTGCTCTAAATAAATAAAATATCAGTAACATGTATCCAATATCAGGATTGACTACATGATTGGACAGCTGAGAATAGAATTGGAATCTCTTTAGGACAAAGTTTCGCTTAGGCTATCATAAACTTAGGAGACATGGGAAGGATGTTTCTAAAATTTCATTCTCTACATGAACAATATAAGTTTTGGCTAAATCTCCTGAGTTAACTGATGTCCCGCATATCTAATGAACATGATAAGTAAGATGTTTATGGATTAATTGATAAATTCATGGTTGATGACACTATAGTATACTATAAGACAAGAGGAAAATACGCAGAACCTAGAAATAAGTTTTGCGAGAGCCACATTCGTACGTTAAATTCAACAAATGTGATTTATGGAAGAAAAAGGTGGAATTTCGTTAGCCATGCAAAGACTACTAAAGGAGCTATTGTTGAACTAAGCAAGGTAGAAGTTGTGTTACAATGGAAGCAACCAAAATCCGTTACTTAGAGTTGAAGTTCTAGGAAGGGCAAGATAGTATCATAAAAAGATTTTCGACAACAGTTAGATCTCTTATGCGATTGGTGAAGATAAAAGTTACATGGACGCTAGATTGTGGGAATAGTTTTCGGAAGTTGAAGAAGCGGTTACCATTAACGCGTGTGTTGGTATTACTAGCTGTGCGGAGTAGTTCCAATATATAAGGATGATGTTTCTAGACATAATCTGAGAAGTGAACCGACATTGTTGCATAAATGATGCGGCAGTTGAAATTACCTTACGTATGACTTGGAGTTAGCCGTTGTAGTGCGCGAAGAAAAATGGTGTCACTATTCCATCGAAAATAGATGTGAGCCTTAAGAATCTAAATATATTTACTCAGTCCCACCTTAATATAGGATGAAGATAACGATTAGAAAGGATCAAAGAGTCTAGTGTCAGAATCCATAGGCATTTCAGTAAGGCTAAGGTGGTAGTCGACGTTTGAGTTACGAGGTAATATGTTGATAATAAGCAGTTAACCAGGGTATGTAAAGAATCTAAGAAGTTGAAATTAAAGATCGCCCCACAAGGTTTCATAGTTGCCTTGGAAATAGAACCAACATTAGAAGATTAGAACATAAGAAGTTCGAAGGTAGATGAAGTACAAAATCAAGTTAAGGAAAGAAGAAAGCGTAGCAAAAAAAAGTAGAACTTTGAGTGATTAGGATACCATAAGGATTTAGGACCAAACCAATGTACCGGATAGGAAGATCCTAAGAAATTGATACTTGAGAAAACTCATAATTCTAAGTATTCAATATGCCCAGGAAGTGCCAAAGAGAATCAATAACTTAAGGAAAGGTTTTGGTGACCTAAGGTGAAGGGCGAAACTTTTGGTTATGATACTCAATATGATGTGAAAAAAATATAAAGGCAATGCATTAGAGATCTAAAGGTTCGTTGCAAATCATTATAGGAGGCAAATCATTAAAATGATCTCTAGTGTAAATGGACCCTAAAAGGTATGAATTCAGAGGAATCATTATTGATTAAATTAACCAAAATTGCTCATTTCATATCACTGAAGACTACGTATTCAAAAGCTCATTTGGCAAATCTGTCAAGGATTTAATAACTGCGTAGGTGCCTAAGAAGATTGTGTCCGATAGAGGTATCCAAATTATCTCGAGGGCTTAGAATAAGTTACATGAAGCAATGATAACTCGCTTGAATTTGATGCAGCTTATAAATGCAAACCGATAGTCAAACAGAAAGAGTTAATCAGATTCTGGAGGGTATATTTAGAGGTTGTGTGTTAGCTTACGCCACGTTTTGGGATAAATGTTTGTCATAGGCAGAATTCAATTATGACAATAGTTACCAGGCTAGTTGACGATGTCACCATTTGAAGCCTTATATGGTCGAGCCTGTCGAACCCCGTAAGGGAGCGTTCGGTATTTGGGCCTGAGTTGCTCAGAGAGGCTGAAGAACAAGTTGCCATGATTAGAGAAAGACTGAAAACAGCACAGTCAAGGCAGGAGAGTTATGTTGAAATCGTCGTAGTAAATTGAGCCTTGAACCCAATGATTTTGTGTATCTTAGGGTTACTTCCCTTAAAGGTGTGAAAAGGTTTCAAGTCAAAGGGAAGCTTGCGTCAAGATATGTTGGTCCATTTAAGATCTTAAGCCGCCAAGGAGAGGTTGCATAGTAGTTGGATTACTACAGTCATTAGCAGGAGTTCATGATATGTTCCATGTGTCGCAACTTAAGAAATGTCTTCGAGTGCCAGCTGAGCAGACGCCGTTAGAAGCTATTGAGTTGCAGGAGGATCTAACCTACAAGGAACACCCGATCAGGATTTTGGATGTAATGGAGCGTAGGACCAAGAACAAGTCCACTCGCTTTTGCAGAGTTCAATGGAGTAATCATTCAGAAAATGAAACAACCTGGGAGCGTGAGGAAGATCTGAGGGCGGAATTTCCAAGCCTATTCTCTAGTCAGCCTTAAATCTCGGGGTCGAGATTCCGTTAAGGGGGGGAGGTTTGTAACATCCCAAAATTTTACCTTTTTAATTAATTAATATTATTTTATTGCCATTTATGAATTTTATGATTTTTCTGGATTTTATTGGATTTTCTAAGATTTATTTGAATTCTTTTGAATTAAGATACATTATCTTTTGTCAAGAAATAATTATAAAAAGACATTTGCAAAATAAAGTTTTTTGTGAAAATATTTTATTTAAGTCCAGGATAGCTCAAAATATTTTTGAGAATTTTATGGGAATTTTTAGAGTATTTTAAGGCCCCAAATAAATCAAAACATTTAATCGGATTATTTAAAATAGGAAATTCGGGAAAATAAGGAATGAACAGTAGCGGGCCTCGGCCCATACACTGTACGGCCGGCGGGTTTAAAAGGGATTAAAAGCCGACCATTGGATCTTGATCGGTCGGTCCACAATAGATGGTACCGTTTCGGAAACCTAGCACGCGTAGGAAACTTGGCCGTCGGATATGCCACGTGTCTCACATCCGGTCGTCGTCTTCGTCGTTCCCTAACCGGACTCTGCCGACTACGCGCCGTGGCCGCCAAGGACACCGTGCCAATACCTACCAAATCCGACCACCGCATGCACTATTTAAAGGAGCACCGGGTGCGCAATTCTTTACTCAGCCGAGACCTTGAGAACTCGTCAAGGATCTCGCCATCATCACGCCGCAATCGAAGATTTCGTCGAGGCACAGCCGAGGAGGAACTTCGCCGATTCGCCGCCGTCCAGTCTGTAGGGTCGAGGATGCGCCTAGAGGGGGGGTGAATAGGCGATTATAAAAATTCGATCCCTCACTAACAATTCGCTCTACTCCACCCCTATGTCAAAACCTAATCAATTTATATATGCGGAAGCGATAAAAAGGTTTTGACAATTTAAAGCCTAAATCAACTAGGCTCACTAGTGCACTAGCTAAATTATGTCTCTATGTATGAATTGCTAAATTGATCAAATCAATAATACTAAGCAATTCTAATTCAAGCAATCAATACTATGCAAAAGATAAATACTTGAATGTAAAGAGACAAGGGACAACCGATATTTTTCCGTGGTGTTCGGAGACTTGCCGGTCTCCCCTAGTCCACGTTGAGGCAATCCCACACTTGGACCGGCTCCCGCTCGAGCACCCGCCTCTTTCCACTAGTCGCGGTTTTTCATGCTTGCGCGTAGGCTCAACCCGAACCTTCACAAACTTGCCGGGGCTTCTCACACCTTGAGAGCTCCCGCGCACGACGCCTACGCCGTCTAGGAGTCGGCAACCTCCAAGAGCAACAAGCCGCTCCTCCGCTTGAACTTCACCGAGCGCAACGAATGCGCTCCCGGTGATCACCAAGTGCAACACATGCACAAGGACTCTCTCAAGTGCAACACATGCATAAGAGACACTCAAACCACTCACTAATTGCAACACATGCAATTAGCCTCACTCTTAAGCTCAAGAGGCAAATGGAGAAGAGCAACACATGCACACAACTCCCACACACAGCCAACCACCTGCCCAAGCCCCCAAGGGTGTATTTATAGCCCCCCACAAGAAAACTAGCCGTTTGGGGGCAAAATGGGCGAAATCGGGAAAAATGCGGTCCAACCGGACCTTCCCCGGTCCGACCGGCCCTCATAGGGCAACGGTCGGATTTTGGATCACAGACCGCCGGTCCGACCACACCCGACGGTCGCACGGACCTCGGCGGTCGAACCGCCTTCAACCGAGCAAAACTCACCTTCGGAAAAAACAAGCCGGAGCCAATCCGGTTGCACCGCGCGCCGGCCGGTCCGACCGGTCCAACCGCCCGGCCGGTCCGACCGGACCCGGGCCGGTCCAACCGCCCATACAAAAATCAGCAACAAAAAAACACTCATAACTTTTTACTCCGAACTCCGATTTGGGTGATTTTTGATTCTATGCGAAGCTTATCACGAGGGCTACAATCTCCACCCATTTTCATGATTTAAGCACCCATAGATATTTTTAAATACACCAAAATCAATTTGTAAAAACACATTTCGCAAACAAACCACGAACTTATGCAATCAACCCTCTAGCCATGTAAGGATCAACACATGACCCCGACACTTTGCAAAACACATTTGTAAATGCCAACACATGCTCTAGGATCGAAACACATAACTTCAAAGCTCATTTGCAAAACATAATTGCAAATCAAAACTCCAACTAGCGAAAACACATTTCGCCAACAACTCAAGATCTATTTGCAAAACGTATTAAGCAAATCAAACTCGAGTTTATGAGATTAATCCCCCTAGCCATGTGAAGGTCAACACAAGACCGGTCAACTTGCCAACACCGTTGCAAGCCCCACTCACATGCTCTCGGGATTCGGACTCATAAACCTCAGTTTATTCGCACAACGAACTTGCAAACAACACAATAAACACATTTCATACTTGAGCACTACTCTTTGCAACATATGCAAAAGTCTAGCTCCAAGCAACATCAAATCAAGATGCATGAACTCTTCTAATTGCAACACATGCAATTCTATAGTTCAATGCAACACCAAAACCAAACTTCACACAAAAACCAAATCACACGTATGAGCTCTTTACTCACAACACATGCAAGTCTCTAGCTCCATACAAACACACAAACATCAAATCATGCTTGAGCTCTCTCCTTTTGCAACACATGCAAAACTTAGCTCCAAGCAACCACACGGTTTTATAAAGATTTGTTTTGCGAACAAAACATGAAGCTTCAACTAATGCAACACATGCCAAAGTGAACTTCACGCAAAAGCCAATGCACTAGCTTATCCTATTTGCAACACATGCGAATCAAAGCATTATGCGAAAACCAAATGCAACCAAGCATAAGTTTAACCCATTCGCAACACATGCCAAATGGTTAACCCATATGCAAAAACCAAATCAAATAAGATTTGAGCTTGAGTGAACGCGGAATGAGATCACCAACACATGATGAAGCTCAAGCAAAGGGAACGACCCCTCTTAATAGCACGGCGATAAAACCTTAGACTCAAAGACTACAAAGTCCTTAGCCTATCTAGTTATACCTTCATGCAGCACAAGCAATCCCCTTTGGGGTCTTTATGATCATCACTTATACTCCCCCGGGATCATCACTCGACTCCTCTTTATCTTCGGGATCCACTCTTGACGCCCATCAACTCATGATGCCGTCCTTGTCCCGTTCTCATCATCTCATCCATCTTTGGACCTAACTCAATCACAACTCATAAAATAGTTAGTCCAAGATGCATGGTTGTCTCAATTATCTTTTGCACTCCATTAACACATAATGGATGCCTCTAGATCAATTGAGCACAACCTAAATCAATTGAAATGATTTAATTGTGTCTTAAGTACAATAATGCAACTCATGCTTTATTATACTTAAGAACTATTCATTTGTCCTCAATTAATCACAAAACACCATCAACACATGATGAAGTATTTTTTAACGATTAACAAGACAAATGAACTCAATTTAAATTATCATTTAAATTGACTCTTCAAGTTAGAGTGTGAACTCCCCCTAGATATGTGCATCCATGTAATATATGGATTGGGAAACATGATGCACATTTTGTGGTTAATATAACGGGGACATTCATACTTTAACTTGAATCCAAAGTATGTAATTAATACTATAATGAATATGCATACATACCTCGGGTTTTCCATTTTTCAATGCGATGAGACTAAACAAAGATATTCTAAACAAACATATTAGTCTCGATATAAGATTGTCATTAATAACACTATCGCATTAGGGGATAAACTCAATATTGGATTTGTCATTAACACAAGATTAGATTTGTCATTAACACAAGATTAGATTTTTCATTAACACCAAAACCATAACTAATGAAGGATGAACTTACAATCTCCCCCTTTTTGGTGATTAATGATAAATCCAAGCTTAATGAGCACATTTGGATTAAAACTAACATATTGAGAGAATTTAAACCATTTGAATACATATGCATATTAATTCTCCCCCTTAATCATATTAAGCTCACTTTTTAAACCAAATGATATTAAGCTTCCTAATTCTCCCCCTTTTGGCATTAAACACCAAAAATGGATAAACCATCTTAAAAGAATATTTTAATTAATTCTCCCCCTTTTGGCATACATTTTTTTTATTCTCCTCTTTTTGGCATTTAATTATCTCTTTTTAAGCTCCTAATTCTCCCCCATAAAATTATCTCTTTTTAATGAAGGTCATACAAGAATTTAAATGAACATTTATGACTTTGGGAATGAATTAAGATTTCAAACCAAATAAAAACTTGAAGGGGCATTCAAGAGTTAAAACAAGTTTTTATTTGAAATATGATCTAAAAATAAAGAAAACTCGAAAAGAGACCATATTTGGGTTTGTGGATACCACTTGTAAAACAAATACCACTTGTAAAGATAAGCATGAAAAACGAAGTAAAGGTATCACACGGTTTATTTGAAACACATTCAAATAACTCACTCCTCATTTTATTAGGCTTTGCAACTTTTCAACATGATTCTTTTAAAGAATCCAATACTTTGCCTAATAGGGTCAAACGAGGAACCCAAAAGAAATAGATACCACTTGAGAAGTTAGATATCACTTGAAATCTATCTCAAGGGCTTTGCATGAAGAACCGAAAGAAATGAGCATTTTCAAATTTGCATGAAGAATAATGCTCAACAGGAGATTTCCTCTTTAATATATCTCAACTCATAAAGAATCTCACACAGAGAGTTCTTAAGCGGTTGAACTTACAATTCTAGCTTGAGAGGAAAAATCTTAATCAAGAATGTGGGTATTGCAATAATACTACAAAGAGGTAATGAAATACCACTTGTAGGAAATAAATGAATTCAATGATACCACTTAAAAAGGAATCCAAATAATCAAGGATATCACATGAGAAAAGAACAATAAGATCCATGATACCACTTGGAGAAAAGAAAAACTCAAAGATACCACCTTGTAAGCATATGAAATGAATAAGTGCTCAATTGATACCACTTAGGATCAAATCACAAAGATTGATACCACTTGAAAGAATTATCGATAACATCGATGGGTATCAGAGCAATATTCTCAGAGCAATATACTCACGGGTATCAAAAGCTCAAGAAAGATCAGTAAAATCCAAAAGATTTAGTATCAGAGCAAATTAAAGACATGATATCACTTGGACGCATTTAAATGCCCAAAACTTGATATGAATAAACTCCCTGAGATATTCAACAGGTGAATTATGGAGTTATTTGCATTTGAATTGCACAAGTTTTGTCTTTTCAAAAGATCAAGTGAAAGTCACGCTTTAAGTCAATTCAATGCTCCTAACTGATACCACTTTGAAAACGAGATCAAATAATTTGTGAAACTTTTGAAATTTTGCACAAATGAACTTTGGGATCATAAGAAACTTTCCCAAAAAGAATTTTTGAAAAGGGAAGTACCAATCAAAAGATATCCCAAAGCAAAGGTCGAAAAAATTCTGAAAATTTCAGACCTGACCTGCCATGGCCGGTCCGACCGCTCCAGGGCCGGTCCGACCGGTCGGCCGGTCCAACCGCCCTCAGGGCGGTCCAACCGCACCTATCAGGCTGGAAACAGCCGACTTTTTGCAAATTTTGGCAAAAATAGCTCAAATGAAGTCCAAAAAATTTGAAAATTTGCAGAGATGAACTTTGGACTAATTAGAAGGTTTTGCAAAAAGAATTTTCTCAAAATCAATTTTATTTTGAAAGATATGGTAATTTGCGCTTTGAGGCATAAAAGGAAATTGATTTTCACGAAAAGCCTCAAAATGCAATTCAACTTGGATTTCATGCAATTTTGATTTTCATAGCTTAGATTGGTGTATCAAGAATGTTTCTAGCCAAGATTTATAATGAAATCCAACTTGAAAGCCACGATTTGAGCTATATGCCTAAATAGGCCATTTCGGATTAAATCAAATTGTTTTCGAGCCAAATTAGATTTCAACATAGAATTTTCATTTTGAAAGCTTGTAAAACATTTGAGATACATAATAGAATAATTTTACAAGTCTTTTCACAAATTTGGGTTATTTAAATACAATTTTGACTTTTGATCTAAATAGTCCAAATAAGAAGCAATAAAGAGCAAGGTCAAAAACAATCACAAGAATTCAAAATAAGCAAGGATAAGATGTAGAGCTTTGAATTACTGTGTATGAGTCTAAAATACCATTTTGAATTACAATTCTACACAAGAATTGATCCAAATGGAGAAACTCACTAAGTGCAATAATATGACCGATTACGGGTCAAGTATAGTTTTTCTATGAGTTTCAAAATCAAATAATTTTTGATAAGTTGGCCTTTTGAAAATTTTTGAACACGAAAATTGTTAAGAATGACCAACTCTAGGATTTTCGTTTTGGAATTACTTTCAAAATCCTTTTACATTTAATTCTATGAAAATTATAAGTTTAAATCCAAAACAAGATACAAGTAACTAGATTTTGGAGTTAAAACTTATTTTCTTTTGAAATTAGTTTTGTAAAGCCAAAACCATTTGAAAACCTTTTGAAAGCATTTGTATATATTTTTCAACTAGTTTTTCACAAGATTAGTAATAGTATACAAAGTTTTGACTTTTGGCTAAATGGTTTGATTTTGAAATTATATATATATGCACTTATATTAATATGGGCACAAGTAGGGATGTGATACACATGGATATGAATTAACACTCCCCCTAAATGTGCCACTTCTAAACTTGCTCAAGATTTGCAATAAGAGAATAGATAAGAGGCGAGAGCAAGTGTCCATACCAAGCAATCTAAATTGATTCTAGCATGAATATTACAATATAACCTACACAAGGCTATAAAACATAATAGTAATCAATTTAAATGCTTGTTACCGAGATGGCATTGGCTTATGATGGACATGATTGTCTTCATGCTTGACACCACTTGTAGAGCTAATGTAATCCTTCTCCTCTTGATGTGCAAGCGTCCAATCCATCTCTTTATTGCCTAAAATTCTTTTAGGCGATTTTTGGTACCCAATCATTGTTGGGTCCGACAATGTTAGTCACAATTGATTTAGGAACCCAAATGGTCCTAATTTTAGCATTTTTGAATTGACTAACATGACTAGAAATAGAATTGCAATAATTATTTCTCCTAGGCAAATAATTGGCATTTTTATGAAATGGCTTAGGAGGACAATGATATTTTGCAAAACTATTTCTAGTTTGATCTCTTCTAAGCATGTGATAATTAAAATTATGAAATGGCTTAGAGGATCTAGCAAATCTAGTAAATGTTTTGCTATTATTTTTCCTAAGCATATGATCATCATGATTTTTCTTATTCTTAGGAAATCTAGCATTTTGAGCAAACACATTTCTAGAATTATTCTTCCTATGCAAATGAATATCATTTTTAGCGGGCATAGGGGACTTGACAAGCTTGGCAAACACATTTCCATTCTTGTCCTTCCTAAGCAAATAATTTTCATTAATGAGAATAGGCTTAGGAGTTATACCTTTGGGACAATCCTTACCGAAGTGTCCATTCTCCCGGCAATTGAAGCACGTCACGCTATTTGGTCCTCTCTTGACCGATTTGACTTGCTCCTTGCCGGCTTGCCTCATGGTTGATGCTTGTGGCTTGATCTCCACATTATTAGGGCACACGGAGGCGAGGTGGCCCTTCTTGTTGCAAGCAAAACACTTGACGATCTTCGAGTGGCGTGCGTTGTGTCTTGTCTTGCTATTCTCCCTCTTGGAGTTGTAGCCGAGTCCTCGCTTGTCTTGAGGCGCCCTTGACTTGCTCAAGATTTCGTCGAGGAGGGCTTTTCCTTTAACGCACCTCTTCAAGTCATTTTCCAATTTAATGACTTGGGCCTTGAGCTTATTGTTTTCCTCTACAAGATTAGCATCTAAACACATAGAGGAACTTGAAGCAAATTTGTTAGAGCGACAAGGCAAATTATCGCTAGAAGTGGATATGCATTTATTTGATGAATTGTTTGTAATTGGAATTGAGTGAGGCAATTCATCAACTAAATTGCATTGAGTGGCAATATCCACACTAGCTTTACTAAATTCCTTGAAAAGGAGTTTTTCATGATTTTCTTTTAGAACATTATATTCATTTTGAAGTGAATCATGTTCTAATTTCAAAACTTTATATTTCTTTTCTCCTTTCCAAGAAATTCATTGAGCTCCTCTAGCATATTCATTAATTCGTCATAAGAGGGCTCATCTTGGCGTCACTTACCTCATTTTTACCTTTTGCCATAAAGCAACGGATTTTTGATGGGAGTGAAAATTGCCGTAAATCGCTTGAGGCGGAGGTTGAGGTTGATGGAGATGCTTGGGTTCATCGCTTGATGTTGAAGTTGAATCCTCAACCAACACTTCCTCCTCATTGCAATCCTCAATTGATGTTGTGGATGATTCAAATAAATCTTGAAGCTTAATCCACATATCATGAGCGCTCTTGAGATTGCATATGAGATTAAACATTTCAACGCTCACAAAACTAAAAATGGCATTAGTTGCTTGAGCGTCGAGATGTAGACATTTCTCCTCTCCTTTAGTTGGAGCAATTTCATTTAGTGGAGAAGAAATGCCGACATCTACGATCCACCAAATTTGTGGGCTCATGGATTTAAAATGATTAATCATAAATAATTTCCATGATGAATAATTAGATTCATTTAGCATGAGTGGATCGTGTGAGTGCACTAGTCCGCTACACGCCATCCTTTTTACTCTCTAGACGGTTAAGCCTAAAATGAGAGTGACCGTGGTTCTGATACCACTTGTAGGGTCGAGGATGCGCCTAGAGGGGGGTGAATAGGCGATTATAAAAATTCGATCCCTCACTAACAATTCGCTCTACTCCACCCCTATGTCAAAACCTAATCAATTTATATATGCGGAAGCGATAAAAAGGTTTTGACAATTTAAAGCCTAAATCAACTAGGCTCACTAGTGCACTAGCTAAATTATGTCTCTATGTATGAATTGCTAAATTGATCAAATCAATAATACTAAGCAATTCTAATTCAAGCAATCAATACTATGCAAAAGATAAATACTTGAATGTAAAGAGACAAGGGACAACCGATATTTTTCCGTGGTGTTCGGAGACTTGCCGGTCTCCCCTAGTCCACGTTGAGGCAAGCCCACACTTGGACCGGCTCCCGCTCGAGCACCCGCCTCTTTCCACTAGTCGTGGTTTTTCACGCTTGCGCGTAGGCTCAACCCGAACCTTCACAAACTTGCTGGGGCTTCTCACACCTTGAGAGCTCCCGCGCACGACGCCTACGCCGTCTAGGAGTCAGCAACCTCCAAGAGCAACAAGCCGCTCCTCCGCTTGAACTTCACCGAGCACAACGAATGCGCTCCCGGTGATCACCAAGTGCAACACATGCACAAGGACTCTCTCAAGTGCAACACATGCACAAGAGACACTCAAACCACTCACTAATTGCAACACATGCAATTAGCCTCACTCTTAAGCTCAAGAGGCAAATGGAGAAGAGCAACACATGCACACAACTCCCACACACAGCCAACCACCTGCCCAAGCCCCCCAAGGGGTGTATTTATAGCCCCCCACAAGAAAACTAGCCGTTTGGGGGCAAAATGGGCGAAATCAGGAAAAATGCGGTCCAACCGGACCTTCCCCGATCCGACCGGCCCTCATAGGGCAACGGTCGGATTTTGAATAGATGCCGGCCGGTCCAAGCCACACACCCGGCAGTCAGACTGCTGGCCGGTCGCCAGACGGACCTCGGCGGTCGAACCGCCCTTCAACTGAGCCGAAAACTCACGTTTTGGAAAAAACAAGCCGGAGCCAATCCGGTTGCACCGCGCGCAGGCCGGTCCGACCGGACCCGGACTGGTCCAACCGCCCGGCCGGTCCGACCGGACCCGGGCCGTCCAACCGCCCATACAAAAATCAGCAACAAAAAACACTCATAACTTTTACTCGAACTCCGATTTGGGTGATTTTTGATTCTATCGAAGCTTATCACGAGGGCTACAATCTCCACCCATTTTCATGATTTAAGCACCCATAGATATTTTTAAATACACCAAAATCAATTTGTAAAAACACATTTACAAACAAACCACGAACTTATGCAATCAACCCTCTAGCCATGTAAGGATCAACACATGACCCGACACTTTGCAAAACACATTTGTAAATGCCAACACATGCTCTAGGATCAAACACATAACTTCAAAGCTCATTTGCAAAACACAATTGCAAATCAAAACTCCAACTAGCGAAAACACATTTAGCCAACAACTCAAGATCTATTTGCAAAACGATTAAGCAAATCAAACTCGAGTTTATGAGATTAATCCCCTAGCCATGTGAAGGTCAACACAAGACCGGTCAACTTGCCAACACCGTTGCAAGCCCCACTCACATGCTCTCGGGATTAGGACTCATAAACCTCGGTTTATTCGACTGTGAACTTGCAAACAACACAATAAACACATTTCATGCTTGAGCACTACTCTTTGCAACATATGCAAAAGTCTAGCTCCAAGCAACATCAAATCAAGATGCATGAACTCTTCTAATTGCAACACATGCAATTCTATAGTTCAATGCAACACCAAAACCAAACTTCACACAAAAACCAAATCACACGTATGAGCTCTTTACTCGCAACACATGCAAGTCTCTAGCTCCATACAAACACACAAACATCAAATCATGCTTGAGCTCTCTCCTTTTGCAACACATGCAAAACTTAGCTCCAAGCAACCACACGGTTTTATAAAGATTTGTTTTGCGAACAAAACATGAAGCTTCAACTAATGCAACACATGCAAAAGTGAACTTCACGCAAAAGCCAACGCACTAGCTTATCCTATTTGCAACACATGCGAATCAAAGCATTATGCGAAAACCAAATGCAACCAAGCATAAGTTTAACCCATTCGCAACACATGCCAAATGGTTAACCCATATGCAAAAACCAAATCAAATAAGATTTGAGCTTGAGTGAACGCGGAATGAGATCACCAACACATGATGAAGCTCAGGCAAAGGGAACGACCCTTCTTAATAGCACGGCGATAAAACCTTAGACTCAAAGACTACAAAGTCCTTAGCCTATCTAGTTATGCCTTCGCCGCCGCGCGCAAGCAATCCCCTTTGGGGTCTTTATGATCATCACTTATACTCCCCCAGGATCATCACTCGACTCCTCTTTATCTTCGGGATCCACTCTTGACGCCCATCAACTCATGATGCCGTCCTTGTCCCGTTCTCATCATCTCATCCATCTTTGGACCTAACTCAATCACAACTCATAAAATAGTTAGTCCAAGATGCATGGTTGTCTCAATTATCTTTTGCACTCCATTAACACATAATGGATGCCTCTAGATCAATTGAGCACAACCTAAATCAATTGAAATGATTTAATTGTGTCTTAAGTACAATAATGCAACTCATGCTTTATTATACTTAAGAACTATTCATTTGTCCTCAATTAATCACAAAACACCATCAACACATGATGAAGTGTTCTTTAACGATTAACAAGACAAATGAACTCAATTTAAATTGTCATTTAAATTGACTCTTCAAGTTAGAGTGTGAACTCCCCCTAGATATGTGCATCCATGTAATATATGGATTGGGAAATATGATGCACATTTTGTGGTTAATATAACGGGGACATTCATACTTTAACTTGAATCCAAAGTATGTAATTAATACTATAATGAATATACATACATACCTCGGGTTTTCCATTTTTCAATGCGATGAGACTAAACAAAGATATTCTAAACAAACATGTTAGTCTCGATATAAGATTGTCATTAATAACACTATCGCATTAGGGGATAAACTCAATATTGGATTTGTCATTAACACAAGATTAGATTTGTCATTAACACAAGATTAGATTTGTCATTAACACAAGATTAGATTTGTCATTAACACCAAAACCATAACTAATGAAGGTTGAACTTACACAGCCGCCGCCGAAGTCCCAAACCGGGCCCATCCGCTTCGCCGTCACTCGAGGCATCCCGTGCGCACCGGAACGTCACCGGAGCATCACCGGAGGGAAGATTTACCGTGAAGGCCATCGCCGCCGAAGAAGAAGTACTCGCCGTCGACGAACCAGTGGCCGAATCTCAAATCCGAGAGCGTCATCGAGTTGGCGACGTCAAGGTGAGTCTGAAGGAGTGCCGCCCACTCGTCGCCGGCGACCCTAGGACCGTGTGCGCCGCCAGCTGCGGTGGCTAGATGCTTCGCCGACGCGTGGCGCCACGTGGGTTGAAAAGCTGAGGTGGCAATGCGTGGCTACTGCGTTGGCTGCCCACGTAAGCGCGCGTGTCAGCTGACGCCAGAAATCGGGATTTTCTTAACAAAAACAATTCGATTAATTCGGAATTTAGGAATTTAAGGATATTTTCAGGATTTTTAAAACTTTGAAACCTTATAACTTTTGCATATGAACTCCGTTTGAGGTGATTCAAATTCCTAAAAATTTGTAAAATTGAGATCTTTCTAATGGTGGCTTTTATTTGAATTTTTGAGTTTGTTTGCTATTGGTTTTGCTTTTTTTTTGCTTTTCTTTCTCGATTCGCGTAGACGTTGAATTGTGCGAGGCTTCGGAAGGGGATTTCACAGCTCAAGAATTATTTCCAGACTAGGAGCAGGAGCTTAACGAAGGCAAGTTGTGCTTTGATCATGTTGCACCCATAAACTAGATTGCATGCTATTTTGATTTACCTTATCACTTGTTATTTATGTGTACAAATGATTTCAACATAAGGTTGGGATTAGCTATCATACCTTTTGAATTACACCCTACCTTGCTAGTTGTATGCCATGATCCACTTGTCACCCTAGGTTGGTTCACTATAGTTGGTTAATAATGAAATCAACATGGATGGTTAGATCGGATTAGAATGCTTAGCCATGCCACGTCATCACATGTACATGGAATGTTGATTATTAAATTTGACTAATGGAATATGGAACAATGATGTTAATTTGTATGTCATGTGTGGTCACACGATGAGATTGAGTTGTGGTGGCAATGGATGTCACGCAACGATATTGAATTGTTGATGGCACATGGTGCATGGTAATCAAGCTGGGGTGGTTATGATTTTGGGTGAGCAAGTGGCAAGGGCGGGATGTGGGTGGGCCGAGGGCAAAGGGTATGTGTATGTCTTGCTTTGATCAAACCATAAGGACACCTTGCGAGCCTTTGACTGAGTCAATCATGCAACCACATGTACATTATGGGGCGACCTAGTGACTAATTTGCAAAGTCTTAGCTTTAGTACTATCATGGTGGTGTGGTTCACCTTTGAATGAACCCAGATGGCGCAAGAGGGGGGCCCTGCTGGAACAGGTTGTTCCTTCAGTGTTGAAATCTTAGCGGGTAGTACTGAGTTAAGACAGAGCATTGTAAAGGCTTTGTCATGATTCTCTGCCGGCATACCAAAGGAAGTGTGCTAATAGCTTGGCATCAAAGAGATTATCATGTCGTGTGGGTAAAGTGCATAACCTCTGCAGAGTGTACAATCTATTCGGATAGCCGTGCTCACGGTATTGAGCAAGCTCGGGGATTACAGTCGAGGGTTTAGATGTTTTCGAGATAAAACTTGGGATGGATGGCAGGTTGTCATGAAAGGTGGAATCTTGACTTAGGATGAGAAAACTTGGTTTACTTGAGAATCACTGAATCTACTTACTTGTTATTATTTGTTTTTACTGTCTTTTCAATCTACATATTGTTTATGTTTGAAAAATGCTGCTTACTGCTTATGAACCACTTAGCCATTCCATTGGAATAAGCCTGCATATAGCTATAATAGAATTGCATTCTGTGCACAACTTGTTGAGTACGTGTTGGTGTACTCACCCTTGCCTACAAACATCATCAGTGCTGAAGAAGGAGTACCATGGAGAGACGAATGTTTAGGGTGCGAGCCTTGTCAGTTGCCTGTGGTATACTGAGGGGTTACCTACGTTTTCATTCCGCTGCAGTTCAATTTGTTGTTCAGCCTTGTGAGGCATTGTTAAGTAAGTTGACCATAAGGTCATTCAACTGGTAATATTTAATATATTATGTCTTTTATCTTATTTACGTTGTGTATGATTGTGATATTCACTAATGTTGAGCCTGTGTGCACTAGCGTGATCCTGGACTAGTGCAGTATACACAGAGGGTTCGGATTTGCACATTCGGGTCCCGACAGTGGTGGAGTCGACGATTTGGTCGATGCGCGGAAGCGGGAAGTTATCCTTCGGGCAAGCCGAGTTCAACCCCGTATGGTCGACGCACATTCTCCACTTTCCTCCTTTCTTCTGCACGATGACCGGGTTGGCCAGCCACTCGGAGTAGTCAATCTCACGGATGAAACCGGCCTTCAGGAGCTTGTCAAGGTTCTCCTTGATGACCGCGACCTTCTCCGGGGAGAAGCGACGCAGCTTCTGGTGCATAGGTCGAGAGCCGGATCTCACCTGCAACTTGTGCTCGATCACCTCCCTCGGAACGCCGGGCATGTCCGCGGGCTCCCAAGCGAATATACCCTTGTTGGCACGAAGGAAGGTGACGAGCTCGAGTTCCTATTTGGAACTCAGCTCGGCCGAGACGTGGATGCACTTGGTCGGGTCGCCCTCCTCGAGCGGCACGGCCTTCGTCGCCCCACTGGGCTGGATCGCCGCCTTCTGGCGGGCATTCTTCGCCGTCGCCTCCGGACCGCGCTGGGGCAGCACGCCTGCAAGAGCCAAGGCCTTGGTCTCACATCCATGTGCCGCCTGCAGATCGCCTCGCACGGTGATGATGCCGTTGGGGCCAGGCAGCTTCATACAGCGATGGCCATAATGGTTGGCCGCCATAAACTTGACCAAGGCAGGCCGCCCGAGGATGGCGTTGTACGGGAGGTCTCCCTCGACCACCTCGAAGGTGACCAGCTCGGTGCGGAAGTTGTCCGAGTTGCCGAAGGTAACGGGCAAGACCACCTGCCCCAGGGGGACGGTCGAGCTCCCGGGTACGATCCCGAAGAAGGGTATGGCGATGTTCTTGACCTTCGACCGGGGAATCTGCATCTGATCAAGCGCTCCTGCCTGCAGCAAGTTAAGAGAGCTGCCGCCGTCGACCATGACGCGCCCGACCGCGGTATTGCTGATGGTCGGGGTCACGACCAAATCGGTCTTCAGGTCTCGGGCCATACCTTGGAGAGCGTCTTCTGGAGAGAAAGTGATGGTGGCTCCAGCCCACTTGCAGGGCTGCTCGATGGGCTTCCCAGTGGTGACCTGGTAGATGGCTCGCGCAGTGCCCTTGACCTCGTGCCTGGACTGGTAGGCTGACGAGCTACCGAAGATGACATCGATCCGGCGCTCGCCCTGCTGGAACTCTAGATCGAGGTCGTCGTGCTCCGTGCCGGCGTTCACCCTGTCTGGTTGGTCGTTATCCTTCGGGAGCACGGGCATCTCATCTCGTCTGTCATAGAAGGCCTCCACTTGCTCGCCAAGCCTCGCAGTTCGCAGGTCGTGGCCGCCGCCCTATAAACAGAGCAAAACTTTGTTCGTCATATCCGGCGCCCTCGGCCCCATGCCGAAAGCATCGCCCGCCAGGGCCCGGGTCGTCGGCCCTCCTTCTGGGGCTGGTTATGCGCCTGGCGAGGTTTGGATCCCTCCCGAGCTTGATCTCGGACCTCAAGGACCTCGCGCTGGCCATCTGCCGAAACGATCACTCGCGGCAGACCTCCGCCGCCCCTGCGATCGCGCTTCCGCTTCTTGGGGGTGGCGCCGTGGTCGACGCCCTTGGAGTTGGACGGGCCGGCCTCTGTGGGACCTAGACCAAGCTTACCTTGATCGTAGTCGCGTTTCCAGCGGACTGCGTCATCCGCATCCGCGTACCGTTCCGCCATACGGAACAGCTTGTTGACGCTGAGGCTCCGACCTCGCCCTATCGGGATCAGCCATGACCCAGGCGACTGAGCTTCGGCTCAGTTGGCTCACTCGAGCGTCGCTCGGCCAGCCCGCCCGTGTTCGAGCCTCGCTCGGCGCGGGCGCGCACATTGCTAGACAGCTTCAATAGCCAATACTGATAACGGCACAATGTGCTTTTAAAAATGGGCGATAGCGCGGAGGCGCTCCCCCGAGAGAGGGAGCCTGGGTGGCCAGAAGACGCGCCGGCCTTCTCCTGGGCCTCCCGCCGGAGGGCGGTTATGGCTTGGTTGATGGCGACATGCACCATCCGGCGAGCGTCTTCAGGGGTCTGCGGATCACGATCATCCGCATCTTCCTCTGTGCCATGATCGCCCGCCATCAGAACGTGCTGCTCGAGTGGCGGTGGCAAAGGCGAAAACAGGGACGCAGAGTCGGAGTCCGCGCCCGAATCCACGCTCGAGAAAGTCCGCCGACGGCGCGCCATGCTCTGAGGATCGGATGTCGTTCCTGCGAATGAGCGAAGCAATCGGGCCCCACGGTGGGCGCCAGCTGTCGACGATCGGGATCGTCAACCGTAAGAAACGAGATGGGGGGTCAGTGTGATATGGGACCCGAGCTGCGCTTCGCTCAAACGGAGGAATGGAGCGGACGCGACGATGGTCGGGGCAAGACGACAACGAGCGTGAGACAGAGGTTTATACTGGTTCGAGCCCCTGTGAAGGTAATAGCTCTACTCCATTCGCCTTGCGGCAGTATTCTTAACTGTTTCTGAGTACAGGGGTGTGTTACAACTCAAGTTCGATGATGGCTATGTCTAAGCTCGAGCTATGGCGTGTTGTGTGTTGTCCTCGTGTCCCCTGAGAGACTGCGCATCCTTGGTCTTATACCTCCTCTGCACGCAACGGATGGGAGAGATTCCCGGGAAGTGGCCTTCATGCACGTTGAGGGCTGGCAGTAACCGCTCCGGATTTGATGCGCGCACCTGCCTCATCCCCATGACCCGCGTTTTGGCAACCGCCGGTCAAATGCACGATCCGTAATCCAAGGGTGGACTCTGACTTGACGAGCCGACCCGACCTCGAGGTCGTCGCGGGGGCGCTTAGGTCAGCAGCGCTCTAGGTCGGCGTCTCGGCATCGCCCGAGTTGTGGTCGAGGCCTCCGAGCTCGGGGGCCCGTTGATCGTCTTGTTGGCGGGCAAGGGACGCCCTCGTCGATGTTGCCTTGTATTTTTCAACCTGATGGACAATGACTAAATGTTTGACATGTTACCTACTGCTACTGATGTTTGGAATGATGGATATAACTGTCAAATTTGTGCATCTTTTCCTTTTAGTCAGTTGTGTAAAATGGATTTGAACGTACATCCTGATTACCATGATTGAATGCTTGCTTGTAGTCTCCTTAATGGAAATACTATGGCTGAAATTTTGACTCTTTTTTGAATGCACGCTAATCCATGGATGTAATGCACAAGGAAAATGGTTCACACCCACCTAGTGGATTCATGAGTTTTTTTTCCATAATCAGCCGAATGTGTCTTAGAATTTGTCTTAGAATTTTTATTTTACGGGTACACCTTCTCACTTTGCCCCATTCAAGGCACCAAGACGATTAGATGCTACAGACAGTTCTCCACTGCTTGCTAGGACACCCACACCACATGAAACAACGAGGAACCGGAAGTGCATTAATGTAGATAGTGATGACAAAAATGTAGTTGGTAGAACTAACATGAGGTTAAATTGGACAGTTGATGAGGATGTTAGATTGGTGAGTATCCTTACTCTTTCCTGTTTGTTTTGCACTTCGAATCTGTGTGCACAATTTCATTTTTTTTATGTTATCTTTGTAGATGAGCGCTTGGCTGAATAATTCAGTGGACCCAATAAATGGAAACGATAAGAAGGGCGATAAATATCGGGGAGATGTTGTTGCTGCATACAACAGCACCACCCAAAGGAGAGATGGAGAACCCCAAAGCAAGCCAAGGAGCGTTGGCATTGAATCGATAAATGGACTGATATGTTTCATGGTGCTTGGTTGAAGGCTCGACGCATGGATACTAGTAGATATGCCGACCAGATGTGGATTGACATGGCACATAAGTTCTATGAGTCTGAGAATAAATTAGGACATTTTGTTCTAATTGATTATGGAATGCAGCCCGTAACTAGCCAAAGTGGATGTCGTACAACAATGAGCTCAAGAGATCGCGTAAGAGGAAGGGAGATTCGAACGAGCAAGCATCATAACCAATAGATGTTGAAGATTAGCAGTGGCCAATGGGACAAAAGGAGGCTAAAAAGATTGCTCGTGAAAAGAAGGAGAAGACAAAGGATTCTATGGATAATGATGAGCTAGACAAGTTCACCCAACTTCAAGTTGGTATTCACACAAGTCGCATGAAGATGCTGGAAGTACAAGAGAAGCTATCTGCCGAGAAGCTTGAATCAGCAAAGCATTACCAGCTTGTTGCTAGGGATAATAGGGTTGCAGCAAAAGACAACAAAAAGGCCAAGATGTATGAGAAGGAAGCCAAAATGTTGGAGACTTATAGTCATCTTCTCACACAAGACACGTCAGAGATGGATAATGACGTTAGAGCTGAGCACGTCGCTGCAATTAAGTGTTTGAGGAAGATGTTGTTTCGGATACGACTTGAGTTTTTTCAGGTGAGCACCTATTTAGCAATATATGCATCCTGAAACTGAGATCAAGTTTTATTCTGCAGTTGTTTTATTTTGTTTATTTTTGCAGAGTGATCGTGACATTTTGTAGGATTTGTTGTGGCAAAAGATCAAGTTCTGATTTAGATGAAGAGACAGTTATAGTTTTTGAATTTCTGATTTAGATGAAGGGAGTGTTCTGATTTTTGCAGTTCTGTTTTATTTCTGAATCTGAAGTTATCAATATCAAGTTTTGAATATGCTATGTCGTGTTCTGATTTTTGCAGTTCTGTTTTATTTCTGAATCTGAAGTTATCAATCTCAAGTTTTGAATATGCTATGTCAATCTGAATTTTGTAGTTATGAAATTTCCATGTCTGAATCTGAAGTTGTCGTGTGACTACTTGTAGTTTTGCAATTAAGTGTCTAAAACTAAATTTTGCAGTTCTAAAATTTCCATGTCTGAATCTGAAGTTGTCATGTGAATACTTGCAGTTCTGAAGTTTTGCAATTATTTCTAGATTGTTGCAGTTCTGAATTTTATTTCTAGACTGTTGATGTTTGGCTTGTGATTGCTGCTTGCTTAACGTTTGGCTTTTTATTTCTAGACTGTTGCCATGTGACTGCATGCCTACTCATGCCGTGTGAATGGTTGCATGCCATGTGAATATGACTGCTTAATTGTGACTGTTTGCTGCCGCCTGCCGTGTGAAATGGTTGCATGCCATGTGAATATGACTGCTTAATTGTGACTGTTTGCCATGTAAATGGTTGCATGTCATGTGAATATGATTGCTTAATTGTGACTATTTACTATCTCCACCTATAAAACCCAATCTATACTATGCTCCAGTTCACCACACCACACATACAGAAAATGTCAAGTAATCTAGATACATCCTGCTCCGATGTCGCCACTGACGGTGATGCCAACGACGACCCCGATGACAATGACACGGACACTAGCGTTGCCGACCTCGATGACAATCACGCTGACCTCGACGACAATCACACCGACATCGACGCCGATCTCGACGACAATGATCTTATGGCTGTTTACAGCATGGAGGATTTCATAGCCGAGTCGATGTTTATAGATACACATGCTGAGCGGATTCTTCACAAGTTGAAGGCGAAAAGAGAAGGAGAAGCATTGGAGCCATCTCGGTGTCGTCGGCAAGGTGGTACTAGGCGTTACATACCAAGGAATCGTGAAGCTGGCCATGAGGATCTTGTGGCCAACTACTTCTCTGGATCTCCTATCTACACTGACGAAATGTTTCGTAGGAGGTTTCGGATGAGGAGGCCTCTCTTCATGTGAATTGTGAGTGAACTTAGTGAATGGTCTCCATTTTTCACCAATAGGTTGGATGCCACTGGCAGAGGAGGGCATTCACCGCTTCAGAAGTGTACGGCGGCCATCCATATGCTAGCATATGGAACCCCCGCGAACTAACTTGATGAGGTATTAAAGATTGGTACTAGCACATCTTTGGAGTGCTTGGGCAAATTTGCTGAAGGAGTTATTGAAAAGTTTGGCAAAGAGTATTTACGAGTTTCTAGAAGCGACGAGGTGGAACGGTTGCTAGAGGTTGCTGAGTCCCGTGGTTTTCCTGGCATGTTAAGAAGCATAGATTGTATGCATTGGGCATGGGAGAACTATCCAGTCGCATGGCGGGGCCAATTTGTTCGTGGTGACAAGGGGGTCTCTACCATGATCCTCGAAGCGGTAGCGTCGCAAGATCTCTTAATATGGCATGCATTTTTTGGTACTGCAGGGTCCAACAATGACATTAACGTATTAAACAAGTCACCATTATTTATTGAAGCATTGAAAGGGAAAGCCCCTTGTGTACAGTTTACTGTAAACGGGAGGTAATATGACACGGGATACTACCTTGCCGATGGAATTTATCCAGATTGGGCAGCATTCATAAAAACAATACCACTTGCTCAGACACCCAAAGATAAATTATTCATAGCTCATCAAGAAAGCGCAAGGAAGGATGTTGAACGAGCCTTTGGTGTGTTACAATCGCGCTTTAACATTGTACGTCGTCCAGCTTGTCTGTGGAGACAAAGCGACGTCGTCAACATAATGATGGCTTGTGTGATTCTTCACAATATGATAGTTGAAGATGAGAAAGAAATGGTTAAAATTCCTTTGGACTTGAACGAGAACCTGGGAGCATCGATTGTTCTACCACCGGAAGTGAGCAACAATGCTGACCCATGCTTCGCTAAGGTACTACGAAGGGATTCAATGATTTGCAATCGATCAACTCATATGCAACTAAAGAAGGATTTAGTTGAGCATATATGGGAGTGGTTTGGAAATAATTAGGCTTACTTGATATTACCATAATATGTATTTTTATTATCTATTGAAGTGATGAACTATTATATATATGTTCTCTAAAAAATTATGTCACCCTATCTTATTTTATATAGTTGTTACCATCAAATTCCATCAAGGAGGCAACACAATAGACACATAGCAAAAATTTACAATTGATCCTACCATAAAAGAGGCACATACAAAAAATTAATTATCAGGTATTTAATGAAGCGACAGCTTTAGAAACAACCCTTTGTATGCGAACTGACTCTTGCTGACGTGGACTGCCTAGGAGATTGAGCCGGGTTTGTACATGCCCTAATGAATGTCCAGTAAGAGCTTCAACCATCGATTAAATACAATTATCGTTTCTGGATTCTCACTACTTGGTAAACGATTGGCCCAGAGTTTATATTCATACGGGTTTGGGATATTCATGTCGCATGGCTTCCATTGTCTGCCCGCTACATTCTTGAAGGTCAACAAGACTATTACTAAGGAATATATATATAGAGAGAATTGCTATCGCTGATTTTAGAAAATGCAAAACAAATAGTAAAAAAATTCAAAAAAATACAAAATTTTGTCTATAGCTACATTTCAACAAGATGAAGAAGATGAACAGTTCGGATCAAACATTTTTGTCACGAATTTCGCAAAAGCTCTCGAGAGCACGGAAGGATCCGTGCTCTCGAGAGCACATTAGCAATTCTCTCTCTCTCTCTCTCTATATATATTCCTAATAAGATCTAATCAAAACATTTTAAACCGCAATTTACATAGAACCGCTCTGGTGGAGGTTGATGTAGCACCGGGTGATGTTACAGAAGAAGACGTAGAAGGAAATAATGAGTAGTCTCGCGAAGCGTTTCTCAAAAACATGATTCACCCCTTCCCTTGCAGGATCAAGAGAGGGAATGGTTCTAGAGATACTGCTCTCCCTGCACCGGTGCACACTGATGAAGGGATGGAGAAGCCAGGCAACCCAACAGAAAGGAAAAAGGAGGCAAACTGGAAATTCTGTCTCAGGTGCGTTTTGATAGAGAGGACAACTCCTTGTATAGACACAAATGAGCACTGAAGGAAGGCAAAATCACCACACAGTATATATTGGAAACCACATCAAACAAAATTAATGCATGCCTAATAACCTCGCATAATTAGTGCGATTCAAATGTTTGGCATGAACCGTTCTCCTCTGCTCCAACTTGTGTGTAGATATGCTATGTCATCATGCAATGTTATGACATGTAAAAAGAAGCTTTTCCAACTTGTTGTGTGTAGATATGCTATGTCATCAAGCAAGGTTATGACGTGTAAAAAGAAGCTACAACTTTGCATACAATCGGACCCAAAATCATCACATCATTCACACGCATGCTGCACTCGAGTAGGTGATGGTGTGGCAAGGCGAGCGAGTGCGTGTGCATGTTCTTCTTTTACTTGCTTCAAGTAGGCAAGACCAACTCCACCTTTATAAGTTGATCTCCTCCCACCTAAACTATCACAAATCTAGTAGGCTACCCCATGTAGATTTTCTCATCTAACTCTCTATTAAGGAAAGTTGTCTTTACATAAATTTGATAAACGAGAAGACCATGTGAGGTAGCCAAAGACAGAAGTACCTAGATGGCGGTTAACCTAGCAATATATGAGTAAATATCAAAGAAATGATCTCCCTTAGCCCTTTGCCACATGCCTGTCCTTTTACTTTTCAATAGTACCATAATGATTTAGCTTCTTCTTAAATACAAACTTGCATCCAACTGGCTTACAGCTAAATGAACGATCTATGATTTCCCATGTTATGTTGGCAACAGTATAATCTATTTTGCTATGGACTATTTCCTTTCAGTACTCTGCACCAAAAGATACATATGCCTTTGAAATAGACTTGGGTATATCATCGACAAGATACATAGCGAAATCATCACCAAAAGACACTGTTGTCCATTGTCTCTTGCTTCTTCGAGGAGCTATTTCATTGTTATTCACCTCATGAGTTTGTTCGATATTATTAGTTGGAATAATCAATTCGGGAGTTATCAATTGCTTGACTAGAAAAGCTACATGCATCCTTCATTAGACATATGTTTCAAATACTGTAGCAACCAGAGACTCCATTATTGCATCAACAATCACGTTGAATGTCTAAGATTTGACTTCAAAAAATCTACCGATCGTGCTATGATGTACATAACCAAGAAAGACATAATCCATACTTTTATATCTAAGTTTATGCTTTTGATTATCGATACATTAATTTTCGCCAAGCACATCAATATGTGCAAATAAAAAAGTGACGGTCTTTTGTGTTTGCCAAGAACAAAAGCAAGACCAAAAGAGGGAATGGTTCCAGAGACACTATTTTCCCTACGCCTGTGCACGCCGATAAAGAGGGGAAATGGAGAAGCCGAGCAACACAATGCAAAGGAAGAAGGAAGCAAAGTGTTAATTATGTCTCACGCATGTTTGGATTGAGAGAACGTCACCTCATATAGGTACAAACGAGCACTGAAGGCAAAATCATCACACAGCAAGATTGGAAATCAAATTAAAACATAGTTAGTGCGTACCTTCAGTGAACAGTGCATAACAGGTAGGCCGGACGCACAAGATGCAATTTAGAAGGTAATTTGCCCTGTGGTTTGATACAAGCAGGGGTGTCGTATGCTAGTCACTACCAGTGCTAATAATGCTTTCTATCCAGCCCTGTCCTCCTCGACACATACTTCAAGCGTTCAAATGGTTCCTGAGAGCTTAAAACCCTGTATCACTTATCAGTGGCAGAATTAGAAATTTTTTGTTGAGGGTGTACACTTCACACGTACAACTCTGTAATTTTTACAATTATTTCATAATATCATAAATCCAACACATATATTTGAAATTTGATAAAAGCATAATATAAATAGTTCTAAGGTCTTAAAAAATTTCAAACCACCAAAATCAAAACCAATTTAATAAATAAATTTAGCATATTAAAAAGATAATTTCATACGACTTTCAAAATTTTAGAGGTCTATTAGGGGACGGGTATAGGAACAAATCGTCCCCCGCGGGGATGGAAATGAGGAAAATTATTCCCCCGTCGGGGATGGCGGGGACGGGGACGAGGAATTTTTCCCCGCGGGGACTCGGTTGGGGATCTAAATTTAGTTTAGTCCAATTTAGTTATTAAATTGCAAACATATTCTCTAGCCTATCATATTCACATTTTCATAAACGGGACAACATAATCTTCAATGAATGCATGCATTCTTTTTTTCCTTATCTGTTGATATGATTTTAGAGTTAAAATGGCTATAAGAACCCTTCTCTTGTGTGAAATTTTCGCGGAAATGGGTCCCCGACGGGGCCTCGATATCCCAACAGGGATGGAGACGGGGGGATTTTCTCCCCCGAGACGGGGAACGGGGACGGAGACGGAAAAAATTTTGGATCGCGGGAACGGAGATGGGGAGGCACTCCCTGACGGAGAATGGCCCCGTTGCCACCCCTGCCTGGTACCGCCCCTGCCACTTACGGAAGCAAGAACATTCCAACGGAGGTCAAGTCCGTCCGTCCGTCCATTGCCATATTCCATGTGTTTGAGACTTGGAGGCCAGTCACTTTAGAAAAAGCCTATGAAAACCATCTCGATGGTTGGGGATAAGATGGCACAATTTCAGATCTTATCATTGGTGCCAATTTTATCCGGAATGTGCTAGCAGCAACCATACACGCCTGAGAGCGATGCCATGCGTACCAGAGGGTTCAGTTTTGTACATTGGTCACCGCCGCTAGGGCCCCACGGCGGGGGCGGAGATTCGGGGGCCCGCATGGTAGTGACTCGTAGTCGTATGAACTACGGCGCACCGATAAATTCGCTTGTACATATATATGGTCTTTCTGTGACAAGAAGGCAGCGATTTGAGGTTATTGGGTGCCACGTTATGAGCGTGCATGGGTCTTAGGGCGTGTGCTGAGCTAGCTTTGAGTGATGGATTGATAGGGCAAATGTATAACCACTAGAAGGGCAAGAGTGGAGCATGAACTGGTCTGCACAACGCGTGCTGCTGATCTGCAATTCCTTTTCCATGGCATTCTGATCTTTGCCCCCAGGGGTCATGGGATTTAGCCTTCAAATCTACATCTTGTTTTCATTTTCCCCAGCAGATAATGATTAGGAGCTGATTTGGTTGCTGGCCCTCTTCTTTTCCCAAGAGCATGCCTGCCTGCCTCTTTTTCACCATGGCTAATGTTTTGTGAAAAGGAGAGGTGTAGGGTTAAGAAAACGGGAGCTTTGCCTATAGGGCTAAAGTTGCTCGGCTATCACGCTCTAGTACCAAGAACAATGATAAGGATCAGGCGTTTGGTCAGTACAGTACATATATGAACGATGATATCGATCTTTAGTTGGCATGTCAACTGTTCTTGTTAGTACTTGCCTAGGTACATATCTTGAATGCTACCCGATAAATACCCCATATTCTAATGCCTAAGTCTAAACTAATGGGAATCGTATGCCCCGGCTAGAGGCGAAGCTATGAAAAAAAAAATAGAGGATGTGCTAAAAGGATTAAGCTAAACTAAGATAAACATACTCACTAATAATATTTTATTATTTAAGAAATACTTGTATAATATTTGCTTGTCAAACTTTTGTAAATCTATGAACAAGCTAATACCAATTAATCAAACAAATCGGCTATTGTCTCTATTTAACCTATTTACACGGTTACAATTAAGCCACTCAATATGGTTTTCACCATATTGATAGCCACGCCATCGAGTTTTGGTAATGATAATCCAATTCAAGGGTATTGACATCAACACTATCGACATTTTTCTTACTCCTTTTCTCTCTATATACATTCTCTTTCTTCTCCTTGCCATCATTCCTTCTCTTATTTGGATCTACATCAGTAAAAATCAATGAGATAGCTACTAACATAGTAAAAACACAAAAATCACCCTAATTTGGCTCCATGTCAGTCAAAACTGCTCTTCAAAACCTTCTTAAGATGTAAATTGACCCAGTTTTATAAGTTTAAGATGCTAAATACCTGATTTTATAGTTGAAGTTGTTAAGTGGACTTTTTTAAAAGTTGAAAAGTGTAAAATGGATTTATTCCAAAAAAAAATCATAAATCAGAATAAATGCTCACATTGCTTATTTGTTGTTTTGATTAGCCCACTTAGACTGCCAAGCACTCGCTAACTGACGCTACTCGATCTTCCCTACCCGCTCGCCATTGCTGTTGTGGGTTGTCCGTCGCCGCACGTCGGCACTCTCACTAGCACCCCGTCATCCACTCTCTATGAGCATGTTAAGTGCCCTTGACTCGATGGGTTGCCATGTCCTCACGAAGGAGAGACATTGAGTCACAGCCTTTCTGTCTATGGTCTTTGTGTGTGTCTAGGGTTCGAGTCCAGTTGTGCAAGCAACAAGTGAAGCCACAAAGTGCCAAATTAGGTCTCCAATAAGTAGCGCCCCACCAAACCGCACGGCACATGAAGCAGCTCATCCACCTAACAAAGCTTCTTTTTTCTCAAACCGTGTCCAAGTGCATGTGCATTCGCTATCACTATGCCAAAGATTGAGCACTGGTGCTAAAGGAGTACTTAGGGTCCAGAGACTAGAGGGAGGGGGGGCTCTAGCCTAACAGAGCCCGCCTACACCCTGGCCCCGGGTTCTATATGGAAGCTGCTATAGTGTAATTGAACTTGAATATGCCATGTCAAATACCGACTGTAATTTGTAGTGAAAATAATCAATAAGATCAAAATGTATTCACGAATACTACTGGTCCTCTTCTCTCTCTACCTCCTTCCTCCTTTCACTTGATATCTTCCATCAGGGTTAATCCCATGAGGTCTCTCTACAAACTCTGATGACTTCATCGACAACCGCGAGGTGGGGAACCCACACATGAGTCCATTAATGTATATGCTTAGGTTGTTTCCTTCTTTATGCTTGTGCGTGTGTCAGTTCTCACATTGGGATGTTTCCCCAGTCGGGAACCGAATATGTAAATCCGAATCATCTATGTACTACATTAGTCCAGAATCATGCTAGTGCACATAGTGGTTATATAGATATAATATTAATTCCATACACAATGAAATAAGAATAAATAAGCTATATTTAATAAATAAATAGATGTAATGACCTTATGATCGAGGTTTACACTTATTTGGCCATGCATGACTTAGCAATAATAAAGTAGTAGCGGAACAAAAGAAATTTCAGGTGATGATCCATCAACTTGCCACAGGCAATTGATTGGGGAGCGCGACCTAATTGTTGTTATCCTAGTGGAACTCCTCATAGAATAAAGGCGATGACTTCTTCTCTTCTCTAGCAACAAATTAATGATGATTATACCAAGGGTGAGTACGTGGAGTACTTAGTAAGGCACGAAATGCAAATTCTATGTATATAATTACATGGAAGGTTTATTACAAAGGAATAGCTAATAAGGTTCATTTGGCATAAAGTATATTTGATAGTTGAACATAATAAATAGATTGAAATCACAGTTGAAAACATATTATAAATAAATAATCAATTAAACAACTTCACATAGTCCAACTAGTTTATCGCATTCACTTTCCTTTCCTAGCTTTGTTTACATAAAAATCTACCTCTGGTGTGAAATCCTTGAGCATCCATGACTATGAACATGTTACTTGAATAGTTTTATACTCTATAGAGGTTGTAAAACTATACCCACACGATATAATCAACATGGCCTTTGCCAATCATAACAAAGCTTTCCCACAACTATGCTCTAACATTGTCCCTTCTGTTAGGCATAAAGCCGGTAACCATACCCCTAATAAGCAAGTCATAGCCCAGAGCCAAATGTTGGATTTGAGGATGGTGCCTATCCATAATGTAGTCTTGATAAGCAACTATACTCTCCAGTTTCCTAGGGACAACCCTAATAAGCAACTACACAAACCTACATCTACAACTTCAAGTGCCAAAGCTGAAACTCAATAACTTATTGAGCTAGGCTTGTCCTATTCTAGACATGTGGTTTGTATTATGTAGCTCAATTCAATGGCGCACAAAATGAAGTCCTTAATTGGCTAGGGCGATTAACCAAACAAAGCACACAACACCTCCATTCACCCCAATTGGAATCATTTATCCATCAAATGCATTAATCATGTGCCATCAACAATGGATGACATTTACCATTGCAAAACAATTCCATATATCATTAGTTAAGCATAGGATTTCATCCCAAAAGATGATTCCATATGTATAAGCATGGCTAAGCAAAACTACACCAACCCACATTTGTACCATACATATGTCCAACTAGTAAGTTCCCAAACTAGGGTGACAATTGATACATAGCATAAGAATTATCAAGATGGATAAATAAACAATATAGGCATTAACTATTCCCAAGTGAATTTGGTATAAAAATGTAGAATGAAGTTTTAATAAAGCAAAGTAATTTCGAAAGACATAGGTGCGACATGATCAAACACAAGTTCCCTTGCTTTTGATGGAACATGTCTTAATCTTAATCTTGATCTCCCTATACTTCTCCAAAGCACTATGGAACGTCAATGTCTACGCAAAACAAAGAACATAACACAAATAAACACCAAGACCAAGGCAAAAACAAATCGAATATAAATAGTATTAGAATGCAGAAGATGAATTTAGAAAGAAGATCATGGTTAATCAAAGTACGTACGAAGAAAAACATGCTCTCGAAAGTTTAATCACGAGAGAAAGTCGAGAAAAAGAAAGAGTAAAGAGAGTACTAAGGCTAGCAAGTGGGGTCAAGGAAATATGCTGGGAATCTTACTTTTATCATATTTTTGGAAAATTAGCTATGTTCCATGGGGAACCAGGTCTATGACACAATATATCTGAAAAGTAGGGCCCACGTGTCAATGACTCGGTCCACTGAATTGATCTAGGGTTAGGGTTTTCATGGCTGGTGGGGCAGCTGATGAGGTGACATAGGGCTTGATGTGGTGTAAACTTGGAAATGACATGGTGATGACTCGGCAGTGATGCCCGTGAACGATGATGAAACTCTAATGAACTGTGACGCTCAGGAACCTATGGTTTTGGCAAACAGTGGCGACAACGGAGGGACGAGATCTGGAGCAGAGGATGCAATGAACTCGATGCACACTGGCATGGGAACCGATGTTCACCGCCAGTGGAGGGCGATGGTGAGAAGCAATGTAGGTCTTGGTTCACAGTGACAGCTAGATTCGACAGTCTTACGATGAAGATAAGGTGCATGCAGAGTAGATCTCATCACGGTGGGGGCGATGGGTGGTAGAGCTCACCTGCAATAGTGGGATTCAACGACGAAGACCTTCAACTTGGTAAAAATGGCTGCGATGGAGCTTGGTAACTTTGGCATCGATTCTAGAGGATTCAAGATGCAATGAGGCGGTGAGTTAGGGCTTTGAGCTAGTGGTGCCTAGGGATGCAGATCTAGAGCTCAAACACAGCTTTTATAGTTGGTGATGGCAGCGTGTGAGGCGAACCCCAGGACGGACACAGCCGGGAAGATGATGAATAATGCACTGACATGTGAGCCTACCGATTAGTGATAGAGGCATGGCAGGATGCAGACTGAGCTGGTTAGCGTGAAAACAGGCCAAGGGAAAGAGAAAGGGAAGCAGGCTGAATGATGCAAAAGAGACTTGGCTTCGGCGTGTTTGGCATAGCTCCAACTCCTAGATTTTCATTTGGAGCAGATGGAGCCATGCCAAATGATCTAGCTCCTAAAAAAATGAATCTAGAGTCAAGCAAATCTAGGGCAGTCCATAGTTTATTTTTATGGAGCAGGGGAGAAGCTGCTCCTCACATGGAGCCATGACCCTGTTATGAGACTACCTTTGGAGTTGGGGTAAAATTACCCGCAAAATACCCCTCATCGAAATCTACCTCGGTTCCTTGCCTCTCGCACGCACAGGCATCACCGCCCCTCTCCCCCATTTCTTCCTCAAACCCTAGCGCGTCCTCCTCCTCGCCCTAGCACGAGTGAAGCCCTGGCCTCATCAAGCTTTCTCATGGTGTGCTACTAATAAGCTACTAATATATACAAGACAACATACAAGTTTCAAAGCTAAGGGTAATATTGACTTTTTCCGTACATTCCTCGTATTTTACGATTTGGAGTTAATCTCCTAGCCAAACACTTCCTCTGATAACTCTAAGTTGTTAAGGAAGTGGATCCAAGTGTGAAGTAGGAGCTGGAGTTGAAAAAACTTGAAGCGCAGTCATACCAAACAGGCCCTAAGAGTGAGAGAGAGAATGGGTTAGGGAAAAAATATTAGACCCACGAATGTTTCCTATATTATAATTAGTTTTTGATTTTTTATAAAATAATAGAAATCCAAATAAGCGATGAAAAATGCCAAATAAAGTCAAAAAAATCTAGAAAACTCACTAAAATTCTTTAGAGCACAAGAAATTTAAATAAAATAGTTTTGACTTTAATTAAAGATTAATTTATTCACTTTAAATCATTTTAATTTCTAAAAGTCCAATTTAAGCTTAAATTTATTTGAGAAAATTAGGGAAATTTTATAAGCAATTTTAAACAATAGAAATCCATAAAACCAAAATTTGGGATGTTACACCCCAGTGAGTCTGGTCAATTTTGATGATAGTGAACATTGCTGCCTTCTTTGTCCATCCCTCGAGGGTCGAGTGCTACTATCTTCCTCAAAAACAAGGGTAGAATCCCAATCTGAGCTCTAGATAAAAGAATGTGCCTGTATCCACCAAAACTGACACCGGCAAAGGGCGCGTATTAATATTTTCTATCTTCACAGGCATGTGCTATATGCCACAAAACTCACTAGCAAGCTTCATGTCACCTTTCGCCTTCAACTGGAGTGATCGACGATCTCACCTTCAATCTCCAGCTAAAGGTGCAAGCAAAGGAGGCCCTTCCACCTAGGTGTGTGAAGATTGTCATTTGAGCGTCGCTAGCCTCCATAGTATTTGGGATAGGATCAGACAAGTTGGCTTGAAGATGACAATACTGGGCATGGCCATAATAATTCTCGTAACACTTATGTTTCTACAATATTCCTTCCCTCTTTTAATATACTTCATATAAATAATGGATATATAGAAAGCCTTTTTCGTACTCTTGGGAGTACATACTCCCACCTCCAATATACCATTTAAACAAAAGTATTATACTTATTTATCACTTTCAGTATACTTCAATAATAATTTTAAGATACTCCAATGCGACATGGTTGAAAAATATTCATCGGGGTCCTTTATTTTTTGCTATAGACACACATCTTTATTTCTTTTTACAAAAGTTAGGAAAATCCTAGCTATTAGATACATACCTTTAATCTAGACTGTCTATTCCATTTCTATTAAAATCAAGTCCCCTTTTCATATCCCTTAGCAACCCTAGCTCCCGCCACACGCAAGGATTGAAATCTTGTTTTGCTCTAAATATTGTCTGTGGGTGGAGAATGAAATCTTAGTGAGATATCATCATTTAAACCAAATTCTAGATAAAATGTAAAAATAGAATTTGAATTCTGGTTTTTTCCCACTGGTAGGACCGATATCTCGGCAAAATTGGACGGCGTGAAATCTGGTCGAAACTGTGTCAAAAAAATTTGAATTTTTTGGAGGTTCTTGACACAGAAATGATGTTTCTGTAAAAATTTGAGATATTTATCAAATCTAAAGAATTTTTAAAAATTCAAACATTGCTACTGTCCTGATAAAATGTTGACCAGCAAGTTTGAACCAAATGAAAAATAAAACAAACCATATTATAAATTTTTGATTTTTTTGTGCATGTTTATGCTATATCACTAATTTTCCCATAAAATTTTAGATAATGATCAAGCTTCATGAATTTTTAAAAATTTGGACAGTGCTACTGGCCTGATAAAAGCCATACCAGCAAATTTCAACTAAATGAAAAATAGTACAAACCGTGTTAAAAAATTTTTAAATTTTTTTGAATATTCCTTATGTATCATTAATGTTTATATAAAATTTTCATATGATGATAAGGCTACAAAAATTTCCAAAAATTCTGAAAATGCTATGTCTTGATAAAACCCGATGATCAATACATAGATTTGTTTTAATAAACAAAAAGGTTTAAAATTTTGAAAATTTTCCAGAAGGTTTCTAAGGTAATTATTAATATATTATAAAAATTTTAAATCATGATAAATCTCCAGTGAATTTATAAAATTCTTACAAGTGCACTGTACCATTTATGTTCTTTATGTTTTTGATTTTTGATAATATAACAAGAAGTTCAATGCATACATAGATTTGATTGAGAAAACAAAAAAAGTTGAATTTTTTTTAAAATTTTACACAATGGTACTGAGGTAATTATTAATCTCTCATAAAAATTTTGGATCATGATCACAATCGAAAAAATTTATAAAACTTTGACAAAGTTCTGTCCCAATTATGTTCATACGGTTTTATATTTTTTAAAGATAACAAATGAAGTTCAATTATTTTGAAAATTTTTATTATGATCCTACACTTCTTAGGATGATATCATAAATTTTTCACATCATGATAAAGTATATACAATTTTATAAAAATCTGATAGTGTTTCTGCAATTTTTAAAAAATATCTCAAAAATTCGGTTTTTCAACAAATTTCCATAGGAGATAACTTTATTATGGGTTATTGGACCAAATCCAGTTAAAAAAAAGAGTCAAAAACTAGTTTGAAATCATGAGTTATAGCGAGATCTCGCTGAGATATACCGAGATCACTGTAGCAATTCAAATTTTTTGAATTTCTCCACTCCAGCCAGCATTTCAAATTTCGTCCATGTCCGATAAGCGAGATTTTGGCGAGATCTTGCGAAAAACCGATGAGATTTTAAACCTTGGCCACACGCCCAAAGTAAAATAATCATATCCCACCCAAACCATCAACAAACCGATCCACCACCACCTCTAACTCTGGTTTTGGCGCTCTTCTCCTCTTTCGACCACCTCGTCGTTGAATTAACCTTTCCATCAATCACCCTCACACAAGATTTTCCCTACTGCCATGACACCATTACTGAATCCTTAGAGCGCTACTTCTCAACATCCATCTTACTATTCTATCTTTCTAGCCATCAATCTTGTTCTGCCCCACTTAACCAATGGTACCCCACAACACCACCTCCTAAGCACTGCCTCTTCCTCACCTTCAACTGCCACTACATCATGTTTGATGGGCACCTCGTCTCCTCATGGTGTCACCACCTGTTTCAAAATCACTACTTTTCTAGTTCCGTGTGTAACTTTTTTTTTTGCAAATTTGATCCTCTTCTGAACGCAATTGCAAAAATAACCTCATCTCTGACTACGGAATCGGCAAAAGGTGACACGTGTTTCCTTCCACGCTCCCCTACCGTATGAGCCACTGCTGATCTCTCCTACCACAGTAGCTTAGGAGGCTTGCCGAGCTCTGGGAGAGCGATAGCGGCTTCTACGGTAGGGTAATGTGAAAGCTAACATGTGTTACCTTCCGGTACTTTCGTGGTTAGGGATAGTCTATTTTTGTAATTGTGTTCAGAAAAGAGCCAAATTAAAAAAAATTACACACAAAGCTATAAAAAAATATCGAGCTCAGCTGTTTCTACCACTGTCAATTGCCTACCCACAAAAGAGATCAGGTCTAGCAGGATCTGATGAATTCTAGAGGGCTCGAAGTGCATTGCAGAAAGGTATCTCTCCAAGAGATCTAGAGCTGGCTAGAATCCACAAATTCCTAAGGGGTTTGAGCTACACAACATAGAAGGTATCTCAGTAAGAAATCTAGATCTTCCTCTGGCGGAGAAGGTATCCCACAAACTTTTTTTTTCAAATATAACCGCTTTTGAATAGTTTTGTAAAAATGCATCTCTCCTCGACCGTGAAAGGTGTGATAGGCGACGTGTCACCTTTAGCACCTGGATGGAGAGCTCAATTGCTTTCTGAGCAGCTGCAGAGTATGAAGATCCTGGTAGGGCTACTATCGAGCATTGGGAGCTCAACATGGGCCAAATGCACGAGCTCCTTCTAAGCTAGAAGAGCAAGGTAGCAAGGTGGACTCAGCACTGCTATCGTAGTCGACCGGTTTGCTATGGGTACGAAAAGATACCAAGCTCTTTGGACGTGGCCGGTGATATGCCACCTGTCATGCCTTCTATTGTCAGAGAAGAGACTAGTTTTATAAATTTATTTAGAAGAAGATCAGTTTTATATATAAAAAAGGTATGAAAAATTTAGAAAAGCTAAGACTTCTAAAAAAAATCTAGATTCGGTCAAGACCCGATACATTCTTAAGGGGTTTGTACTGCAAGGCGAAGTAAATGTAGATCCGGTCAAGATCCCACGAACTCCTCAGGTGCATTGCACGATGGAGAAAGTATCTAAACAACAGCAAGAAATTTTATTATGTTTAATAAATACATTATAATAGAAAAAATCACAACTATTGAACCTAATAAACCTAATAAAAAATATTGCCCGCAAAAAAATTATTGATGGCCCACAGAATTATTAACGGTAATTGGACTCGTATAATTATTACGGTAATTGGGCCCGCAGAATATGAGTCTTCAAATATATTGTGTTATATTCTATCCTCTGTAGAATATGGCCTGCAGAATATGGGTCCTTAAAATATTTGCGGTAGGAAGTGCGATTTTTAGAACTAGTCGTCGTGTGATTTTTTTCAGAACTACCCGCTAAATTATTTTTTTTGAACTAGCTATCACGTGCGCTACAGTACCATGCAGCGGTATTGTAGCAATGTAAGTACTATTGCATTGAAATTTTTTTGCATTTCGCTGAGTGGGGGTGTTGCAATGCCACATGTCATGCCGTGACATTGCAGCGCTCCCCACCTACTGCAAACCCAAATGCCGCGCTTCCCATACGCAACGTTTTCTGGAATTTAACTAGACCTTAAGGCTATATTTAACGTACATTGCATAAAAGTAACCATACAATAATTTAAAATAACATAAATATTTTATAAAATTGTGATCAACATGGTCAAGGAAGACTTGCTTTCACTATACGCTGCTGGTTCTACCTCTTGTTGGTTTCGCGGAACTTCTCCGACGATGTCGTCTACACGCAAAAAGCGAACAAAAATAAATAAAATCCAAAAATTGAAAAGGATGGTACTGCAAGGTAGAGCTTGAATTTAAATGAATTATTGGCATGATATGATTGGCTGGAATTTTCAAAATTTCTGAAATTATGGAAAAACAGAAGAAAAGCCAGCTGACATGTGGAGCCCACGCGTCAGCGGCTCGGTCCACAGTGGACTGCATCCACTGAGGAGACCAAGGATGATGTGGTGGGCCACGTTGACGTGGACGTCACGTGGCGACTTAGGGCGGACATGGTAGCCGATGTGGCCTGTGCTACAGATGACGCGGCATGGGGCAACACAAGAGCTGGAGCCAAGGTTGCGCTGACCTGGCGAGACACGAGGTGACACGTCGTGGACGTGGCGTTGAGGTGGATGACGCGTGAGGCCATAAAGCGACTCGTCAGCGCGGAAGCGAAGCAGCTCGGGTGGCGGCATAGCCACCAGAGCGGGAGAAGAAGCTACGGCCGTCGAGCAAAACCACCATGGTTTGGCTCAGGGTGCGGGGCAAAAGGAATCGACTGGCACAAGGATCCCGACAAGACCAATGGACGTGGCGGATGCTCACCGTCGGCGATGAACGATGGCAGGGAAAAGCTCCGAGCAAGGGGGTGCTAGGGTTTGGACTTGGCGATGACTCAGGCGGCGGAAACGAGCAGTGAAGCACGGAAAAAGAGAGAGGAGAGGGTGGCACAATAAATAGGCACGTATGCCAAGGCGTCTGGCACAAATACGATGTGGGTGGGTGCGGATTCCGCGGCGACAGTTGTGGGCGAATCGGGCAGCGCTAGAGTCGAGCACGAAGATGGAGGGACGCTGGCTGACGGGTGAGGCCCCGCCGCAAGCTGCAAGCGCACAGACGGTGGGCAGAGAAGGGAACTGGCAGAGGGAAGGCAGATCGAAAACGGTGCGTGAAATATAGCCAGGCCGAGTGGAACGGGAAATGAGCCGGGCTGAAAAGAAAAACTGCCCACATGATTTTTCATTTTAGAAAATTCTAGAAAATCGAGAAATGTTGAAATAAATAGCAAATAAATTAGTAAAATTCCAGAAAATCCTTAAAATTACTTTTAAGCTTTTAGAATTACTTTTAAGCTTTTAGAACCTAAATAAATTGTTTTGAACTCATTTTAACTTCAAAATTTGTTTCAAATGATTTGTTTGCATTGAGAGGAAATTTTAAATTCACAAAAAAATTTGAAAATGAGGAAATTTTAAAATAGCTCAATTTTTGGAATGTTACACCTTCCCTATCTAACTCCACATTTCCCCCAACTAACTTCATGTTAACCTTAATTGTGCAGTCATACCACCATCAATCCAGTCCAACGGTTACTTCTCCCCTATCATTGATACTCCAGCTAGCTGCCATGAGGTGCAGTGTAAGTAGAAACAACAAACCACCAAGACCTCCAGCCAAAATAAAACTGGAAACCGTGCCCAAAGCAAATGCCATAAAAAATTGAATATTTAACAAATGAATGCCCACCCTTTCCCAATTACTACACCCTTTACACCTAGGAAGAAATAGAATAAGCTAAGGAAAGTTCCAACAGGGATTTATTTTTTTTAAAAAAGTAACAAATCCCCCCTGTCTCAATTACTACTACACTCTCTACGGACACAAATAGCTATCGTTTTAGACATCAACGACGTCTCCAAAACACAGATTTGACTACTAATTTCTATTCTAATATTTATAATATCTAACAAAATTATAATATTATGAAAGTTTTTTCAAGATAAATCAAAATCATATTATTTAATTTAAATATTGAAAAATATATTAACGGTTAACATTTCAAAAGTTTAATCACACTTATGTCCAAAACGATAAAATTTGTGATTTGATATAATAGTAAAGGATAAATAGAATACGGCGAGGAAAGTCCCAAGTCGCAACAGGGTATTGTACACCTGCATATTCAATGTGACCAAATCTTAATTCCTAGATGCTCGGCTCAACGGCTGGGCTCACAGCTAGGTAGTACAAAAATCCAGCCCTTCCCTAGAGCCATGATGAACGATATCCACCTCGAAGATACACAAGCCGAGCCGAGAGTGAGCGAGAGATGTGATCCGGCGACATGGCCACATGAGGACAAACCCAACTCCAGCTAAGATATCATCATCATCGCCTCTCATCCGATCCCAAACTGAACTCCGAGAAACCCACGCTCGTAATTGCCGTCCAACTCCAGGCCCCGTCTCAGTGCTGGTACGATCCTCCTCTTTTTTTTCTCTCTCTCTCTCTTCTACCGCTACCCTCTCTCCTCGTGGCAACCACCCTCTCTCTCTCTCTCTCAAATCATCACTCCTGGTGTGTAAAATTTTTTAAATTTAGTTTCATGCCAAAAGTAATTACAAAAATATACTTATTTCTAACCACAGAAATGTCAAGGTAACGCTTTCATACCGTGGAAAGGGCTATCGCAGTAGCTTTGGTGATTTGCCGTGGTAGAGAACAACGGTAGACCCCCTGTGCAGCAGGGATAAACGGTAGGTGATACGTATCACTTTTCGGCGTTTTCATAACCAGGAATGCTGTAGGCCTAAAAATTGATGATTTCCGCTTTCTGTGGCCCGAAATCCCGGGAAACAAAATTGTTGGATTTCTCAGCGTTCCTCTCTCTAAAGAGGGGAGATGAGAGAGAAAAAGATAGAGTGGAAAAGGAGAATCACAATTCGGAACCCAACAAGCGAAGAAACAAACAAAAGAACCAAGGATAGCACAAAAATAGCTTTAAGGCAGGCAGGCGTCGCACTAATTAAACCAAACCACCGCACCACCCCCAAACTCATCAGATACTCCTCTCTTCACTCATCAGCCTAGAGAGAGAAAGTAGTGAGAAAGGTCTGAGATAGACGGACAGAGAGAGGAGAGGAGGGAGGGGGATATCATAGATAGCACAGCAGCAGCAGCGGGAGCAGAGGAAGGAAAAGAAAGGCCCAAACAAGAGAGAGGAGAGAGAAGGGAAGAAAGCTTAGAGGAAGAGAGATCCACCTCGAAGTAACCCCTCCTTCGCCTCCTCTCTGCCCTCCTTCCTTCCTTCCTAGCTTGCTTGCGTGCTGCTAGCGGAGGAGCGGTGGACGGAAAGAAGGGGACGGCAAGAATTGCTCTGCTTTTGAGCTGAGGAGGAGAGGATGAGGGAGGAAGAGGAGCCGAGCTGGTTCGCGCGGTGGGAGGAGCAGCTGCCGGCGCCGGATGAGCTGATGCCGCTGTCGCAGTCGCTCATCACGCCCGATCTCGCCGTCGCCTTCGACATACCGTCGCACGAGGGCGGGGCGGGCGGGGGAGCCGGGGGCGTGGACGGCCCCGCCGGGGCGGGCGCGCCGGAGATGAACGGCGGTGCGTCGTCGGCCGCCGGGTCGAGCGGCGGCGGGGAGCCGGCGGCGGGGAGGAGCCGGCGCGGACGCTCAAGAGGCCGCGCCTGGTGTGGACGCCGCAGCTGCACAAGCGGTTCGTCGACGCGGTGGCGCACCTCGGCATCAAGAACGCCGTGCCCAAGACCATAATGCAGCTGATGAGCGTCGACGGCCTCACGCGCGAGAACGTCGCCTCCCACCTCCAGAAGTACCGCCTCTACCTCAAGCGCATGCAGGGGCTCGGCAACGGTGCCGGGGGCGGGGGAGGCGCCGGGGGCAGCCACTCATCCGGCTCGGGCACCGACGCCGCTACCGAGCACCTGTTCGCCACCGGGCCCGTCCCCTTCCTCCCTCCCGGCCGCGCGCCCACCGGCGCAGGCGTCGATCCGTACCCGCCCTTCGCCCCCATGGCCGCCCGCCCCTCGGCGCACCACCACCACCACCCGCCGCAGATCGCGCACTTCCACCACCCCGCCGCGCGCCCGCTCGGCCACTTCGGCGCCGGGCCCGGTGCCAGCTACGACCACGGGTTTCTGAGCCGCGCCGTCGCCGGCGACGCGCCCTCAGTCGGCCCGCCCGGGATGCACCGCATGGTCGGCGGCGGCGCCGGGATGGGGATGATGGCGCCGTCGTCCTTCGCCGACGATCTGGAGTTCGGATCCCGAGGCGGCGGTGGCGTCGGGCGCCGCGAGCTGACCCTGTTCCCGACGTCCGGCGACCACTGAACCTGGACATCGACGGCGACGGGCATCGGATGGCGGACGGCCTCCGTCCTCGGGTACATAAAATTCGTTTGCTTCCTGTTCCCTCTCTGCTCTGCTGCCACCGTCGTTACTTCCCAAGATCAGCATAGAAATCCAGCAAGGTTCATCGCATCATAGAGCCCAAGAATTCTTGGGAATCAGCACTCCATGTCTCCATCCATCCATCCATATTTCTACCTATCTCTTCGCCCAGTGTTGCTGACTTGCTGTTGCTATTTGTCATTGCTCTTCCACTTCTCCCCTTCCCTTGCTCTTGCTGTCGATGACATAAACTAAAGCCTTAAGAGAGGATTATTTAGAGGGTAAAAAAAAGTTGTGATAATTTGGTACTTTGGTGTTCGTCGTGCAAGAAAAAACTCAATCTTTGCGATTGCGCCGAGGATACAGGGGGTCAAAATTGCTCTGCACATCTTGGTGACAATCACCAGATTCTCGAGTGATGCAACCATTGCTTGTGAACCGTGACCCCTCCAAACAAGTGATGCAATCAACTACCATATCAGATTGCACAGGCCAGTAGTGATGATATAGGCAGGGTTGAATAATGCCAAGGACCCACCCTGAGATGAATAAGTTTGAGTTTGTATCGTGATGATGATAGTTCGGCCTTGCCATGGAGCACAAATCTTCTGCGAGGCCAAAGAAATTCATAGCTTAATTCAGCTCCCTATCTGTCTGTCTGTTTGTCGTCTTCTTCGCCCCTCCTTTCAGGGAGGGGAAAGAGTATGTGTAGCAAGGGTTGCATTAGCTCTCATCTTACATCCTGCATTCCTGCTATGCTGCTTCGGAGAACATGATCAGATCAACTCGAATTGGAGTTTGTTTGTAGTAATCACTTGTAAATCTGCCTGCGCGACCTAAAAAGCTTCTTATTTTTCTTATTGCCGCGAGGGGAAAAAAAAGAGCACTTCTTGTGCTAGCTAGTACAGCGGTGCTTAATTGTGATCTTGTACATTGAACTCTGTTGAGATCAAAATTTCCGTGCTCTGCATCACGCCCGTTTCCTCCCAATGGATGTATGTGTGATGTGTCACTGCTGAAGCGTTAAGCAAGAGAGGCCGCTCATCCATTCCTACGCTGATAGGATACCGATTTTACTTTGTCTATTTGAATTAGTAGCAGTAATCTAGTAGGGTTGGTAATGCAATTTCAGTAGCAGTACCATGATACCATCTCACACACATGCCAATCGATTAAACTAGTAACTACTAACCGCACATACCTTGTGATCTAATCTGAGAGTCCCGTCGGGTTTGCATAGTCATCTAGTGGTACTACTATCTGTATCGGCGTTGACGAGTCCAGAAGATATCATGGTAGATAAGGCCATCTACGGTGCAGCCAGTGTTAGATTCTCAATCTCTCACCGTCATGTCACATAGGTGTTGTTCTCTTCGGTGTTTAGCACGGCTGTATAAAATACTGATTAAAATCCAAGTGTTGCCAAAAATTCTTTTGAAAGGAAAAATGTAAAAAAAAAACTAAAAAATTGTAGCACAATTTTAAGAGAGAGAAGGAATTTCTTTCAAAAACAAAATAAAAATCTGAAAAAACAAAAAATATTGTAGCTATTCGTTTTTCTATAGTGAAAAACACCGCGCGGCATTTCACTTACAATGTAGATATCTATAGAGAACATCTTTTTATCGTATCTCATTCTCTTTCCTCCTACCCATTTCACTTACTAGTAGGCTCCGTATCTTTTTCTAGGATTAATTCCTTATATGCCATTGGAATTTGAGGAAATCCTTGAATATGTCAATGATATATGGAATTAGGGTCTACATGTCAGTGAGACAATAAGTGGCATATAATGGATGAGGCAAACTTTCAGTGGCATGTAAGGAATTGCCCCTTTTTCCTATTGATCTAGCACCGATGGCAACTGTAATGCAATGCTGTTGCTATGTTGTGTGGTCAAAATTTCATCTTTTGGCCAGGGCCGAGATTTCAAATCTCGGTAGGATAAAAAAAATTTAAAAATTTTAAATTGCTATAGTGATTTCAGGATTTTTTCTGTGAGGTTTCGGTTTTTTTGGACCAAGATAATCACAAATTCGACCGGTTTTTATGTTTTTAGGACTGAATTTAGCACTAAATTTTTTATGGCGAATTGTAATGTCTTTTATGAGAAATACATGTGAAAATTTTGGGTGTATATATGTGTGTGTAAGCTAAGCTTCAAATAGATATATGAAATTATAAAATTTCACTGATGATATGATGGCTACTACCATTCTTCGCTCAGAGCTCCATGACGAAGTAATCTCTGCCTTTGTGCAAGCTGCTGTGATCTAGCACTAGGTGTGGGTCTTCTTGCAGAATCATCTCTGCTTCATGCGTGTATGCCTTGTAATTGTTACTCTTCTATACATGTGTTTGTGATGTTGTAATTTATGCAATGTGCTCATATTATCCTGTCCTTACTGATGTGTTATTTGATTAAATGTTAAAGTGGAATTACTTTCTTTTGTGTTTCAGCAAGATTTCGGTGCATTTAATATAGATTTCAGGTTTTTTGATTGAGACAATTATAAATTCGACTAGTTTTCATGTTTGTAGGGCCGAGAAATGTAATGTCTTTCTGAGGAATGCATGTGAAAATTTTGCAAAAAAAAAACAAATTATATAACTCTAAACCCTAATTTGAACCTAACCATAAAGCATAATATTAAACCCTAAAATTATGCAAACATGTTAAACTACAATTCATGTTAACTACAATTTTTGTGGGATGGTACCAACATCTCCACCACTCATAGCCTCCTTACCGGTTACCATCCCAAAAATTAGGGTATTTTATATGCAAATATTTAGTATTTTGCATTCAAACAGATAGGAAATATAGATAAATATTTGCATGATTTTTTTCATATTTTTTTCCAATTTTTCTAGTCTTGGAAGACCATTTCACAAGGGGTTGAAAAGACCTAAAATTTTGGTTTTGTTGGCCTTCAAAATATCAGATTTAAAATTTAATTTTTAAATTTTGGCCAGATTCTAATCAAAATTTTAGATTTCAGCTGCTTTAAGAAGTGGTCTCGAATTGAAATTTGTAACCTCGGTCGTGTGAAAAGGCAAAGGGAATTTAATCTCCGAGGACGGGGCATGTTGTTGTTAGGCAGGAGTACGACTAGGCATTAAGTGATGTGACATTGTGACCACGAGTGCGACCAAGGCGTTAACGAGGAAAAATCTAAGCCCCGACTCCTCAGGCGAAAGCGAGGTGCGTGGATTTTGTTCAGGTGAGCGGAGAGGCTTGTCCTGTCCCCTCCGGTTCCAGCCTTGGGACATGGAGACCATTGCTTGCTTAGCTTGCATGGTTTTTCTTGCCATCCTTTTCTTTTTCGGCAAAACTAGTTCTGTAATATAAAAGAAAAATCATGATTTTAGTTTTACACCACTGACAGATGAGGGTAAACTCTATTACTACCATCGAAAGATCGCAACATTCCTGTATATACCACTCCATCTAGCATAGTTAGGGTTTTCTCTGTTTTTCCTTTATTTTTGCTTGACAACCGGTTTGGGAAATTTCCGAAATACCCACGCTTCTTGTATAAGTTGAGCCTGACCAAATAGGTCAAATCCACCCTAGGAGCAGCAGGTCGCAAGCATTGTTCTTCCCTTCTCCCCCCACGTACGACCCCCTTCGCGACAAATGGCTGCATCCATCGCCAGGGAGTGAAGCTTTCTTGGACATCCCCCTCCCGCCAATGCATTTGCCCCAATGTTTTCCCATTACTCCTCTGCTACTCCCGGGAGCCATTGCGCCACCTTGTCGTCGTCGCACACCAATTAGATCCACGCTGCTTGCTCCTATTGAGCCCGAGAGCTCAGGCTACAGTTGAGCCACCGCCGCACAGATCCACCATAGGCAAGGCGGTGACATCTGCAAGCCCCCTGCTTCTCTAAATTTGATTGCTGTTGTTGAGCTCCCGATCGCAACCACATCACCAGAGATAGAACCCACAGAGCTCCTCCCTCCCCCCTTCAAGCACAAAAGAAAATGTTCGAAAATGAGTAAATAGCAACAACAATATATGAAAGAAAAAAGAAAGTAGAAGGCTTCACATGTTCAAGAAATCAAGTGGCATTTGCTGCCAACAACCAGTGACAAAGCCAGGATAAAAATAGACATAGGTTTAAATAACCATGTTTCCATCTATCCTCCGCCTTAAGCCCTCAGCCCCGTTTGCCCGTTGCCGGGCCACGCCACCTCACACTAGCGATGCCGCCCTCCGCCTTTAAGATCCTGTTCATGAAACACTAAATGATGAGGATTACTTGGCACCGCCACCTCAGCCCTCACGGTGTATACCTCCAGCACATTCGTGGCCGCCGCGAGAAGGTTAGGAGTGGGCACGCTTCGATCGCCTTGCTGCTTTCGCAAAATCAATGTTGCCTTCGGAGAGGGAGCCTCGACTCCCCTGCCACCCCACCGGTTTCTTCCTCATTTAGCTAGGTACGCTCTCAACTCTCCTATTCTCCTATTGCTCGGTGATTGACAGCCGCCCGAGTGGATTGGGATTTGCATTTGGGGAACATGGGTGGTTTGAGCTGTAGATTTTAGGCTACAATTGACCCTTGCAGTCTTGTGGACTTTAGCAAAGACCCACTTTTTGTCCTCTGTTTCTTTCCCTGATATATCCTCTTTATTTCTTCTTATTGACGCCATGGCTACCGCTCGTCGGACCAGAGGAGGAGGAGGTGGGGGTACCGCTGGTGGCATGAAGGATAGGCTCAAGTCTGATAGAGTCCCACTGGATTCACCCTGCCAACAACCAAGAATTGGACAGCGTGTATAGATAAGAATCAACGACCCGCTTAAGATTTCATAAGCCTTCTATAGATGCCGAGCATGGCAATCAAGTTCAATGCAACAGCCTCCTCCACCACCGAGGCCAGCACAACCTTGACATTGATGAGCACGCACGGGAGTTATGCGACTGTGCTGCCCACCACTCTACCTACTTCTAGTTGCTGCTACACGAAAGAGCCACCCGCTCGCGGATCCTCGCCGACAAGATCCTAGATCCTTGTCCTCCCTTTTTAGCCACAAGGTGGAGTCCAGGTATGTGGTGAGTAGCAAAGCTGGCTGCAAGGCCAGCTCGCCTTGTTAAGTTAGCGATGTGAAAAATCAGTTTAGCTTAGCTCGATAAAAAGCTTGATGAGCAGCTCGAACACGAGCCACGTTAGTTAAGATGAACTGAGTTAAGCTAAGTCACATAAGGTAGGGTAATTAGTCAGGAGCTAAGCTAAGCCACGTCATGAGCACAGACCACACATTAACACGTATATGCAACAGGAGGACTATATAAATGAAACAGTAGCTAATTATCTAGTATACAAGTAAAACATAGGTAATTAGTGATGAGCCCATTAACAATCATAAGATAGTTGCATGGATATACATTAATTTAAATATTCAGCAAACTAAAAGTCTTTTACATAAAAAATTATCACAATGAATATTTAGTTACTGAGCCTTGACAAGTGGCTCGTGAGTTAGCTCAGACTTAGCTTGTTAAAATTACTAGCTAGGAAGTTGGCATAGCTCATGTTAGCACCGGAATTTGGTTAGAAAAGCCGATTTAGGAAATAGAGTCTAAATATAGATAGAGCTTTAGTATTGATAAAGGATTCTAATTAATATTTGGTTCAAGAAAGAGTTTGTATTTCAGAAGTTGAGGCTGATACTGTCAGCACCAAGATTTAAAAATATATGACCAATTTATAAGGTTAAGTTAAAATTTGGATATCTAGCCAATATCGGTTCAAATAAGAAATTTTATCTTCAAGAGATGAAGGTTGTCGGTGTACTTTGCACCGGGGTACCCTTTCCGCCAAGAAAAGTAATAAGCCCAACAAGTAGCCTGGCCCGATTTAAAGCCCACGCGACCCCCTGGCGAGTAATCTGGCGATCACGCCCTACTCGCTGGGCAAGCGGCCCGCGTGGCGCCATTTCGGGCAGCCGGGCGAGCATGCCCTGCCCACGCGGCTCCCTGGCGATCACGCCACCTTGCGGGCGGCGGCTCATGCGTGGCGCCTGGCGGCGGCGGGCGAGCATGCCTGCCCGCGAGGCGAGAGCCCGTGGCGGCCTGCCGAGCGGGCGGGTGTTTGGGCCCCCCTTGTCAGGCCACGGATGCAACCAAAGGAACGAAGGGAAGGCTTCGCCTCGAAGTTTCGCTCTCCTGGCCGGTAGGATGACCGGAGCATGGTCGTGATGTTGTGCAGCGTTCGTCGCTGCGTCTCCGCCGCCTCCCTTAGCGTCGCCTCGGCCTCCTACGCCCGGGCAAGCAAAGTTGCCCCGGTGGCCCTCTCCTGGGCCAGCTGCGTCTCTGTCCTCCCTAGCTCCCCTCGCAGCGTCTCCACTTGCTGTGTCAAGTGGGCTTCGCGCTGGGTGGCTTCCGTGAGGAAGGCGCTGGCCGCGGCGAGTGCTCCACCAAGCTTGGCGTGAGGCGTTCGCAGGTCGGTGGTGCGCGCGGCGGGGGCGATCAGAGCGGGAAGAGCGGAAGCGCGGGAAGGATGTGGGCGCCACCGCTAGACCACTCGGGCGGATTCCAGTGGCGGCTGGGCTCGGCGCCATTGGAACTGGCGCCGGTAGAATAGGCGCCACTAAGGGCGGCGCCACAGGAGTTGGAGTCGGTGTTGGTGCAGCCAGCTCCGAAGGAGGGGCGGCAGGCATTGCCGCCCCGGAAGAAGACGTCACCGCTTCAGACGCGCTCGGTGAAGTCACGAATGCAGCGGCGACTGAAGTTAAGCTCCCGGAGCAGACCCTCTTGGGGTCCGCGCCAGGGGCGTCCAAAGCAACAAGCCTTTTGCCTGCGCTCCGATCAGCGGCTCGGGGCTGGTCCCTGATCGTCAAGGGACCACGGGCCGGCACTACGGCGAGACCTGTGGAGTCCATCACCGTGAAGGACTGTATGTTCTGGAGGCACTCCGAGGACTCCAGATCAGAAAGTGGCCGAGCGTCGGCCGGAAACTCCAAGCCGCTCGGCACTGGCGGGATCAACACGGACAACCACTAGGAGATGGCAGCATTGCTCAGGTTGCCCTCTCTTGGCGCTAGAAGAAAACGGAAGTATTGAATAACGAGGACCATAGAGAAAAATATGCATTCAAGGAGAAAGGTAGGAAGACTTACTGCCTGGGTACGTGCGCGTCATGTCATTGTCCCCTGTGTATTGCCATGCAGGGTGGGCGCGACGACGCAGGGGGCTGATTCTCCGAGACACGAAGTCTCGGACCACCAGCGCCCCAATCAGGCCGGCGCCCCGCAGCCGATCGATGCGGGCCACCATTGCCAGGAGCTCCGCCGTCTCCTCGACGGGCGAGCTCTAGCTCTCGCGGGCTGTCGCCTACGCGCAGGGTACTCCGAGAAGGTCGACCCCGCTGTCGTCACCGACATAAAGCCAATCACCCCGCCAGTTCTTCCAGTTGGAGCGGGCTGGAAGGGAATGTAGAGGGATACCGACCCATCGCGAAACCGGAAGTGGCAGCTCCTGGCGACTCCCCCACTGTCGGGGGTGGAGCGGCAGGTGAAGAAATAGCGAAAGAGGGGGAGATTAGGCATTACCCCCACGAACATCTCACAGAGGTAAGCGAAGGTGGAGAGAAAGACGATGGAGTTGGGGGAGAGGTGAAGATGGTGAATCTCATAGAAGTGAAGGACGGTGAGGAAGAACTCAGAAAATGGCGGCACCAGGCCTGCCATAAGCCCTCAGGTGAAGACGACAATCTCCCCTGGCTCGCAGTTTAGCGCAGCGGTCCCCTGGCGGGGGCGAAGGGCACCCCCGGGTGCCACCCCGCTGGCGAAGTCCATCTGGCGTGGGCCAGCGGTGGAAGAAATGAGGGAGTGCGCCATTGCAGCGGAAATGAAGTCTCTCAAGCAAAGAAGGCGAAAGGGCGAAGAGCAAAATCTGAAGGAAGTAGAAGGCGTGAACTGTTGCGTGTGGGTGTATGCATATATAGGCCTCCCGCGAGGACGGTTCGCGTCTAGGTGAAAGGTACGACATTTCGGGTCCCGAGAAAATCGATGGTGCGGCATTAATTAAGGTGAAAAGCGGGCGGCGCTCGGGATGGCCCGGGGCTCTTGTCGATGTACTTTGCACCGGGGTACCCTTTCCGCCGTGAAAAGTAATAGGCCCAAGAAGTGGCCTGGCCCGATTTAAAGCCCACGCGGCCCCCTGGTGAGTAGTCTGGTGATCACGCATACGCTTTCGCGGCGGCGGCCAGCGTGGTGTCTGGTGGGCAGCGGGCGAGCGCCAGCGCGGCCCCTGGCGTCGATCTGGCGATCACGCCTGCTCGCCGGCGGCGGCAAGCGTGGCGCCTGGCGAGGCGACTAAGCGAGCATGCCCTGCCCGCCGGGCGAGGAGCCCACGTGGCGGTCTGCCGAGCGGGCGGGTGTTTGGGCCCCCCTTGTCAGGCCACGGATGCAACCAAAGGAACAAAGGGAAGGCTTCGCCTCGAAGTTTCCCTCTCCTGGCACCTCGTGTCGGGGTCATTAATTGTGAAGGGTCCAGCGTTCGACACGACGGCGGTTCATCCCTCTGACGTCTCTCACCAACCCGTCGTAGAAGCGTCCTGTCCCGGGCAGACCGGGCGAGGCCTCTCACCGACATTAAATGATGCTCGAAGGACAAGGCCACAGAGGCATGCTTAATAAATGAGTCGTGGGTAGACGTGGAAGCTGGAATGATGGGTGTAATTAATGTGTGTAGATAAATATAGCGCCACCTTCTCTCCTGCTCAGGGTGGCTCGTCTATATAAAGGCTCCCTGGTGCATGAAGGAGGGGGGCCGATTGGTTAGAACAAGAAGCATAGAAAAGCAGACACTGAGAAACACCTTTGTACACATTTTCCCCATTTCCTCAACAAAGAACTCGCAGGACGTAGGGCTATTACCCACACTGGGGGCCTGAACTTGGGTAGATCAGTGTGTCCACTGACTTGTCATCGCCGGAACTCATCATTTGAGAGACATTAGGGTTTCCAGCCACGAAGATGCCCTCTACCGAACCATAATTTCCGTCTAGAGAGTAGACACTCTGTTAGCGGAATCTTGTCAGGCGAAATACGCCGACAGAGGCTGATACGGTTCATGATTTGCTACAAATCAGAGAAGGATACGATCAGCCAGCACGTTATAAATGGTGGACCTAAGGCGAGACAAAAAAAACAACCAACACAATCAAACAACTCACATATACTTTTATTTACTTTCTGTCGACTAGAAGTAACTTTTCTAATTTAAAATACCTTTGTAATTCATTTCTGATCAATAAAGTTGTGCATCATCAATTATTGATCATCTTCGATTGCATCAGTTTATTCAGATTTACTTCTCTCTGATCTTGTTGAACATCGCATGTTTCAGAAAAATCTATCTTTATCAAATCTTCTAATCAGCCATAACAAACTATTTAGATTTATCGTTATGTGTGATCTAATCGATTAAATAGCTGTTTAGATTGTAATTCTCTTGCCGATTGCAGGATCAAACTGACTAGCACGCTACGGACCTCTTGAACTCGATGTTTGTGTGTGTTTGAGCCAATCAATTCTACATCATATTTTTCAGTGCCAACGGCTCAGCTCGTTTATTTTATGTGCTAAGCTCGTAACGAGATGAGTTTGAATGGCTCACAAGAGCTTTGAATGGTATTTTTCTAAAGTATATACCCTATTCGTTCGAAAATACTTCCTTCATCCAAGTTTACAAGACGTATATATTTTTGGCACATAGACTAAGAAGATATTGAAAATGACTAGATTACCTCTAATTATTATCACTAAGCACTATATTCAATATTGCATATAGAGAATATAAAATAAAAATAGATATTTATTAGGGGTACAGAGAGAACATTACAGTAATTTTGCATTGGATTATGAATACTTCTCATATTTGAGGAAAAGATTATTAAAAAATACACCTTATATACTTAGGCAGGGTGAGTATAATAATATTTTGATTTTGCACAAGGATTAAAGTTAGGTGAAATTGAGAAAGTTATTGTGACATTCCAAAATTTGAGTTTTTGAGTGTTTCAATTCGAAAAATGAACCATTTGTATTTTCTTAGAATTAATTAAAGCTTAATTTGAATTTTCCAATAATAAAAGGATTTAATTTGACTAATCTATCCAACAAACAAAAGATCTCTAGTTTTAGTTGGGTTTATTGTGCTTCAAGGAATTTTTTCTATATTTTTTGGAGATTTTTCTGAATTTATTTGCTATTTATTTGAATTTATTTGCTTTTATTCAAATTTCTAGAATTTTCTAAATTCAGAAAAGATTTTAAATTCTTTTATTCCTCTCGGGACGAATCTCTCTCCTCGGCCCGTCCCTGTTCCACTTTCGGCCCGGTCCGACCTACTGCGTCGGCCCATCCCTATTCCCTCTGTCGGCCCATTCCTGTTCGGCCCGCTCCACTCTGCTCCGCCTACCCATGCCCTAGCCCAACACAACCTCGACCGTCAGATTGGATCGCACGGTCTAGGGCGTGCCACGCAAGCCGCATGTTGTAGACTGCCGACCGAAACCCTAGCCGCTGTTGGAGTCCCCGCGCCACACGCTGCCACTCTCGGTTTCCTGATTTTGCGTGCCTCCCGAGGCTATTTAAGTTGCCGCCAACCCCCGTCCGACATTCGCCTCGTCGCGTCGCGCTCGCCGCCCCTTCTCCAGTCGCTCGAGACCTCTCCGTTGTGCCGCACGAACTCGTCGAAGTTCCACCGCAGCCTGAATCCTTCCGCCGCCTTGTTCTCCGTCCCTGGTGGGTCTCCGTCGCTGTTGGTCGCACATCCGAACTCACCGCATTGCCCTCTTCCTGATTCGCCGAACCCCACGCCCGATCTGTCACTCGTCCGCCGCCTTCCGTGCTTTCTTCCTTGAGACCGGTAAATCGCACCGCCGCCCTCACTGTCGAACTGCTTCATCAATCTCTAGCCGTCTGATTGCCCGCCAGTGTTCCAGATGGCGCCGCGTCGCCGCAGCCCACAACCCTGTCCCTCCGCCGTCCGATCCCGAGCCACCGCTTGATGTGCGTTGCGTGGCTTGCCCATGTCAACCACCTTGCCAGCCACTCGCGTCAGTTGCCGCGTCAGCCCAAGCTGCCATGTGGCACGCCACCTCAGCCGATCCGCCATGTCACCGCGAGTCCCCTCGGTGGTCTCGGTTCACCGTGAGCCGTGCCTCTAATGCATGGGCCTCATGTGTTAGTGGTAATTCGTTTCCTTTTTTTGGTTTTCCCGAAAATCCAAAAATACCAGCCAATCACAATCTGCCACATGTCACCTCTTTTGATTTTTTGATTTTCTTGATCCGAGAGACTTCCAGGAGCCCGTTCTCCCTCGTTCTAGCTCTGATTCTAGTGATTCAAATTTCTAAATTCATGATCTATCTTTCAGTACCATCCTTTTCAATTTTTTAATTTTGTTTAAATTTGTTTTATTTATTTGTTCTCGTTTCACGTGTAAACGATGTAGTCGAAACTCAGGAGAATCCACAGGCAGAGGTAGATCTAGCAAGAGTCAATGAAGGAAAGTCTTCCTTGAACACGTTGATCCCAAATTTTATGAAAACCTTATGTTGTTTTAAATTATGCATGCTTACTTTTACGCAATGTACTTTAAATGTGGGTTAAGCGATAGTTAAATACCAGCTTTGTTATACCCTCATTGACATTGTTATTGACATTGTTCATGACAAACCTTTGACACCCTAGATAATACTAGCTAATTTATATGGTGATAACCAATAGTGTAGTATGGGACGGTAGATTGGCTTAGTCCAGTTTAAACGTTTCGGTACTATACCATTATAACAAACTTTTCAAACATTATCTAAACTTATTTGTTGAGTTGTGGCAATTGATATTGCTTCTATTATTTAAATGAAAAAAGTGGAAATGGATTAGGGTGGCTGGATGTTTGGCGAGTGCAGGATGTATGAGACCTTGTAAAGTGAATGTTCCACCCTAGTCAATTAAGGACCAAAGAATGTGTTACCATGAACCGAACACTACCGTACAACCACAAGTCTATATGGGTACGACCTGGCTAATTAATTTGTGCATCTCGTTATTAGCTTCACCATTTGGTAGGATGTGGGTGCCGGATGTAGACACTCGCAAGGCGCAAGAGGGGGTTTGTATATTGGGTGGCTAGAACCCTAACAGCGGTGAAACCTTAGCGGGCGAAGTTAGTAGCGGGGTCGTGCATTGTAAAGGCCTTGTCACGATCGCTCTGTGGACACACCAAAGAAAGTGTGTTAATTGCATGGCAACAAGAGTCGATCATATCTTGTGGGTAAAGTTATACACACTCTGCAGAGTTAAAACTACTTAAGTAGTTGTGCCCACGGTCATGGGCAAGCGAGGTACGCTAGCACATTATAGATGTCATGGTTTTGTTTTAAATGAAAATGATGGTTGGGATTCCGTAAGTGGTTAGAACTCCCGGATTTTGGTTTGGCGGCTAGAGCCAGTCAGGTGGCTAGAACTTGTGTATTTGTTATATCAAATTCAATTATCACTCAATTACACTTTGATCAAATGATGCTTTGTGAAATTAATACTGGTATTTAAAGTTAAATTCTGCTTTATGCTAAAAGAGCCATATTATGCCTTCAATTGTTTAGCCATGCATATAGTTATCATGCATTATGTTTCCAAGACTTGCGGAGTATATTTTGTGCTCACCCTTGCAACTTTCTAACTTTCCACAGAGGAGTGCGCAGAAATTGAAGGTGACTACGAATTCTATACTTGTGGTTATGATGAAGGCGATCCGGACTACTAGAACGTGTACCCCAGTTGATTGCCTGTTAGGCATATAAATTGGCTCATTCTGCTGTTGTTATATTTCCGCTGCTTCTTGTTGAACTCAAGCCATGAAGCTGTTCGATTTGTAATAATTTGACCATAAAGCTAATACTCGCTTTGCTTAATAAATGTTAATTGATTTGTGATATGATTGTGTTATCATCACTGTGTGTGCTAGCTTTTTCTAGACTAGCACGATTATACACAGAGGAATCGGATTTGGAAATCTGGTCCCGACAGTTACGAGAAAAAAATGACATAAATATCTCACTTAATTATCTTAAAATATGAGATATAATACTTTGTCTAGGTGATAATGAATAAATGATATGGTTGAGAGAGAATAAATAAGGTTATAGTAAAAAATATACTCATTAAATCTACAGGCAAACATTATATTTTTAAATAAAATCATCTAAACTATAATTTTATATTTATGAGCGGAGGAAGTATGTTGAGGAATTTTTTAATAATACATTTTTATTCGAATTTCAAAAATATTCCACGAAAAAAATTTCAGAAATATACCTCATGCTTGGTTAGGCGTGCTTGATAGAGGTCTAAATAGAAAAATACACGGGCGACAGTGCGGGCCGACTGCCTCCTCGCCGCATCGACCGAGCGTCTTGAAAGGAGGCCGAAAAAGGCCCCTGTCGCACGACTAACGTCTTGAAGGAGCCTCGTCGCACGCACTAACTAGCGACAAGAATACTGAAATTTTGTATTTAATATTTTTGTTGACAATTTTGTTGTAAATTGGTTGTACATAATTGATGTATTGAACAGGAATCGAAAAAATTATTTTATTTAGTTAGTGATCGCATTTCACTTAGGGGTTTTCGTAGCCTCGTAAGGTCCGCGAATATGGGTGAAAAATGACGGAAAAAGCAGGCGGCCTACATAGCGTGGCATACCACGATGCGGCCGAGATGGTCGGACGTTGCCCCAGCATTTTGTTACCAAAATCGGAAAAGGCACTCGCGGGCACGAAACTATGGAAATCGTGGCCACTTAGGGGTTTTCGTAGCCCCGCGGGACAGGCCGGACATGGTCCAAAAAATACAGAAAAAATCAAGGGTGGCCTACGCAATGCGGGCTACCACTTACGTATGGGCGAGATAGCTAGACGTTGCCTCGGCATTTTGTTGCGAAAATCGGAAAAAGCACTTGCGACCACGAAACCATGGAAACTTTTACGACGTCGAAAAAATTTGAAACTCTTTATGGAGGTTCCTGATAAATCAGTGATATTACCATAAAAATTTCAAATGATTTTAAGATATGAGGAATTTTTTAAAATTCAAACAATACATATATAAGGGCACATACACCGAAAGTTCAGATGATAAAATAAGCAATAGATTAGATTATATTACAAGGGCATTACAACAGTGACGAACTAACTAAGGAAAGCACTGTTCGTCATGGTGGAACAAATGATCGTTCCGCCTATCTGGGTACAGCCAGAATGATGTAAGACATTTTCTGCATATTACCTGACCCGTTCTAATACTGCGACCAGTCCTCGGACACGCTCAATCCCTACTATGAAAGAACTCCATGGGGATCCCATGGTGCTCCCGGTATGCGCGGTTGGGTGGCCTATGCCGACGTCTCGGGTGTATAAGGCTTAATTTTTGGTCTTTTTATATGGATTTCGCCTCCCATATGGGCATGTCATCCCGATTCGATGTCCCTATGTTAATACCACGGGTTCCGGATGGTCTCATGCGAACGAGTCAAGGATTTGTTGCGTGTTGCGGACCTCGGCCGGCTGCTTCCCCTTGTCCCTTCTTCTTCGAGAGGAGGAACCCTCCTGCACCTCTGCTGTGTTGGCCGTTGGCGGAGTCATGCGGAGACGCCTGCTCTGTTTCGGCTCGCACTCCACTATATGGTGCAGGAGGTTTGTGTTGGGCTTATCCTTGAACAACCGGAAGCGTGCCCTGCAGTCAATACAGTATGCCCGCCTTGGTCGTTGAATAACACCGTAGGCGTACTCGGGGTTTGGCTTTTCTGGGCGGTAGTGGCACCACGGAGAGGGTTGCTCCCCCCAGTTATCCCATACAGGAAGCATGAGATGTGGGTGGTACGTCTCCGGGTCCACCCACTTGAAGTACCAGCACCGTTCATCCTCGGGCAAGGGGCACCGGTAGAATCTCCGGTCCGCTAGATCACCGTGGCATGTATCAACCACTGCCTCCAGGCCATGTACGCAAAGGTCGGGGCTTTCGGGTGGCCCTGGAGGAGGTTTCTCCTTTGACTTGAGCACATTCGCAAGTGTCCTTTTGAACTCCTGTGTGCGATGAACTGTTTAGAACTACTAATTTGTGAGTTTAACATGAGTATGACGCATGAAACTCACCGATTGGTTGGCCCCTTGCACACCGGCCCTGAGCTCTGGGTCGATCTAGAAAAGGACATATCTGGCGGCCTCCCACCGGGTGAAGTTCTCGGCGAAGCGGGGTAGGCGTCGTGGCAGTTGGAGAGAAATTCGTAGTCACGTCGTTCCGGCCCGTCGATCCATTGGAAGAAGCAACACCGGTCCTTGTGCTGAGAAAAGAAAGAACGATGCATGAGATGGTAGTGTTACCCTGTGTTGTGTGGATGCCAGTAGGTTTACCTCGAGGTGCGCACTGCTTGAGAGTGAGCGTGGCGGCCGTCTCTTCATGGGTAGATTGCATCATCTTCGCCGGTAGGTTGCAGTCGCATTTGGGTCGTGGCAACTCCGGCAGAACTGGGGCGTCGACGCAACTCTCATCCGGATATTGGCGGCTGGATGACCTCTGCTTGCTGAAGAGGTGACGGTAGAACGACATTGTGCCCTAATTTGTATAGATTCTGCTGATGTTTATTCCTGGTTTGGCGGTGTTGGATGTCCACCCCTCGGCCCTGTTTTATAGTGGTGGTGAGGGGTCAGCCTGGTAAAGCTGCTAGCGTGTGTTGTCGTCTCAGCCTGCTAAAGCTGATAGCAGTGAGTACTCACATCGCTACCGAGAAAGCCGTATGCGCGTGTAAATCGTGTCAAATTTGGTGAAGCCGCTAGAAGCGAGTAGTCACATCGCTACCGAAAAGCCGCTATTCGTGTGTTGTTGTCTCGACCGTAAAGCCGATAGCGGTGAGTACTCACATCGCTATTTGAGAAAATTTATTATGTGTGTCGCCGTGTCAGCCGGTAAAGTCGCTAGAAGCGAGTAGTCACATCGCTACCAAAAAAGGCATTGCGTGTGTTGTCGTCTCGACTGGTAAAGCCGATAGCGATGAGTAGTCACATCGCTATCGTTGAGAAAGGCTATTGCGTGTGTAATTAATAAATCGTGTCAGTCGGTAAAGTCGCTAGCAATGAGTAGTCTGTCATCGCTTTGGAAAAGGCATATGCGTGTGTTGTCGTGCTAAAGTACGAACAAAGTAACAAAGCGAGATCAACACTGCAAATAATGTAGAATAGTACAAAGTAAGAACAAAAATAGGACAACAGACTATCAACGAGTCCCTAGTCGGCCGCACCCCTCATACGCTTCTGGGGAGGCCTCCTCCTCCGAACACAGTCGCTGAGTCGTCAAGCGCGTAGGGCGCGGTGGGGCCCTCTGTGGCCTTAGCCGAGGGCGTCGCGTGCGGCCGAGTAGCTGCGTCGGTCTTTGGAGCTCCGTCGCTTTGAGTAGCTTCGTCGGTCTTTGGAGCTCCGTCTTCTTGACTAAGGCTGCGTCGGTGGTGGCGGATCTGACGGTGTGATGATGATGCCCCACCCCAAAGGCGTCCGTGGAGAGGTAATCACGGTAGTCCTCCGGTCAGGGCATCGCCTCGTCGTCGTAGTCGTCGGAGCGTGTCGAGATGCGGCTTGTGAAAAAAGTGTGCTCGCGGGCTGTACCACATAAAGAATTGTTTTGAGCATTGTAATCTGCGATTGTAACACTTGAACAAGACATTTCAAGATTTCACCGAAAGCTCGACCGGCTCTGAGCGTGCCCTCTTGCGACAAGGGCGGACCGTGAAGTTGTACTGGCGCACTGCCCCCGCTAAGTGGCACGCCCTGCGGGACGGTAGGGAGGCCGCACCCCGACAGCTCGAGGGCGCATGTCGAGCTGTCCAGAAACCTCCCGACGCAAAGGGTGACGTCCTCCCTCGTCACGGGCTCTCCGGTGGTCAGCCGACTGTACAAGCTGCGAAGCTCCCTGTGGTGATGGTGCATCACGTCAGTCTGCAAAATAAATTATGAATTAGTTAGCAAAATAAATTACGAATTAGTTAGCAAAATTAATTATATCGAAGGTATGGACATAACGTACAAAGCGTGCGAACCGAGTCCATATGGAGGGGTGCGGTTCCGCCACCACGGAACGTGTCTAGGAGGATCGGGTCGACACGCACCAAACGCACACGAAGTCCGGAGTGTACCACGCGCAAGACGCTGCTGCGCCCCTACGTCAGACGGCGATCCTCGACGTGACGCCCTCGAGGGCTCCTCCCCACTCCTCGGCCCAAAGGCAAGATATGTGCGTGCCGGGGGTGGTCGCGGTATCCTTCCCATCGTGCTGTGGGTGAAAAATAAGTATAAGCGTTATTAGATAGCATTACACGGTAACAATTATAAAAACATCAATACAGGAACTTACGAGTGGACCGGGTGGGACTGCACGTGCGTCTGCAGGAACACACTCGTCGACCAAACCGCCTCATCACACGATGGACGGCGTAGCCCTCGGCGTGGGACGTCGAACACGAGGTACCGACGGGTGAACCAAGATCTTGTCGTCTCGTGTGCAAAGGGTGGACAAGCCACCGTCACACGACGCTGCACCTCTGCGTCACAGTCTGGCGTCAAATAACGCGATGCGTCGGTGAGGTGGTCGAACGCAGCGACGAACTGCGGATAGGCTACCCGCACAGTCAGGTGCGCCCAGCTAGGCTGTAGTCACGATAGAACGTAACCGTTAGTACTCAGAAAAGTTAAACAAAAATATCAAACACGTGATTGCAATATCGTACCCGTCGCAGGCACCAGATGGTGCCCATGGTCGGACCGTCGACGTCACCGCCTGCCTGCGTGCCCACCACAGGCTGCAGGTCGATCTGGGGCCGGCCGATCTGGAACCTCTCGTATGCCCACAACTGTAGCAGCATTGGACATCCTCCGAAGACCGAGCCCTCGGCGAACCGTGTACACCCCACGCAGAGTGCACGGTAGGTGGCGCACAGCACGGCCGAGCCCCACGAGTACTGTGGCACGGCGTCAAGGGGTGCGTCCGCGATCTCCCTCGCGAACTGCACCAGGTGCGTGGACACGCTATCCCCATGGGACGTCGTGAACATGGTCCAGCCGAAGAGCCACAGGAGGTACGCCTCTAGGTGGCGGGCGAGCCTCTCGTCGTCCGCTGGCTCGACGATCTGCTCACGCTGTAACATAAAGCTCACTTGTTATTTCAAGCAGTACGTATACAATTTAGTTGAAATGCTACTTACGCACTCAAACTGCATAAGCCACCTCAAGGTCGGTCCGTGCGTGTGGTCGAAGGTCTCAGACACGGCGGTGTTAGTACACCGCGAACTGTCGCACAAGCTGCGGCGACCATCGGGGAGACGTCCTGGGGCACCACAGCCGCACCGGCGATCGGGAGGCCGAGGAGGTAGGAGACGTCCTGTAAAGTGATCGCCATCTCCCCGACAGGGAGATGGAAGGTGTGCGTCTCCGGCCTCCACCGATCCACCAGAGCGGTGATCGGCGATCGTCAGACGAACCGGTGTCCCAGGAGCTCCACCATCCGGCGAGGGGCAGCAGCCCCGATGCTCGAAGCCTAAGAAACATAAACATGTAATTGATATCAGTGCTGCGGTAGTCATGGTGCTAGAACAAACATGTTTACAAATTTAAATATTGGTATGTTACCTCGGGATCCAACGCGATCGAAGGCGTCAGAGTGCGCACTGGTCTAAGTCGAAGGACGCCCGGTACCTGAGGTCCCTCCGTCCTCTGGGACAGCAGTGGCTATGCGGGCATGGTGACCACGGTCGACGTAAGGGTCGAGAACTTTCGTCTGACCACGCGTCATCTCCTATTTGGTGAGCCATACCTGCAATTTACAAAAATGAAAGTGAGAGCAGAAACACATATGTAAACAGAAGAGTCCGTAAAAGTATGCAAGCATGACAACAATATATTGAAATAGATACACACATAAAAAACGGAGAAGTTCATTACAACAATTTATGAAGCCACAACACTCACAACAGCTAGGTACAGAGTATAGTTCATACAACACACGTTACATCGATTAAATTTAAATTTGATATACGACATATGATAATGCAAACCGCTTGTCATCCAGTGCGATGAGGTCTCGCAGATCCTCGTGAGAGGACGATCCTTCCCCACCGTCAGTGACCATCTCCTCCTTCGTCTTCTTCGTTTTGTGCTCCGCAATTCTTGAACGTATGTCCTCGTTTGTTGCACAATGAGCATTTCTTCACGCGTTTGCCAGCTTCTGACTCATCCATGTCATTTCTTATGCGCCTTGTTCTTCGACGCCCTGCTTTCCCTCTTCTCGCATCAAAATCAAGGACCCAGAACCTTTCATCAACACTAGGAGTTGTGGTGAAAGAACCCACAACACCATAACCATAAAGCTCCTCGCCCCAAGTTGCCATCACCCTTTCCTTCATGTAATATTCAGATAGGTATGTACCAAAGTTGCATTCCAAATAAAGCACATGCAGCTATAACATGAGAACATGGCCTATGCAAAAGGTATGGCTTGTTGCACGAGCATTTGCACTCACTGTAAGATGCACTCTGAGTGACAACCCTCCGTTGGTTCCACGCCTTCCTTTATCCTCGCAGATCACCTCGGCGCGGTGTCGTGCACCAACTTTGATAGCTCTATGTTTGGCATATACGAGCCTTCTCATGCATGTATTTAGTGATCATCGAAGAGTACAAGAACTTCTCATCTCTCATTACTATCTCAAGCGTTTGCATGCCCTGTCCACAAAGTACTTGGTTGTACCCCTCAGCACTCCCTCGACAATTCCTACCAATGGAAGACACCTCATCCCTCGCATTACCCGGTTGTAAACTTCTGCAAAGTTAGTGGTCATCACACCGATCGGCACCATGTGTGTCATATAACGATGACCACTTCTCTTCGGTTCGTGCTTGATCCAAATCGAGAAACATTTGATTGGCCTTTGCCTCCGGCGGCGGTTAGTCGCCTCGTCCTCTGTTGGCGGGGAAAAGAGGTCACCGCTCTTGTGTTCCACTGGCGCTACTGTTGTTCGTCTGCTCCTTGTGTTTCCTTATCAGGTCATCAAGATTTTTCCATAGAGTTCGGAACTTCCTCTCCTGGTTGGAGTTACATAGTCTTTTGAACATGTTCATCGCTTGCTTGTTCTTGAATTGCTTATAGAAGTTTGCACCCAAATGCCTCATGCACCATCGACTTTGCAAGTCGAGGCCATCGAATGGCTCATCTTCCCTGCTTGCGGTGGTTGATAGCACTAGCAACCCGGCAGATGTCGGCTATGCAAAGACGCACAAATCGACGAGTTTTAACCACCCGATCTTTAGGTTTCAGAGGAACCACGACCAACTCTCGTAGTTCTCGCTTTCTCTGAAGGCAAAGGCAACAGAGAATCTGGTTGTTCCCATCGACACCACAAATTGTCAAGATTTGCCCTCAGATTTCCGATAAGAATGTGCCGCCCACGCACAACAACGGACGACAGTGACAGAATGCCTTAATGCAAGTAGGGATGGCAACGGGTCGGGTTGGGTATGGGTTTTACAAAACCCGACCCGAAAAAAAACCCGAATCAGAATACCCGACCCGAACCCGAATGACCTTTCGGGTAGAAATCTTTACCCGAATCCGAACCCGACGGATACCCGATACCCGACGGGTACCCGAAACCCGTCAAAAATCACATCACACAACAACAGCAACGCAATCATCCCGAAGAAGGTGTTGACGGGTAATTGCCCAAAACTGCAGCTAATAAATGGATGGGCTGCAACCCTTTCAATATTGGTACAATGGGGATCGCGGCGCAAGGAGGCATTCGACATACTACTGGAAGGAATTGAATTGTGTCGATGGTGATAGTGTTTAGGCCGCAAGATCGATATCGTTTTCTACACAAGTGGTCTTATTATCGCTTAAAGACAGAGTCCACAAAGACCACGAACTTTTAACTAGTGGTCGGTAGACAAAACACAAATCGCATCAAGACAAAGACGATGCGACTAAAATGGCATGGCTCTACCTAATGAGTCATTACAGAGCGTATGAAGGAAGCGAGCTCCATTCATTTGGAATGGATCGGATCCGGGCCGAGGAGAAGAGATGAAAACTAGTTAAGGAGATTTGGTTCGGGGAGAGAGAGCTCGGACCTGAACGAGCGATTGCCGATTGGAGAGGTTGAGGGAGCCGGACTCTCTGGCGGACTTGAGGATCCGGTCCATGAGCTTGCGGTGCCTTGTCGAACCTTCCGGAGGCTTCCTTCTTCAGATCGCCATTGCCAGCGAGCGCCCAGCGCCTGACCCTGTTGTGCCGAAATCTGGATCTGGGAAGAAGCCAGCCGCCGAAGGAAATGGGGAAATGGGGAAATGGGGAGTTGGATGGATCTGGGGAGAAGCCAGCCGCCGAAGGAAACCAGGGTCTAGGGCAAAACACTTTGGTGACTCAGCCGATTAGGAAATTTCGGGTACCCGACGGGTACCCGTGGGTGATTTTATAAACCCGAACCCGACCCGAATCAATTCGGGTACCCGACCCGACATGCCCACGGGTAAAAAATAGAACCCGAATCCGAACCCGACGGGTGCCGGACCCGCGGGTACCCGAACCCGCGGGTTTGATTGCCACCCCTAAATGCAAGCGCCGAATGCGAAGAACACTCTCCTCAGATGCATTTTAGTTGGCCACTTGTCTGACGGACAATCTTGATAATCATAGTAGGTCCTAGGATTTCTTCCCTGAATACAACTGAGCAGTGCGGGGAGGTTGTGGTACGAGTCTTCAAACTTCCCAAACCTCGTTTCTAGTGCCTTCGCGCCGCCCTCCACGCCTTCCGTAGCTAATTGTGTATCGATATCCGTTCTCGATCGCTCGGATAATAGCACGGGTTCAAAACTCGTGTTCTCCACTATCTCTGCGTACATGATGTTCGCGACATACCCGGATGATAGGTTCTGTGAGCCATCACTTTGTTTCCTCGATCATATATGTATCTTTGCTCAACCTTGAACATATCCAATGGGTGCCCCATTTGGGCTTGTACGCTGCACTCTCCACGGACACCCATGGATCTCACACACCACGTCAGAAAGGTTGGGGTGGATTTCTTAACCCCGAAAGTCCTTCTTAATGATAGAGCCCAATCTTTCACGGCATCCTGCCATGGCTTCTTTTGTCGGTACATCTTGTTATGCCTAACCTCATTATCACTTTGTCTTGCCAAGGCATCTCCTCATTTCATTGACAACCATATTTTCAAATTGCTGCGTGCTCCACTCCTCGGGCACAAGCGGCTCCGTACCTCCTCCATCTTCCTCATCCGACTCATCGTCGTCCTCCTCTTCTGCTTCTCTTGTACTCACGGTCTTTCTCTTCCATCCTAGCTGTTATTTCCTCAATTTGCTCACCTTCGTCTACCAGTCCCGCTTCTTGGCCCCATTTTCATCATCCTCCGAACCGAACACTGTTCACCACTTTCTTGAACATGTTGCTCATGACTAGATCCCCAATTTCAGTGTCACCGGTTGAGCTCATTTTGAGGTGACTACACTCACCGGCGTCCAAGCTCTGCTTGGGGGCAACATCCTCTCATATGCTCGCACTAAAAGCACTCGATTCCATCCCGTTCTATGCCCCCTCATATATGATCTCCACGATGCGGTTCCTTTAGCTCAACTAACTCCCGATAAATAGTGTCGTTTCAAGCACACTACATAGGCAAAATACCTTCAACTCACACTTGTCTTCTTCCATCCGAAAAGTATAATACAACCATTTCAACACGGAACCAAATGTAGCTCATGACCCTACTCAAACTTCGTCCACATCTGCAGTTACTTAGATCTGCACCCTCCAAACCATGCATTACAACCCCATCTCCATAATAAATCCTAAATGGAACTCGATTACGCCATATCTGCGAATCCATTCATTCACCCACTAATTAATTATCTTCCGTACAAAATACTATGACGTAACATAACTATACCTACATGATACGAAAAATATATATCTAACCATAAAAACATCTACATTCCTAATAATTCATATCGATGTAGTTATATCTGTAAAAAAAATTACATTTCCATCAATATATACCGATATACTCCTATCCGTAAAAATTCGTTGCTATCAATATATACATTCGTATTGATGTACTTATATATTAAAAAAATACTCATTTGTAACTATATTTCCATCAATATATACCGATATACTCCTATCCGTAAAAAATATCTAAATTTCCTAAACTAGAACTAGTTGTGACCTATCAATTTACCTACATTTATCCGTAACCTACACTTAAAACTAATTCTAATCTACCACTATTTATCGCTACAATGCTCTAGATCTAACTATTTCTAACATACCATAATTTCATCGCTAAGAAAAGTAAACAAAAAATTTACCTCCAAACAAAGGACGCAGAATCTCCCTTCTTCCTTCCCACTTCCTCTTCTCTCTTCCCTCTCTTCCCACTTCTTCTCTCTCTCTTCCCGGCGCACAAATGAGCAGTCTTGGGCGAGTGCCTCATATAACGCTCTGTCAAGATTTTGGTCGTATGCGACAGAACCCGCGCTTCGCCGCACGACCATCGGTCGATTATTTCTTGTCGCGACGTTAGTCGTGGCGACAGTGCCTTTTTCACCTCGTCAAGACGTTTGCCGTCCGACAGCGCCGTTCTGTTCTCGTCGACGCTCGTTAAATGCGGCGACAGAGGCCACGTTACCGCACTGCCGCCGTGTATTTTTTCGTTTACGATACTTCGCCGCACGCCCAACAGGCGACAGAGGTATATTTCTGAAAAAAAAATTTTCGGTGGAATATTTTTGAAATTCCGAATAAAAAATGTATTATTAAAAAAAATGTTGAGTGGCGTAGAACCAATTTTTTCCTTTCCTCCTCCTGAGTTACCGATGAATCTGATCTTGCACGAGTTGTTGAATGAATCAGCATCAGAATTCGTAGTAGTATACGTGTCGAGATCGTGGCATAAATCACGGCGGAAAAGTGGTCGGTTTCTTATGATATTTTTCCTTTATGTGAACCGTTGATTGCACGATCGAACGATTGGAGAGACGTGTAGCTAACTACGTCCACTGTGGCTCCACTCCACATCCGTAGCGCCTCCTGGATTGAGCATGATGGCACGGAATAATGACATGAATAAAAACAGAGTAAATCAGCACCATTGACCTTCGCAATTTGAGGGTGAACCTTTGCACGAATTCTCAAATATCTACCATCAAATGTTCCCCCCTACGGAAAAATTTCCATGATCCGAACTGGGGGCGAAAGTGCATCATGAATCAGTGTAAGAACATCTTCAACGTACGGTGGCTAGAGGAATTGGTTTTCTGCATGACGGATTGAGCTCGATTAGTTCTTTAATGTGTGTGGGGAACATATGTATGTATACGCATGTAGTGCCTAAGTATGGTATGTGGCCTTTATCAAGAAGACAGCCGTAACCTGTAAGAAAAGAAAAGTTCCCATCTTATCTGTACTTCTGCAACAACTGCATTATTGCTTCTGCAACAACTGAGGTAACAAAAGGCCGCTTGGTACTTTGCTTATTTTTATCCACCGAATCTAACTTTTGCTCCTTTTCTTGCAACCTTTGCCCTTCTCATGTGCACTGCAGAAAGGCCAGTTTGCTACTAGCTCTGGAGGAGAAGGGACGCAGCAGCAAGGACAAAAGCTAGGATCTAACGTGCAGCTGCAAGCATCGGATTGCTGCCATTGCGTTGAACAGATGCTCCCAGCTGCAACTCATCTCGCTGATCCGGCGCAGGGGAATGTGCTGCCAAAAGCTACCGATCCAACGCCTTTCTATCGGCTCCAAGGGGAATTCCTATCCGACGGCTGACGACGAAAGCTACCGGCATCTTGGCGATGGATGGACTCCCCTCGGCATCTGGTGCTTTTCAGGTCGATGGGTTTTCTGGGTTTGTTCGGTTGTAAGCTGTACTCACCTCTGTCACAGATAGAAATTATTCTTTTTCTAGCCTTTTCAACCTATTTTTTTTATAAATCTAGTACTTCTATAAAATTATTTACAGATTTAGTCTCTTTCTCATCACGGAAGACACTATCGCACCTAGAGAGCACGGTAGCCGATGAGCCGTATGAGCAGTGGCTTCCGCAGATAGACAGCGTGGGAAGGACAGTTGGTGCCGTGGTCGGGGAGGGCAGTAGCCAGGCTGCCGCGAATGAAGAGCGCGGGAGGCTTTTTCCACATTAGGGGAGCGCGGGAGGTAACACGTTTCACCTTCCGATGCTTCCACGGTTGGGAACGGAGCCAATTCTGCAAATGTATTCGCACGGGGCTAATTTGTAAAAAAATGAAAAGTGGAGGCTATAAAAGGGATGATTTCTCACAAATATAAGTTGTTTTAAATATCAACATGGTCTCTAAAATATGATTTTATTCACTAATTTATATTGTAATATATTTGTAAAATTCAATAAAATTATAACATTATGAAAATATTTTTCGGATAAATCTATACATATGATTTTTTATGTATCTAATATAAATATTTAAAAAGATACCGATATCCAAATTTTCAAAATTTTGACTACATGCATTCTAAAACGATATATATTTGTGACGAGTAACTCTTTATTCGTGTAAATCGTCTTTTATGGAATTATTGTTACATGTACTTTTTTTGTAAGTGATAAGAAATTTAAGAGGAGTTGTACTTGTTGACAGTGTCATAAAATTTTTTACTTTTTTTTAAGGGTAACAGGTAGACTATTCTAGCAAAAAATTAAAATTTTTTATCGTGTAACCAACGAACCATTGTAAGTTATAGATCATAGAATTACCACTAAATGTATAGACCCGTAGTGCAAGTAGAGTCGATATAGTGTGTTGGTGCAGTCGTAGTAATACTAGCTTCGCGCCCCATCCAATAGCTCCCCGTAGTCGTCGCAAGTTGTGGATCGTTCTCGTCACCATCACAGGTTACGAATAATCCTAGTGTTGAAGCTTTGTAGCAACGTCTCTAAAGTATCCACACAAGGCAAGAATGCCAAGCGTCGAAGTGCTAGCGTCGATTGCACGGTTTTGGATGAATGAGATGTGGCAGTTAGGATTTTGAGAATTTTAAATTTCTATAGTGTCTTTTAACCTTAAAACCACCACTCCTCCCTTTATATAGACACACTACAATAGGTCTCTACATTAGAGGCCAATTAGGAATTCGAAGCTCATTAAAATTCGAATCACTATCCAAATTAAGTCTCAACCTTTTAACATGCGGCTCTATAGGTTCACTATATTTGGACATGACCCGAGTATTCTTACTCAATCATTAATCGAAAATGGTCCCTAGCAGGTTGTGCTAACTCCCGAGTACATGTAAAGATCACATTGAACAAACTTTAACAATGCTTAGTTATATGCATTTCCTTTTGCCTCATGATATCGGTCAAACTTAATGCGAATATGTGTATCCTTGTTTAGTTAGTTCAACCACTCTTTCTCGATTATGTGACTCGGAATTCTTGACTATGGTTAATTTCTTTAACTGTGAGTAGTATTGCTATGCATTTCCAGAATTCGACTACACGAAAGGCATAGAGATATTTTTCCCATTGTATAGAGAGGCAAATCCCATCTTAATCAACCATACCTTATAGCATGCTTCACGACAAACCCAAAAACCACATTTATAATTACCCAGTTATAGTGTAGCATTTGGCAACCCTTACGTAAGTCATTACACATCTCGAATACATATGTCAACCCCAAGTGTAATGATATAGTATACATATTGTATATGAGACTAACTGATAATAAATAAGATTATAATGTTCTCGCAATGTTTCAAGGTGGGTCGATCTGATTTCATATTTTCTAACATGTGTCCATATTATTGGTTTGATATCTCTATATTCAAGACCCGTGAAACATGATTATCAACCAATACATATGCTAGTTCATTCATATGTGTCCTTATATGTTTATCAAGTAGGGATCACTTTAGAATCATTATCGCAAGGTTGTATATAGAGCTTCACAAATAAGTCACATACTTGTTAATAAATAATAATAACATTATTCAAAGAACAAGATAAGAAATCATGAATATAAGAAAATATAATTATCTATATGATTGCTTTTAGGGTATATCTCCAATATTTTCCCAATGTGAATTGCTCTCGCAGGTAATTTAACATAATTTGATAGTGTCGGGGACTGATAGATCTCTGACAGGTCAACGCGCAGTCAACAGGATCCCTAGCTCGGGGCTGAGCAACATAGGACTTCGACCACGACCTAAGCCGCGCAATCCCCGCACGACCTCGAGCTGGGGGAGTGGGGATTCAACTCCCGCACGACATCAACCTTGGCTTAGAGGTGTGCGCTTACTCGACGGTTTCCAAGACCGGGAATCCCGGAGTTAAGGCGGACATGGGCGTCAGATCAGGAACGGTTGCAGCACGTCCTCAATGCGCATCATGCACTACTTCGAGAATCTCTCCCGGCCGTTTCTGGTAACGGTCGGGAGGGGCATAAAATCTCCTGAAGCAGATCGGCAGAGGACAGGACATCAACACACAGGCAATAGGACAGTAGCCATAACCAGAGCGCTCAAGCTAGAACTGTAAACCACCTTTGTACTCAAGAATAGTGAGCTCCCCCGCCTCAGGGGAAGACTGGAGTAGAGCTATTACCCTCACGGGGGCTCGGACCAGTATAATCCGCTGTGTCTCGCTCTTTGTCGTGTTGCCCCGATCAACATCGCAGCAGATCCATTTCTTCGTTGAGCGTAGCTCGTTTTGGATCCCTAATTCACACTAACTCCGTTTCATATTTACGGTCAGAAGATCCCGATCGTCGATATATAGATTTACAAACAGTAGTACTTCCTCCTTTACGGACAAGTCAACTGTAAGTCAATCTGGTAAGATGTTTGGTATGCAGCAGGGTTTGAAATATTGATTTTTTTAATTTTTAAACATTTTTTTAATTTTTGTTTATAGTCAAAATTGGTTGAAAATCGGTAGAAATTAAATGAGTTCAAAGTCAAATATTTTGAAATCAACAGTCAAATTTATCAAAAAAAAATTCAAAAAATGACCGATTTTATATGATTTTTGAGAGATTTTACACTATTTTCGAGTAATTTTATTCAAATATCTACATACTCAAGGAAAATTGAAAAAGTAAAAATTGCAGAAAATCAAAATAAATCACAATTAATCTAATAAACATCTTATAGAAATTAAAAAATCATTTAATAGTTCTAAAAAAATAAAAAAATACAATTAATGAAAAGGAACAGAGACACTTTCAGATTTTTATAAAACTTTAGAAGAATGATCATGCTGTAAAATTTTAATGTTATCATAAAGAGTTTCCAAGGATCATGTAGTAAAATTTTTAGAAATATTAGACTTTATTTAGTGCCCCTAGAAAATAAAAAGCTGAAGAGTATATACAAAGATAATAGCACTGTTAGAATTGTAAAGCGATATACAAGTTTGATCATCATCTGAAATTTTATAAAATTATTAGCATTACCTCTAAACCTCACAAAAAAAATTGTAGAAATATTAGACTTCATTTAGTGCCCCTAGAAAATAAAAAAATAGAACAGTGTATAAAAAGACAGTAGCACTGTCAGAATTTACAAAAAATACACAAACCTGATAATCATCTAATAATTTTACAGAATCATTACCATTGCCTTGGGACCTTACAAAAAAAATTTCAAAAAATTTTAACTCTTTTTGTTAAATGTTTCTAATTTTTTAAATTTGCATTGCATTCCACAGTTCACCGAGTAGGTCGCTATCGACCATGTTGCGAACCTGGTACGCAGTACTACTATCTACTGGGGGTAGTGCGAGAGTACGTGACAATTTCATATCGGCACCAAAACTTCTCGTTATCAAGCAGGGGCATGGCATTGTGGTTTGGTAGGTGTGGAAATTTGGCGCTTTACAGATGGTAGATCCGTCCGGACCAAAGATTGTTTGGGCAAAGCAGGAAATTAGCACCGGATAGACCACCATTTTAACCATGACAGGAGGATCGCTAGGAGTGTCAAACTGCAGAATCGAGCCCTGACTTGTCGCGGCTGAAGGCAGAGAGGCTGTCTTTCATGGTGATCTTTTTTTTTTTTTTTATAGCTCCATGTGCGGCCAAAAGGGCCAAAACGCCCCAAGGAAGAATGGGACCATTGGAACGAGTTTAGAGGGCCTAACAAAGTGACGGTAGATCAACCTAACTGCGTGGAATGGACCTAGTTTTGGTAATGACACGATCCAATTATCGTTGCAACTTGCAAAGTGCAAAATTCAGGTACTGAACCATCAACTTGCATATACAAAGCTTCACTGTGACTGTTGATTGCTATTGGGGGCGGAGTTCTATATACGCATATGTGTATTAAGAACACACAGAAAACTTCGCACGTCGTTCATTAAAAATAAAGAAAGACCCAAAGAAAGGTCTTACAACAATAACGTGGTGTATTAAAACACCTGTCAAGATCAAAACATCAATGACACGGTGCTTGTATAATTGTATTAGGGCACCGGAATTCCATATTACTCCTTGTTTTTCTTCTTCTTGTCAGATGGGCTTACATAATGCGGATATACAATGTTATAGATGGTTGAGACCTAGTTTATAAATAAGATGCTTATAATAGTTGGGTTATGTTTGATTCGAGGTTCAGATTTAGGCTAGGGGTTTAACAAGTCAAACACCACTATAGATTAGGCGGAGTTTAGTTTAACAAGGTCAAAAGAACATTTAAGTTCTGAATCCAGGTTAACCCAATAAACAATTGGGATGATCTAACCTAAAATTAACAGTTAACCACGTACGAGTTGATGCTGTTGTAGGATCGGATGGCGTCAATCAGAAGGGGGGTGAATGATTGCGCGGAAGCTAAAATCTTATTCTTAAACTTTTTGAAACACTCCAATTCAAACTCAAATTACTTGAAGACCGGTTCACGAAGTTGGGAGATCAGTTTAGAAGTCTAGGCGACCAGTAGAGCACATGGGCAACCAGTAGCACACTTGGGCGACTCGGTTCGAGCACAGGCGACCAAGAGGACACTTAGCGGCAGTTTGGGCACAGGCGACGAAGAGGACACTTGGGCGGCGGTAGAGCACACTGGGCGACCATGGGACACTTGGGCGAGCAGGTAGAGCACCTGGGCGAGCAGTAGGACACTTGGGCGAGCAGTAGGACACTTGGGCGAGCAGGTTGGCACTTGGGCGAGTAGGTTGGGCGACCACGTGCACAGTCTGGGCGAGCAGACCGATATACGTCCACTAAAATAGAAATTCCTGAAGATCCAGCCGTTGGATTGATGTGAAATTTTAACTGTAGAAACTAGACTTAATTCCTCAGCTAACACAAAAAGAATCAGGTCAATCGGATCTACGGATCTAAAGTTATGACCTTCGCAAGATGACTGAATTCGGGCGACCACGTGAGCAGTCGGGCGAGCAGGACATCAATCTGGGTGACCACAAATTACCAAAGATCTAACCGTTGGATTGATGTGAAATTTTAACTGTAGAAACTATATTCAATTACGAATCAAACCCAACAAGAATCAATCCGATCGGATCTACGGATCAAAAGATATTACCTTCGCAAGATGATACTTTTGCAAAGAACCGAACTCCGTGATGAACTTCGTGACTGCTGCTTCAAAACCTGAACGCCCAACCTCTACTATAAACAGGGGACACCTCCCCCTATTTATACAGAGCAAACTCACAGAGATAAAATACAACTCCACTTCCAACATGGAAAGAGTTCGTATCTATCTCAACTTGGCCCAACGTGGCCAACAACAACTCTTGCACGTATGTACGGCCCCACTCTTTGTAATTACGTGACTAACCAAAGAACCTTGCACGGATGAACAGCTCACCTGCTGCGCATACGTGACTAACCAGCCTTCATGTGCATGTTCTCTAGCCCGAACGTCTCGCATGACATTCTCGACCACCAAGACCTCGATTCCTCCCTGAACCTAGTCCCGAACCTCAGTTCCTCCATGAATCTAGTTCCGGTCCCGTCATCGACCACGTTCGCCCTCGAGCAACACCTGCACATGAATAAACACAGAAACCGTGCACGAGCACAAGTCCACGACTTGACTCAAAGTCAATCTATGCAACCACTCACACGAGTGCATTGCATCAAGAGAATCCATCATGCTATCACCAAAGATAATAATTATCTCAACATGGCACATGCACAAGCACCACACATGCTATAATCAAAGTCACTATACAATGCCAATTTCACCATTCAACCAATTTTTCATCACATGATCTCACAATCTCCCCTTGATGAAAACATTGGCAACACCATTGGACTGAACATTGGCATTAACCTCACAAGAAAAGATTTTAAGAAATTTCATTTTAAAACACAAAGCAAAGTGATCAAAAACAAAGTGAAAAATCTCCACCTAAAAGGAAACCAAATTGTGTGTGAACTCCAAAATTTCCCCTTTTGACAATAAAACATTTCACTTCTCCCCTGAATGTAAGCTTTCTTTCTCCCTTGACAATGATTTCAAAGAAGGAAAAACAAATGAGTGCCAAGACAAGAACCAATGAGCTTCCTTGATCATATAACCTTATAGATCACATAATAAGCATAATACATGAACTTAATATTATTTAACAAGTTAGGAGTGACATGCATCTCAACCTCAATTTAATCAACTATAGCCAAGTACTAAGCAAAATCTTGACAAAAACACTAGGCTAAAAATGAAGCAACTAACAACTCGGGGCAAGCAAGTAGTTTCAACTCCAATCTAGTAGACCAATTTAATCTTGATAACAAGAATCGCATGTGGCATGCTTGAAGCATACTTCTTTTATTTTCAATGAATGGCATGCTTGAAGCATACATCTTATCTTTTAGGGAATGGCATGCTTGTAGCATACATCTTATCTTTTAGGGAATGGCATGCTTGAAGCATACATCTTGAAGCTTTTGCTTATTATGATAATTTTGACAAGCTTCTTGCAGATTTGAGCCCCCTTTTTTTCTTATTCCCTTTTCTTTTATTGTAAACATGCAAAGTGATTAAATGGTCTATGAAAGAGTAAAGCTGAAAATACACATGCTTCATAGCCCAAATTTGTTAAGACGATTCATTATCAAGCCTATAGAAGCAAGATATCACAAGGTATGAGCTATAGACAGTCAAACCAAGGAATTCCGCAATGTCACTTTTAGTTCAAGTAAAGCAATTTAGATTATCATATATAAGCTCAATTACATAATATATAAAGAAATATGATAAAGTAAGCTCATTAAGTAACAGACTTGGCATAAAACTCCCCCTCAAAACAACCATCTTAAAAACCTTCTACAAGATTGTCACCTGAAGTGAAATATTTTTAAAAAAAACTGAAAGAACAAACCTCCCAAAAAGGCAACCGAAAGGAATTTTTACCAATAACCAATAACTCCCCCTCAAATGGATAACCAATGAGATCAACAGAGAGGAGATGATGATATACATGAGCTTGAGTTATCATGGTATGTTCAATTACGCATAGGCATGAATCATGATAAGTGAATTCAAAGCATGAAAGACATGATATAAAATATAACATTATTGAACATGCCAGGGGATACAAATGAGCATATGAACAATCATTTCATCTCATGCCACAATTAGATATCTGTGAATGTAAAGAACATGAGTGTATCAGATAGCTCACAAAGTAGATGAAGAATTATTGCACATGCTTCTTGAAAACCATCTCAAGGGTGAGAACCATCCAAGTCTTGATCTCATCTTGCAAAAGACCAAGATCCACTAAGCTTCTGTTCTCCAACCCATTCCTGAAAATCTACATAGCACAAGAAGATGTCGAGGTCTCAGATCTTTGGGGTTAGAAATAAAGCATTTAGGAATCCGATCGAGACACACGACGAGTAGGCACAACACGAGTATGCTTGCTCACAAAATCAGATTTGCCATTTCCCGTGTTTCTTGCAACAAAAGGTGTTTGCATCACCCTAGGCATAACACGAGTATGCTTGTTCACAAAATCAGATTTGCCCTTTCCCATGTTTCTTGCAACAAAAGGCGTTTGCATCACCCTAGGCACAAAATGAGGAGTAAAATGTGCCTTCCTGAAATTAGACCTAGCCTTAGTCTTCTCTTTCTTTTGCTGTTTGGCTAGTCTAAAGTAAAAATCTACTAAGTGTCCATCTCTACCACAATGAGTGCATGTATACTTAACATGATGTTTAGTTTTAGTAACAGAAGTAACATTTACATTCATCATAGTAGAAGATAACACACCAGCAGATTTGAAAACCGTTTTCTTAGGTTCATTTGCAATCTCAAGTTTTCCTATTTCAAGTATCTTAACAATGTATGAGCATGCGACTTATAATGAGCATAAGAATCAAAACCTAAACCTTTGTGATGAGTACTGACTTTTGATTGATCCAAAATCATGTTTAGGTTTTTCTTTCCAGTAGTGAACCGTTCTAAAGATTTTTCCAAGTAATCAACCTTTCGAGAAAGAGTTAAACAGTTATTACATGGAACGTCCACTTTTCCTTTCTGTTTATGACAAGTTGAGCATGAGAGAACTTCATGAGTGAGCATAGCATCTGTCATTTGAGAAACCCTAGCATTTGCATCATGCAACTTCAATTCCAAAGATAGCACATTTAGAACAAATGAGTTGTATCATGCAAATCAACAGTTGAACACTAGCATTTTTCACATGTTTCTCATTTTCTTTCTTTCAAAGATTAACTTGCTCTAACAAAGAAACATGGACTTTCCTTAAGGCAATAACTTCAGATTGTAACACATCACAAGATTTGCAAGAATCATCATCAGAATTAAAGATCTAAGTCTTGCAATTTCGAATTGGAACTATCAATTTCTAGATCTTTTCTTTAAGAACCCTCTTAGATTTTTTAAGTTCAAGCTAATTTAATCATGGCATACTCAAGATCATCATAGGAAGGTCTCACCTCATCAAGATCGAGTCGTTGTCGCTATCCTTCCAATCATGAAACACATGCCTGGGTGAAGTCATCATCGAATCTCCTTCTTGTCCTTCTTCTTGTCATGTGGCTCATTATCACTCTCAAAGTCTACATCGCTAAGATCACACTCCTCTATGTCGGCTAAGACTTTCTTAGCAACTTTTGAAAATTGGAGCGCCTAGGAGTAGCGTCTTGATCTCACGCTATTTGGTTCTCTTTCTTCCTTCTTCTTCAACTTGGGACAATTTGTTTTAATATGCCCAGGAAGTCCACACTCAAAGCAATTGAAGGAACCCGAAATTGTGCCTCCACGCCTCCTCATCCTCACATTGTTGAGTGCTTTAAAAGCACGTGAGGAGATGAGCACAAGATCTTCTTCAGAAGCATCTCAAACTGTTCATCCGAAAAGGAAGCCAATGCGCATAAGGAAACAAAAGATGGTAATCCGACGAAGTCTTTGGGGTTAGCAATAAGTGCATGTGTAGAGGATTTATCATCTCTAGGTGACAAGGAATCCATATCATAAGTTTTCAGCCTAGAATAAAGATCATCCATGGTCAAAGTATCTAAATCAATAGTTTGATTAATTGCCGTAACAACTATGCGCCATTCAGGAGTCAGAGATCTCAAAATCTTACTAGCATTCTCCTCTACTGGATTGTTAACTCCAACACCACGCAAATTGCACAAAATTTTCTCAAATCGAGAGTAAAGATCATCAATTGATTCACCTGGTCTCATAACAAAATCAGAAAAGTCCTTTTGGTAAATATTTTTGCGCACTTTCTTAATCTTAGTTGAACCTTCATGATAGTCACATAATGTCTTCCAAACTGAATGTGCAGAACGTAAATGAGAAACTCGATCAAATTCTTTTTCAGAGATTCCTTGAAAAATCAAGTTTTTAGCTTTAGCATTTAAATCAACGTCTGCTTTATTATTATTAGTGACTATATCAGGAACATCATATGCAGTAGAGACTTTGCGCCAAACATCATTACCTTGAGCTTCAATATAGGATTGCATGCGACTTTTCCAGTAAGAGAAATTTGAATTATTAAGCATAGGAGGACGATTAACATACTTATCTGACGCCATACCTCAACCTTGCTCTGATACCACTTGTAGGATCGGATGGCGTCAATCGAGAGGGGTGAATGATTGCGGAAGCTAAAATCTTATTCTTAAACTTTTTGAAACACTCCAATTCAAACTCAAATTACTTGAAGACCGGTTCACGAAGTTGGGAGATCGGTTTAGAAGTCTAGGCGATCAAGAGAGCACATGGGCAACCAAGAGCACACTTGGGCGACCGGCCGAAAGCACTGGCGACGAGAGGGACACTTGGCGGCGGTTTGGGCACTGGCGGCGACCAAGAGGACACTTAGGCGAGCAGGTAAAGCACCTGGGCGACCAGTAGGACACTTGGGCGAGCAGGTAGAGCACCTGGGCGAGCAGTAGGACACTTGGGCGAGCAGGTTGGCACTTGGGCGAGTAGGTTGGGCGACCACGTGAACAGTCTGGGCGAGCAGACCGATATATGTCCACTAAAATAGAAATTTCCGAAGATCCAGCTGTTGGATTGATGTGAAATTTTAACTGTAGAAACTAGACTTAATTCCTCAGCTAACACAAAAAGAATCAGGTCGATCGGATCTACGGATCTAAAGTTATGACCTTCGCAAGAGGACTAAATTCGGGCGACCACGTGAGCAGTCGGGCGAGCAGGACATCAATCTGGGTGACCACAAATTACCAAAGATCTAACCGTTGGATTGATGTGAAATTTTAACTGTAGAAGCTAGATTCAATTACGAATCAAACCCAACAAGAATCAATCCGATCGGATCTACGGATCAAAAGATATTACCTTCGCAAGATGATACTTTTGCAAAGAACCGAACTCCGTGATGAACTTCGTGACTGCTGCTTCAAAACCTGAACGCCCAACCTCTACTATAAACAGGGGACACCTCCCCCTATTTATACAGAGCAAACTCACAGAGATAAAATACAACTCCACTTCCAACATGGAAAGAGTTCGTATCTATCTCAACTTGGCCCAACGTGGCCAACAACAACTCTTGCACGTATGGACAGCCCACCTGCTGTAATTACGTGACTAACCAGCAACCTTGCATGCATGAACAGCTCACCTGCTGCGCATACGTGACTAACCAGCCTTCATGTGCATGTTCTCTAGCCCGAACGTCTCGCATGACATCCTCGACCACCAAGACCTCGATTCCTCCACGAACCTAGTTCGAACCTCGGTTCCTCCATGAACCTAGTTCCGGTCCCGTCATCGACCACGTTCGCCCTCGAGCAACACCTGCACATGAATAAACACAGAAACCGTGCACGAGCACAAGTCCACGACTTGACTCAAAGTCAATCCATGCAACCACTCACACGAGTGCATTGCATCAAGCAGAATCCATCATGCTATCACCAACATAATAATTATCTCAACATGGCACATGCACAAGCACCACCTATGCTATAATCAAAGTCACTATACAATGCCAATTTCACCATTCAACCAATTTTTCATCACATGATCTCACAGCTGTACCTTCTATTTTTCTATTATTTAGAAAGGGAAAGTAGAATGTTTTATTTGCAATGAAGGATTGAAAATGTTGAAAGTTCTGTGGTCAAATTACTGCACCAGAAAATTCTCTAATCTTTAGAATAGAAGCTACGTACAGTTCGAGTTTCTTCTTGTGTTTTTCTAGTTTCTGTTCCCGTATCACCAATCCGTTGCCTATTATCTTTGATCTGATGTGTTCATTTGTCCGGAAATGAATATAATATCTTTTATTTTTTTCCCAAGAAATGCATGTGTATAAGTACGATGAATATGACCAACAAAATATGGTCCACAAGAGCTGGAACTATTCTACGGAGTTGTCTCAATTCACGCTTTTGTTTACGTTAAATTTCCATAATTAACGTGTTTGGCTTTTTTTTTTTTGGAGAGACTTATCTGTCAAGGAAACTTCCGCTATAGACAAATGATTGTTAATAGATTGCTTCTACATGTGAGCTGAGCTAGTTATGCATTAATAAAGTTAAAACATACCGAACAAACTTCAGGGTCAAACAAACTTTTGTCCACGAATACAAGTTGTCTTTTTATTTTTTTACAATCTTCAATGAAATATTTTGATTGTGGTTTCTTTTATCACAACATAATAGTATAAAGCAAAAATTATATATTATGAAAATATTTTGCAAAACAAATGTAATTATACTATTATTATCATGTAGAAACCTATATACTTTGATATGTATTAATGATTAGAGTATCAAAAAGGTTTACTTCACAGATCCAACGGCGACATGTATCTAGAGATGGGAGGGAGTATTGGTTTAGCTTAGGTGAACTTATTAACAAATAAAATGAAGTTGAAATATATATACGCACATACACACACAAACAACTAGCGATATTTAAGGTACGCCACTTGATTAGGAGATCTAGAAAAGTCCCAAAATAATCCTTAAATCAGAATAAAAAGAAAAATTCCTAGATTTTCTCTTTTTACTCGAGAGAAAAAGAGAAAATATACACTATTTATTTTGGTGTGGCCAGATTATCTATATATATATTGCAACTGATACAGTCTATATTTTAACAGAGTTATATGATAAATACAATATATTGCAATATCTCACTGTACAATTGTGCGGGAAATTCCGCTAATTTGAATAAGATTAGCCTTCTCATGAGGAGCAATGAACAACACTAAATTTCAACCAGTCCAAATTTTTACCAAACTCTCGCTGGCTGCTCAAGGTATTACAGGGCACGAGGCAATCCACAGATTCTTCCGAACTCGACAAAGAATAGAGTTCACAACTCTAGCCGTTGGCATTCTAATTGGAACGGTGTGGAATTCTTTATGAATTCAAGAGACCAGTTATCCCAGAGAGATCGCTACAAGACCTGCACAAGTTTATTGCACAGTAAACATAAAACCACTTTTGCATACAAGCATTCAGTGGCGAAATCCGGCTAGCTCAGTTCATGATCCTGACGAAAGCACCCTCGCCTCCTCTGAAGTCCCGAATCAACACCCCAGAAGACAGGCAAGTGCAGGCGAAACTTACCGCAGCCCACAACGCCAACAAACGGGCCAGCCTTCAAAAAAGAAAAGAAAACCATCCGCCATTACAAAAGCTCTGCAGAGTACAGATAAACGCGAAGCCGTCCTATTTTTTTTTTCTGATACCGTAAAATTTATTTTTGACAAATCTAGCATTTTTTTCATTTGGATTTATAAAAGTAGCCTTCTTATGAGCTCGAACGGTGTAGCAGGCGACTCTACAATATGAGTCACGTACCGCATCAGGAAAGCGCGATAGCTTCGAATCGTTAGACAGGTTCCGCGTTTGACTCATGCGGAAGGAATCGTTGTGTAGGTTCCGCGCTAGCCAAGCAGAAGGAATCGATAGTAGCTTCCACATTTGCCACGCCCGGAGGACAGAGTTTAATTAGTGAAATTGATTAATTAGCGATTTAATTAAGTGATTGATTAAGAAACATGATTAAATTAGTGATCAATTAGTGGAATTAATTTCTACCGTGGAAGAGGAGCATAGCAAGAATCTTGTCGTGTAGTCGACCTACCGAGCTCCCTAATGACTCGCGGGAATTAAATCCGTAAATAATTTTCAGTCAAGAGCTGTATTTGAAAAAAAAAATGTTTGCAGAGGCTTAAGAAAAACAAAAACATTCGATAACACATGGCCGATGCCAACGGGATCGGTAGCAGCAGCGGGGTGCGATAGATAGATAGACAGCCAGGCAGGCAGGTGGGGGCCACGCGAGTGGTGGGCCCCGCCCCGCCCGGTGGGGTGGGGGGTGTGGTGGGTGTGTGTGGCGGGGATGCGGTGGCTGACGAGTCAGAGCGAGGAGCAGGAAAGCAGCGGCTGGGAGATCAGAATCTGAGTTTGTCCTTTTCTTGCCTCGCTAGTCCGTCAGTCCGGGCCCCCGCCCGCCCCATGTCCATGCGCGTATCTGCTTGGATTGGTGCCCCGAGCCGTTAGCTGTCCAGGAAAGATGCTTCCATCCATCCATGGGGAAAGATAGGGAGAAAAGAGGAGAGAGACAGACAGAGAGCCTGCGCCTGCGCCTGCGCCTCAGTGCCTGTGCCTGTGGGCGATCTGAACACGCACCATCGTTGCAGCAGCTACTCGTGCCCCCGCCTGGACCACAGCGCGCGGCAGCGGCAGGCGTCGTCCTGTGCTGTGCTGCGTACTCTTCGTCTGTTTGAGGAGAGGGGGAGCCGGGAGGTGATGGCGATGCGGTGCCTTGGCGCTTGCGTTGCTGCATGCCCTGGCTGGCTGGCTGGCCGGGGCAGGTGTCCCGGAATCTCTCGGTCTCTGGGGCCGGCAGGGAGAGAGACAGGTCTGTGGCTCAAAATTTTACTCGTGTGCTTGAGCAGTGCTTTTCTTTTTTTTACTGACTTTGCACGACCGCATGTGTTTTTCTTTACATCTTGTTTAACTATGCGCAATATAAGGCCCCGTTTAAATTAGGGAATTCGGTGAGATCCTAGTGAAACTGCCCTGTTCAGGTGAAATCCTCGTGCTCCAAGAAGGCATTAGCTCCCGTGCTGGCCCTCGAAGATCAAATATATATATACACACGCTGCTGCGATTGCACTTGCATGGTCGGCGTCGGCGTCCCTCGCCCTGTTCGAAAGCGTCCGCCTTGGCCGATCGAACCTGGCTGTCTTTCTCTCTCTCTCTCTCTCTCTCTTTTGGTGGTAGCTGCGCGCGTGCACGTGCTGTGGCACGTAGGTCGTCGGCCGGAACAGTGGGATCGCGTACGCAGGTCATTGGCGTTTGGAGTTTTGGGGGTCGGATCGACGCGACCTGGTGGGCTTCTGATGCGTCGTTTTCTGATGGATGTAACGTGAGGTGTGCACTTACGTAAAGGCGAATTAGAGGGTAGAGCGAGTAGGGTTTTACGAGCTGAGGACTACTGAGGAGATCTCGACGTGCTTGGATCGCGTACAACGACGGTTCAACTGTTCTTTTGGTTGTTATTATCCATTAATAATCCATAAGACCATTAAAAAATAATGGTTAGTTTGCCTAATTTAACAGAATTGTTAGTTTGCCAAAATTCCCGTTATGCCTAGTTTAACAGAATTGTTAGTTTCCCGTTACTTCCACTGGTAATTTTTTTTTGTTATTTCGGGCATCGATATGATCCTCCAAAACACCACTTTGACTACTAAATTATTTTAATATAGTTATAAAACACAATAAAATTATAATATTAAGAAAACATTTTTCAATATAAATCTATATATATGATTTTCATATATCTAATATAAATTTTTAAAAAGCTATTGATATCCCAAAATGACATTTATCTGTGACTGAAGAGTACCTTTCAGTAATCAAAAGCCGGTAAAAATGATGACCAAGATTAACGAGAAAAACAATCAACTGACCTTTTATTAATGATGACAAACCAGATTAGTTTACAGGCTGAGCATGAGTACTACTTTACAAATCTATAAGACAAGCCCAACCTGATGGACATTTCGTGGGCTCTTAAGTCTAAAACTATGGGGCACAAGCCCAGCAATAGCCCAAGGTTGGAAAAAGGTATGAACGGGCTTTCAACCCTTGTTGGCTCGCCCTCTTTTTTCAAATGGAATAAGTACAGTTTACTACCTTAAACTCATTTGGATTTTCAACTCTGAACTCTGAAACCGTTGGAATCGGGACCTAGAACAGAGAGACTAGAGAGGGGGAAACAGAGGAGTGGGTGGTGAAATCTTTGGCCGACGATGGCGACAGCAAGCAGTGGTGCAGGTGACGTGGGTGACCTTCAAAACATGCAGAGGAGCACGGTGGCAGCGCTGGCAACATGGGGGCAGTGGCCATGGCATGGGCAGATAGTGCCAATGGTGCAAGGAGTTGACAGCAGCGCCACTCCCTAGTGATGCGACCTCCAAATTGATAAGGGGATAAGATAGGGGTGGTGGCGGCGATGCTATGGGTGCAAGAAATTTGAAAGAGGGTTCACTGAAGGTGGCGAGATCGATGATGACAACGGTTTGAACAGTGATGGGGAAGACGATGCGGCCGTTGAAGTCATCGTAGCGGATTGCGCCGTCAGGAGTGATGTCCATCTCGCAAATCCATTCATCGAGCTCATGCGGCTTGAGCTTCTTACCTATGAAGGTGAAGACGTCGCAGACCCGATTGAAGGGCTCCAAGCGGACGTGGGCGCGCATGAGGTCGAAGAAGCGCCAGAAGTCGATGGGCGTGGTGAGCTTGTCCTACATGGTGATGTCTCGAGCTGGGCCTAGGTGGAGTTCCCCTCCCTGGGAGCACATGAGGACAACAAGCTTGGAGGGCACCTGCTCCTCGCTCAGCTCCTTGCGGCGATGAGCAGTTGCAAAACTCGACGAGCTTGAAGGTGGAGACATGCTCGATGCGGGCCTAAGCCGTTGCCCCTCCCCTTTCTTCTTCTTCTTGGGCTCGCTAGATTAGTCCCTCTCACGCTTGTCTCACGCTTGGTCACCTTCTTGGTGTGCGATGTCCTAAGGACGCCATCTTCGCTAGTCTAACCAGCGGAAGGAAGTGCGATCGAGATAGGTAGTACGCACCTCTGCAGTATGAACTCCTTGTCGCCAGTGCTACTTGGCAATGGCAACATCAGCAGATAAATGGGAAGCCAAGCTGGCCATCGTCGAGAACAGGGAGGGCGAGAAGAAGATGGGGGAGGGGGAGAGAGGAAGAAGGGGACTGACATATGGTCCCTCCATCCTTTTTTATTTTTGTTTAGTTGTTAGATGATACGTTGGGTGATGTGGTATCCATATCAGTCCAAAGACGCACACATGACTACCACGTCACTTGAAAACCACTGTAGTTTAGAACGAATGTTGCATTTTGGGTAGTTTTGATAGTTCGAGGACCTATGCCAAGGCAGACCATTTCCTTTGTACGACAGCATTTTACAATAGCATCCTGAACAATTTCGCTTATAGAGAGCTGAATGTTTGGACAACTGGATTTTCAGTCTGCATCAGTCCCATTATGCCGTGGATGATCTGCATGACTTTTATCCTTTTCTAAGACGATGACTCGATCGTGTTACATCTTCATCTAATTGGACATAAGCTAATCATCCGGGCCAAAGAAGATTTGAACTCGCAAGTCTACCATTTTATCTATTTTTTAAAAGGATCTATTGATAATTGAACAACCAAAACGTATGCTGTACATTTCTAAAGTCTAAACACAGTAAGGCCCTGTTTGGCAGAGCTCTGCTCCCAACTTCTGCGGAGTGAATCTGTGAAGCTCTGCCAAACAGCAGTTTTCTGAGAATCGCTCCCAGAGTGATTCCCGTGAAGTGATTCTCGAAATGATCTAGGAGTGGGAGTGAAAAAAGTCGCTTCTCCGATTCACTCCCAACAAAGAGTTTCTCCATAGAGTTTATCCTATGGATTAGTTAGAGAATCACTTTCAGCGACAGAATCACTTCTCTCAGAGAATCACTTCTAACAGAGAATCAGAATCAGAGGAAGCTCTACCAAACAGGCCCTAAATGTTCCTCGCAAGTTGCATCAGCGTATGGACGGGTACAAACCCAATTATCGCTGGTAAAGTTTAACTAATCATGAACTTATCTCTACTATATAAAGCAAGAGTTTCTTCACACGTTACTTCATCAAAATTACCCACCTTTGCCACTGCTAATTAATTAGCCACTTTTGACACTGCTAATGCTCTTTGCAAATAATTTTTTTTATCGCAAATTAAGTTTCCGTTGCAACGTATGGCATATGGCTATACTGTTAACTAGCCAGTTATCGGTTCCCTCCCGGTCCAACGCTGTTTAGAAACCCTGGATCGATGCTGAGTTACTGAGAGTAAAAGAGCACCAGACTAGCACCACTGTTTGTAAATTAGTCTTATCGAAATAGGAATTCTTATACAGCTACCTTCGACACTACACAATAGTTCCAAAGTAGGAAAAGTTCGACTCCGAAATAGACTCACTTAACATGTGACAACATAGAGAAGTTTTAACAAATTTTGTTCCCAACATTCCAGCAAGTAAGAATCTCCTAGCCATGGTTGAAGGACTGGTACACCGGAACCTGCAACGCAAACAGCATATCATGGTCCTTCAGATATGTGTCATCCAAATCGAACGGAGCCGCAATGGGTAATCCATACCAAATTGCGCTACTCTTGCAAAATTAGAGAATACATTCAGACAGAATATGTCCGAGTAGAAAGGCACACCTTAACCTGGATATTATCCTTAAGAAAGTACTGAAACTTACAAATGATGCGCAAGGTCATAATCCAGAGACAGGCTCACCTGAGAGATCATATGGCCAAGATTGTCATAGCAATGTGGATACATCATTGCTGGGGTAGGCCACTGTGGGTAAACAGCAGTTCCAGAAGAGGATCCCATAGATAAATCCGGTTGACCAAAGTACACAGAAGGTTGGTTTCTCGACATGCTAGCAGACTGCACATAACCAACACCATACTGCATAAACTGAGGCACAGCAAAATTGAAGCCACCTGGGCTCACACTGAAGTCAGGCATCGGGCCTCTAACATACCTGCAAAAGTAAGCACGTTACTGCTTTGTAGTCTCATCATTAAGATCCACTGGTGGCAATCAGAATTTAACAGATGAATATGCTAACCTTTTGTAGTTACGATCATAGTCAGGATCACTTCGATCTTTTTCAGCATCCTTAAACACAGCAACCCTGGAACGGCTGTTCATTGTGCTGACTTTGTTCTCATCAACAGAAAGCTCAACATTCACTGGTTCATCTCTGCCAATGGACAAAGCTCCAAAATCACTTATGCCTTCAATATCTGCAGGGATGGAACCATTGAAAATGCGTGCCCGTGCTTTATTATATTCCTCTATCCTCTCTTCAACAGTTTTTACCGCACCATTCTTGGCTCCAGCACCAGCTGCATCATTTTGGGATGCTTTGGGTCTTTGACAAATGACAAATTTAAGCTTCTCTGCTGCCTCATGGTCATTTCTTGCTTGTTTGCTGGGAAGTTCTGATAAAGCAATAACTGGATATTTGCTTTCAGATGCTTTTCTTGCAACTATTCTGCTAACTGAACCATCTACTAAGTTATCTGCTACTGTAGTCTCTAAACCATAATGTTGTGCAACACGATGAGCAGCACAGCGGAGGTAAGAAGTTGGAAAGTGCTGGAATTCAAATTCATGCAGTTGAGGATTCTGCATAAATTTCTGTATATCCAATTCCATCCGCAAAACTGTAGTACAAGAGAACAGAAAATGATTGCAACAATAAAAGACTAAGGATGAAGGCCTGATTATGCAACAATAGAAGACTAAGGATGAAAGCCTCCCTCCCTCCCTCCCCCATGAGGCTCCTCCAGAAGCCCCCACATTAATCCTAAGAGTTAAAAGCTAGAAATTACCACATTAATTGGAGAAAAAAAAATAGTTCAAATTGTCACATTAATCGACAAAAAGAGAACCTCAACCATTGAAGTTTTTAATACATCTTCGATAGTAATTGGAGGCCCCTCCAGGAGCCCCAACATTAATCCTAGGAGTAAAAAACTAGAAATTAACATATTAATCAGAGAAAAGAGAAGAATACTTAAAATTCCCACATTAATCAGGAAAAAGAGAAAAATCTCAACCATATAAGTTTTTAAGTATATACTTTCTCATGTATCTAGCTCATTGTTATTAAGTCGTCGACTAGTCGACGACTAATCCACGATTAGTCGTCCAGTTGGCATATGGAGGACGACTAGGGTGCTTGACTCGACTGGAGCGAAGTCGGATGGCTAGATGACTAATCGGCGACTAGCCACGCTTGCCTAGCCAGGCGACTAGTTCACTACTCTGTTTTAGTACTAGTATCTGTCTTCGTTGCTCTGAAGACTTACATTTCTCTGTTCTAGTAATGCTTCTTCGCTGCTTTGTCAACATAAAGTGCAAGGAAAGAGATTAGGTTACCCTATTCTTGGAACCCATATAACTTGCATAACCATGATTGTTAGCATTGATAAGTCATCATTTGCAAGAAGCAGATGATATTGCTAACATATGTTAATGGTAAAGTCTATTGTAGTCATAGATGCATAGGTCATTGAATTTTTGCTGCCATATTGTTTGTTAAAGCAAAGACCTTACTGTACTTCTAGGGTGTTGCTTCTCAATTTCAAAGCCATTCATCAAGAAAGACAAGTTGGGATCAAAACAAGTCATCAACTCATCATCATGCTTATGTTTGTTGTTCTCTTCATTTCCTGCTGTAATATATATATATATATATATATATATATATATATATATATATATATATATATGTTCTTAATTGTTGCTACAATTTAGTATGTGACATGTCGCGACTAGTCGGTTGACTAGTCGACCAAGTCCACAAGTCACCCCCCTGGCAACTCAACTCGACTTTACGACTTAATAACATTGATCTAGCTTGGGAAAAAATATTCATGACACAAGATAGGACACAGGGACCCAAAAACCGAATCAAACTAGAGGAAACTAATGTGATGCATCCGAGTACGGTGCGGCCTAGTTGGACTCTAGGGAAAATAGTGTCACGCCATCTCTATTATCGTACGTATGTAGAGACTTAGAAGCTAGCATGAATGGACTCCCTAATTTATACTCTGTATCATATACTCCTATATATTTCTTGCTCTTGAATAATCTCCTGAATATTGATAATTGCATTGGTAAATATCTATGCTAATTAGGCATCCTGAGAAGATTCCCAGACGTAGTAGGTCTGAGAATGAAGAACAAGTATACACGAGACGTTCCTCAAGAAATAAAAAATAATTTACCATCAAGACAAAAAAAAGGTAAGTTACCATTCATATATTGTTCAGAGAAATTGACACTTAAAGCCAGACATCACCTTACAAGTTCAGTTTCATGGCACTAGCAGAAAGATGGCCATAAACCTAGAACTTGGCTTTCACCACCCAAGAGTTTTAACAGGTTCGAGCACATCCATTCAGCTAACAGAAAGTCATTCATACCTACGAAATGATGAATTTCAACTTATGTTTGATCGAAACTGTAACCTAAGCTCAATAACACTCATATATTTAGAGTCTGTTTGGAGGAGCTGTGCTTCAGCTTTAGGCCAAAAACTCCTCCAAACAGCATGGCTGCAAAGCAGCTGAGAAGCTAAGCCACAGCAGAAGCACCCCCAAAAGCTACAGCTGCTGGGGAGGAGCTTTTCAACTGTGGTTTCGCTTGACCACCTCCCACCTCGATCGCTCTACCCATGGTTATCACGGCGCCCCAGTGAGGCGAGTTGCCTCCGGGGCGCCTGGACGCCTAGGCGACTAGGCAGGCGCTTAGGCAAGGATTATGCGACCAAAAAAGTCCGTTAATATCAGTATATCACAAATAGATATTTAGCAATAGCAGTGTATTTGAATTCTCTTAGCCCAATTCATCGGCCCACCTGGCCGGCCCAGTCGGCCCGGCCTCTCTAAACCCGCCCCCACCTCACTCAATACAAAGTCTTCGGCTCAGTTTCCTCTACTCTTCCTCCAACAGAGGCGCCATTCCTCGCGACCGCCTGTCGCCTCCTCGCCCTCGGTTCCTCCAGCCTCGCAGAGCGGCGGCAGCCGGTGCAGAGCAGTGGATGCGCAGAGGTGAAGGCGCAGAGCGAAGGCAGAGGGGGAAGCGCAGAGCGGCGGCAGTCGGAGGCGTAGAGTGGCTGCTGGGGCAGAGTGGCGGCAAGCCCAGAGGCGGAGGCAGAGGGGGAAGCCGGGAGGCAGAGGCGGAGGATGAGGGGGACGCGGATGGGGAGGGGGAGACTGAGGGGGATTACCAGTGGCGGCGGCCTGCGGCGGCGACGCTAGGGTTTCTCCACCCACCTGAGTCCTCTTCTTTCCTTTGCCCCCTCTCGTCCAGTCCAGCGCAGAGCAGACGTCACGCGAGCGCAACCCTCAGATACTCCGAGTCTCCGAGCCAATCCAATTCAGTCGGTTGCTCTCGTCGCCAAGCAGACGCCTAGGCGACGATGCCGCGACGCCTGCCTGGCCGTCTTCAGGCGAGGCGCCAGGCCACGGCGTCCCTGGCTGGCCGCCTAGACGCCTAGTCGGCGACTAGGCGTCGCCTAGGCAACGCCATGATAATAGTGGCTCTACCTTCTCGACCTCCGCCACCTTGCCTCGCCATCTCTACGTCATCTCCCCACTCAGACGCCGCTATACTTTGCTATGTTGCTACCTCTTTGCTCGGTTGGTCCCCAAAAGCTACAGCTGCAACAGCCAATTTGCCAAACAACATAACAAGAAAAGCCACAATTGCTACCATACTTCTGCTAACTTAATAAGAAGAAACCAAAAGCGATTTTTCAAATTTCCAGTAGCTCCCCAAACAGGCCCTTACACATCCCTGATTCATAAGTGACAATCCCTTTCCTCCTTTTAGCACAATACCAGTATCCCACAACAATTACTAAAAAATATCAGTGTGACCCCCGTCCATTAAAGCTGTAGGCGACAATAGACATGGATCTGTTCATCATTATCAGCATACTCGCATATACTAAAGCAGTATCAACTAGAATAAAACTGCTGTATGCATTAGTATTGTTCTCTCGTTCATACGTACAACAGCGGCATAACCAGAGAGCAAGTAGCACTGTAGCAGCAAGGAAATTAAGCAAGCCACCACGCTCCAAGCTTAAGAGACGACATATTGGCGAAATTCGACTAAATTTAGCAGGAATTCCAGAGCATCAATTATGTCATCCCACTCCGAGCCACCTCGAACCACACGGGCTCCCAATCCCCAATTCCACACCTAGAATACACCACGAAGCAAAATCGTAAAAGTAGAATACGAATCCGTACGCACATCCCACTGCCCATCCACATGAACACACCGCAAACGACACATCCATGCAGAAATCGCCCCGCGACACCGAAACCCTAGCCGCGCGAGATGGATAGAGAGCCGGAGAAGAGATGAGGTGAACCCGTACGTACCCACGAGGCGATGACGAGGGTTGTCGAGCGCCTCGACGAGGAAGGGGTCCACGTGGGAGGCGATCCTCCCGTCCACCTCCGCCACCTCCCTCGGCCGCCCCTCGTCGGCGGTGGCGGGGGGCGAGGACGGGGGCGGCGACGCGTCGGCGGCGGAGCTCATCGTGCGGTGGCGGGGGCGGGGTAGTAGGGGTACGCGGGGGCGGAGAGAGGGAAGCTACGGCCGGGGACGGCGACTCGCCTGCCTCTCCCTTCCCCTCCGCTTCCCGATCCCGAAGTGGCTGCGGCCTAGCGGAGAAGGCGAAGCGGAGCCCGAGAGAAAAAAAAGAGGGGTCCCCAACGCGAGCACGGCTCCGGAGTCCGGATTTTTGACGCCGCGTGGGATCTACACATCTGACTATCTGAGGTGCGTCGCAGTTGGATACTTGGATGGTTGGACTTGGATGGGTCAAGTCGGGTGGGGTCGCGGAGGTTGATCGCGACCGTTCGTGTAGGATCCGACGCTCAGAAATAAGGCTCGGACTTTAAAGATGGAGTTCGATTTTTATACGCCCCGGCCAGTGACTTGTATCCTTTCTATTCAGTCTGAACAAAAATACATATACCGTGTGACTTCTCTGTTCCTATCTGGGTAGCTCAAATACCAAAGTTTCCTTTCCAGAAAAAAACTAGTAGTCATGGTAAACACCAATGTGGCTAGGCTAGTGTGACGTGGCGATAGCTTTTCCACCACATCAGTTCAACCTCAGTTGGCAAAGTTTCGTGAATTTGACAGTGATGAATTGATCGGACAGTTATTTTACTAAGAATTTGTTTGGAGATTGATAATCAAGAGCTGATATAGCTTGCTTAGCCTCCAACTTGACACGTACGCTAAGAATAAGTGTAAGGGCAGTTCCAATCCTCCATCTCAGCTGATGTTCATAAAATTAATTACACTACCAACTAAGCAAAAATTTGATGTAGCATAGGAATTAAGGAAGGGAGAGAAAGAAAAATAAAAAAACCGTGTCTCATGCAAGAAACTGCGTTGGTACAGGTACCAAGACGCAAGAAACGAGCAAAATCGGGGTTGAACGTTTCTGCGCGCTTATCAAACTGTGTTTGTGATGTATGCATTGATTTATTGCCCTCTTTCTCCTCTAGACACTGCCTATGAAAACTTTGGATTAGGAAACTACATATTTATTTATTACTCTTTCTCTCCTCTAGACACTGCTCATAGAAACTATAAATTGGGACTGCTCTAAAAGGATCCAACGAGGAATGTTACCCTGAAATTCAGGGCCAGGATCAAGCCAGCGAGTAACAGTAGCTTGGCTAGCTGAGAGCATGTCCTACATTGTTTTCGCTGCTCTGCATGATTCGTTCTCTCTTAACTTACTTCGTCTCCAAAACCAGCAATTCACGGGAGCATCGGTCCTTTTCCCCTCGTCGCAGATCAACGCCAAAGACAGTGTGAAGAGCGCGAGATCCTTTGCCTGGCGACGTTTTACTTGTCAAACATCGCGGAGCAAGCAATGGAGGGGGAAGTACATATAGTTCGGAAAGACCTAACCGCGGGCAAGGGGCAACAGGGGAGCGTGCGGCGAGGGAGTACTTCCCTGCAGGCCGTTCTTTTCTTGCAGGCCGCACCTGATTGCATGCGCCGCGACATAGTGGAGAAGCGAATTTTTTTTAAATAATATATTTTTTATAAACAATTACAGAAATAATATGCCAAAAAAAATAATTACAGAAATACCCGTTTGTCGCAAATTGGAATAGATACAAGCAGTCTGTCGCAGATTCGAATTGCGACATAGCCGTTAGTCGCAATTTAGAATTGCGAAGATCATCTGACTCAGGTCGCAATTCCAAATTGCGACTAAGGTCTGTTGCAGCCGTTAGTCGTAATTTGGAATTGCGACAGGCGCCTTTACCCATCGCGCCCGAGGCCTTCGGCCTCATTTCTTCGAAGGCCGATTCGATTCGCCACACGAGGAAAAGAAGAGAGAGGGCGCCGCCGGGAGGAAGAGAAGGGAGAGGAGAGGAGGAAGAGAAGGGAGAGGAAGAGGAGAGGAAGGAGAGGAGGAGGAGGAGAGGAAGAGGAGAGGAAGAAGAGGAGGAGGGTTTCATCGTGGTTGAGGTAAAATTTGTTGTCATTTTTTTGTAATGTCCATTCTAGTGATCAAATTAAGATTAGCAAAAAATACATTACTAGTTTAGTTCGGTATTGATTAAATTAGGGTTGAAATAGAACGTTGAAATAATAAACTAGTTTAAATATAGCGTTGAAATAATAATAAACTAGTTTAGCTCGGTAGTGATCAAACTAGCATTGAAATAGTAAAATTGTATTACTAATTTTTTTGTAATATTTATTGTAGTGATCAAACTAGGGTTGAAATATAGAGTTGAACTGTATTAGAAATTAGGAAAAAAATGTATTACTTAATTAGGGTTAGCAATAGTTTAGTTCGGTTGTATTACTAGTTTTATAAGAAAATGATTTAGTGATTTTGAATTTAGCGAGTTAGCGATGAGTTTATTTAAATTTACAATTTAGCTAATCGGATTGTGTAGAATTTTAATTATTTAGTAGGTAGTTTTCGGGTTTCGGTTGTATTACTAGTTTTATAGAAAACGATTTAGTGATTTTGAATTTTGCAGGTTAACGATGAGTTTGTTCAACTTCACGATTTAGCGATCGGATTGTGTAGAGTTATAATTATTTAGTAGCTAGTATGAGGATTGTGCCGTGTGTTCCCAAAACCCGCACATGCTCTCAAGACGCTAGAGGTTAAGAGTATCGTCGCGGCTCCATCTAAGTGCATAATAGCAAAAATATTCATCATAGAATAAAACGATATTACTGTTGTAATACCGTGTAGAGTATGTCATCGTATGAGTAGATTAAGAGTTGAAATTTGGTAGCGTTTTGTCGTGCCATCATTAAAAATCAATGGAATGTTAAGCGGTATGGACGAACGAGTAGAATTTAAAATACACTACGGAGAAGGGTTCCGCAGATGGGTGCATAAGGGTGGAACTTAGTCATTTTCCAAGTGTTATGGCGGCTTGTCACGTCGTCGGTGAGCGTTTGTAGGGCACGGTTAGCAGATGGTTGTACAAAGATGTTCTCCTTGGATAGGAATTGCATGATCTGAAGTCGCACGGAGACGCACCACCCACATCTCATGCTTCTCAGATGGGATAACTGGGAGCAACCTCTCCGTGGTGCCACTACCGCCTGAAAAGCCAAACCCGAGTACGCCTACGGTGTTATTCAACGACCAAAGCGGGCATCTTGTATTGATCGCAGGCACGCTTCCGGTTGTTCAAGGATAAGCCCAACACAAAGCTCTGCATCATATAGTGGAGTGCGAGCGAAACAGTAGGCGTCTCGCATGTCTCCGCCAACGCCAACACAAGAGAGGTGCAGGAGGGTTCCTCCTCTCAAGAAGAAGGGACAAGGGAAGCAATGCCGAGGAACGCAAAGACGCAACAAATCCTTGACGCTTCGCAAACCAACCGGGAACCCGAGTGGTATTAACATAGGGGACGCCGGGAATCGGGATGACATGCCCATTTGGGAGGGCAGAAATCCACATAAAAAAGGCCAAAAAGTTATGTCTTATACACCCGAGACGTACGGCGTAGGCCACCCAATCGGCAACAGCTGGGAGCACTGCGGATCCCCATGGAGTTCTTTCATAGTAGGGATTGAGCGGTGTCCGAGGACAAATCGCAATATTAGAACGAGTCAGGTAATATGCAGAAAATGTCTTACATCATTCATTTGCACCGGAGAGGCGAACGATCATTTGTTCCACCATGACGAACAGTGCTTTCCTTAGTTAGTTTGTCACTGTTGTAATGCCCTTGTAATATAATCTAATCTATTGCTTATTTTATCATCTGAACTTTCGGTGTATGTGCTCTTATATATGTATTGTTTGAATTTTTAAAAATTCCTCATATCTTAAAATCATTTGAAATTTTTATGGTAATATCACTGATTTATCAGAACCTCCATAAAAGTTTCAAAATTTTTCAAGTAGTAAAAGTTTCCATGGTTTCGTGGCGCAATTGCCTTTTCCGATTTTCGCAACTCGCCTCGAGGCAACATCCGCTATCTCGCCCATACGTAAGTGGTAGCCGCATTGCGAGGGCCGCCCTTGATTTCTTTTGTATTTTTTGGACCGTGTCCGGCCTGTCTCGCGGGGCTACGAAAACCCCTAAGTGGCCACGATTTCCGTGGTTTCGTGACCGCGAGTGCCTTTTCCGATTTCTGTAACAAAATACCGGGCAACGCGTCGCCTATCTCGCCTATCGTAGTAGTAGCACGCGCTATGAGGTCGCTCTTGATTTTTCCCGTATTTTTGGACTGGATCCTACTGTCATGATGCGAAAACCCTTAAGTGGCCACGATTTCCACGGCTTGGTGGCCCCAACTATTGAGACAAACATGTACAACATGTCAATTTGGAATTGCGACGATAGGGTATTTCTGTCAAAATTTTTTGACGTAATATTTCTGGAAATTTTAAAAAATTATCTTAAAAATAATCCAACTCAATGAATTAGTAAACAAATTATCTTATAATATTTGTCCACGATTACACATATATTTTTTTTCCAAATTCCAAATCAATGAATTAGTAAACAAATTATCTAACTAATATTCTGTCTAGTAAACAAATTATCTAACTAATATTCTGTCGCAATTTGAATTTGCGACAAAGGACTCATGACGAGTTTCATCGCAGTCGAATTTATGATTAGGTCTCTGTCAAATTCAATTTGCGATTAAGTCTCTGTCATAATTTGAACTTGCGATAAAGACTAATGTCGATTCAAAATAGTGACAAAGTAGTATTCTGTAATTATTTTTTTCGCATATTAATTCTGTAATTGTTTATAAAAAATATATTATTTAAAAAAAATTCGTGGAGAAGCTCTGCTACCATTTATTAGGTTAGATATACGGTAAAATAATTAGAGTATCTTCAGCAAAGGCTCCTAAAACAGGGTCTCTATTTTAAATTTAGGGACTCTCTCTATTTTTTAGGACCCTGTTTTCAGAGCATAAGTCCAGCAACATCTCCTAAATCTCAGCCCCTATTTTACTTTTTCTCCTATTTTGACATATCCGCTATGTATAATCTTCATTTGACACCACTAAAATTCAATCAAAAATATTTGTAATACATAAAAATAAGCATATTAACATTTACAATTTAAAAACATGATATTTAAAATTAAAATTTAAAATTTTCAAAACATGATAAATAGATAAATAGAAACTCCGAATAATGAATCAAACTACGAAGCGCTGTGAATTGCTCACAAATACTCAATAAGATCATCTCGAAGCCTCTCATGTATTTTCCTGTCTTCAATCTCCGGGTGTATCTTTAAGAACTCCCTATTTTAAGGTTTAGGGGCTGGTTTAGGGGCTCCCTGGGAATTGGGGCTGAGGAGGCAAATTTAGGGCCTCCTAATTTTAGGGGCTAGACTAGTTCAATGCCCGTGCGTTACTACGAAAAATAAAATTGATAGCGAAACATAAAAGTCAAGCAATGAAAGAAAATTGTGCTACAAGATCAAACATTTATTTCTCTCGATTACAAAATTTTTTATGGTTTCTCCTTCAGTATGAATTAAAATCAAATATATTATACGTAACACCACATGTCCTAGTTAAGTGCCCGTGTGTTGCTACAAAAATTCTCAAGCACAACTTTATTAAGAAAAGTTTTTCAAAGCAACAACCAAGTTGGTTGATGAGAAAGACATGCATGAAGCGAACTTGTTAGCTACTTAAGATCGAGGAGACCATTCAATGAACTGAACAAAGTCACGTGGAGAATCTGTTCAATTGACAATGTAATTACAGTGAAACATGGTGGGGGCTAGAAAACCGATGTAAACAAAACCGAGTGAGAGGGTGAAGGTCTTGTGCGCTATGGTGAATGCAAGATTTGGCATCTTTGAGATCGATGGCGGTGATCGTGGATTCTCCATCGGGCTTGGTAGATGCTCACATAACTGGAATAGAAGGCAAAATCTTGTCACCAATCGCATAATTCAAAAGGATAAAAAAACAGGGAGATCACAAAGCTAGTAACCTGATTAGCATATTGCAATATCAATTCCTTTGTTCTATTTTCACGATTTGGTTCTCTATCCACACAACGACCATCCGACAGTTGAGCACATAACATCCGAACCGACATTTTCTTTACCGACAACAGATTCAATTCCATTATTGTAAAAGTTTTTGAAAAATAAATTAACCCATCATGGAAATAAGTATAATAGTAGTATTGAAAGGGCAGTTTCATGTGCACTACAACAGTCCGAGCAATGAACTGACTGACAGTGTTAGTACCATCGAACATACATGCACCGACTGGCTGCATACTCTCTGCGGATCTGTCGCTTCGGAGGCAAAGCATTACAAAAATCACTATAGTTCAAGATTAATGCATAGAACACAACCATCACACAAAATCTCTTCCATACTTGAGCTTGAACAAAAGTTGGAAAATGCAGCAAGTAGCAAACTTGTGCTATTAGCAAGTCAAGGATCATCTCCGTACTCGCTCACTACTTCTTTGCATTCTGTACTGATAATTCCTCAGCCCCAATTGCATGGTTCACCTGAGCAACAATAGCCTGGAAACAACACAAAATGCAATGATTTAAGTCATGTCATATATCAGAAAAGTGCAGTCCCATTCACTACCGACATTCTCTATATTCTTACAGCCACCAGACACTGTCTATCACACTATAATATAGTGATCAATGATTTTATCTCAAATTTGTGGAGCAACCACATCAGAACTGCCTACAATCATGTTATTAGTCCAAAATCACCCCCAAACTCCGTCGAGCGCAACAAATAAACTAATAAAAAATCAAATCTCATGGTGGACTCGTCGGGCCGTAGAACCCCTGCGCCACATCGACGAGATCAGGAAAATCGTCCATTACCTTCGCTCAATGGATAAGCTCAACACATGAATTGTTTCCATTTCCATTTATAAAAATCAACTGTCTCATGTATCAAATGCCCGGGAAACACTGGAAAATGATTACTTGTAAGAAGTTTTCTATGCATAACTATAGTGCATACAAAAAATTAACCCAGGGTAAAAAAATTGAACAAAAATTAACCCAGGGTAAAAAAATCGAGCGCCTTTACATGGCTTAATTGCTATGATGCACTGTTGCACAAAGAGTAGGCATACTGGTGTAATTCACTACTGATGACTACGAGTAAAACTAACGAAAAGTATGTAGGCCGGAGGTGAAATAAGAGCAATTGAAAGTTTGAAATTCTTGTGGCTTTCCATGAGCATTCTGTTATCTCTTCAACATGCTAGAAGAAGCAAGCAGAAGGCTAAGATGAAACTTACTTGGAATATCGTCCTAAGCTTTTTCACGCTTTTGCTCACAACTTCGAATATCTTTTGAGACTGTGTTATCTTTCAGACTGAAGAAACAGAGAGATCAAGAAAGCATGATTCTTGCACTAAAGTAATCCGTATATCCCTATCTACATTTTTAAGGTGTATTTCTTTCTACTTGGATATGCATAAAATGAAACAACAGAATAAGCGCATGGTAACATGTAAGCTTTGAGCCAAGAATTAGGAGAGAAAAAAAAGACTTATCGCTTGGTGGACATGGGTTAGTGTTGACTCAATATCAACCACATTAATTTTCCATAGAGAATTAAGCATGGCATCTTTTTTCTCCTCGAAACTCTTCATAAACCGCTCTTCCTTATTGTCACTCTCCTCCAACTTTTTCATTCCTTCTTGCAAATGTGATCGTAGAGATAGCATCTATAGCAGAACTCATTATCAACGAGGACTTCACTTGTACATTAAACAAAGAACTAAACAATGTTTTAGAATTTACCAAGCAAGATTAACCTGCAATTTAATATGTGGATGAAACAAAATCTAGTTTTTGTGATGATAAAAGTGACACTAATTTATTGAAACGAAATCTAGTTTTTTATGATGATAAAAGTGGCACTAATTTATTGAAACGGTTAAATGAAGCATTTGCTCACTTGAAAGGTCATCACAAGATATACCGCTTGGGACAAACGCCGAGCTTCCGTGATTTGCCCGTCTGCAAATTTATCCTTTTCCCATCCACATAGGGTTGAAGCCGATCTTTTAGGCTTTGAATAAGCTTTTGCTCTCTTTCTTTTTGCAACTCTGTGCTACGCTTAAGTTATTTTAGTTTTAATTGATGTATCGCTGCTAGAGCCTAAATTGAATGGTAATTTCAATGCAATCGATTAACAAAACAAGAGGTAACTTTGGGAGTAACATACCTTTATCTTCTCTTGAACCTTTGCCCTAAAATGCCGTGTTATGTATCTGAGCACAACGCATAACTGATTTACATTTTATTGCTGTGTAAAACTAAAAGTACCTTCTTAGTTGAAAATATCATAACCAAAAATTACCGGCTAATTTCAATTAGATGTCAATAAATACTTGCCTCTTTTCCCTAAAGATGTTCTTTTATAGCCAGGAAATTTTCATCTATCTACCCATAAATCCAAGCGGTCATCTTAACTCCATTCCCATTTTTCCATTCCCTAGTTCTCTCAAGCCTTTTTCTTGCTGCAACCTCCTCTTGTCTCACTACATAACAATCCACCAAATTACCCCACTCTATGCTCAGCCAGCTAGTTCAACCAGAATATTCCTTAAAGGAACCGCTATCCTTTCCCTTTTTCAAAGAATACCCAATGTTTACCAAAAAACTCAAATTCATGACATACTGGGGAAGACCCTCTTTTCCATGCTTATCATAAGCCTCCTTTTTGCAGATCGCTTAGGACTTGATAGGCCTCCCGAGTTCCCTGTCAAGAGCAAGCTATTTAGTTTAATAATTTGCGGTAAATCATACAAAGAGGCAAAATTGATTCACCGATAGTCCTTGAAGCTTCTCGATGTCTTCAACTCAGAATATCCATTAGGAAAATAAATTGGAATTTTAGAAAAAAAATGCCAAAATAGTTTTTTTCTCTCTTTCTTTTTGTATTTACTTTGTTTTAATCTTCCGACGGACCGATCTTTTTCGTCAGAACTCCGATTAGAACTCCGATTGGATCCGTTTTCTTCCGACGACCCGAAACACATTACGTACACAATCTGGGGGCACAAAGCAAATAACCTGAAATCTGTCAGGTAACAATGGCCATCTCCAATCGTTCAAGTAATGGTTAAGGGCCACAGCAGTATATTTTTTGCCATTTCTCAAGGAATCTGTAGGCTTAAGTTATTGTACACTAAAGTATACATCATCTGCAAATGATGAAAGCCTCGAACTTGGCCACGGTTGCAATGGTCTTATTCCGCACACACACTAACCAAGAGCTAGGGCTCAAATTGCCATGTCAACACTACCTTGAAAAAGGTAATCAGTGGCGGTTCGAATCGCCATCGCGATTTTTTCGAACCGCCACGCATTTAGTGCCACCGATAATCCAGATTATCGCGACGGTTCTAGAACCGCCACAGATAACATTAGAGCGGTTTTGCCAGAACCGCCATCGATATCATGGTATCGATGACGGTTCTAGCCAAAACCGTCACAAATAGTACTAGTATCGATGGCGGTTTTGGCTCGAACCATCATCGATATCATAGGTATCGATGGCGGTTCTAGCCAAAACCGCCACCGATAGTACTAGTATCGATGGCGGTTTTGGCTCGAACCTCCACCGATAGTCCGACACAGAAAATAAAAAGCGGCATTTGTGGCTAGCCTCAGCAAATGCTAGCCATGCCCTCTCAGATGTAAAAATAATCATGCATAATAGTGTCTTTGGATTGTTGGAAAAGATGAGAGCGTAAATACATCCAAGCAGTTTTTGAGCAAACAAATACTTACCATTCTATCACTGAAAACACTTCTCACAAAGACATAATTTCGAAGGTGTATGCATACCTCTGTGGCTGGGCATAGAAAGCATCGAGCATGTTGAAATGATCAGACCAACATCCCGCCACTTAGCAATAGGTTCAGGATTCCATATACATGATTCAAAGATGGCCATTCAAACATAATTGAGAAGAAGAAGTAAATTATGTAGACTATGGCAAATAGGAACAGAATCATGTCTACTTTGACTATATGGAGTTAAGTATATGTGATTGCTCTCAGATTTAAGGGTTTGAATTGAAGATTAGAATCTTCATTCCGATCACAAATGGGCAAAACAATTAATTGAGCGAATAGGGCCTTGAATCCTTACCACCTTATCATGCACAATGAAAGTTGATAAAATTCACTAAGTTAATGATTCTAGTTCAGTTCGGGTTCAGATCGATATGAAAGCATTTTACCAACCGAACATTCTTGAAGCTAGCAATAGGTTGAATATCAATTATCACCGGACTATACTTCAACACGTAACTATCTCGAAACAATAATTTAGGTGCTAAACAATATATATCAACCGAATCAACTAGATAGCATCCAAGAAAACAAAGATGACAATTAGATATATTTGCAAGAGCACCAATCGACATAACAGAGGTAGTAGCGACCATCGATGTTTAGACAAATAACAATATTCAACAAGACAAGGAGACAGATCAACAATTTCTAGCATGCAAGTCTATCAATTCAAGGCCTTACTCACGAATAATTGTCAAAATCATTGTTAACCCTAGAATCATCACAGAGCAATACTCTCTCTCTAGCCGCTTAGAATCAAATGCGATCTCGAGAAAAACTTACAAGAATTATTCTAGCCGCTACCGTAAGTGTCTGAGATACTTGTGCAGAGCAGACTTTTGAAATAAAAAGACCTACAATATGGGTAGGTAAAGACCAAATAAACTAGTGCTAAATCAAGGTTAACTATGGCATCTTAAGATGAAATGAAAGCAATTCATGGCTAAAGCACTTAAGGATGTGTCACTAACATTCATTGTGGAGGTGTGGTGGGCCGGCCAGCTCAATGAAAATAACAGATGTCTCAATTAAGCGATCCCATGTAAACCATCTGAAAATAAGTTGAGATAGCCAACCTTTTCTCGATGACCGACGAAGAAATGAATCAGAATACGATGTAATTTTTGTCGACGAGAGTAATATGGTCTGAAGTTCATGATGTACATACTAGTTCCTGTTAGTAGTCTAGCACCATTAGCAAACCTACAAAGTAAAAACAAGTTCCCTACATTTTACCAAGTTTCCCTATCGCTAAACATTATGCTATTTATTATCTTAAAATGTAATGTGGGTAAGAAATGTAAATAGGAAAATACAATGATAGGCACTGCTAATAAACAGAATGTTGTTATGAAAAAGAAGCGTAGAAACAATGAACGATCCTCCATAAAACAAAAAATAAGAAGAAAGAAAGAATATTACCTTCACTGGGTTCTTTTCAGATTGAGCCAGGTCTGAAAGTTTGAGCTTTTCATTGGCTCCCTGTGGAATGAACAGAGATGGATCATCACAAAGAAAAAAAACTCTACATGATAATGGTCACCTAAATGACCGTGCACACACTCATCACCTTGTATATATGATCACCACTGAAAAAACTTGGCATTTATTCCGTCTTTTATACCTCCTGCTATTTGGCAGAGGTACCATATGCCAGCATTAGTCGCATCCTGTCAGTAAACACAAGAGGTCAGGGCAAAGAAAATTTCAACATGCCATGGGTCACTAATATTCATGAGCACGCTTATGGAATCCACCGCTATTGTCAAGTAACCGGATTTTCTACCCGATAATGATAATAAAACAAATGTGGTGACACAAGAAATAGAACCAAAGGGAAGATTGGTAACACGGAAAACCGGGCTTAACATATATCTCGCAATTCAGAGTTGTCTAGCCACAACGGATAAAAGTGCCAAATAGTAATTGTTCCAAATAAATATGAAACAACGGAGCTACTTTGACATGTGTGAATCCTATTCATCACAAAGCAATTCCTTTTAGAGCACAAGAGACAAACAAACCAAATAATAAAACAAAATGGTCATCGGGCTCAAATTATAGAACACTTCCTCATTAAAGTTTATTGTATTACCAAAATTTGGAAGAAAAATAAACAACCCGCTTAAGAGTCTTAAGGATAAACACAAACCTTGAATGTCGGTTCACTTCTTTTTGCCCGAGCTTGTCCGATATTTCAATGACCCACTACAAGAACAATCACAAAAGTTATCCAAAGATACAAAATTAACGAAGAAGCAAAGCCTTAAAAATTAATCATTACGGCAATAGGACAAAAAGTCCTTACGATTAAGAAACTATAATAAACAGTTCTAAATGGAAATGTGTACCTTGCTATTAGTTGAAGAAGTTTGCTTTGGAATTTTGTTCCCAAGACCTACAATTGAGGCACCATCAAAATCTATAGTATTTATTTGGACAGGAACAAGAAAAGAACTCCATAGATGATTTAAACTCACATGTATTTTTGAGGCAGTTTTAGGGATCAAGAAAGCCTTTCACTGAATTCCAGAGTAGCTTGAAACCACTACCACCATTCACAACAAACATCTGATACAGTGTCTGAGCATACAAGGAAAGTTTATCAAACTAACCAAGTAATTTTTTCACTTGGTTAGTTTATCAAAGTAACCAAGTAATTTTTTCACTTGGTTAGTTTATCAAACTATTACAAACACATGAAATAACTTCATATGAAAAAATAACCATGTAAGGCAAACACATGAAATATTTAGAAGTGCCACTGCATGTGTGTACATGTGTTCCTCAAGAAGACAAACATACATGCTACTGAGAGCGTAACCACCGACAAGAGAAGTGGCATTGAGGAAAGAAGGGCTCTTATTTCAAAGGTACAAAGAGTTATTTACACTTTGTAATGAAATAGAATTGAAGTAACAAAAGCCTAAACTAGTTTTCTAAACTAGAAGCCTATGGGTCTTCGGAGCTTGGAGACACGCGATGTGAGAGATGAGTATGGAGGAGTGGATCGTTGTTGTCTTCGTCATAAAACTCGCCTTTTTTGTTGAGTATTTCCTTCATGATGAAGTAGGCGAGCTGGTGTAACATCCCAATTTTTGCTTTTCTTGCATTATAGTGGTATTTTGAATTTCTGGAATTTATTTGGAATTATTTGGATTTATTTTGAATTAAACCATTTATCAACTTAATTAAATAATAGAAAAGTTAAAATAAGATTTTGCTGGAAATATTTTATTTGAGTCACAAATGTCCTAAAATATTTTTGGGAATTTTTCCAGAATTTTTCTCGATATTTTTAATGCCCCAAATAAATTATTTTATTTTCGGAAATATTTTTAATCTAAAAGGATTAAAATCCCGTGAACAAGATCGGGTCGAGCATCAGGCGTCTGCTCCGGAAACCCTAACGCGGTAGCCGTTAGATCTCCATCCAAGGGCCCACGTTGCACCACATCGACCAATCCTATTCACCGCCGGATTCCACCGCCGCCGCCCGTGTGGGCCTCGGTCTCCACGTTTTTCACGGACGCCGAGGGGGCTATTTAATGCGCCGCCACCCGGGTTGTGATCCCCACCTTGCGCCGCACTCGTCCGTACATTCCACGACGCCCGAGACGCCGTCACCTCGCCGCACGAGCTCGCCGAAGTTCCCGAAGTCACCCGCCGAGTTTCTTGCGCCGTTCCGCTGCCGCCGGTCACTCTCCGCCGTCGCCCGTGCCATCCCCGAACTCACCTCGTCGTCCGCCGAAGCATCACTTCTTCACGCCGGGAGGAGCTCGGAAACGCCCGCCAAGACGTCGTTTTCCCCAGCCCGGTGAAGCGGCGCGCCAAGACCGCTCCACCGGCCCGAAGCTTCCACAACCGTCCGATCGCGCGTCAACGACCCGCATTTCGCCACGCCGCCCGCAAATAGTAAACCTCACCTTATAACCTCGACCGTTAGATGCAAATCCGAGGGCGCCGCGATGCTACGCCGCCGCTCATCGGCGCAGATCACCGACGACGGACCCACACGTCGGCCGACCGCTACAGTACCATCAGGCGCATAATGTCGCCGACAAAGACGGGCCCGCATGTCATCCGCGACGGACCGGTGACGTCATGGCCGACGCCATCGGGTCCCATCTGTCGCTGAGTCAATGATGACGCATGCCGACGTCAAGACGGAGCCGCTGTACGACGTCGGCAAGGCCGCGTGTCACTCTCTGGTGGCGACACGTGTTACGGATGATTTAATAATTAATTTTCCAAAAAGAAAATATTTATTTAATTCGGAATATTGATTTTAAATATATTTTGAAACTTCAAACGCTTATAACTTTTATGTTTTAACTCCGATTCGAGTGATTCCAATTTCTATAAATTTGTAAAATCAAGCTCTTTCTGTTTATGAATTTTATTTGAATTTTAGGCTCGAGTTGCTCTCTATTTTATTTATTTATTGCTATTTATTTGCGTTATGCGTGAGACGTTGAAGTGCCCAAAGGTTTCGAGGAGAAGTCTCGACCAGAGCAAGTTCAGAACCGTAACCAGCACTTTTTGAAGGCAAGTTGTGTGTGATCATGTTGAACCTATTAGAGCAAATTATTTTGATTTAAACTATTGCATGCTAATTTGATAGAAATGACTTTGAATAAGTTTGGGATTAGTTAAATGCCTAGTTGTCAGATGCCACCTTGTCATATATAATTGTAGGCCATGAATCCTTTGTCACCCTAGGTTATGAATTAATAGTTGGACATTAATAATTTGCCAACATGGGTTGAGTAGACCAAGTAGTGTGCTTAGCCCGCCACGAGGACAATTCATGATTTTGGAACACCAAAGTAAATAATGACTTAATGAGATATGGAACACGCTTTGTGAATGAGACATGTGTTATTGAGTTGATGATGGCACGTGGTGCAATGGTAAAGAACCGGGTGGGAAAATGATTTAGACTGGGGCAAATGGCAAGATTGTTTCTAGTGGGCCAAGAGTGGCAATCGGGCGGTCGATTTGGTTTTTATTGGACATGGACATTTGAGTTACACTTGGTTAGTCTTGCCTCGGCCAACTAAGGACTTAACCTTGCGAGCATTTGAACTGAAGTCTCTCATCTGTACCACAAGCTCCGTAATGGGACGGGCTTAATGAGTAAGCCGGGAAATCTATTCTTTGGTACTGTCGTGGTGGTGTGAGGCAGGAGAAGCGGAATGAGAACTCACATGGCGCAAGAGGGGGCCCAGGTGTGGTAACCATCCCTCCAAAGTGTTGAAACCTTAGCGCAAGATCTTGAGTTTAGATGGAACTTTGGAAAGGCTTCATGCTTATTTGCCTTGGTGGTATTTGTTGTATCTTGTGGGTAAAGTGTATAACCTCCGCAGAGTGTACAACCTATTCGAATAGCCGTGCTCACGGTAATGAGCATCGCTTCTATGATTACTGGTCAAGGGTTAGATTTTCATGAAAATGACTTGTTTATGGAAAATGCTTGGGTTGGTAATGATGAACTGGACTTAGGACAGAAAAATGATTTACGATTGAAATGTTTGTGAAAACTATTATTCCTACTACTGTTTTACTGCTTTGCAATCTATTCTTGTTTACCTTGAATGTCAGATCGCTCATGAACCATAGCCTATCCTTTGTACTAAGCCATGCATGTAGAATATTAGAATTGCATTACATGCATGACTTGTCGAGTGCTCAAAGTACTCACCCCACAACACAACTTCAGTTGAAGAAGAAGCAAACCCCGTCAGAGGAGGAGTATCAGAGGAGCCGACAAACTAGGAGCGAGCCTGGATCCGCTTGTTCGTGGCAAATTGGTTGGCGCCACGAGTTTATTTTATTTCATTGCATTTGAATATTTTAATAAGTCTTCGCCTGCGAGGCGATCTTTGTAACTTGACCATAAGGTCGATCAACTAGTTTGAGTATTTAATCAAAGTACTTATTATTTCGTTGGTTATGACCGTGATATGTACCAATGTTGAGATGTGTGCACTAGCGTGATCTCGGCTAGTGCTGAATACACTGAGGGTCCGGATTTGCAAATTCGGGTCCCGACAGAGGTGGTATCGAGCCATACCGACCGTAGGATCGCCCTTAGTTAGAATGGTCGTAGTGAGGATAAAACTATTTTCTAAAAGCTAAAATGTGCCAAGATAATAATGCAATCTCGACTTACCCTTCTCTTCTTTCATACCCTTGCTGAATTCAACACATATTCGCTTTGTTTAAAATATCCGAGTTTCACGTGAGTGTCCTTTGACAGATGAGGATGATCTACTCTTTTGGTGAGCGATCGAGGGTACGCCGAGAGCTTTGGCGATGATGCAAGCAGCTTGGAGGATATGACAGCCGATCTCTACGGGGACTATGTGGATCGGGCAGATCGATATTGCCCAGGATGTCACTATCACGGTCACGCTTAGGATAGGGCGAGGCGAGTCGCCCCGTCCGCATCACACCAGAGGTTGTCATTTGACGCTGGGATTCGTGGAGACATCGCGTCGGGCGATGAGGCGATTGCTCGTACCTACCCTGTGGAGTTGGATGGCACAAGAGTTTACACCACCACGCAGAGACACTCGCACAACCGAGAGCCCATCGAGGAGGAGGATGCCACGATCACCCACGGCGGATATGTCATCGCCAAGAGGATGTTATCGACGAGACTGCTCAGAGCTGCAGAGGTCTCGTGGCGAGTTCACGCAGCAAGGGCTCATCTGTTGCACTTGTGAGTACTTGGCCCACTCTATTCAGAGGATTGGGAGCTGGAGACAGCACAGACGGACGAGCCGGAGCTGTCTTTGGAGCTACACGACCTGACCGAATGAGCCACAAGCAGAGCCGCGGCGAGCGAGCGAGCTGGAAGTGATGTTTGAGCAAGTGGAAGTGAAGCCCGAGCCTGTGGAGGTCAAGCAGAACAGTGGAGGCCGAGCTCATGCAGGAGGCGATCCAATGGAGGATCGTTGGGATAGGTTTGTTCCAAAGACCACAGACACCGGTGTATCCACCAGGAGTTCGGTGGGGGTTGGCTCGAGTGAGCGTTAGGGTTAGTAGTTGAGACTCTGCGATGAGTCGCGTCTTGGAATAAGAGTCACCCTTAGAGGCGTTTGACTCCAGAGTGTTAGTTCGATTTGCTTCTTTCATGCTTAGGAGTGATCGGTATGTGTTGCATGGCCCATAGGCATTGTGAGCAACCATACCTCGATATTAATAAAGTAATAAAGTTAGATTTTGTGTTACACCTTTGTCCCCGTATAAGTACTCCATTACTTGTCTATTCTTATTTCCCTCTCGTCTCTAAACCATGGAGCAATCGGCAGATGGTGAACACTCGAGAAACCAAGGAGGAAATGGGAGCGGTTCTCGCCACCGAAACATCGATGGGGAAGGACAAAGACCTCAACCAGCACCGCTTGATTGATATGCGTAACTTTGGAGCCTTTATTGCTGCATGAGACCAGATTAATGCATGCCATGATGCAGCAGATGCAGCAGGTCACCGCCCAAGCCACCGCCGCGCCCAAGTTAACTGTGTCAACCCAAAGGCAGAGGCCACACTCGAGGTCGAATTCATGAGGACACGACCGCCTACATTTTTCGGGAATGCCAATCCATTGGAGGCGATGATTGGCTAAGGACGAGAGAGAAAGTTGCACATTACCCGGTGTGAAGGAAATGAGAGGGTACTCTATGCCTCTCATCACTTGAAGGAACCGCAATGAATGGTGGAAAACTATTGCCGCTCATAAGCACCCACAGACATCGGTGGGAGGAGTTCACGATTGCTTTTGGCGATACCATGTGCCGAAGGCATCATGGAGCTGAAAAAGGAGGAGTTTAGGGCATCAAGCAGGCAATCAATCGATGTCGAGTATCTCAATAAGTTCACGCACGGCACGCCACCTTTTGAGGATGTAGCAACGGATAAGGCCAGGCAGTCTCGATTCATGAAGGGACTGAATTCAGGACTGCAGGTGGGACTCATAACCCACACTTTTCCTGACTTCCAGGAGCTAGTGAACAAGGCGCTAATATTGGAGGACAAGCGCAAGGAGCTGGAGGACAACCGGAAGCGCAGAATGGCACAGCAGGGAGCACGCCAGGGAGCGCAGCGTTTGAGGGTTGCACCAAACCAGTTCTTCATGTTCCAGCCAAGGAATGTGATGACGACGCCACCACCGGTACCAAGACCTGCCGGACAAAATTTCCAGACACCAACACCAGTTGGGAATGCAATGCGAGGAGCAAAGAATGACGCTAAACGTTGTTTTATCATCACGAGCCGAGCATTTTGCCACCATCGCCCTAAGAAGGAGGAGGAGGAGTGACACCGCCGCTTCAATCTTGGAACTACTCCAACGAAGGCACCCGTCGAGAGCAAGCCGTGGAGCTACATAACTGGAGCCGCCACACGATCGTGGTAAGAGGCGAGTCAATCATGTCACCGCCGATGCAAAGCAAGTGAGAATACATCGGACGTCAGATTGGGTAAGTTACTTGTCAACTCAAGACTGCAACAGCTTTTATTTGATTTCGAGCTTCACATTCGTTTATATCTCGGATTTTTGCTGTGAACAATGGGTTGAAAATGGTGAACCTTAGGCATGTATTGCTAGTACAATCCCCGGATCGTAACTCCGATCCGATGTAGGATGTTCGGGGTAAAGTTGCTTATAGATGGACAGAGTTCTAGCAAACTTAGTGGTGTTAGATACCCGGATCCTAGATGTTATTTTGGGAATGGGTGATTGTCTAAACATAAGGTTGTATTAGGCGTGGACGAAGAGTCATATCACGAGAGTTCTTGTGGGAGAAAAATAGAGTTTGAACAACCGCCGCTCGGGATGGACAGTTGATGGTCAATAGTGTGAAGGCCGTTAGCATGGAAGATGTGCCGGTTGTCGAGAATACCCGGATGTATTTCGGAGGATTTACCCGATGCCACAGACAGGACATAGAGTTTGTAATCGAGTTAGTACCGAACGGACCCGATAGCTAAGAGACCTTATCGGATGTCAACCGATGAGCTGGTCGAAATGAAGAAGCGATTGAGGAATTATTGGATAAGGGATTTATTAGACCTAGTTAAATCGCCATGGGGAGCACCGGTTGCTTTGTCAAGAAGAAGGACGGAAGTTACCGGATGTGTGTGGATTATCTGCATCGAATGAAGTCACTATCAAGAATAAGTACCCACTACCGGGATCGATGACCTATTTGATCGCTTGAGAGGAGCCGGAGTTTTCTCCAAAATTGACCTACGATCGAGGATATCACCGGTGAAGATTCGATCGGAGGATGTGCCAAGACCGCATTTTCGCCAAGATATGGGCATTACGAGTTTACAAATGATGTCTTTTGGTTTGACAAATGCACCGATATTTCATGAACATGATGAACAAGGTTTTCATGGAATACTTGGATAAGTTCGTTGTTGTATTCATAGATGACATTCTAGTTTACTCCAAGACCAGGGAAGAGCAAGCAGAGCATTTGAAGCTAGTTCTGGAGAAGTTAAGAGAGCAGCAACTTTTCGCTAAGTTTAGCAAGTGTGACTTCTGGAAGAACAAGGTGGAATTTCTTGGACATGTGGTGACCGCCGAAGGAGTCGCAGTTGACCCAAGTAAGGTGGAAGCAGTGTTGCATTGGGAGCCACCCAAAACGGTGACTCAAATTCGTAGTTTCCTTGGAATGGCCGGTTATTACCGCCGATTTATTGAAGGATTTTCAACGATTGCGAGACCTCTTACGCAATTGTTGAAAAAGGAAAAGAAGTTCGCATGGACGCCGGAATGTGAGCGGAGTTTCCAGGAGTTGAAGAAACGTTTGACAACGGCGCCAGTGTTAGTACTATCGGATTTAAGCCAGAGCTTTGATATATACTGTGATGCATCGCGCCAAGGACTAGGATGCGTGTTAATGCAGAACAGAAAGGTCGTTGCGTATCGTTCAAGGCAGTTGAGGCCGCATGAGGAGAACTACCCAACACATGACTTGGAGTTAGCAGCCGTAGTGCATGCTTTGAAGTTATGGAGGCACTATCTGATTGGAAATAGATGTGAGGTGTACACTGACCATAAGAGTCTTAAATATATATTTACTCAATCGGATCTGAACATGAGGCAGAGGAGGTGGTTGGAATTAATTAAGGATTATAATCTGGGGATTCATTATCACCCTGGAAAAGCCAATGTGGTGGCCGATGCTTTAAGCCGAAAAAGCCATTCGGTGAACATGTTGGTGGAAGCAAGTCAGGTTGAGTTATGCAAGGAATTTCAGAAGCTGAAGCTGGAGGTTGTGCCTAAAGGATTCGTAGCCGCTTTAGAGGTGAAGCCTACATTGGAAGATCAGATTCGTGAGGGGTAGAAGGATGATGTCAGGATTCAGAGAATTAAGTCCAAAATGGAGGAAGGCAAGGCGAAGGATTTCAAGCTGGATGAGCAAGGTACATTGTGGATCAAGAAGCGCATTTGCGTACCGCACAAGAAGGAGCTGAAGCAGCTGATTTTGGAGGAAGCCCATGATTCCAAGTACTCTATTCATCCGGGAAGCGCTAAGTTGTATCAAGATCTGAAGGAAAGATTTTGGTGGCCAACCATGAAGCGTGAAGTTGCAGAGCATGTTGCGATGTGCGACATATGCCAAAGAGTCAAAGCAATGCATCGAGGCCGCGAGGTTGCTCTGACCAATCGAGGATACCCGAGTGGAAATGGGAAGAAATCGAATGGATTTCATTACGGTTTACCAAGGACCCGCACAGGTATGACTCTATATGGGTTATAGTGGACCGCTTGACAAAGGTTGCCCACTTCATACGGTGAAGACTACCTATTCGGGGACCGCTTAGCGATGTATATATGTCAAGAATTGTATGTCTACATGGAGTTCAAGAAGATTGTGTCGGACCGAGGTACCCGGTTTACCTCAAGATTTTGGGATAAGTTGCATGAGGCCCTAGGGACCCGCTTTGAACTTCAAAGATCGCATATCACCCATGCATGATGGGCAAACGGAAAGAGTTAATCGACATCTTGGAGGACATGTTGAGGGCATGTGCATTGGCTTATACAACCGTGGGATAAGTGTTTGCCATATGCCGAAGTTTAGCTATAACAATGACTACCGAGCAAGTTTGCAGATGTCGCCATTTGAAGCACTATATGGAAGACCCTGTCGAACGCCGTTGAATTGGAATGAGACCGGAGAGCGTCATATGTTCGGGCCGGACATTCTTCGAGAAGCTGAAGAGCAGGTAGCCATGATCAGGGAACGATTGAAAATTGCGCAATCAAGACAGAAGAGTTATGCCGATAATCGCCGCAGGGATTTGAGCTTTGAGCCCAAAGATTTTGTGTATCTCAGAGTTACCTCACTCAAAGGAGTTAAGAGGTTTCACACTAAAGGGAAGTTAGCGCCAAGATATGTTGGCCCATTCAAGATTCTAAGTCGAGAGGTGAGGTAGCATATCGCTTGAGCTACCGATCTCTAGCAGTGTGCATGATGTGTTCCATGTGTCACAATTAAAGAAATGTCTCCGAGTGCCAGAAGAGCAGATGCCATTAGAGTCGGTCGAGCTGCAGGAGGATTTGACTTATAAAGAGTACCCGGTGAAGATCTTGGACACGATGGATCGAGAAACGAGAAACAAATCGACCCGTTTTTGCAGAGTTCAGTGGAGTAACCATTCCGAGAGCGAAGCAACCTGGGAGCACGAAGAGGACCTGAAGAAGGAATTCCCTAACTTATTCCTTAGTCAGCCCTGAATCTCGGGGTCGAGATTCCGTTAAGGGGGGGAGGTTTGTAACATCCCAATTTTTGCTTTTCTTGCATTATAGTGGTATTTTGAATTTCTGGAATTTATTTGGATTTATTTTGAATTAAACCATTTATCAACTTAATTAAATAATAGAAAAGTTAAAATAAGATTTTGCTGGAAATATTTTATTTGAGTCACAAATGTCCTAAAATATTTTTGGGAATTTTTCCAGAATTTTTCTGATATTTTTAATGCCCCAAATAAATTATTTTATTTTCGGAAATATTTTTAATCTAAAAGGATTAAAATCCCGTGAACAAGATCGGGCCGAAGTATTATGCGTCTGCTCGGAAACCCTAACGCAGTAGCCGTTAGATCTCCATCCAAGGGCCCACGTTGCGCCACGCCGACCAATCCTATTCACCGCCGCCTGTGTGGGCCTCGGTCTCCGCGTTTTCACGGACGCCGAGGGCTATTTAATGCGCCGCCACCCGGGTTGTGATCCCCACCTTGCGCCGCGCTTTCGTCCGTACATTCCACGCCGCCGAGCCGCACACTCGCCGAAGTTCCCGGTCACCCGTCGAGTTTTTGCGCCGTTCACGCCGCCGGCCACTCTCCGCCGTCGCCGTGCCATCCCGAACTCACCTCGTCGTCTGCCACGGAAGCATCACTTCTTCACGCCGGAGGAGCTCGGAACGCCGCACCGACGTCGTTTTCCCCAGCTCCGGTGAAGCGGCGCCGCCAAGACCGTCTCCACCGCCCGAAGCTTCCACACCGTCCGATCGCGCGTCAACGACCTGCATTTCGCCACGCCGCCCGCAAATAGTAAACCTCACCTTATAACCTCGACCGTTAGATGCAACCGAGCGGCGCGATGCTGCGTCGCCGCCGCTCATCAGGCGCCAGATCACCGACGACGCGACGTCATCGACGCTGGCCGCACCGCTGCCATCGCGCGATAATGTCGTCGCCGAAGACGGGCCCGCATGTCATCCGCGACGACCGGTGACGTCATGCCGACGCCACCGTGGGTCCCATCTGTCGCTGAGTCAATGATGACGCATGCCGACGCCAAAGACGGAGCCGTCGGTGACGTCGGCAAGAAGGCCGTGTCACTCTCTGGTGGCGACCGTGTTACGGATGATTTAATAATTAATTTTCCGAAAAAGAAAATATTTATTTAATTCGGAATATTGATTTTAAATATATTTTGAAACTTCAAACGCTTATAACTTTTGCGTTTTAACTCCGATTCGAGTGATTCCAATTTCTATAAATTTGTAAAATCAAGCTCTTTCTGTTTAAGAATTTTATTTGAATTTTAGGCTTGAGTTGCTCTCTATTTTATTTATTTATTGCTATTTATTTGCGTTACGCGTAGACGTTGAAGTGCCCAAAGGTTTCGAGGGAGAAGTCCTGACCCAGGAGCAAGTTCAGGAACCAGAACCAGCACTTTTTGAAGGCAAGTTGTGTTTGATCATGTTGAACCTATTAGAGCAAATTATTTTGATTTAAACTATTGCATGCTAATTTGATAGAAATGACTTTGAATAAGTTTGGGATTAGTTAAATGCCTAGTTGCTGTATGCCACCTTGTCATATATAATTGTAGGCCATGAATCCTTTGTCACCCTAGGTTATGAATTAATAGTTGGACATTAATAATTTGCCAACATGGGTTGAGTAGACCGAAATAGTGTGCTTAGCCTGCCACGAGGACAATTCATGATTTTGGAACACCAAAGTAAATAATGACTTAATGAGATATGGAACACGTTTTGTGAATGAGACATGTGTTATTGAGTTGATGATGGCACGTGGTGCAATGGTAAAGAACCGGTGGGAAAATGATTTAGACGGGGCAAATGGCAAGATTGTTTTGGTGGGCCAAGAGTGGCAATCTGGCGGTCGATTTGGTTTTTATTGGACATGGACATTTGAGTTACACTTGGTTAGTCTTGCCTCGGTCAACTAAGGACTTAACCTTGCGAGCATTTGAACTGAAGTCTCTCATACTGACCCACAAGCTCCGTAATGGGACGGGCTTAATGAGTAAGCCGGAAATCTATTCTTTGGTATCTTGTCGTGGTGGTGTGAGGCCCGAGAAGCGGAATGAGAACTCACATGGCGCAAGAGGGGGCCTGGTGTGGTAACCATCCCTCCAAAGGTTGAAACCTTAGCGGCAAGATCTTGAGTTTAGATGGAACTTTAGAAAGGCTTCGTTATGCTTATTTGCCTTGGTGGTATTTGACCTGTATCTTGTGGGTAAAGTGTATAACCTCTGCAGAGTGTACAACCTATTGAATAGCCGTGCTCACGGTAATGAGCATCGCTTCTATGATTACGGTCAAGGGTTAGATTTTCATGAAAATGACTTGTTTATGGAAAATGCTTGGGTTGGTAATGATGAACTGGACTTAGGATGAAAAATGATTTCTGATTGAAATGTTTGTGAAAACTATTATTCCTACTCTTGCTTTTATCGCTTTGCAATCTATTATGTTTACCTTGAATGTCTGTATCGCTCATGAACCATAGCCTATCCTTTGTACTAAGCCATGCATGTAGAATATTAGAATTGCATTCATGCATGACTTCTTTGAGTGCTCAAAGTACTCACCCCACAACACAACTTCGCTTGAAGAAGAAGCAAACCCCGCTCAGAGGAGGAGTATCAGAGGAGCCGACAAACTAGGAGCGAGCCCAATCGGTTACTCGTGGCAAATTGGTTGGCGCCACGAGTTTATTTTATTTCCGCCTGCATTTGAATATTTTAATAAGTCTTTGCCTGCGAGGCGATCTTTGTAACTTGACCATAAGGTCGATCAACTAGTTTGAGTATTTAATCAAAGTACTTATTATTTCGTTAGTTATGACCGTGATATGTACCAATGTTGAGACTGTGTGCACTAGCGTGATCCTGGGCTAGTGCTGAATACACAGAGGGTCCGGATTTGCAAATTCGGGTCCCGACAGAGGTGGTATCGAGCCATCGACCGTAGGATCGCCCTTAGTTAGAATGGTCGAGTGAGGATAAAACTATTTTCTAAAAGCTAAAATGTGCCAAGATGATAATGCAATCTCGACTTACCCTTCTCTTCTTTCATACCCCTTGCTGAATTCAACACATATTCGCTTTGTTTAAAATATCTGAGTTTCGCGTGAGTGTCCTTTGACGATGAGGATGATCCACTCTTTTGGTGAGCAAGATCGAGGGTACGCCGCAGAGCTTTGGCGATGATGCAGCAGCTTGGAGGATATGACAGGCCGATCTACCGGGGGACTACTGTGGATCGGGCAGGACTGGATATTGCCTGCGATGTCACTATCACGGTCTACGCTAGGGATAGGGCGAGGGCGAGTCGTCCCGTCCGCATCACACCCAGGAGGTTGTCATTTGACGCTGGGATTCGAGGAGACATCGCGTCTGGCGATGAGGCGATTGCTCGTACCTACCCCGTGGAGTTGGATGGCACAATGAGCCGTCACCACCACGCAGAGACACTCGCTACAACCGAGAGCCCATCGAGGAGGAGGATGCCACGATCACCCACGGCCGGATATGTCATCGCCAAGAGGATGTTATCGACGAGACAGCTCAGAGGCTGCAGAGGTCTCGTGGCGAGTTCACGCAGCAAGGGCTCATCTGTTGCACTTGTGAGTACTTGGCCCACTCTATTCAGAGGATTGGGAGCTGGAGACGGGCTGACGGACCAGAGCCGAGCAGAGCTTTGGAGCTACACGACCTGCACCTGCATCCGAATGAGCCACAACAGGAGCCGCAGCCAGAGCCAGAGCCAGAGCCAGTGGAAGTGAAGTCGGAGCAAGTGGAAGTGAAGCCCGAGCCTGTGGAGGTCAAGCAGGAACCAATGGAGGCCGAGCTCAGGCAGGAGGCGATCCAATGGAGGATCGTTGGGATAGGTTTGTTCCAGCACCAGCACACCCGCCGGTGTATCCACCAGGGAGTTCCGGTGGGGGTTGGCTCGAGGAGTGAGCGTTAGGGTTAGTAGTTGAGACTCCTGCGATGAATCGCGTCTTGGAATAAGAGTCACCCTTAGAGGCGTTTGACTCCAGAGTGTTAGTTCGATTTGCTTCTTTCATGCTTGTGAGTGATCGGTATGTGTTGCATGGCCCATAGGCATTGTGAGCAACCATACCTCGATATTAATAAAGTAATAAAGTTAGATTTTGTGTTACACCTTTGTCCCCGTATAAGTACTCCATTACTTGTCTATTCTTATTTCCCTCTCGTCTCTAAACCATGGAGCAATCGGCAGATGGTGAACACTCGAGGAAACCAAGGAGGAAATGGGAGCGGTTCTCGCCACCGAAACATCGATGGGGAAGGATAAAGACCTCAACCAAAGACCGCCATTGATATGCGTAACTTTGGAGCCTTTATTGCTGCATGACCAGTTCCAAGCATGCATGCCATGATGCAGCAGATGCAGCAGTCACCGCCCAAGCCACCGCCACGCCCAAGTTAACTGAGTCAACCCAAAGGCAGAGGCTACACTCGAGGTCAGTCGAATTCATGAGGACACGACCGCCTACATTTTTCGGGAATGCCAATCCATTGGAGGCGATGATTGGCTAAGGATGATAGAGAGAAAGTTGCACATTACCCAAAGGTGAAGGAAATGAGAGGGTACTCTATGCCTCTCATCACTTGAAGGAACCGCGGTGAATGGTGGGAAAACTATTGCTTGCCGCTCATGAGCACCCACAGACATCGGTGGGAGGAGTTCACGATTGCTTTTGCAAGCGTTACCATGTGCCCGAAGGCATCATGGAGCTGAAAAAGGAGGAGTTTAGGGCATCAAGCAGGCAATCAATCGATGTTCGAGTATCTCAATAAGTTCACGCACCGCACGCCACTTTTTGAGGATGTAGCAACGGATAAGGCCAGCGGCCTCGATTCATGAAGGACTAAATTCAGACTCGAGGTGGGACTCATAACCCACACTTTTCCCGACTTCCAGAGCTAGTGAACAAGGCGCTAATATTGGAGGACAAGCGCAAGGAGCCGGAGGACAACCGAAGCGCAGAATGGCACAAACAGGAGCACGCCAGGAGCGCAGCTGCTTGAGGGTTGCACCAAACCGTTCTTCATGTTCCAGCCAAGGAATGTGATGACGACGCCACCACCGGTACCAAGACCTGCGGACAAAATTTCCGACACCAACACCGGTTGGGGAATGCATGTAGGAGGCAAAGATGACGCTAAACGTTGTTTTATCTGTCACGAGCCGAGCATTTTGCCACCATCGCCCTAAGAAGGAGGAGGAGGAGGACACCGCCGCTTCAATCTTGGAACTACTCCAACGAAGGCACCCGCGTCCAGAGCAAGCCGTGGAGCTACACAACTGAGCCGCCACACGATCGTGGTAAGAGGCGAGTCAATCATGTCACCGCCGATGCAAAGTCTGAGAATACATCGGACGTCAGATCGGGTAAGTTACTTGTCAACTCAAGACTGCAATAGCTTTTATTTGATTCTGGAGCTTCACATTCGTTTATATCTCGGATTTTTGCTGTGAACAATGGGTTGAAAATGGTGAACCTTAGGCATGTATTGCTAGTACAATCCCCGGGATCAGAACTCCGATCTGATGTAGGATGTTCTGGGGTAAAGTTGCTTATAGATGGGACAGAGTTCCTAGCAAACTTAGTGGTGTTAGATACCCAGATCCTAGATGTTATTTTGGGAATGGACTGATTGTCTAAACATAAGGTTGTATTAGACTGTGGACGAAGAGTCATATCAGTCGAGAGTTCTTGTGGGAGAAAAATAGAGTTTCAGGCAACTGCCGTTCGGGATGGACAGTTGATGGTCAATAGTGTGAAGGCCGTTAGCATGGAAGATGTGCCAGTTGTCAGAGAATACCCGGATGTATTTCCAGAGGATTTACCGATGCCACCAGACGAGGACATAGAGTTTGTAATCGAGTTAGTACCGGGAACGGCCCCGATAGCTAAGAGACCTTATCGGATGTCAACCGATGAGCTGGTCGAAATGAAGAAGCAGATTGAGGAATTATTGGATAAGGGATTTATTAGACCTAGTTCGTCGCCATGGGGAGCACCGGTTCTGTTTGTCAAGAAGAAGGATGGAAGAAGAAGCAAACCCTGCTCAGGAGGAGGAGTATCAGGAGGAGCCGACAAACTAGGGAGCGAGCCCGATCGGTTGCTCGTGGCAAATTGGTTGGCGCCACGAGTTTATTTTATTTCCATTGCATTTGAATATTTTAATAAGTCTTCGCCTCGCGAGGCGATCTTTGTAACTTGATCATAAGGTCGATCAACTAGTTTGAGTATTTAATCAAAGTACTTATTATTTCGTTGGTTATGGTGTGATATGTACCAATGTTGAGATCAGATGCACTAGCGTGATCTCGACTAGTCTTGAATACACGAGGGTCCGGATTTGCAAATTCGGGTCCCGACACCGCCCCGAATCGCTTGGATTTCAGAACGGCGCCCTACCGTAGTCACTTGAGGCGCCAGAGGTATGAAAAATGTAATTAAGAGAGCATATAGAAATCGAGTGGCGCAAATCGATGTGTCATGTCAAGATGAGTGACCTCCACGCCATTGTCTTTTATTGTGCAACTTAAGATTTCCGCATGTACCGCACGAAGTACCCACATAGATTTGTTCCTTGCTTCGCTTGTGACATCGCGAAAATCGAATGAACTAAGATGTCGCCGAAGGAGCTATTTACTATGAAATACGATATAAGAATATTCCTTGCGTGCGCATCAAAATTTAGTACGGATTGTAAGGGTTTTTACGGTATGGGCGGTGTCTCGTGCTCTTCCGACAATATCTTTTGAACGCCTCGTTGATTAAACGTGTCATCACTTCATAGTCTGCTTTAGGTTTATCCAGTGAATCCATGATCAGCATCTTGCTCTTGTCTGGATGAATTACTATGAGAATCCAGTGGAATCTGGATGCCATAGCCATTAGTCGTTACGTCAGAGTAAATATCTGTAACAGCCCAAAAGTTGAGAACAGTAAAAGTATAATATTTAAATTTGATTGTGAGTATTTCTGGAATTTCTGGATGTTGTTTGCTTTAATTGTATTTTCTTGGATTTTTGTATTGCAAGAAAAGTCAATCAAAAGGGAAATAAAGAATGGAAAGGAGAAAAAGTCAAGAAGCAAAAAGGAAAATTTTGGAAAAATTTACCATGAAACCCTGATCATTCAATTTAATCATTTTAGCCAGCAAATGAAATTTTATGCATAGAAAAATGAAGAGACAAAATGAAAAGACAACTTTTAAATCAAAACAATGCATTGTCAGAATTTATAAAATATTTTAGAGTCTCACATGGAGCCCAAAAATTTATCATGAAAACCTCAATGCCATTTATACCTCTGGTAAAAATATTATAAATTAAAAATGTCATTTAAGACTTTTCCAAATTTAAAAACAGAAATTCTAAAAATCTGGAAATTGCCTTGTCAGAATTTCTGTAAAATAATGGAGCAATATTTTGACTTGAAAATTTTACAGAAGCATTCTTAGCTCAAATCCATTTGAAAAACAAAATTTCAAAAATAATAGACTTTAATTGCTCTCAAGGAAAAATTCAAAAACATTTCAAAAACTAGTTAAATTTAAAGAATTACTGTGCAAAAACCAAAGAAGCGAATTGAGCAAAACCAAAGAAAATGGAAACTACATACCCTAATCTCCATACATGAAAATTTCTAGAAAATTTCAAAAGAGATAAAATTACTTTTGAACTAACTCAACTTGTGACCAAAAAATCAAACACATGTACAAATAAGCCTCACCATTATCTAGTCGACTTTGTAGCTACGACCCAATCTCATTGCTCTCCTTTGCCGGTGCCCCTCGACCCCACACGCCACCTCCGTTCTCTCCTCCCCATCCTCACTTCTTCTTCCTGTCGCTTGAGCCAAGTCGCCATCTCCGTTTCTCCGCCTTTCCAATGACTTCTTCACCGACTCCGCCCTTGCAAAGACCGCCCAAATTCCCGATTCTCGCCACGAAGACCCACCGCTTTTCTCCCATACAGAGCAATCAACACCAGCCATTTCGCCATTTTCCTATCGATTGGTGAAGGTCACAACCGAGCCAGCCCCAACCAAACCGCACATTCTCCACTTTCTCGATTATTACTACAGACTGCTATCACCAAGCAAGCGCTCTATTTCCTCCTCCACTCTTCCTTCTTTCTCCTCAAGCCAACGCATGAACTCCCTCCCCATTTCGCCATGAACAGAAGCTCAAGCTCGAAACCAAGCTGCGATTCTTGAAACACACCAACCATTTCCAAATCCTTTTGGTCTAGAGCATCACCAAGCCTCAAGCATCGAAAGCCCTCAAAACATTTGAGCTCCCCATGCGAAATCAGGCCGCCGCCGTGAGCCCTTCTTCTCCAAAACCGGTGCACGGTGGCAAGCTTCTCCAATGGGTATCCCACGAGATAAGTATCAAAATGGATTTCTTGAGGTCCCTAATTGCTCAATCGGTTACCCATTCGATCTTTCATGTCAGAGTTTTGCTCTGGCTGGTCCGCCATTGTTGCTGCGCGCCTCCTCATTGCAAGACCGCCTCGCTGCACCTCCGACCGAATGGGTTCCACCAACTTGTGCGTCGACAAGATCTCTCTCCCCATCTTTGTCGCCTTTCACGAGCATCGCCGAAAGCCGCCGCCGCTCAGCCCTAGACGCCGCTCCGCTTTCCCTCACCGACACCGCTGGTCCCAATCGTCACCGGCTAGCTCCTCCAGTTCAAAGGGTAACAGCGCCATCTCCTTTGGAAAGCGATTTCCAATTTGAGTAGGCGTTTCAACCGGTTTAATAGTTTATTCCTGAATATCTTTTGAAATGTAGTTTTAAAAACCAGTGAAACAAATTCCTATATTCATCTAAAATCATAAAGAATCTAAATATACAAAAATATTTAGTTCTTGAACTTCAAAGCAATTTATTAGAATTAAATTTTGCTAGAATTCCATTATGGTCTTTAATAAAGGTTTGTGCAGAATAATTCATAAAATATTGAAATAAATTTTTATATGATTATAAGATTAGTATGAGTTTAAATGTATAAAAATATTCAATTCTTATATCACAGATCAATTATTTAAATTTAAAATGAGGTGAACTCGCTATTAAGAACATTATTGTACATATGAAAAATATAAATGATAAAGTCATAAAATAAATATGAATATGCTTCTGGAATTATAATAAACTCAATCATGAAAATATATTTAATTTTGATCAATGTTTAATTTACTTACTTTGCAGTCATCATTAAACCTTATTATGGCCATTAACAAAGATAAAAGTATTAAAGCTCATACAATGAGGAAATAATTTGTATTAACTTCCTGGAATCAATAGAGAACCAATTATGTAAAAATATTTAAAGTAAAACTTATCTTGCATTCTTGATGCAAGAAAGTGCAATCAACAACATCAAATAAATATATATAATCCATTGCAATTGAAGTGAAAATAATGCCAAACCAACTTTAAAACAATTCTAGGATCGCTACCTGCTAGCACCTGAAAAATAAATCAAAGATCATGTTTAGTGTAGTTAGAAACTAAGTTTGAATCATGGCCGAATTAAGATTTACAAACATGGTCATTTATGCTATTTCAGCAGTAGATAAAATAACTCATCCAAATACTAAAATCAGTAAAATCAGTTTAGAAACGCTGTACAAAGGTTATACTACCATATTCTATAAAAAGAATCTTATTTCATTAAGGTTTACATATTAATCTTATTAGTTCAAAACCCATAAGTGATAACCTTTTGTTTTGCTTTCCTGCCGATTCCAAATAGTGTAAACTATATAATGCCGCATAAGCCTTTTCAACAATGAATATAATGTATCAATCAAAGCCTAAAATTTGTGGAATTAGCTTAGGATTGTTATACAAAGTATAAATTATCTTAGTATGAAGAAATAACTATATTTCATCATGTTTTGCATGCAAAACCTAATAGCCAAATAACCTTAAGTGTTAAGTTTCCTGAACTTTATAATATGAATTGGTAGAATTGAAGAAGTCTATAATTAAGATATTTTTATCACCAGAACCTTCTTAAATATCATGTAAATAAGTTTAGTAGCCTAAATCAGTAAATCTAACTTGCGTAAAGCTAATTCTACGCGAAATCAATTAAAGATAAAGAACTAATCATTCATAATATAACGTGATCATTTAAGCTTTTTCATTAACTCGCAAAACAGCTCATCTAAATCTGAATTTAGTAAAGAATAGTCCAGAAATGATCTTCAAGATATAATCTACCGTAATCTAAGAAAATATCCTTATTTCATCTTGCTTCGAATATGAATCCTAATAAAGCAAAACCCGTAAGTAATAAGGATTGGCAGAACTCATATTATGAATAGTGAATCGATGAAAGCTTGCAACTAATGATTAATTCTATTTAATCTTAATCAATCATTGCATCTTGAATTCGTCAAATAAGACTAATAATTTCATAAAAGAGAAACCCTGTTTCTTGTACAGAGTGTTATTTGTTCTTTCTATCTACTTTCTTTTTGCCCTTATTGAAGTTAGTATTTCGCTGTATTTCCGTTGTTCGACGTGTAGAACCCGACGTTGTCGATTCCGTCATCGCCTCCATCATCCTCGATCCTCGTCTTCATCGTAAACGACAATTAAGAAAGGCAAGCATCCTTTGACCATATTGAACCCAGTATTTTATATTCCTTTTGTGCATCAAATAATTTTATGCATGCGTTTACTTTATGTAAATTGCTATTTTGTGGATTGGGTAGTTATACCGTTGTCTCGTGAATCTCCTTTGATGATTATGAACATGTGAACCTTGATAACCTTAGATTAAGGTTAGGCATTACTTAATGTCATCCACGGTTATATCGCTCATATTATTCATGCTTAGCCATGCTTTAGAATCAATGATATACATGATCAAAGCAACATTTGTTTCACGAAAACCTTGGAAATAGCATCATTAGTTGTGGGTATTTTCATTAAAACCCAAAATGAAACTATGGCTTTGATGCGGCGATTATTGGCAATAGCGGTGCCAGTATTAAAGGAACCACACGTAGTGTAGGGTGGAGTATCGCCTGTGTCGGACTAAGGACCTAACATCATGTAGCTTGATCCAAGAAAATCCGTACAAACCACGAGGGTGAGTACGGGTTAGCCATAGCCTATTAACTTATTTGGACATGGCTTTGCTCATTGGTAGGCGGAGCTAGCGGAGGCATTCAAGACGGATTGCTTGTGAGGGCTTCCATGCGATTCAGATGAGGTAATTGCTCGGCGGCAACGCTGTGTACGCCTTGCCATGGACAGAGACGTGGTGTTGGGTGTGATAAATGTGGATCCACGGCTTGGGTGAGTGTCTCTTTTTGGGCGGGGGTTAACGTCCCGGGCTGGATCAAAGTCATGTCCAGGTAATGAACAGCTGTGTATGATCGCCTGGCAAGCACAATGGCCTATTGGAGGCATGTGTGATCTTGCAAAAAGGATGATCATTCCTTGTGGGTAAAGTTGTACACCTCTGCAGAGTTTAAATCTAATTGATTAGCCGTACCCGCGGTCATGGGTGTCTTGGTGAACTCTGCGCGAGTTAGATGTTTTATTATTTTCAAAAGGGTTGGTTCCATTTGTTTTTGCAACTGTGCTTTATGTCGAAGGGCTGATATTGTTGGATTTCAGGAATTCATGATTCGCCACTCACGTCATGGAGGACTGTGAGTGTTACTTATGCTTTACTTATTTGTTATCAATCAAATGCTCTTATCAATTCCGTTTGCAAATAACTTGATTTACAAATTCAATTTCGCTTTATGCAAATTAACTGTAGTAGCCTTTCCTTTGAAATGGCCTGCATGTATCATAGGTTTTGCTCAAGTCTTGCTGAGTACGTAAAGTACTCACCCTTGCCTAATTATATTGTAGGTGGTTGAGTTAGCGCAGCTTCGAGGTTGTCCATCGTAAGTTGCGGGATTTTTCTTCGTCGTGTTCTATCTAGAGTTTATGCCTGGTCAGTTGCCTGCGGGAATGGATGGGTACACTACAAGGCTTCGCTTCTTTTGCCGCTATATTTCTCGAGTTGTAATATTATTTGTATAATTGTTTCATTTAATTATTAAAATGTATGGTTGTGATTTCCAATTGTTGTAAACATGTGAGTGCAAGCTATCGATCCAGAGAATAGCACAAGAATCACATGGAGGTTCCTGCTCGTCGTAACGGGTCTCACAATAACTAAACCAACGAGTAATTTAACTCGCTAGTGAGGAACTTACTTAAAATTGTATGGTACAAGTATAAACTCCTTGTCTTGTAGTTTAAGCAAAGCTTTATAGACGCATTCTCGACCTCCTTTGGTACTCTCTCGATTTCTTCTTGGCAAACCGCTCCTGTCGAGGAATCCTAATCGCCCCTTGGTTCTTCAGAGTTCTTGAATCTCGTATCTACATAACGTAAATAGTTAGACATGACATTTATCAGATTACGTGAATGTAGACCAAGATTGATATATTAGATACTTACGTTGTCCAAAGATCTCAAAAACATATGTCGAGGGCGCCATGATAGAACAAGTTGTGCATGTTATCGAATTCTATTAAGAAGTAGCCATAGCCCTCGTGGTGAAAATGTTCCTCACTAACACCGCAGCGATCACCTTCGAGTACGCCTTGGTTGGATCGCCCATGTACCATGCATGTAGTCATTGATCATGGGTGTTAGACTGCTTAACTTCGAATCGGTGACTAAGGGCTTCCCAACCTCGAATTTCAATTTTGGTTGATTTTCTTGTTCATCGACTTTGCCTTGCCCTTACTTTTTTCTGACGACATCATACTCGGTCTGGCTTCCCGATCTAGCCGACACGGCCCGCCTAATGTGCCATTTTTGGGATCGGGGTTGTAGGTTTGTCCTTTGAAGTACCTGTGTTCTGGTTTTGCGCTGAAGTACTAACAAAGGGCCATCTTTATGGGGTCCTCAATGGATTTCTTTGGTACCTCATCTTGCTTCTTCACCGCTTTCACTCTCGTGTGCCGGTGACGGATGCGCGGATTGCACCGCAGAGAGGCCGGCATCGCATGGTCCAAGACGATGTCGAGAGGCCGCCATCGATGGTCCAAGACAATGTCACGCTTTGCGCCATCGATGAATGAGTGGACGGCACTTCCTAGAGTTGTTATCTCGTCATTGGCGGGTTTTTCTAGCCTCGACATCAAGAAATCGGTAAGTATCAGGTCCACCGACCTTTGCATAACCTAGCGCTTATCGGGGCATTGTGCAAAACACCCCTTATTGGCACGGATAAGCTACCCTCAGAAAGATGTAGAAAGATGTTCATCACGCGCACGTTGAGCCGACAGTGTGGGGTCCCAGATGTCGCCCACAAAGATAATGGTTTAGGTCCGCTAGGCCGGGCGTGGACCAAGAATCGCCGGGACGACCAGAGGGCCGAGAGAGCGTTTTACCGTGGTTCCGCTCAAGGCTTTTGTACTTGTCGTTGAACTTGTTCGTGAATGGTGGGTTGTAATTTCTCAGAACCCTTTCCTTCATACTTTCCATTTCTCGCCACCGCTCTTCTTTAGCTCTTTTTCCGACTCCTATAAGAGTCTTCGTGCTCGTGAATCCCATCTTCCATGGAACCTGACCCCGACGCCGTGTTCGACCGGTGCTCTTTGTTTCGAGGGCCGATAGCTCGCTCTTTCTCCTCGCTTGGGTGGAAGGATCCTTGGGTGGATCGGGCGAAATCGATGAACTTTTTGCGCCATCGCTTCGTCTTCGCCGCTCTTGAATGATAAACTCCAAGAGATAAGAGATCTCCCTCGCTAGCACGTAGTGCTTCACTCGTCCGTAGTCCGACCAAGGGACTTGTGCTACCGTTGGACCACTTGTAATTCCCCGTCTGTCCCATTGAGCAATTTTACCGTGTACCCACTCGTGCCAAGTCCGTGGGGGTGAGTATTCTTCTTGCGATGCTAATGTGGTCCTCACTAGACTTCCTTGTCGCTTCAGATTGCTTCATCGCCACAAACTCATCCCAAGATGGTCAGAATCTTGGGTAGTCTCCGACGGTCGACCGCTTTTGCTTCAGATAATTTACGCTCACTCGCTTTGAAGTTTCTCCACGCCGCATCCATGGTCATCAATGCATCGCGACGCACGAAGTTCTTCGACTCTTCGGGAACGCGAAGGTTCCTTTGAGCTCATCCACGATCCGCTTTGGTGGCTTTGGGCACTTTATGCCAATCCGAATAGGTGATTGGCACTTTCTCCCGACGATGTACCGCAGATGTTGACTCAGATTTTGTCAGCGCTTTTTTCGGCAACAGGGACCCAGATTCGAGACCTCTGGATGGTGTACCACCTTCAGCTTTTAGTCTTCCTCGTCCCTGCGTGTTGCAATGAAGTGGAGGCCTCGGGAATAGCGGTGGAGGCCTCTGAACATGGTGGAGGCCCCAAAGAACCGGTAGTTGGGTGGAGGGTAAGGTACCGCCGGGCTCTCCTCCATTATAGGCTCGATTTGGGCTCCATTAGAACTACTCAATAGAAAGGGAGATATTTCAGAGAGGGAAAGAAAATATGTACTAACTGATAGAATAACTAAGTGTATCATATTGAATTAGCACACTGAGGAAAATTTGTACTAACTGAGGAATAAGATAGAAGATGTACTAACTGAAGACTAAATTAGATCCTTAAAGTGCCTGACCATGGCTCATTTCGAGTCACAAATGGAATAAGATAGAAGATGTGCTAAGATAGAAGATGTACTAACTGAGGACTAAATTAGATCCTTAAAGTGCCTGTCCATCATGGTTATTAAAACATCGTGTAAACGACGTTTACACGTCGTGTAAACGAGAGAACGTGGCCGAGCTTCGGAACGTCCGAGCGTTTTGGCGACGGTGGCTAGAACATGTTGGAACGTCCTTGGAACGACGTGAAAACGTCTAGAACGTCCGATTTGGACAAAACGCGCGTTCTAGGTCATTTTCTGAGGTGAAATTAGTGAGGGGCGGGGGACATTTGGAGAAGGGCGCCGAATCGGGAGAAGTAGTGGAGGCGGAGAGGAATCGGGTGAAGCGCCGTGTCGCGGGCTCCTCGCTCAAGACCGCCATCGATCCAGGCTGCCGCCGCCGGTCGGGATCCCGATCCTCTCGCCTCTCTGCTTTCTATTTTCTTCTCCCCTCTCTGTCTCTCTTCAACAGCTAACAGTCAAGCTTCATCAGTTCGGTTCTAAAACTTATTGTCAAAACCATGACTGAGGAGTAAGATAGAAGATGTACTAACTGAGGAGTAAGATAGAAGACGTACTAACTGAGGACTATATTAGATCCTTAAAGTGCCTGTCCATGTCTCATTTCGAGTCACAAATGGAGTAATCCACTAATAACAAGAATGACATAGATAAGATAGAACTTAGCAATTTGAAGTCATCCATTAATATGAATTATGCCTTATGTCTCAAAGAGAATTAATTTAATGTGCTCTCAGATTTGGGTATGGATGAAGATAAGGATCTTCACCACAATCACAAATGGGCTAACACTTTATTCAATGAAATAGGCCTTGAACTCTTACCACCTTAAAATGCACACTAAAGAATTCTACTGTCTAGATATATACACTGCTCATATTATAATCAATAAGTCTTGCTAACAGAATGTAACTCCCAAATCAGCAATAATATATCAAAACCAATCAGTTCTATATGGTTATCAGACTACTATCATTCAACACTTTCAGAATATTCAGTATATGAAGTGTGCTGGCAGTGCAGGGGACGTGTGGGCAAAGCAGGAGAGTGATAAGGGGAGAGAGAGGCAGCAAGAGAGGGAGGCCGGGCAAGGAGATGGTGTCTTGGCATTTGCATGTTGGGAGGTGGCGCAGGAGAGTGAGTTAGTAAAAGAGAGAGAGAGAAGAGAGTTACTTCACTCGTGGGTAAATCACAGATACAACCAAGACCGAGATAAGAGTAGTCGGAAGGAGTGTCCTACTTGAGCTATCATGCTATTGTTACAGCCTAAGACCAACACCCATTTAACCAAAGATTCACTTTTTTCACCTCCACAACGAAGACAAATGACCACTTCTTTCCTCATTTTACTTGCAACCGATAGAAATGAAAATGGGGAGAATGGGGATTTTTGTTGTGTCTAAAGGAAAAGAAGGATGTGACAGAGAAGAGAGAATGCGATAAATATAGATATTAACAACATTAGTGACATTAAGTGATTAAGTAGCTAATTAGTAAATTGGAGCATACATGGCATATAAATAGAAATCATCGTAATATGGAAAGGAGCATATCAATATTGGACCAGCTTGGACACCTAATTCATATTTAATAAATTGTTGTAGATTAATAAGATTATAAATTTTCAGACAAGAACAGTAACTCGCCTCGACAATTAGATCCTGCTGAGCGAGGTCTAACATTCCGAGTTTATTCTGCAAGCAAATCCATTGAACATGTATCTTGGCTCATAAACAAGTATCTTGGCAGATGCATAACAATGAACCATAATGGAGACATACAACTAGCAATAATACTCAAGTTGATTTCATTTGAATTGTTCTCGATGTCGGGTTGCCTTTAAAGGCCATCCTCGCCACTAGGGCAAGATATAGATTTGTTCGTGACAACCTTACCACAAAAATGTTTATACACTTGGCGCTTTTAGAACTTGATCAATGCTTATTGGATGTAAGGCAACGACAATTGCATGACGAACCGAGACTATCGCCAACTAAAAGAAAAACAGAATCGCAAAGAAGACTATTGAACAAACCTACGATGAATCTACCACTCACGCTTATCAATCAAATGATCTACCAAGTATTGTAATCTATGAAAGTTAATTTCGTTGTCACAAACAATCTACCTTAACCCAATTCCTCACGTAACAACAGTCTTCCCACAAGCAAAGTCCCCAAGCAATCAATCGCCCCAAAATTGGTACCCAAGTTGATTGACTAGCCTCTTTGCACAATAATTTGATTTTCACTTCATCGCTTTTAGATTATCTTCAACCAGAGAATCTCAACTTAACAGTTCAAGTTAACCAAAACTATCATATAGATTCAGATTGACCGATAACTGAATACTCAAACAAGCTAAGCAGATATATATATATAATGATCGAGTAGCAAAGAAGATTACATAAATCTTAAATCTAACAAAGATAAACTCAGATTAGTACCGCTCAAATTTACATGTAGCCTAGAAATCAAGAAATTTCAACCTAATGACTAATAGTCTTAGAATGCAAATATTGAACCAGAGAAGCTATCAAGAACAATATTTCTCAAGATATTAGTCTACGCTCAAGGCCTAATTCACGTATAATTGTTCTATTCATTTCAAAGACCCTTATCATCACAGAGTAATATTTGAGTATTTTCGCATCAGCAAAAGGAACCAAGCCATCTTCACAAAACTACTACTATTTGAGCATTTTCGCACCAACAACAGGAACCAAACCATTGATGCAACGTGAAGAGAAGGGCTTACCCGGTAGGGTTCAAGGGGCGGCGCCGTGGGGAGGGCGCGGAGGGCGTGACGGTGGGAGGGCGCTTGAGGGGCGGCCGGTGGGGGAGGGCGCGACGGCGCGACGCCGAGGGGGGCGCGGTGGGGAGGGCGCGGACGCGCGACGCCGAGGGGGCGGTGGCTTGCAGGGAGCTAGGGCACAGCCAGCGGTGGCTTGATCGAAGTGTAGAAGGCGCGAAGTCATGCATATATGCCATATATATAGAGATCAGATTCTGTGGCGATTAAGAACAATAACCGCCACAGATAAGCAAGATTTAGGAGGAAGAAGAACAATAATCACACAGATAACGTTATCTGTGATTGTTATTGTTCTTAACCGCCACAATATCGTTATCCGTGACGTTATTGTTCTTAACCGCCACAGTATACCCCTTCCCACGCCATAGATACAGATGACAATCAGATAAACTCGTGAAGCATGCATAACTCTAAAAATCTGCAGAAATCATAATAAACCATGTTGCATATGACAATACATGATTTTTTTCTTCCATACATTAATACATATGAAGCATGTATAACAAAAGTCCTACAAGCATTTAACTGTTTATATCCTGGAGCACATAAAAATTGAGTAAATAGAATTATTCAAGCTACTACATTTCCTCAATAGCTATAGAAACTTGAATTCAATTGAACAAGACTCCACCATCGCTTAGTCGAGACTTCAAGTTTCAAGTTTTTCATCAAAATCATGCATATTTATTTCCTATTAATTCGGCTGTAAATGTACATTTCTTACATCACATTTCCATTACTCCATATAAATGGCTACATGTTGCCATTACTCCTAGCTAATTATTTTCTTTCACAATTTGGTTTTCACAGATCATCGCGATGATAGGTAACTTCTTGAGTGGTTTCTTCCTCGGGCCCGATGTCGCCGTCGCGAAAGGAGGCAACTCATCAAACCGGTTGTACTCTTCCTCATCCACGACATTCTCAACTCCAACGATCCTTCTTTTTCCTTGCGTAACTACGTGGCGCTTCTTATCTCACGGTCGATTATGTAGAATACTTGTGCTACTTGATTCGCAAGCACTAATGGTTCGCTCTCAGATCCGACATGTTCGATGTCCACAGAGTAAAGCCGCATTTGTCCACCTTGACACCATTCGGGAGTCGTACTCCAATGACATCGAAACACCGTGATCTTGAAAATGCAGAGTCCAGCTCCCAAATCTCCTCTATGAACCCGTAGTAGATGCTCTTCAGACGCCTCGTGTTGTCGAGGCATCTATACTGACACCATCGCTTTGGTAAATGCTCTTGCTATCCCGAGCTCTCATGTAAAATGTATATCCATTGATGTCATATCCTTGCCATGTCGTGATTGTACCAAGGCCCTTTTGCCAACCACCTCAATGTAACACTCGCTTCTTCACCGCACATGTGCTCCCTAAACCAATGACCGAACAAACGATTGTGCTCTTTTGTTATCCAAATCTCGACTTTCCTCGGTTTTCCTCCTTAGCTTACCCTTGTGTATGTCCATATCTGGGCACACCTCAAGTGATCAAGGTAACATCGTGAAATGGGCTTGTTCGAACAAAATATTATCGTAAGAATTTGTAGATTTCTTTCCTATTACACCTTTCCCACCTAGCCTACCCTCATGGCGAGATATCGCATTCCTACCGTTCGACCTCCTCCATGTAATCGACACATAACTCAATAACCTCCTCGCTTGCATAACCTTCTACAATTGAGCCTTCCTACGAGATCGACATGCATATTTTTTCGTAACACCCATATACCTTTCAAATGGGTACATCCGATGCGTGAATACGGGTCAGAAATATTTATCTCATTGACAAGGTGAACAATGAGATGAACCATGATATCAAAAATGATGGGGAAAATACATCTCCACCGGGCAGTAGTCTTTACCACATCACTGAAGTTCATAAAGTCCAACGGATCGATGACCTTCGTGAAATTGTGTTGAAGAAGGAACACAACCTCGTGATTGCCTCTCTGACCTTGTTAGGAAAAATACCTCTAATTGCAACAGGAGCATTTGTGTCATCATCACATGACAATCATGAGACTTCATGCCGCTTAACTTCAAATCTTTCATCGATACCAGCTTTCTTGATGTTTGCGGAGTAACCGGATGGAACTTTCACACCATGCGTGCACTTGCAGAGTTCTTTTTTCTTTCTTACTCAAAGTGTAGCAAGTCGGGGAAGGTAAAGCCGGCCTTTCCAGTTGTCTTGAGGATGTAGCTCGGCTCGATCTTCATGTCTTCCAGATCCCTTCGTGCCTTCATCCATCCTTTGTTTTGCTAGGAATATTCAAGAAAGACCAACCACGCTGTCACATACATTCTTCTCTACATGCATGACGCCGATGCAAAGGTCAAACTTCCAAGTCCTTCCAAGAGGGTAAGTCCCAAAAGATGGATCTCTTCTTCCACGTGGTCTTCTCAAGATGGGACCGCGATGTATTACCAAGACTTCTTTCCGAGTACAACATTAAGATCCCTAACCATATCATACACCTCTTCCCCACGAAGACGCCTTTGAGCTAAACCGTCCTCCTTTGTCCCGTCAATTGTTTCTTCATATTGCGGTACGGATGATTCTCGCGAAGGAACCTCCGGTGACGCATGTACACTGCTTTCCTCGAGTTGTTGAGCCACACACTAGCGGTTTCATCCATGCATCGGGGCATGCTTTTGCTCCTTTTATAGTACGGTCGGACAGTTACCAAGCGCAGAAAATCATTGATGGTGCGTAACAACAATGCGCGTGAGAGTGAAGTACTCGCTTGTACTGCCCCATACCAGACACCTTCGCTCCACAATATCACAAGATCTTCCACCAATGGTTGTAGGTATACATCAATATCGCTGCAGAGTTGTCTCGCCCTTGGATAAGCAAGGACATCATAATGTACTTTCGCTTCATACACAACCGTGGTGGAAGGTTGTATATACACGAGTCACGGGCCAAGTGCTATGAATGCCGCTCATGTTACCGAAAGGATTCATTCCATTCGTACTCAAGCCAAACCTTACATTCCTCGCCATTTCGAAGTTCTCCTCAAGAGTCTATCGATGGTTCTCCATCGCGTAATCACCGTGTCTCGCTTTTCCATCCTCTTACGGTCTTCCGAAAGTGCCATCGCATCAATTTGGCGTGCTTTTTGTTTCCAAATAAACGCTTCAAACGAGGTATTACCGCAAATACCACACCACTTTTGCGGGAGCTCCTTTCTTCACCTCGATAGCTTCATTGCCATCGCCTTACGCTTGTATCGCGACGCTTTTGCACACGGACATACATGAATGTCTCGCATAGTCTTTGCGATAGAGTATACAATGCTTGGACAAGCATGTATTCTTTCTACTTCCAATCCCAAGGGACATACAACCTTCTTAGCTAGATACGTGGTTTTAGGCACACGCTTCCTTCAGCAAGATGTCCGCTAAGAGATGTAACAACGCCGTGAAACTCTTTGTCGGACCAACCATTGGCTGCCTTCAATTTCAGAGAGCGAGAGCACCGTGTGCAACTTTGTGTATTCCTCCTTACAACCCAGAACAAAGGTTTCTCCGAATCCTCCATCAAACCCGTGAATTGATTAAACTCTCTCGACTAGTGTAGTTCTTCGCATCGCGCAACATTTGAGCAGTTAATGTCGCCATCGACGACCAACCTATCCTCATCGGATCCATAATCGATGTCACCGCCACATTGCGGCTCCGCTGCCGCCGACGTTATCACGCTCAAGTATGATCTCCTCTTCACCGTGCCTTGTCCAACTTGTATAGCCAGTACAAAACCCTCCTGATCAAGTGCAAATGGATATGGTTTTTGTTCGAAAACATCTTCTCATTCTTGCAATCAATGCATGGACAAGTGTATGTACTTCGCTTCTTTTGCAAGTCGTTCTCCTACGCCCTTAGAAAAACAGATACACCGCCGATATATTCTTGGCTGCAACGGTTCGCATCGTACATCCATCTCCGGTCCACGATATTATATTAGTGGCGGTTCTAAAACCAAACCGCCACGAAAATTTATTATCCGTGACGGTTCCATCTACCAACCGCCACAAATAGTCCCAATATATCGGTGGCGGTTTCAAATAAAACCGCCACAGATAATGTATTATCTCGTGGCGGTTTTGGATGAAACCGCCACAAATGATCCTCCCGCCAATTTCCATATAGAACCGCCACTGATACATGTATTTGTGACGGTTCCAAAAGAACCGCCACAAATAGGGCGTCACCTATGTCATGTTTTGTAGTAGTGCAACCATAATGGTTCCGCTATAATATTTTGACGTGTATTATAGCATCCTATGCTCCATTCATTCAAATAGCTCTATAGCACATAACATTGGGATACTATGCCATCATTAGAAAATAATCATTGGTTTTTCAATATATTATACTGTAGTTAAAATACTGGGTCTCATTTCATCTCTAGCACATAAAGCCACTTCTTAGAAAGTCCTCCATACCTAAAGCTACAAATCTACAAATAACTCTCACAGAGCAGGGTGTTCAATATGTTTAAAAAGAAATACACTAGCTCAGCCTTCACCTAAATAAGGGCATGAAGAATAAAATGGAGAAACTAGAGGAATGGTCAAATTACAGCCGTATATGTACCTTTTTCATCGTTCAAGTTTGCTCAACAGATTTTCATGCTGTGGCAGTTCCTGCAAAATGTCATTCCAGTTAAAAGGAAAAATGCAAAATCATCTGAAAAATGCAATCTAGTTACTTTTTAAAGAAAGATATACAGTATAGGAACAAAATGTGGATACATGAAAGGAAAAAAGTAAAAGAAAAGGCACCTTTCCCATTGTTCAGGAGAGACGATATCAGCCTTAAATCGAACCTCCGCTCTCAACTGTGATTTTGCCTCAATAGATGCAGTACGCTTCTCAAAGTCATCCTGTAAAAAGGAAAAATGCATTGTACTATAAGAAAGATAAATGGGTCAAGTCAATTGTATGAAATATACAAACTAAAAAGCAGGCGACTTCTTTTGGTATTTAGCCAATATGTAAGACTGGTCTAACCCTAACTGAAGGAACTGATGCGGCAGATCTTGTAGAACCAAAGCCTCTTGGTTTGGTTTGGGCTTTCTGAGAAGTGCCAAAGATCACAGGAATTAGAAGAACGCCTCGTTTGAGCAGTTCAGTCCGGTACCTCTCAGCTCTTTGCATTGCTCGAGTAACAGATGCTTTCGAACCTGCCAATATAACCTAAAATACTTTTCAAAGGATACACCAACTTTGGTGAAATGTTACTCCAGCAGGAACAGCGAGAATTGGATCTAGTTATTGCTGGTAAAAAAATCGAATTGCCTACTGATACGCAGGTAGCTCATTTGAGCCAAAACTTTTCTTCTATATTAGGGGTTCATAATCACAGATATGCAACCACACGAGCAAAACCTGCAAAAGATAGTGAAGATTACATGAGTAATCATAGCAGAAATAACAGGATTAATTTATTTTGATCAATCACAATATGGATTAATCTGAATCAATCATATGGGTATTAGAAGGAAACTATCCAGTAAGTCAGCCTAATAGAATGAAAAAAAGAGAGAGGTTATTACAGCTTCCAGGTAAAGAAAGCCATTTGATCAAGGTCAACATATGCACAGGATATTGGTCTAACTAACATATGTAGAGTTCTAATGGAACTTAAAAGTATGACAAGTGCATATCTAACTAATCATTTTCTGATGAAAGTCAAGAGCAGGAGGGCATTTTGTTCCATCCGAATTAAGATAATTCCTTTTACTTGAGCTTTGAAAGACAACCCATTTCAAGCCAAACTCATTTGCAGTTCTAGCAGCACCCCATATTATCCAAGGTTCCTTAGGGTTCAGAAATGGCATAGTGGAAGTGGCCATTCATTGGTAAAGCTAACAGCAGAATTACCGCACCTTTTAGAGGATGATCTCACCATAAAGCAAACGCAGGGGCTCTTTTGAATGACACCCGTGGTTTTAACGTTTTGTCTAGGGAAGAAATTCATATATGATCCAATCATCCTGTTTTCATAGAAGTGGTTCACATTTCATTTGATATGTTCCCTAGCCAAATATTGCTGTCTAATATATCCAAAACAAGTATGTCAAATGTTCCGTTTCGAATCCGCCTCACAGCCAAAGAGTCAAGTAGCACATCAGTGGATCTCTCAATGCGCAATTCACCAAAGGAAAATAGATGAATAGATGTACCACTTACAGAAAAGGAAATGTATTGAAACGGGAAAAGTGGAAATGTATACCTTTTATGTAATCGTACCATTTATCACCTTTATGATCCTTTCTATTGCTCTAAGCAGCCTGATAGATAAGAACACAATATGATATGCAAATAGACAGTCCCATGACATATATGCATGCTATCTTGTCATATGCAAATAAATAGATGTACATCCAGAAGATGGAAATATATAATTAGCTTGTGGCATAGCAACGCAAACATAATGTTAAGGAATATAGGAGTTACAAGAAATGCTAAATGTGCCAAAGAAAAGTAGGAACAAATGAAACCAGCAACTAACCTTTGGAGCATATGGGGCAAAAATAGCTTTGACATCTTCGAATACCTCAGGAATTGGTTTTGCAGCATCAATCTGATTAGATGACAAATTCATCAATAGGTGTCAAAGTGAACATGTTCTAAAATAAGGGCAGGAATTAATGGAAGCGCACAGATAAAAACATGGTCAGTAACTCATAATGATCGTCGGAAACATCAGTATCCCAGTAAACAATTCCTTCAGATTATATTGTTCTCTATATATATATCACCCTTATAAGTAATAACCATGCAATATTTACGTTGGCATGCATTTATCCTTTTCCTCTTTGGATTTCTAGCATCTAATACAACATTTCCATCTTTTTTTTTTGGTTGTTTGTGCATCGTTCATAGTGTGGTAGTACCTTTTTAACCTTGGCCTTCGCGTTATAGTACTCAATGACAGGCAAACTAGATTCAACAAATACTTTGAATCTTTTCCTGATAGTCTCAATGTTATCGTCAACTCTTCCCTACAAAATAATAATAAATGTTCAAAACACGAAACAGGTGAGCTGCAAGGTTATATATGCTACAAAAAATGCACATAAACGATGAAGTAAACCTGATTGCGTCCCAATAGACGTTTTTCCATCTCTTCCTCGGCACAATCAAAGAATAGCACAAACGCAGGAGATATTTTTGTCTGAAACAATGCGAAACAATTACTGGTATTAGTGCATTGTGATTTTGTTCTGTGCGCGTGTTTTTTTTGGGTGTGTAGAACTATCATAAGAGTTCTCTACAAAAGAGTCACGACGGTTTGCTACCAAAGAGAGAAGCAATCTAAAATTTTGAAGTCAGGAGTACGCGGGCTTACAACATTCTCGAATGCAGCACAATTCTCTTCGTTCCTCGGAAATCCGTCGATCAGGAATTTATCATTTCCATTTTTTATCATGGCTTCCTGCAAGAGCTTTATAGTTACCTCTGATGGAACAATTTTTCGCTCCTTTATCATGTTCTCAATCATAGTTCTGTCAAACATGAAGTATAGTAATAAACATATAGGAACAGGCAGATGTTAAATAAAGAAGTGGAAATGACCAATATAATTTTTGGAACAATCTTGTTGCAAAGTAGATGTAAGACAAAATGAAACAGTTGGGGTTTCTTATGGACTGAAAATAAGATTCCCATTCTCAGAGCCGAATTTGATTTCAGCACGCAAAAGGTCTCCAGCGCTAAGATGGGTAAATCCAAAGTGCTCAACAATGTTGGCACACTGTGTGCCTTTTCCACTCCCAGGACCACCTGTGTGTAAATTCTTGGTTAGTTAACATAAGAAAATTTATTTATTTTTAAAACATGTGTTTAATTTTTTTTAAAAAAGATACGAACTCAATGTATTATTCAAAGCTGTATATAAGGCTACAAGCTCCTTTTCTTCTATGAGATGAGATGCACAGTGATCAAACATATAATTGAAGATAAGCAATTACCTAGAACAAATACGACCGTAACTTTCTTGTCACCCAGCATGTTGTCAGTGACCTCCTGCATTAAGAGCACAATTTCAACCATAAGATGAACCACATATATTACGAATGGCACAAATTATATGAGGAAAGGACATATACTTCATGAGAAAAAAGGGGAATCGTAAGGTGCAATTGAAAGAGCCAGAATTATATTGGTAACAATATGGAGAAAAGTTCAATGAGTCAAACAAGACAACAAGGCACCTATCATTTGTAGCATAAGTAAAAAGTTTTGAAAGTTCAAGAGGTAAAAATACAAGATTCAGTGCAAAAATGCAAGATTCAGGGCACAGACATCTTACCGGGAATCATCTAACATCTAGGGAGAAAGCCAGTATCTTTAAGCAACAACGCAAAATAACAACAAGAGCATACATACCTCCTCCTCAGCCACAACTACTGGAGCATCCACGACCGTGCCCATGGCTGAAAATCCAATCCACGACTCAGTTTCTACAGGTAAACAAATACTCACAACCAGTGTTCAAGAGTTCGCTCGGCGGATTCGTGGCGGTTTGGCACCGCCAAGCGCCAAGGCCGATTTATGTGCAATTATGGTCTTGGCTTTTAACACTCGGCGGCCGAGAATTAATATAATTCATATATATTATTGATTTTATTATGAATAAAATTTTTTAGTTTTCTTTTCTAGTTATTTGCAAATTGCAAGACATCAAATATTAAAGTAGAATATTAAACTAAAATAATTGAACACATGCTACTCAATTAATCAAGTAATAAACTAAGTAGTAAGTACTATGTTAGTGACTTAGTGTACCTTATTGTGTGGGTGACGATGTGAATCTTTCAATCATGGTCATCAGGTCATGTAAACAGTAGATCAAAACGGTCTCTCTCATAATTTTGTGCCAGCCGCCACGCAAGCCAAGGACCGCCAAGACCCGCCAAGGACCGCCAAGACCCGCCAACGATCGCAATTTTGGCCCAACCGCCAAACAGGCAGCCAAGGGCTGAATTCATTGCGTTTATAGCCGCCAACCGCAATATCGCCGCCAAGTACCGAATTTTTGAACACTGCTCACAACTCAGTGCGATTAAATGGAGTCCTAAACGTCTAAAACCGCAGAAAAACCAACAGATCCGGGGAACAAAGAAGAGCCGCAGATTTGGAACTTGGAAGAAGGGTCACGGAGGGATTCGCACTCACCGGAGTGCGAGATCCGGGAGCGAGGCGAGGTTGCGTGGGATCCGATTCCAACCTGGGCAGCTTGAGCGCCGCGACTTGAGGGTGCGACACCTCTGGTCCATCCCAAGGCAGAGTCATGAGTTGCGAGAACGAGAGGGAGTCGGCCACCACGGCGGGATGAGGGGTCGGGCAAAGGAAGGTGGGGTTAGGGTTTGGGAACTTACACGGGGCGAGGGGAGGGGAGCTCGAGGGGAGATTGGGGCGAGGAGGCCGGGGCGGCCAAGACATTAGGGCGAGGAGACGAGGAGGCCGGGCGCGAGGAGATTTGGGGCTCCGGTGAGGGGAAATTTGGGCGAGGAGACGAGGAGGGCAAGGCGCAGAGGAGAACGCGAGGAGATTAGGGCGGGGGGGCTGTGTACGTGAGTGGAGGTCAGAGTGGGGCCCATGAAGCCGCATCACGCCACCAACTACTGCATTATAGTAGTAGAGATTAGGGGCCCTGCTAGATCTATATTTTTTTACTAAACTCCCTATTTTAAGATTTAGGGGCTGATTTTAGGGCTCTGCTGGAGATGCTCTTAGAGGCAAAATTTAATATGAAAAAAAATTTATGAAAAAAATTATGGCAAATAATCCACTATAATACTTCAAAAATTATAAGTATAAAGAGTTGGCTTATATAGTCAAAGAGTCTTAATTGCGGAAGACTTAGACTAACAACTATTTTGATAGAACTAAAAGATGTGATAGTTAGAGATACTCAATATCTCTAACAAATCTCTCTTTAACTCAAAATCTATAACAAAATTATTTTAAGAGATTTCCAAAGGGTAATTAAGCACATGAATATAGCTGTGTTAAAAGTTTGAAGGACTACTGAATAAGTAAAACTAGAACAGTTAATCCAAACACTTGTAGTGGAAAACCACAAAAAGTATAAAAGGCTGTAACAGTCTTATCCAAATGCATCTAATGAAGCAAAATTGAGTAAACCACTAGTAGGTTGAGAGAAAGACTGGAATAGTCAATCTAAACATATAGCTGCCAACAAAGCAGACGAAAAAAATCTGGATCTTCAGTGATTCACAATCCCAGTAAAGTTTGAGTCTGTGCAACTGACCTCCTGAAACAAACACTCAATCATCAAGCGGTATAAACCAAGACATCACATGTAGTGTAGGGTAGATAGCGATATGCTCCACTTAGAACATAAAATTCGGCAAACAACGATTATTGAAAGAGCAACTTGCACATGTAGCCATCACATACGTTAAACTACCTACTGAAAATCCATGACATGGTAAAAATTGCTAAAAAATGTCAGTATGAAGAAAAAGTTCTCGTGCTTCCAATAGAGTATAAGTTGTAGTAGACCCACATATCGAGTAAAGATAACAAAACAACATTATAATATCTACGCAGAAACAAACTCTTTCTTGCACTTCAACCTTTATCTCAAATTGACATTAGAGAAAAACATTCATTAGAGAAACTCTGAAGAGTATAATGCTACCATTAGGGTGTCATCAAATTCAAGATTGCCATTACTAAAAACCTCCATAACAGTCGTGCAAACGATCTAAAATTGCAATGCATTCAAAAGATGAATAAAACACCAAAAAAATGGTGATAAAACACCAAGTTCGAATTAACGGTGATGAAATAACAAATTCAGTTGTCTCCTTAACGGATATATTTTTTTTCAAAATAGATGATGAAACATAAAAAAACAACGATAAAGCGTCGAATAAATTATCAAATATCTGCCAATGATAAATTTTGCATGAATTGCAATGAATAAAATCCACCAATAATATGTATAAAAGCATTAATTGCAATGAATGAAATCCAGAGTGGTCCAAACTTGTCACGCTGGTCAGGTAGCCGGAGAGGTTGTTCAGTGATTTCAAGAAGTCACGCTTGCGTTCCTTCACCTGTTGATCCTTCCGGTGCATGTAGTCAGGGCCGAAGACGTTCCCACTTCCCGGTACCCATGACACGGACCGATGCTCCCACAAGGGACGGTATCGCGTTCGCCGAGGTTAACATGGATGCCATCTGTGAACCTTCCAGGACGATGGACGAGGCATAGTGAGGCGAGGCAAGGAGCAGCGAGATCCAGCACGTTGTCGCTCCTGAAGCTGATGCAGTTGTTGACGGTCAAGGTTCTTCAACATGCCAGATGCAAGCTCACGGAAGACGACTTGAGCGCAGAGTCGAGGGCTCTGATACTACTTGTTAGAGCTTTGATACCACTTGTTAGATTAGATGCATGGCAAAATAACTGGAGACAAGATTTAACATGGAAAAATCTTTACAGAAAAAAACCATATAAAACAACCCACTATAATATTTCAAAGATTACAAGTACGGAGTTAGTTTATATAGCCAAAGAGTCTTAGTTGTGGATGACTTAGACTAACAACTATTTGGGTAGAACCAAAAGATATCGTATTTAGAGATATTAGGTTATTTCCAACAAGAACGAACTATGTCCACGCTACCAACCGCAGCGTTCATGTGCATCAGATGTTGTGGACCGTTGTCACTCGTAGGACAAGTCTGGTGTAGAGCCGCATGTTTCTGTGTTCGCACAAGGTTTCAGATTTGGGATAACAACGGTGGTGGCCTGGTGGATGTATGGGTGACTAACTGGGTGGGGTTTGTGACGGACCGCCTTTTCAGGTGGTGCGTTTAGATACCATACAGCTATTCAGAATTTTAGCTGCCGGTAAATCAAGCATACATTGCCAGGTAAAGAACGATAAACGACAGTTGATATAGATAAATAAAGCCTCATGGCTAGAGTTTTTACAAAATGGCGCGTTCAAGCGCTTAGTACATCACAAAAGGGGGCCTTGCCCACAGGAAATAGTTTGAGCGGTAGATCAAAGCCTCAAAACCAAACACTTTCGCCATCTACGATTTCTTGAAATTCTCCCGCTTCTTGATAATCTAAGGGAGGGTAGGAGCAAGGGTGAGTACACAACCGTACTCAACAAACCATACGGAATAATCTGAATATTATATGCACGGATTCACCAAGGGATGGTTTTGGGTTGATAATTGTGGTGGATGCAATTTTAAACCATCTTATTTAATTACATTTGAAACACAAACCATAATTAGCTAGTACAGGGGGGGTTATCTGTCAAAATCCAGCACTTCGCCATGTTTTATTATTAAAACTAGATTGAGCTCAGATTCGGGTATCACCCTATTTTAACTTAGCTTCATTGACCGGAAGCACGGCGTAATCGATTACAATTTTATTTGACTCTGCAGAGCTGCTCAGCTTTACCCACAAGATATCTTCGGTCTTTAGTGCCACGCGATCAACATGCAACTTAAATGCATGCGGCCGGACCAAGATGATCGTAGCCGTTTATTGGACTTCCCCTTTTAGCCCCTACCCAGTAGGCTATCCAAGGTCCGCATTATTCGGTACCCACTGGCCGTCACGAGTGATATGATCCGAATATTGAGGACACCCACTGTTGCGGGAACCCCGAATGGCTTCTCCATTCCTGTTCCGCTCCGATTACTACGCGATCCACTCTCTTCCAGAATGGCAGCCACTAACTATAGGTATTCAAAGGGGACGGACAATGTACTAGGCTACGTTGGAATGAATCAACGGAGTTGACCGTCCCAACCTGCGGTTGAGCGATTACTGAAGTTATTTATCTTGCCCAAAGTGGTTAGTCCTTAATGCCAAAGACCAAGTCTATACCCCCATTATATCCATGGTACCTATTGTACCGCCATCATCTCATCCATAGACTTGTCATCGGTTGGGGATCGGACCCGTAGCCACCTCTCGTGGTTAGCCCGACACTGTCCCCCTAACCGTAGCCGTTTTTAAAGATCATCCAACCTTCGGAGATTAAGCATTTGTCTAAAAGTAATGTTTGTATGATTTGCTACATCTACGAGGGTTCAATATTTCATATCCTAGAGTTTACAAAGGAATTAGGGCATAACAATTGGTTTAACATTTGGTTGTAACTAATCATGTTATTTGAAACTACCAAGTGTGCTAGTTTTCTAAAATAACAAAATAATGCATTACAAGAAATATATATACATATACTTTAATGGAACTAGGTTCAACATGTTCAAGGGGTGCGGCTTGCCTTGCGAAGTTGAAGGTTCTCCTAAAGAATAGTCACCGAGTTCTTGCGGTGTCCCGAACAGCTCCTGCTCCTCGTACGTCTCCGCGTAGTGTTCTGGCTCCAAGTATTGCTCCGGCGTCGGGTCTAGCGCATTAAATTAACCACAGTAAATAAATGGATAAAATAATAAAGAAAGAGAAAAGAAACAAAAACAAAAATCAAATCTGAGAATTGGAAGTAGGGAAAGGGCATTTTGGTAATTTGAAATTTGGTTTTATGTAAACGGAGTGCATTTCGATTCAAGGGTTCAAATAGTCAAGAATATGTATCTTTGGCTTTTCGGATTTTTGGGGATTTTGGGGATTTTCCGAGTTTAAAATGAATTTTCGGATTTTAAATCGATTTAAATCCGAAAATGTAAATCAAAACCGAAAAGAAAAGGAAAAGGATTTCGAGCGGGCGCGACAGTTGTTTATGATTTTCGCCCGCCCAAGACAAGACGTCTTGCGCGTGGAACTCGGCCATGGCCCATTCAAGGCCATATCATACGCTGGAGTGTGAGGTCGACAAAGGGCCTACTGTCAACTGGGGAGACGGCAGGCCGACGCAATGGGTCCGGAGGGACAAAGGGTTCGGGAGGGTATCTTGGCGAGTGGGGTTGGCTTGGCAAAGGAGTGGAGGGAGGCGCCATTGGCGGGTGGGTCGGCGAGTCGCTGGTCATGCAGTGGTTTTTGAACGAGGCGGCGGCAGAATGAAGAAAAGCGGCCGGAGCCGAGGAAGATGAAGCTGGTTTTAGCGATTTAGCGCACGGTGGAGTTGAAGAAGTGGCTGGGGAGGATGAGGAAGGCCAGGGGAATTCATGTACCTTACCAGTGAAGGCTTGGGGCGAGGAAAATGGCCGGCGAGCTTCGGGTTTTATAGCGGTTGGGCGGTGGAGAGAGGCGAGCAGTGGGAGGTGCACTCGAGTGGTGAAAAGATCGAACAGAGGGGAGGATTGGACGCGGTAGGGATGTAGCTTTCGGCGCGGCGCAATGATGGACTGCGAGCACCAGTGGCTGGGCAAATTGACGACGGGGCAAGGCTGGCGTGTGGCGGAGGAGAGAGAGCTGCACGGCGGGGCACTCGAGTGGTGAAAAGGCAATTCGGAGCGGGGGAGTGGAGGCGGCGTGGTGTCAGCGTTCGGCGCGCAGGTAGAAGGGGAGCGCAGCTCTTCTGGTTGGGCGAGGCGACGGCGAAGTGTGACAGACGCGCGGCGGAGGAGAGAGCTCTGCCATGGGCGGCGCGGTGGCGATGGGACGGGACGGGGATGTCGGGGACAAGTCGGGTGTGCCAGCGTGTCGCAGAGGGGATGTCGGGCGACGCTGATTGGGGAAGGTGGCGGCGAAACGGGATTGGGCGGCGGGGCGCAACGGAGAAGATGGCGCGGACGGAACGGGATTGGCGCAAGGAACGGAACGACGGAGGAGGCGGCAAGGGGTTGGGGGCGTTGCAAGGCTGGCGAACGGGCCGCGGCGTAATAAACAGAGGAGGCGGAAAACGGGAAGGCGCGAGCTGAACGGGAAAACGGAAGATCAAAAAGGAAAGCGGGAATTCGGGGTTGACTTTCTCGAAAAGGAAAGTTTTCGATTTAAACCGGAAAAATTCGAAATAAATTCGGGAAAAATTCAAATAAATTCCAAAATAATAGCAAAGGCCAAATTTAATTCATTTTTGAAAATTTGAGGTTATTTCAGGGTTTAAGCTACAAGCGCGGGTAGCACGCGCCTAGCGTTCGGTGTGTGCGATGCTTGATCTTGATCCTGTTAGAAATAGGTGCATTTAATTTGGAATTTATTATGCCGATAAAATTCGACATAGAGCGTGAATACACTTCCCAAAAATCATATTCGCGCCCAACCTATGTAGGGTTAGAAGTAGCGGAGGCTTCGGAGACACTGCTGTTCTACAACAAGAGAAAATGTCGATGCACGCCAATAAAGGGATGAAGTAGCTAGGTAGTGTAGCATAAGGAATAAGAAGACAATAATTTTTCCCTGTCCCTGGTGATCTACAACAAGAGAGAATGTCTCCTCGTGTAGGCACATACCACTTGGAAAGGAAGCATATCACCAATCAACAAATGATAAATCACAATTAATATATGCCATAATATCCCTAGGATTAGCACGATTCAAATGTTTAGTTTGAACCATTTTACTCATTTCCAACTTGTTACATGTTATTATGTCATGTCATCGAGCAAAGTTACGAGGTGAAAAACAAGTTGCAACCCCTACAAAACCAAACCAGAAATCACCGAACCCTTCATGCATATGCCGCGCATGGGCAAGCATTGACATGGCATAGAGTGTGTAAGATTGAGAAAGCCGATTAAGAGGGGGTGAATATGTGATTTTAAAATTTTGGCCAAAACTAAAGTTTATATGCAGAAGCTGTAACGTCCCGAAATTTGGCCTAATTTAAATTTTTGGGATTTATTTGGATTTAATTGAAATTAATTTAAATTTATCCTTCTCTTGAATAATTAAATTTCAGAAAGGTAATTATTAAAAATAAATAAAAATATTTTATTTAGGCTCTAAATGCTCTGAAATATTTTCTAGAATTTTTCGGGTATTCTTAGTGCCCTAAATAATTATTTTAATTTTCTAGAATTAATTTAAATGATAAAAACCAGAAATTGGATTGCTATAGTGCTGGGCCGGGCCCAACACTGTGAGCGTGCTGGCCAAAACCCTAGCGCCGCTGTTCTCGGTCGTTCGATCCCGACGGACTACCGAGGTTATCAGATCGCTTCTCGCGAAGGCCGTTGGATCTCAGTAAACCGCGCCGTTCCGATCGCGCCCGTCGCCGCCACGGCCACCAACTGCCGCCGCTCGAGCCGTTGGATTTCGATCGGACGTCAGTGCCACCGCCGCGCCATCGCTCGCCCGGTGCCATCGGATCTCCGAGGATCGAACGGTCCGGATCGCGTCGCGCATCGGGAGGGAGCGACTGTCGCACCGTCGTCGCCGGTTGGCTGCCGTGATTTTGCGAAGGATTTGCGCGCATACCAAGGCCTGTCTGAGCACGAGATAAAGCCCCCTGCATGCAGCACCTCCTCCCGCTCATTTTGCCCACTCACTTGTGCACTGCCGTACGTTGTAGCATGCGCTAGAGCTCGCCGGAGTAGCATCTTCCCTCTCCTCGGTTCTTCCTTGATTTCCACCGTCGTCCACCGCTCTCCGCCGCAACCAAGGCTGGTCTTGAGTCAGCCGTGCCAAGATGCGTCGGGTGGACCACTTCTTTCAGTCGGAGACGCTCGGAAACGCCGTCACCTACCTCGTTTTCCCCAACTCCGCAAAGAAGCGCCACCCTCAACTTCGAACCTCGCACCACCATAGCCGCCGGATCTTCATCCCACGCCCAAGGTAACGCCACATATCCCTCCTCGTAGCGCTAGGACTAGAGATGCTTCGCTGAAAATGGTTGTCCGATCCGTGATGTCCGGCCGGATTAAGCCACATAGACTCGCCTTCAGGCATCGCCGTACCTCGCACCATTGATCTTCATCCGCCGCCACGGCGCCCACGTAGCCGTAGTTGGTGCGTTTGATAAAGCCCGTTAGATCATAGATCTGCGGTCAAGTGCTCGCCACGTAGCTATTCCCGCCACGCTTGATAATGTCCGTTAAATCGAGATCTGCGGGCGAGATTTCGCCACGTGTCTCTTCGTAACTTAGCCACGGCGAACCGTAGCCGCTGATTCTGGATGACCGGTTGTGATACATACACGTGTCACCATCGGAGCGATCCACGCCGCTATGACCAAAGCTGTTGGGCCGGGTCCGCGCCGTAGATTTTTGAACGTGCGGGCGGGATGCAGCCGTACCGTTAGCCAATAGATGAGCGCCACGTGGCTGGGGGTAGCGTAGCAGTGCCGAGCCAGCGCCGTTGGATCCAGCGGACGGCTCTGATGTTGCCACGTGGTGTAGGTTGACCGTGCGACGACCGACCGTTGGATTTAGATCCAATGGGCAGAGAGTCTTGGAGCCACGTGGATCGATGGATGCGCGCCGCGTGTCAGCTGTTGAGTGGACCGAGCACTGTTCATCGGGCCCACTTGTCAGGGAGATGACCGCCGGGTGTGCTGATGTCAGCATGACGTCATCCGGGGGCCCACGGGTCAATGACCGAGCCGACGTGGCTGGCTCTGGTGCTGACACGTGTCACGCCGAGAGAATTTAACCGGATTTCCAGTATGAAAATAAATAGAGTAATTCAGTTTTTCTTTTATTTGAATTTACAAAAATTGTAATCGCTATAACTTTTGCGTCTTAGCTCCGATTTGAGCGATTCCAGTTCCTAAAAATTTGTAAAAATGTGAACTATTTATTGGTGAATTTTATTTTATTTTTAGTGATGATATTGCTGTCTATTTAAGTATATTTATCGTATGTACGTTTATTCCGAGTAGACTCCGAGTTGCCGGGAGCTGTCGGGGAAGAATTCGAAGACCCATCGCAAGTTTCAGATCAGGATCAACTACTTTTCGAAGGCAAGTCATGCTTTGACCATATTGCCCCTAGATTTCCAAATGTATTTCAATTCAAATTATGCATGCTATGTTAATTAAAAATGACATCGAGTAATTTGGTTAAAATAGATAATACACCTACCTTGTTTATGCCACCTTGTTAATATTAATTGTATGCCCCGAAATCCTTGTCACCCTAAGATATTAAATTGAGTTGGTTGCTACTATAATGCCAACATGGGAGGCTAGACCGTGATTAGTTGCTTAGTCTGCTTGTATGCACTGAATGACTTTCAAATTGCAAAAGAATATTGAGTAAACAAATATGGAACGCATTTTGGAATAATGCGATGATGTCATGAGATGGAATTGGGGGTAGCGACCTGTGTGGTTCTACTCAAGCAATGAAGTGGGCATTGACATGTGTTGCATAAATGCAAACCGGGGTGGGAAATGATTTGGACCGGGGCAATTGGCAAGGAGGCTTCGTGCCAGGTGGGCCTGTGTGGCAACGGGATGTACTAAAGATTGTAGAGGCTATGTGCCGAGAACTATAAAATGGATGTCTTGCCCGGGACAGTTAAGGACTTCACCTTGCGAGCCTTTGAACTGAGTTACTCGTACAACCACTTGTCTGGAATGGGACAGACCTAGTTTAGTAGGGTTCTGATATCTTTCATTTGACACCTCAGGGCGACAGTTTCACAAAAGTGTAACCATGTGGAGGAGCGTACCTGTGCTACGGCTTGGTACCCATCCAATCAGATTTGCTCGTTTCTAAACTTTGGCTCTTAGTGAGGGAAGTATTAGAAAGGCAACATCGAGAGGTTCACTGTGTTAAGTGTTAGTCTCCGAAAGACTTTGTTGCAATCAATCGCTCAGGTGGTGAGCGATCGTATCCTCGTGGGTAAAGTGTACAACCTCGCAGAGTGTGTGTTAAATCTATTGAATAGCGTCTGCAGTATTGGACAATGCTCGGGGATTACAGTCAAGGGTTAGATTTTCAAAATAAAATATGGAATGGGTGGCTGTGTGCCAAAGACAGGTGAATTAAACATAGGGCTGTGTGCCAAACTTTTGGAAAAGAACTGAGAAATTAATTACTATAGTAATGGTTTTACCGCTTTAAATCTAATTAAGGTTATCTCGTTAAAAGAAATATCGCTTATGCAAAATAACCATTTAAGCCTTTCCTTTGGAATACGGCATGCATGTAGTAATAGAACTGCATTGTGCATGACTTGTTGAGTATGTTGTATACTCACCCTTGCTTCAACAAAAACCTCAGAAGAAGCAACAGCATCTTGGGAGGAGGAGTTCAACGAAAGTCAGGAGGATTAGGGTTGAGCCTCGTCAGTTGCCTGTGGCAAAACAAGGGGTTCACTGTCGTACTTTTGCTTCCGCTATTGAACTTGTGCTACTTTTGTTATTTATCGTCCCGCGTGACGAATTATTGTAAGGTGACCATAAGGTCATGTAACTCGTTATAATTATGTTTGAGGTACTTTTTTATTATTTCCGCTGTGTATGATTGTGGTATCTCAACCTGTTTATCCTGTGTGTACTAGCATGATCCTGGACTAGTACAGAATACACGGAGGGTCCGGATTTGCAGATTCGGGTCCCGACAGAAGCGTAAATTAAAATAGTTTTACACAATTAAATCATAAATCAATTAGTCTCGCTAAGTGCACCAACAACCTAAGTCTAGATCAAGATTTGCAATCATAAGGTGGCAAACAAGCAATTCAATTATAGAAATATAAATTTCAAGGATGTAAATGAGCCAAAGGAAGTGATAAAAAAATATGACACACAATCTTTTTACTATTATATTTGGAGACTTGATGTTCTTCTCTAATCCATGTTCAGCTAAGTCCAAACAGATTAGAATGGCTTCACGAATTAAACTAAACACCCCAAATCCACTAGTGGGAGCTCTTCCTCCCTTAGGATAGGTAAGCTCCAACCTTCACAATATGTCGAGTCTTCTCACAAGCTTCTTGAAAAGATCATCGGACTCGATGCATTCTTGTCATCTAGGTGTTAGCAAACATTAAAAGTAACAAACTAAATCTCTTCCTTAACTCTCACCAAATACTACATAAGCACAAATAGACACTCAATCCACCTCTAAAAGCAGCACATGCAACTAAAGACCTCTCTCCTTATTTATAAGGTACAACGCATGCACAATTAAGAGTAGAAGTTTACACTAACTAGCCACAAGGGGCTAAGAAAAACTAGTCGTTTGAACCAAAATCAACAAAAATACATAAGACTGGACATGTCTCCCCAAGTATTATAGCTAGTGCATTAAATGTAGTCTATAGACTGTTGGGCTAGAAAAGAAGTGGGGCGAATGTCTCCTCCTTCTAGGTCAAACATGTCCTTGGTGCTCTCAGTTCCTCTAAGACATAACCTCACCAAATGCAGGACATGTCATCACCAATGCAGTTTTCATTCAAATGATCAAATGAAAGAAACTAAATCAAGAATTGATTCTCGAGCAAAGATGCATGGGCTTCAACTATTTGCAAAACACATATTTGCAAATTATAGTCACATGCTATAAGGATTAAATACATAAGCCTCAACTATTTGCAAAACACATTCGCAACACAATAGCATCATGACATGAAGAGTATGTGCGTGTGATAGCATCTAGACCCCCTCAATTTTTATCATGTTTTATTAGGTAGTTTTGGTGTTGATGACTAAGTTAATAATTCTTGGAACTACGAAGAGTATATGTTGAATTCAAAGATGGAGCTAGTTGGTCTAACAAGATTAAGGTACTTTATTATCTAGTTTTTGGCTTGGAAGTTGATTCAAGTCAAATAGCTAGGTTTATTTTAGTTTGGATGTACTATAAAGAGGAACTTTGCACAAATTGGTAATTTGGTTCATAAGGCTAAGTCAAAGTTAGACTGCTTGGATTTAAAACTCTTAGTCATTCTGCTCCTTGAATCAAAATCCATCTTCATACAAAATGTCCAAATCTGCGACAGACTGAAATTCAGTTGTTCTTTTCCTAAGTCTGTCGCAAATCTAGCCAAAGTCCTTATCCCAAACCATAGTTATTTTAGTCCAGCATAAATAATCTCCTTTGACAAAATATTTATCAAAGTCTATTCATTCACGACGGACCAATCCTCATATTTTCACATACTTTAGTCCGTTGAGAAAATTCCTTTGAGAATTACAGAAATCAAGCTTCTCCATCTATGATGGACCAAATATTTTGGTCCGGCATACATATTTCTTCTACATACAAAACCTCTCAGACATTCATCTATGACGGACCAAACTTTTTGGTCCGGCGCACATTCAAAATCTCAGTTCTTTTTCTTACGGACCAAACTTTGATATTTACTCCTTAAGTCCGTGATCCAAAATATATTCCATATCTGAGAATTTCCCATCCTTGACGGACCAAATATTACTAATTCAAAGTTTAGTCTGTGGTTAAAGGAAATCCTTTGGTTAAACTTATTTTGTGACAAAAATGGTCGGTAGCCACTGATCTCAGTAATTCCCATCTATGATAGACCAAAATATTTAGTCCGGCATACATACAACCTTCCATTTCTTTGCTGGACCAAACTCTCTGAAACTCCCATCTATGACGGACTAAATTTTTTGGTCCGCCATACATGTAATCTTTCTATTCTTCTAGCGGACCAAATTTTCTAAGTTTCTCATGTATGACGGACCAAACTTTTTGGTCCGGCATAAATGTCTGAAATTGGTCTGTGATACACATGTTAAGTATCACTAAATCTTTTTGTTTAGTCCGCTGTAAACATGTATTAGCTGATTTTTGACACTTTGACACGTGCAACGGTCACTGTGGTAGGTACAACGGCTATATTGATTTCAATTGGCTATATAAGCATTTTCTGAGCCATCTACCATATAACTTGACGAACTCCTTGACATTTTAGCATTCAAAAGAGATCTCATTCTCTCAAGGAGTCTGTGCTTCACTCTGAAACCCAAAAACCTCAACTTTCCTAAGTGTTTTAACTCCAAGCTTGTGTCTAGTGCTGTAGTTTGTTAGTGTGCCAAGAGACAGAACTGGTGCTAAGTTATTACTCTTGGATCTTGTGATTCTAGACAGCTTGGAGGAAGTGAAAAGTGCGACCTGTCCAATGGTGATTGTGGAAGGCCACCTTGATTGTGAAAGGTTTGGAGCTCACCTCATTGGAGTGGTGAAAGAGCTACCCGAGTGAGCACAAAGCTACTGTGACTAGCTTTGGGAAGCAATACTTCGAGAGAAGTGCTTCAATGTGGAGTAGGAGAAGGGCTCCGAACCACTGGATAAATTTTTGTTTCATTCTGTGCTTTACTTCAATTTGTGTTGCTTTCGCTGTTAACATTGTTTGTGATATACTTCTGTTACCTTTTGTTCTAAGTCATTCTCTTCTGTTAAAGTAATCTCTTATAACTGTGAAGTTAAAATTTGAAGAGTTGCCTATTCACCCCCCCTCTAGGCCAACTCGTTCCTTCAGCGTGGACTTCAACCATTTGTAAAACACAATTGCGAACTACGATCACACACTACAAGGATTAGATACATGGTCCTCAACTATTTGCAAAACACTTCTGCAAATAATATCGTTATGCCATGGAAAGCTAGATGTATAGACTTAAACCATTTGCAAAACAGGTTTGCAAACTGTAGTTACATATTTCAAGGATAGATTCATGAGCCACAACTATTAGTAAAATGCATCTGTAAACAATAGTGTTATATCTAGGAGAGCTAGAGCAAGCAGGATATAGCTAGAACACATGATAGTAGCAAGAATTCTATAAAATAGTAGTACCGCATAGAGTGAAGACATACCCACTAGTAGCCTTTACCCTATCAACATTAGAAAATCCAATTGGAATCACTATGTTTCTCAAGTACATCAAGGTTCCCAGTATATGTCCCTCAAGTACACCGGGGTATCAAATATAATGAATTTGAAACTCATCGTAGCTCTTAAATAGTGCAAAACCCATTCTCGGATTAGCTATGAACTGTCTCAATTTGTTTATATAAAAAAATATATTAGGCTAGGTAGCGCTAGCCAAGTATGTGAGATTAGCCTTGCATACAACGGTACCATTCACGCATACGATGTGCACAGGTAAAGCTGTGTCTGGGCAAGCACATGCGCATATTATTCTTTTGCTTGCTTCAACTAGACAAGATCAACTATACCTTGTAAGTTAGGCTTTATTTGGCAGAGCTTCAGATCTCAGTTCCACCTCAGATCTGAAGCTTGTAAGCTAAAATAAAATGAATTAAGTTTATGTTTTTAGTCTAAAATATAAACAAGATGACCCACCTAAATACTCTTAATGTACCCACAACTCTAGCTTCATAAATTTCTGGAGCTAGGAATACCTTGTTCTACCAACTCCACAGATTTTAATGAAGCTGGAGATGTGCCAAACAACCCCTTAGTCTTCTCCTATATACACTAGCAATATAGTACTAAACTTCCCACCTTTCATCATGCATGAGTGGGCCTATGGTATTATTTAAGATTTATGAAGAATATTTTTTAGGCCAAGCCTATAGACTCCAACATATCCAATGGCGCTAGCATACAGTTAGGGTACCACGATTTCAATCAATATCACCAATTTACCGTGTATCTAGTTGTCGATCCATTTCCCTCAGGTTTATGTCTCATGCATATCCTTTTTCTGCTTGAAGTACATATGTGTCTTTGGTTAGTGATTGTCGTGCCAAATTTTGATAAAAATGATATTATCTTTCCATGTATCGGTAATGTTCTGACAAGAAAATGAATTAGGGAGCTAGTGAAAAGGAAATATTTCTAAAATTTGGCAACAAAACAAATAGAGGCACCGAATCTGTTAAAGCTACTAAATTTGGTAATCAGTAAGGCAAACTGCCAAACTTTCACACTCACGAACTGCAGACCAGAAACTGGTTTGGTTACCCGAGGGTGAGGCAACTAATTAGTAGTGTACTTAGGATAAAAATGGAGGGGTCCTAATGTGAAGCTATTATTAAGGTGAGGGTAGTAAAAACACATTTAAATATCATGCACAATCACAAATTAATTCATAAATTAATGATTTACAAAGTTAAAATAGTAAATAATTAAAGATAATATCTTAATAATGGATGGTGCATTTTAAAAAGCTCAAACATATGTTAAGGAAGCAGTCTTAGGAACAAAATTAATTGGATTAGTAATGCACATAATACCAAAGATAGTAGAAGTGTCGACGATTCGGGAACGGCTCCCCCGCCGAGCTTACTTATTGAATGAGGGATCAACCTAAGGCCCCTTTTCCGCGAGGGGTATAGCGTCCAATGTCCTACCGAGCTACGGAACAAGGTGGCCAAGACAATCACAGGGCGCAAGGGATCGTTTTTTCTCTGGTTCGGGCCCCTCGCAGGGGAGATAATGACCTCACGCCCAAAGGGTTGCACTGATGTGTGAAGTTGGTTACAAGTGCCGTATACAGGCAAGAATGTAAGTTTGGTGGAGAGAGCCTAATGGAAAGCAATGGAACCGAATCCCCAGCCCTTCGCGTGAGAGGGTATTTATAGGGGATTACAGGCGACAAAGCATTTATTACAGGGGCGATCTCATCGCTCGACGCGGCGCAGAGTCATTGCCGCGCCACCCGCCGGGCACCATGCGACGTGGGTACAAGTGAGCGAAGTTAGGGCTACAGACCACGGGCGGTCACAGAAGAATGCCACGTCTTCTTCGTAGACCGTGCCCGGCTTTTGGGTGATCTTCAAGGCATCTTCGATGGACCGGGCCGCCAGGTCGAGGACCCCCGAGCAAGCATGCTCGGGGGAGGGGTGCTTGACGAAGGTCGGAATGCTCGGGGGACCCTACGTAGGGACGACGCCCGAGCACGAGCATGGTCGATGCCAGCCGGGTTGCAACAGTCGTTTATGGGCAATAACCAATCCCCGACAGCTAGCCCCCGAGGCTAAGGGGGGAAATTCGCCTCGCCGATGCGTCCGCCTTAAGCCTCTAGAATCTTAGAGAGGGATTGGCGCCCTGTGGTGAAGAGCTACCGCGGCCCCCGAGCAACGCTTGCTCGGGAGCGGGGATCTTTGCGGCGAAGGGCTACCGCGGCATCCTAGCAATGCTTGCTCGGGAACGGGGATCTTTGCGGCGAAGGGCTACCGCAGCCTCCGAGCAACGCTTGCTCAGGAACGGGGATCTTTGCGGAGAAAGGCTGCCGCAGCCTCCGAGCAACGCTGTTTCGAACGGGATCTTTTGGCGAAGGTCGCTGCAAAGATCCGAGCAACGCTGCTCGAACGGCAGGCGGTTTGCCCAAGGATTTACCCGCAACACCTTGAAGCGAAGGGGAAACCGCGATGGTTCCTTCTGTGAAGCTTTTGCGTGTACGACCGCAGCTTTTTGAGAACCGAGCCACTGCAGGGCGGTTTCGGGGACTGAGCCACCACGCGTTGGCCATCGGCACACGGAACGGTTTTCCCGCCCACTCGACTTCTCCGCCTATAAATATCAGGTGGGGGCAGTTTCTGGAAACCCCCCCCCCCACGACTCGCAATTAGACTTGAGAAAGCGCTTCCTCCTTCAACTTCTTTCATGGCGAAGTTCGGCGTGAGCAAGGCCACTACGGAGAGGCTTCGGGTGCTTCAAGACTTTGGGTACCTCGGCGTCGGTACCTGGCGGCTTCCGGCCGGCGAGGCGGCGCCGGTGCCACGCGTTGACGAGATAGTCGCGTGCGAGCTGTTCATCACCAACGGGCTCCAGATGCCCGAGAGCGAATTCCTGGAGACCGTGCTCCTAAACTGTAAGTGCGAACTCACCCATTTGAACCCCAACTCCATCCTTGTCTTGACAATCTTCGCCCATCTTTGCGAGGGTTTCGTGGGCGTCCTCCCTACGCCAAGCCTTTTCTTCTATTTCTACTCTTTGTTCCGCATCGGGCACCACCCCTGGCTCTTGGTATTTCCGCCGGCACCCGCCGCATTTAGTACCCCCTTTCTCCCTTAAGGACTCGGTAGCCGGATGGGCCAAAAACTGGTTCTACCTGCGGAAGGCGGAGGGGAGCACTTTGCGCTATACCGAGACGGCGGCGCGCCACTTCGAGATCCCACGCCCGCCCGTCGCGCCTGAGGAGGAGCGGACGCTAATGCTGATCAGCGAGTTCACGCAGATGGGGCTCACTGGTCGGGACATTGCCCGTGACTTCCTTCGAAACAGGGTGTCCCCTCTGAGGAGGAGGGAGCACCCCTTCTACGAGATCACCGGATGGGACGACCTGACCCGGGAGGGCCCCTCCTGTAAGTTCCACGGCCCTGACGATTCTTTGCTTTGCCTCCGCCATTCCGGGCCCGTGCTGACTTCATTTGCTGGTCCGAAACAGCCCCATACTTCGACTGGACGGAGAAGAGGGTGGCCGAGCTGTTTGGCACCCCCAAGGGTAAGGAGCTTGAGTGCAAGCGGCAGGTTCCGAGCAACGTGCTTGAGCGGGGCGAAGTGGTAAGCTTCTTCGCAACTCATGCTCGGGGAAGAGCATCCCGAGCCCTTCTGATGCCTCCTTCGTGCATTGCTGCAGGAGAGGATCGCCCTGGACCTGGCGGTGGCTGAGCTTACGCCCCTGGCGAGCGGCAAAGGAGTGCTTATCCCAGCCTCCCGGGCCAAGGGCTCAAGGAGCAAGAGGAGCGCCCCGCCACCGGCGCATCGCCTTGCCGTCGAAGAGGCAAAGTCGCATCCAGGCATGCCGGCGCCCCACAAGGAGTACGCCGACCGGAAGGAGGAGGTAAGCCGTTTGAGGCTCTGGCTGAAGAACTATAGTGTGAGGGCTCAAGTGGAGCAGATCGAGGCGGAGGGAAGACTGATTGAAGGGATGGTGCAGGCCGAGTGGGAGGCAGCGAAGAGGGAGCTCGCCAAAATAAAGGCCGACGTTGAGCAAGCTAAGAAAGACCGGGCCCTTGCGACAGCCGAATCGACGCGCGATCATCCTGCGGGCTAAGCGCGAAGCTCGGAGGGGGCGCTGGTTGAGGTTGACATGGAGAAGGCCGACCCTCGCCTGGCCAGGATCACCTGGGCCATGGAAAAGAAGGCCAAGATGGTGGTCGCGACGGCCGCGAACCCATCCGTTGGTGGCGACGAAGGCCTGGGCGAAGGTGAGCCTCGAGTTTTGCCTTCCTTTGTTTTGCTTGCTTCTTACCTTGCGCACCCGGGCTGACCCCACTCTTCCGACGTGGGCAAAAATAGCCCGTAGGGCCTTCTCGGACTGTCGCAGAATAGCTTACGAGCTTGTTGGTTATGCCTTAGCGGGGGTGCTCGCCGAAGCCGCCGACATTGTGATGGCCGAGGGCGTGATGGCGGTAGACAAGTTCGTCGCCGACGACCGGGCCGAGATGGACCTCTCCACCCCTGAGGGAACGCTTCCCCTAGGCGGGCTTCCTGCCCCCCCAGCGCGGAGAGCACGGAAGGAGGGGAGAAAGCCGACGCCACGGCCTTGGGCGAAAAGGCCGCTCAAGAAGGCTTGGTGCCTCGGGCGACATTCGCCGAGATGAAGGTGCGGCCTCGGCGAACCGCATGCTCGATGAACGGCACCTACCGAGCGAACCGCATGCTCGGATGAGACGGCACCCGCCCGAGCGAATCGCATGCTCGGGTGGACGTCGCCTCGAGCGTAACAACATGCTCGGTGGATAGTGAGAACACTCGAGCGAGCGCCGCCAGAGTGGAGCTTGGTGCCCGGCGAACCTCATGCCAGGGGGACGATTCGCCATCGCCGACCAACCCTCCTTTCTTTAAGGGCCCCGGGAAAGCTCCACCGCCGGTCTTTGAGGATCCTCGAGCGCCGGTTTCCAAACATTTCGGACAATCTTCGCTACGGCTTTACTCGGTGAGTGTGCTTTTTTTAACGCCGATTTTTCACTTTTTCGCCTCGAGCCGGTGGATCAAGTCCTTCCGCCCAGCTCCTTGAGAAGACCCCGGTGATTTTGACGCCATGATGGTCATCCTCGAGGAACGCCCACCGCTATCACAAGATGAGGCCAAGATAGCTTAACTCGAGCAACAAGATGGGCGACCTCAAGAATCGGGACACTCTGCTAGTGTACCGATGCCGCCGGGCAGAGAAAGACGCCACCGAGGCTAAGGAGAGGAACCTTGGGCTCGAGCAAGAGCTTGAGCAAGAAAAACAGTGCTCTCGCCAGGCCAAGGAAGGTGCCGCCGCCAACAAAGAAAAGGTCCTTACGCTCGAGCGGGAGAAGCAGCGGTCCCTTGAGGCAGTGAAGGCCGCCGCTGAAGCTGGGGAGAAAGCCCTTAAACTCGAGCAAGAGCTCGAGGTAAAGAGGCAGCACTCCAGCGCCCTTGAGTCGAAGGTGGCGGAGCTGGAACGGGCAGCGCGAGCGGCAACCGACCTTGCCGAACAAGGCAACGAAGAGGTCGAGCAGCTCCGTGAGGAAGCCCGCGAAGGTCGCGAAGCCCGCCGGAAGTTGATCGACTACGAGACGAAGATCGACGACCTCAGGCGGAGATTGTCCGCGGCCCTCAAGGGAGCAAAGCCCGGCGCGTAGGGGATTTCTTCTTTTTGTTTTCCTTTGATGATTTTGGGACGATTTTTGACACCGTTGGTGAAGCGTGTACTTTCTTTTGCCCCTGGGTTGTGCCTCGTGTAATGCTTCTTTCCCTCTTGCTTGGCTTTTTCCTGTAAACCAAAACCATGAGGCAAACAGCGAAAAGCAAGTCGATCGTAGATTAGCACGAAACGTGGGCGGCACAAGCCTGAAATGCGCGGAGAGCGACCTAATAAAGGTAACGTGTCCTTAAGAAAGAAGCAACGTTACGCTGATAAGATAGAACGAGGCACTCGGTCGTGATCTTTTGAAATGATGCCGGTGTGGCAGGCCGCTCCCCCCCAAGCCCCCGCTGCGAATGAGGGTCGTGCACCTATGTTGCGAGCACGGGCTCGTTCGCAGGAGAGTTAGGAGAGAACGCGCCCCACCAAGGCACCCGCCCAAGCAATAAAGTGTTTTTGGTCTCGGAGGAAGGACGAGCAAGGCCTAGACTTCCTTAACGCTTAGGACGCAAACCTCTGTGTTGCGTAGTACGGTCGAAGCGAGGAAAGACGGCGCTTGTTCGACAGGCGCGCGACGACCGCATAAGCGCCGCGCCAAAGTCAATCTCCTGACCGACTAAGGGTTATTCAGATGCGATTTGTATCGCGCAATAAGAGCTACCGCGGATATGGTCGGCTTATTGAGACTAGAGCCCCTGTGTGGCGAGCCATCAAGCTGGTGTTGGTCGTGGCACTCCAGCGACGCCACGCCTACCGAGCTTTTGAGAATAGCAAGAACTTCCAGTGACTAATTGCGCCCAACGCACTTGTCTCGTCACCAAGATCGTGAAAGAAAAGGAAAAGTGTGCCCTTGCGCGAGACTGAGCTGGCTTACCAAAAGGCAGTGACCTTATATATACATTTTCACAGCACCTTGGGGGAAACAGACATTTGCGCATGAGTGCGACGAAAGTGCCACTTTCCTTAAAAAGAAATGAAAAGCGCAGATATATGTATAGGATGCAAAATAGAGCATGGGTTTAGACAAAGAACTTGCGCGGCTGGTAGATGTTCCACGAGCTCGCGAGCACACGACCATCTTCCCTTGCCAGGCAGGCAGCCCCCGGGCGCGCTATCGAGACGACCGTGAAAGGACCTTCCCACCTGGGGGAGAGCTTGTTGGCCTTGGATGTATCCTAGATGCTCCGTAGGACGAGGTCCCCAACCTGCAGGGCTCGGGGCCAGATTGACTTGGCCGCTGGTTCCTGAAGAGATTGTTGGTAGACAATGGATCGGAGCAGCGCCTCAAGGCGCGCCTCCATGAGGTCGAGGTCGAGGCGACGCCGCGACCTTGGTGAATACTTTCGCTAGGTGAATTCTCGGGATCCGCACAATTTTGGCGGGGGTGATGCCTCTCGCACCATAGATGAGCCGAAGGGCTGCCTCGCCAGAGTCTGCTCGGCGTGTGGGTGCGTGCATGCACAGAGGACGGAAGGGAGCTCGCCCACCCAAGACCCGGCCAGGTCGGAGAGGTCTTTGAAGACCCTTTTCTTGATCCCTTGAAGGATTTGGCCATTTGCTCGCTCGGCTGCTCCGTTGCTCTGTGGATGAGCTACAGAGGCGAAGCAGACTTTTGTTCCGATGTCCTCGCAGTAGGCTTGGAATAGTTCACTAGTGAACTGAGTACCATTGTCCATGATGAGGCGATTGGGGATCCCGAAACGCATCACCACGTTGCTGCGAAAAAATCTCTTGGTTGCTGGAGCTGAAATGGTCGATACAGGCTCGGCCTTGATCCACTTAGAGAAAGTGTCGATGGCCACGAGCAAGTACTTGCAACCCTTTCGACCACGGGGGAAAGGCCCGAGGATATCAGCCCCCCACGTCGAGAATGGCCATGAGAGTGGGATGGTCTGCAGCGCGTACGCTTGCTGGTGGGCCTTGCGGGCGTGGAACTGGCACGCCCGGCAAGTCGCCACAAGTGCCCGAGCGTCGTCTAAAGCTGTTGGCCAGTAGTACCCCAAACGGAATGCCTTGCTCACGAGCGTCCGAAAGGACGAGTGGGCTCCGCACATGCCCTCATGGATATCTTTGAGAAAGAAATTGCCCTCTTCTCGAGATATACACTTGGAGAGGACTCCAAGTGCTCCTTTGTGGTTTAAGGCGCCGACTAACTTGTAAGCAGAGGATCGCTTTTGAGCCAGAACGCCGGCTCTCCTCGCAAAGGTCACGGGCAAGATATCGACTAATGGCGCCATCCACCGCACCATGCTCGAGGATGGAGACGCACGCCTGCCTCTTGTGCCTCCTCTACAGAGGGAATGGAGGGCTTGTGCAGACAGTCATTGGCGCCCGGCAGTATGCATCTGGGGTTGCCTCTCTACGAGGGAATGGAGGGCTTGTGCAGATAAGCCGACGAGCGCCCTAGAGGGGCAGCATCCGCGAGGAACCGACCTTGAAAGGTAATCGCCAGTGGAATTGTCCTTCCCGGGATGTAGAGTACTTCAAATTTCTAAAGTACCGCTTCCATCTTCCTCACCTCAATCAAGTAAAGTGCCATTGAGTGATCGAACACCGATATTCTTGTTGACTTGGTTGACGACTAGCCGCGAATCGCCTTCACAGTTAGTCGCCGGACTCCGAGCGCCTTTGCACGCCAGAGTCTTGCCAAGAGGCTCTTCATACTCGCCGCCGCTGTTGGTTGCGCGGCGTAATTGGATAACGATTGGAGGCGCCCTCTAAGGGGATACCAAGATGACGCTAGCCCCGAGCTGCTCAAAGCTCGGGACCCGCCCGGCACATGGTCCAGCTGGTCGCCCCTGCATTCGTGGGTCTTGGTGGCGGTCGGGCGCGGGTTCGCCCATTCCACCACGAAGTCCGCTAAGATCGGGACTTGATTGTCAGTGGGCGAGAAGTGGACATCGAACTCGCGAGTTCCATGGCCCACTTCGCTATCCGGCCGCTAGCATCTTGATTCCTTAGGATCTCCCTAAGTGGAAAGCTGGTCGGGACAACGACCTTATGAGCTTGGAAGTAGTGGCGCAGCTTCCTCGAGGCTATGAGCAGCGAGTATAAGAGCTTCTGGACCTCGGGTAACGCTCCTTTGGTCCATGCAAGACTTCACGACGAGTACACCGGACGCCGCCCCTTTCGCTTACCACCAAGATCGCGCCACGGCCTAGGGTGTCGCCGCGAGGTAAAGAAGGAGCGGCTCTCTACCTAGGCGGGCTAAGATCGGGGCCGGACAGTATCGCTCAGCTCCTTGAAGGAACGGCCACCTCTCGCCCGTGACGAAGCCCTCATGATCATGAGCGCCTTTGAAAGGGGCCCGCCGCCTCGACCGAAATGAAGCGACTCAGGCCGCTTATACGTCCGGTCAGGTCTGCACCTCCTTAACGGAGCTCGGGGGCGCATCCTTTCGATGGCTTCGATTTTCCCGGTTGGCGCCGATGTTCTATGGTCCGATAAGGTACCCGAGTACCTTACCCGCCTCACGCCAAGACACATTTTTCAGGTTGCTTTATTCGATGTCTATTGAGATTACAAAAGGTTTCTCAAGGTCTAACATGTGACCCGAGGCGAAGCTTTCATTTTAACTACGATATCATCCACATAAACTTCCAAGTTTCACCTACCGGTCCCGGAAAGTCTTCGTGATCGAGTCGAAGGTCGCGCCGCTGCCCGCAGACCGAAAGGCATGGTCGTGTAGCAGAATGTACCGAATGGTGTGATGAAGGAGGTCTTCTCTTCGTCCCCGGGGAACAAGCTAATCTGGTGGTAGCCCGAGTAGGCGCTTCAGGAAGCTTATCACCGACTCGCCGTCGGTCGACTCACCGATCAATGCATGGCAATAAAAGTTGTCCTTCTGCAAAGCGGCGTTAGGCCGGTGGTGGTCACACATGCGCCACTTGCCACCTTTCTTCTTGACAATGACTGGGTTCGCCAGCCACTACGAGTGCTCGACTTCTCTGACGAAGCCGGCCTTAAGGAGCTTATCGAGTTCTTCTCTGATAATTGCTCGCTTCCGGGGAAAATCGCCGAGCTTTTGGCGCATGTGTCTTTTATCAGTCAACAGCCTAGCTCAGGCTCAATCACTTCCCTTGGGACTCCGGCATATCGGATGGTTCCTGTGCGAACACGCCCGCTGCTCCTCCAGAGGAAAGTGACGAGCTCGAGTTCCTATTTGGGATCTAGGGAAGATCTCGATGGAACACCTTGGTCGGTCGGCCTCGCCAGAGGGACCGCTTGGTTTCTCCTCCGGCCGAGGGTAACTTTTGGTCGGGAGGGCGCCGGCGCTGGTCGAGGCCACGCCGAGGTAGCCGCCGACCATGTCGAGACTTCGCCGCAGTCGGACGCCTCGTGGTCGCTTTTGACAAGGATAGCGCCTCGCTCTCGACCTTCAAGCACCGATAGGCGGATGCGTGGCGGCTATGAACTTGGAGAGGGACTACCGCCTGCATGGCGCGATAGGCCGATTTGAAGTCGACGACCTCGGTTGACTAGCTCGGTCCCGAAGTTCGCGAGGCCCCGAACGCCACGGCAACACGATCCGCCAAGAGGCTTGATCGAGGTGTCGGGGACAATCCCAAGAACGGACGGCTTATGCTCTTCATCTTGGAACGAGGGACCGTGATCTCGCCCAGACCAGCGGATATGAGGTCCAAGGAGCTCCCACTGCCGATGAGAACCCGCCGACCTTGGCATTATTAATGGTCGGGCTCACGACCACGGAGCCTCTGGGTTTGGTCATTCCAAGGGACAATCGCCCTGGAGAAAGTGAGGGCAGCTCGACCACTTGAGCTGCTGCACGGTGGCTTGCCCCGAGCAATGTGGCCAACCTCCCGTGCCGCCTCCTTCAGGTCCCTGCGAGATATGTAGGCCGAGGAGCCCCCGAATATGACGGCTATGTTGTTTTGGGGCTCCTAGAAGTCCATGTCGCTGCCGCTCTGTGGGACCCTTGTTTTGCCGCTTCTCCTTGCCCGGAGAGTCGGCATGGGGCCCTCGCCCTTGTAGAATTTCTCCAGGCGGTACGCCCAGGTCCTACAATTGCGGAGGTCTTGGCCGGCCACTTGGTGGAGCGGGCAGAAGCGGTCGCCTACAGGGGCGCCTCTTTCGCCGCGATCCTGATCGCCGTGACCAGGGTGATCGTGATCCTGATCGCCGTGATCTTGGTCGTTGTCGTCTTGGTCGTGGCGCCGTGAGCGTGGCCGACCCCGCGCTTCCGAGCCGGCGGAGCACGAGGCGGGCGGTGCTCGACGGCCACGACCATATCCGGCGCGCGTGACTTCTTCTTCTTCTTGACCTTCTTCTCCGCGGAGCTTGAGGGCCTTTTGCTCGAGGGGCCCTCCAGGTCGGGCTGGGGCGGCAGCTTGCCCTCGTCGAGAGCTTTCTTCCATTGCACGGCTTTGTCGGCGTTACAGAAGCTGGGCGGCCATGCGAACAACTGCTGGTCGCTGTGTCGGGTGGATCTCTGTGTCTCGCGGAAGCGGACGTCATGACCCCAAACTTGAAGGCCCTAAGACCGCCGTCCGAGATGCTCGGATGGAGTTCTCACCTTAATGAATCTTTGGACGGTCACGCGAACGCCTCTTTGTCCGTCTCGATCAAACGCCGAGGTCGCGCCGCTGTTCTCGGGCGCGAGTGTAATACCAAAATTTGCTCGAGGGCTTCAGAGAGCCGCCCATGAGCGAATTGATCCTCCTTTTGGTTGAAGAGCCACGCCCGGGCGAACTGCCGAGGACCGTGGGGAGGTAGTTAGCCATGACCCCTCATCCCCGCCGACCGCCTCGATGGCAAGGAGTAGATCGAGATGAACTCGCTGGTTCGGGTCCCGCTGAACGCCGATGTGGCCGAGCTTGAACTTGCTCGCCATTTGATGTCGCGAGGACGCCAAAAGGCTCGCATCCAACACCGCCGCTATGGCGATCCTCCGCATGGCGATCGTGGGCGCACGGGCCCAGCGGTCCTTCGCGACAACTTGAGGCGAGAGAACACACCATCACGCCGCGCGACGATGGCGGGTTCGAGGTGGAGCACACGAGCGCCAGGACGGATGAGGCATGCCCGCAAGCCCACGAGGCCGTCCGGGAAATGCTACGAACGTCCTCGCGGTGCCGGTGTTGCTTCCCTTGGTCCTCCTGAGCAGGACTTCGAGAGGCACCGGCCGGGGAGTGGCGCTTATGGTCCCGGGAAACACTCCGGGGTCCTTGAGCGTCAGATGGTCCTAGGAGCCCGGCGTCGCGGGCTAGCTTTTTCTGTGTTTTCACCACGAAGCGCCCCATGGCCGCCAGTCCGCTTGGTTGAGAAGTTTCGAGGCCGCGATGACCATCGCCATGGTGCGCGGCGCCGGCGCCTCGAGGAGCGACGGGCGACTTTGAAGGCGGTTGCGCGACGATTCGGGAGTGGTATTCATCGGTGTCTCGCGGGCCCACCGCCGCTGCCGCCGCTTCGCTAGATTGGCGTGGACGATCGCCGTTCTCGCTCGATGGCTCGAGTGATCTCGCCAAAGATTGTGCCGGTGACGGGAGAATTGCCGGAGATCGACGCTTCTTGATCGCTTACCCTTCTTGCCATGCAGACGCCGCGGAGCACTAAGATCGCGCGGCGACGCCGGTGGTGTCGTATGACGCGGTCTCTTGGCTAAACTCGAGACGGTCGGGAGCGCCTCGATCGTCATGGAGGTCGCCAGATTCTTCCTCGCGAACGAGGGCATCCAGCCGCGAGCGGAGGAAACGCTCTCACGCCGCAGCCCACCGGGAAAGACTCGATTTCGTGTGGTTTCGGATCGGCCGCACCACCCACGCCATCGCCGTGTAGTACTCGCCGCCGCCCTCCACGCCGTCAAGACGCAGAGGTCTTGATTGTCTTGTGAGTTCGGCATCTCGGTGATTCTCGCGAAGGACTTCTCCGATCCTCACGGACGGCGCCACCGCCGACGATTCGGGAACGGGTCTCCCGCCGAGCTTACTTGTTGAATGAGGGATCAACCTAAGGCCCTTTTTCGCGAGGGTAGAAGGCCCAAGGTCCTACCGAGCTACTAACGAGGTGGCCAAGACAATCACAGGCTAAGGGATCAAGCTCGGTTCGGCCGCCTCGCAGGGAGATAACAGCCCTATGTCCAAGGGTTGCACCGATGTGTGAAGTTGGTTACAAGTGCCGATACAGCAAGAATGTAAGTTTAGTGGAGAGAGCCTAATGGAAAGTAATGGAACCGAATCCTCAATTCTTCGCGTGAGAGGGTATTTATAGGGATTACAAAGCATAAAGCATTTATTACAGGGGCGCATCCATCGCTCGACGGCGCAGAGTGTTGCCGCGCCACCCGCCGCACCATGCGACGGGTACAAGTGAGCGAGTTGCGGTATGCAGACCACCGGCGTCAAGATTAATGCCCGCTTCTTCAGAGACCGTGTCCGCTTTTGGGTGATCTTCGAGGCATCTTCTGTGGACCAGGCCGCCAGGTCGAGGACCCCCGAGCAAGCATGATCGGGAGAGGGGTGCTTGACGAAGGTTGGAATGCTCAGGGGACCCTATGTAGGGACGACGCCCGAGCACGAGCATGGTCGACGCCAGCCGGGTTGCAACGGTCGTTTATGGGCAATAACCAATCCCCGACAAGAAGGATAGCAAGGGTTTGACGAGCAGAGCTGGTGCTCCAATGCCATCATGGCCCCCTGGTAGATCTGCCACTGCAACTAATGCACCTGATTGCCATTTACTATGATGTGAAGGTTCCATCTTCCTTTACCACTTTACCTTTTTTTTCTAAGACAAAACACAGGATAGACTCAATATATACTACACTTACATGCACGCGTGTGTCTCTTACTCACACTTGGAATTTATTGTAGGCACCTATGACCTCATGGAATGTGGCCATGCGCTTTCCAATTAGACAAGAACGCGTTGAGCAGTTAAGCTATTTAGAATTTCAGATCAACCTTTGCTTTTGGAAGTGAAGCCCCCAATGTTCGTCATGACCCCATTCAATCCAAAATCCCAACCAGCCTCGGATAACAAAAGTTCTCCCAAAAATACTCCCACCGGTCATAAATACATGTCGTTTTGGGTTGTATGCAGCCAAAATTTGAAACTTTAACTGTCGATATCTTTTTAAATATTTAGATATATACAATAGATTTGCCTTAAAAAGTACTTTCATGATATTATTGGGTTTTATAAATATATTGCAATATAAATTAGCGGTCAAAGTTATGTGTTGGGGACCATGTTGATGTCTAAAACATGTATTTGTGATGGAGTATTGCACACTGAGTTCATAGCAAGTCGTACTGTTGTTGCAGTAACTACTATATGTTACTATTGTTTTTGTTCAAGTAGTGCTAATTTGATCTTTGGTAAGGACGCCCTCTCGTTGTGATTTATAGTGACAACTTCTTCATTCCTTCACTTCTCTTTTCCCTCAAACGCTTTCTTATCACAAAATTTGGTATCATCTTCTTCCCCCCTTTCATCCCTCGTTCCCTTCCCATCAAACACAAAAAAGTTTTTATTTTCAAAATTTCCCTGATCTTTTTGAATAGGAGGTGTTTTAACCATTTTCAAAAGTTTTTGAATTAAAGGTTTTAGAACAAAAAAATTTTTATTCAAAAGTTTTTTGAGTCAAAAGTTTTCTAATCGAAGCTTTTTTCAGTCACAAGTTTTCTAATCGAAAGTTTTTTAAGTTGAAAGTTTTTGAACCAAATTTTTTTAGTCAAAAAATTTTGAACTGAAAGTTTGTCGTTGAATTCATCTAAAAGTTTCAAATCAAAATTTCTTATGTTATAGGACAAAGAAGGGGTAGGAAAAGAGAAGAGAAAGGGGAGTGAAGAAACGGGCACTACTACAGAACCGGCCTTCACAACCGGTCTATCACAAGCGGTTAGGTGCGCACCGCTTGTGCTCTACGTGCCACAAGCGTTCAGGCACCAAGTGGGGGGGGTCTCTAGAAGCGGTTCTTGAGACTAACCCTTCGAGTCCCATCTCTAGAAGCGGTTCGTGTCTAGAACCGCTTAGATCTCTAGAAGCGGTTTGATACACTAACCGCTTCTATAGGTGAGGATCCGTGGCTGTCGTGTGTAGAACCGCTTGTAGAGACCCCTTCCCGCCCAAATAAGATTTAAACCCCATCTTCCTCCCGAGCTCAAGACCGACAGCAGAGTGGTGGGCCGAGAGCAGCTCATGGGGGAGGTGCCGCCAAAATTTTCAATTGAGGCTATTAGCTCAATTAATTATTCCTAAGGTGAGTAACATGTTGTCGACATCCTTCTCACCTATATATTGATGTTTTTTGTGCATTGGATGTTGAGAAATCATGTTTTGTTCTTGTGGGAATTGTTAGTGTTTCGTTGTTGGCTTATTTTTTTGTTCTTAAGGTGATATATTGTTTGGTGTATGGAACTAAATGCAATAAATGTGAAACGATGAAAAATTACAAAGGTGGGGAAAAGGTAAAAATAATTTTATTTAGTAAAATTAAAATGCGGAATGATAGAAAAGGTTTGCATGAACATGTAACAATTAGTTAGTTTTATTTTAAAAAATGCAGCAGATTAGAAATAATTAGTTGACTTTAGTTAAAAGAATGTAATGATTAAAAAATACAAAACTATTAGACATAGTTAGCTTTAATTAAATATTGTGATATATGTTGTTATTATTTTTATTGGTGTAGATGAACCGCAATGGATGTACAATGCGACCGTCGGTCAAGAGAGTTCAGAGATGGCATGAAGGAGTTTTCGACGCCGCCGCTGCATTTTTGCCTCCTGTGAAGCTTCATACGTTGTCCGTATGTGAGATTGCAAGAATGAGAAGGAGCACTAACGATGGATGGTTATGAGCCATGTGATCATGAGAGGTTTCATTGCAAACTATACCTGTTGGACCCACCATGGAGAAACAGAGGCGATTCGACAGAAGACGATGAAGAAGACGAAGAAGAGGAAGATAGAGCTAATAAAGATGCCGGACACCACTCAATACGGGTCCGTGGAAGATACAAATGACGAAGTTTGGCGATGATGAGTTAGATCAGATGTCTGTGATGGAGAGGGTGAGTTCACAGAGGAAAGACAATACAAGAAGTTTCAGAGCATGGTAGAGAACCACGTAATCGCTTTGTACTCAAACCGTGGATAGGGCCACAAAAAGTCACAGACTACACTAGAACTCATGCAATGGAAGGCCACAAACGGTGTGTCGACAAGGCATTCAATGGTTTGTTATCACTATAAAGAAGTTGCTTCCTAAGGTAACACTCTACCGAATCCACGATGAAGCTTAAGCGAGTCCTCCGCCCTTTAGGATTGCAAGTACGGAAGATACACGCATGTCCTAACGATTGTATCCTCAGACGCAATGAGTATGCCGATTTGGAGGTTTGTCCAGCAGCGAAGAATCCCAGATAAGGTACAGCGTGACGATCCGTGAATTAGATGGGAATCGATGAAGAAGAGAACTCCAACCAAAGTATTGTGGTATTTCCCGTGATCCCCTGCTGAAGCGCCTGCTTGTTAACGAAGGTCATGCCAAGATGATGCGCTGGCATGCGTAAGAGCGTAAGGAAGACGGATGTTAGACACCCCGCAGATGGCTCGCAGGAGGAAAGTAGATCGGCCATCCTAACTTTGCAAATGAGGTCGAAATATAAGGTTTGGGTTGAGCATCGATGGGATGAATCCTTTCGGCCGCTTGAGCAAAGATCCATAGCACCGCCCGTGGGCGCTTTGTATCTATAACATTCCTCCATGGCAGCGCATGAAGCGGAAGTACATCATGATGCCATTGTTGATCGGCGTCCGGCAACCTAGAAACGACATCGATGTGTACCGAAGCCATTGGTTGAAGACCTTGTGAAGTTGTGGGAGGATGGTGTATGGGTTTGGGATGAGTACAAAAGAGAGTATTTCAACCTGCGGCATTGTTGTTTGTAATAATCAACGATTGGCTCGCTTCTCAAGAACTCCGTCCTACCAAATCACAAAGGGTTTAAAGCTCGCTACCAAAGGCATAGATGAAACGGATCGCATGTACCGAAAAACTCTCTAAGTGTGTACATGGGCCACCGCAGTTTCTTCCTGGTACCATGCTTTGAGGTGGAAAGGTAGTAAATTTAATCTGGGAACAGAATTGTGTTAAGCCTCAAAGATCGTAATGGGCGACTTGTGTTTGCTATGGTAAAGGATCCGAAAGTAGTATTTGGGAAGGGTCTTGGAAGCATACCTGCGTTTAACGAGGATGGTCATGCACCCACATGGAAGAAGAAATCAATATTTTGGGACCCGCCAGATGGGAAGTTTTGGAGGTTCGTCACTCGCTTGACTTCATGCACATCACGAAGAATGTTTGCTTGAACTCGCTAGGCTACATAGATATGTATGGTGTTAGTGATATGCCCTAGAGGCGATCATGTGAGATGATTGTATCATACGCCTATGTTCATGTACTTATCGGCCCATGAATAAATGTCACCCTTTGTTTATTGAGTATGACTTAATTGTGAAACACATTGGTTATATGATATTATTCTAAACGATCCATGGTCACATATCATTATGTGGGACAATAGTGATTTGACCAAAGACATGTATTGATTGATGGTAATGTTTCACATACCATAGATATGGAGATATCAAATCAATAATGTGGGCACATGTTAGAGAACATGGGGTTGATAGACCCGCCCGAGACACCGATGAGATTGTTATCTTAGAAGTGCCATCGTGGTGTAGTCTCGAGTGGTATACCTATACGATCCTTTGACCCGAGATTCTTATTGATTCTCAAAGATGTGTAATTGTATACTTCGGGCTATCAAACGCTTCTCCGTGAGCGGTGAGAGTTATAAAGGTAGCTTACGAGTATGCTATGAAACATGACGGAGATATAAGAGATCAAGATGGAATTTGCCCTCCTTGATAACGGAGAGATATCTCCGCCCCTGTGGATGGATAAGGAAAGTGCATGGTTATGCCAAAGTGATTAAAGTGTTAATCACTTAATTATATCCATTACATTGACGAGTGAATGGGTCGAGCTATCACAAGGATGGCACGATCTTGCCTTGAGCTTGACCGGTATCACGGGCAAAAGGATTGGTATATGAGTATATCATGGTTCAGCCAATACGATCATTTCAGGTATTCTGGGACAACATGTCCTGCTAGGAACCACTGTAGTCCCCCGAAATATGTAAGAGATCAACATGTCCTGCCATGGCCCTGGAAACCTCTTTTCCAGACCATCAGACAACAGTGGTTCCTAGCAGGACATGTTGGAAAAGATGCGATAAGAGCAGGTTTTTATTGATTATTCCATATAACAATATGAGTGACAGAACACAATTCTTAATCAGACGAAATGACATATGTGGCAAGAGACAACATAAAAGTAATATAATGTCATTCCCATAAAGAATCATGTCTAACATGGCAATATGGAGTTAATTATATGTGATTGCTCTCAGATTTTAGGGTTTGGATGAAGATAAGGATCTTCACCACAATCACGCATCGGCTAACAAATTAATTTAGTGAATTAGGCCTTGAATTCTTACCACCTTAATATGCACAATAAGGATTGACTGTTTTATCTCAATGTTACTAGATTATCTTCAAAGCAGAGTATATTCAGATCAGCAGTTTTAAACAAATGCCAACCGAATCTAATAGACAGTTCCAAAGGAATCAGACAAAGATATATATATCAATCGCTTTAAAGCAAAGAAGCAATTCCAAGAGCAACAATAGCAATGATAAAAAACAAATATCAATGTGAATTTAGCTATACATCGTAATATCACAAGTTCACAACTATCGAGACAGATCAAGATAAAATCGATTAATATGCTATCAAGAAGCACAACTCGAGACCAAAGAAGAATAAGACTACTGACAATATAGATAATAACAGACAGGCTCTTGTAAATAGCCAAATATAATCTAGATATTGAGTGAATCAATACTTCTCAGCATATAATTCTACAATTCAAGGCCTAAATCACAAGATTAATTGTTCTTTCATCACTATACCCAAATCATCACAGAGCAATACCAATTACCCACAGCCGACTGAAAGAAAAGAAAGGTCCGAACCACACTTACAATGTATCAAAGACCGATCATTGCTCAACGGAGAGGCTGTGCACGACGATTGTCGCTGTCCCGTGAACTGATTGCCGCCTTGTGCTGGAGGAGATGGCCCGGATAACGAAGATACAAGGCCCTTTCCGAACTCGGGACACACCAAGCACGGACTCGAGCCTAAAGCAACAAGCTATGCTTCACAAATCGGATAAATCGAATGAGTGAGCACCAAAGCTCCAGTATGAAGCAATCCGAAAAACAACACCAGAATCAGAAACTCTGATGGACTACCAATCCCAATCAGAGAAGAAATCCACAAGATGGAATAGAAAGATGAAGATGAAGAATTGATTCTTCCCTGTTTCTGAAGATGAGATGAGGCATCCTTCAAATAGAGGAAGAAGACCCATCGATCTACCACTTTTCCTACGATTTTTCGCTTAACGGCCAAGTAGCCGCTATGCTTTTCTCACAAGACATGCTAGGGCCATTACTCAAAATGAAAAAGCAGTAAAGGAGCAGCCGCCGGAGCATCTTTTTTGCCCTAGGACCTCCCTGCTCCCGTTCTCCTCCTTACTGCCTTTTCTCATTTACCTAGTGGGCTGACCGAAAGAGCCCAAGACTCATACCGGACCAGGCCCAAAAGGATATCTTCAAGTCACAGGAAAACATCAATTTCACAACAATCCCCACCAAAGTTGATGTTTGAAGAATTAGCTTGTTTGAGATACTGGTGTTTAAACAATGAGTACCTTTCGGGTTTGAACTCATAGTCTAGATACAAGCATTCCATTTCTGCATAGACAATGGAGGACTAAAGCCTTGATCCAACGCCTTGATGTGAGAAACTTCACACCTGCACCAACCTGTACTAGGCAGCTTTTGCTTTAGCTCACAGGTTAGGACTTTCCGGTCATGTCCTAGTATCTTTATTCATGAGTATCTTCAGGAAATATACCCAACCTTCCATTAATCGCGACCTCACAATTATACTCATATAGGTGAGTTCTCCAAGGAGTCCTGTAGGACAACTCCTATTGCCACACGGCATTGAACTCATTAAGAGCATATAGCTCAACCTAACATACAGTAGAGCACTGCAGCTAATGGAACCCTTTAGATGTGCTCATTTGACCACACAGCTTTGTTTTCCTAGAGCCTAATTCACGGATCTCCGCCTTCTAGGATAGGTTACTACCGATGTGATCCTCTTAAACCAGTATGAGTCCCATTCCTTAGATGTCGCAAGAATGACCTTCCGCACCATTCCTTTGGTGAAAGGATCGCCAAGTTCTTTTCGATCGATGTATTCTACAAAGCAATTACACCCGCCTCTCGGCATGCCTTAGCGATTTTAATCGCTCTTTATGTGTCTTGACGACTTTATATTATCCTTACTACTCTTCACCTTCACCAAGACGGTTTGGTTATCGCAGAGGTAAGGATAGCCGAATTGGTTTTTCCAAAGACCGGTATGTCGAAAGGAGTTCTCTAATCCATTCGCTTTCATACCGCCGAGTCAAGTGCTACCAACTCACTCTCCATGGTGGATCGTAAGAATGGTCTGCTTGGAAGACCTCCACGACATAAATTTCACCCGCTAGAGTGAAAACATATCCACTGTAGCCTTCATGTCATCCGAGTCATCGATCCAGCTTAGAATCATCAATCCTTCCAGATCGCAGGATGACCAAGATAGTGTATTCCTAGATTCATTGTTCCTTTAAATATTTAATGACTCTCTAGTTCTATCCAATGATCATCTCCCGGGTTGGACGATAACGACTCAACTCAAGATATAGCATATGAGATGTCCGCCTAGTTGCACTAGCTAAGTACATCGTGGAACCAATAACTGTGAATATCTTAGTTGGTCTTTACCTTGACCCAGTTCTTTTTCAAATTTTAGTGTTTGGATCATAGGTGTGGCAACCGCTTGCAATTTACAAAGCCAAAGCAATTAAGCACTTTGTCCACATAATGGGATTGAGACAAGGTAATCCCATTTTCACCCTTTATAAGCTTAATGTTTAAAATCACATCGCCTTCACCTGCATCTTTCATATCAAAGTTCGGGAGAGGAACGACTTAGTTTGATTAATTACATCCATATTGGTCCCAAACAATAATATGTCATCTACGTATAAACATAGAATAACACCCTCACTCCCTTTGAATCGATAGTACACACACTTGTCAGCTTCATTTACACAAAAGCCAACAGAAGTCAATGTATTATCGAATTTTTCATGCCATTGCTTGGGAGCTTGTTTTAGACCATATATGGTTTAATCAATTGACACACTCGCTTTTCTTGTCCTTTACCACAAATCCATCTCGTCACTGATATAGATCTCCTCATCCAAGCTCTCCATTTAAGAAGGCTTTACATCCATTTGATGTACTAGGAGTTTATATGAAGTCGCTAGTGCTAAAAGCACTTGATTGTTGGTAATCCGCCACAGGAGAGTATGTGTCAAAATAATCTTCGCCTCCTTTTGAGTAAAGCCCTTAGCCACCAAACGGCCTTGTACTTTTCAATAGTACCATCGGCCTACGCTTTTCTTAAAGATCCATTTGCATTTCATCGCTTGCAACCCGCTGGAAGATCTGCTATCTCCTAAGTCCCATTGGAGATGATAGAATTCATCTCACTTTGACCGCCTCCTTCCAAAGATTCGTGATCCGGTGATGCATATGCTCGAAGACTTCGTGGTTCATCATCCACTTACATAGGTGACATAGTCATCGCCAAGGACTTTTCATTCTTTGCCTCTTACTCCTTCTCAACTCTAATTCGAGCCGTGGTCATCCACGCTTAGAAGGAATAGAGTGTTCATGAGAACCATTAGGCGGCTATCTTCTTTCGCCTCATAGGAAAGATATTCTCAAAGAATGTCGCACACGGACTCCATTACAAGATTTATCGCAATGTCCGAAACCCTGACTTGACCACTAGAAATCTATAAGTCGGCTCGATGAGCATACCCAATAAAGATACAATCCACGCCTTTGGACCGAGCTTTCTTTTCTTCGGTAGAGGTACATGTACCTTGGCCAAACAGCCCCAAGTCCCAAGAAATGACAAGTTAGGTTTTCTCCTTCCATCCTTCATAAGGTGTAACCTCACGATTAAGTAGGTGCAACCCTATTTAGGACATAATTAATCAGGAGAGCAGCCTCACCCCACCATGAGTTAGCCATACGAACTTTGTAACAAAGCATTCACTAAGTCACAAATAGTTCGGTTCTTTTTCTTTCTCGCCACTCCATTTGATTGAGGTGAGTATGGTGGTGTAAACTCATGTATTATACCACTTTCTTCACAAAGATTGAGAGAATTCTTTAGAATATATTCTCCTCCCTGGCCCGACCTTAATCTCTTTATTGTTTTTTCTAGTTGATTTTCAACTTCAAATTTTATAGATTTTAAAGTATTCTAGTGCTTCATCTTTGGTTTTAAGTAAGTAGATGTAACAAAATCTAGTTGCATCATCTATGAGAGTAAAGAAATATCTTTTGCCACCTTTAGTTAATATACCATTCATTTCACAAATATCTGAATGGATTAATTCAAGAGGTGAGGTGGTTTCGCCTCAACCGTATGAACGGTTTCCGAGGTCGCTTAGCTTGAACACACACCTCACACTTTTGATTTTTCTCATACTTATATTTAGGAATAATCTCCATCTTGCTCAAACGCTCAATGGCTTCATGATTAACATGACATAAACGAGAATGCCATAAGTCAATATTATTATCATGATATGAAGACTGAAATACATTTATATCCTTATCAAGAGTAGAAATGCGGAACATGCCTCCGCAATCATAGCATTTTCCTAAGAACAAGCCAAATTTGGTCAACACGACCTTATTGGACTCAAAGACTAATTTTATTCCTTGTCGACACAAAGATTGACCCGCCAACAGATTAAGTAGTCATAGCAGTATATACAAGACGCCCTTAAGAACAAGCGCCTTGCTCAAGTCACCCAGACTTACTTGTCCTATCCCACGATCGCAACCGCCGCACCGTTCCCCATTAGAACGGTTCCACCCGCTGCACCTCAGAAGAGGAGAAACAAGTCCGATCAAGGCATATGTGTCTCAGAGCACCTGACGATCCACCAATCAAGAGATGAATCGCCATAAAGGCCAAAGGTACGCACTCCACCGTGGAAGTGCTCGCACCGATCTCCACTCGCAATACCACATGCACTTGAGCCTTAGCCGCTTTTTGTTGTTCAGTTGGTCTTTCCTCTTCTTTGCTATGCACCGATTGGCTTTATGGCCAGGTACGCCGCAAACGAAGTAGACAATCTCCGTCTTCTTCTGTTTCATGACTTTAGTCTTGACATTGTTCATAGGAGATGGCTTCTTGACTTTCTTCATATTCTTGCTTTGGGTCTTGTGCTCAACAAGATTAGCCTGAGCGGGAGCCTTCATCTCTCCATAGCTATTTTTGGACTTCTCCTCGACATTAATGCATAGACGTATGATACAATCATCTCACAATGGTCATTGTCCATCATTGAATGGGCTATATGTGCTAAATCTTGAAGATAATTTTGTCTATAATGTTAATACGAAAAGACTCAAAACAAATGATTTGAATTCGCTTATCTCGTGGCATTGTCGCTAGGCCATATAAATAAGAAGCGCCGTGGAGAAGCTCCATAAAGATGGTCTTCTTGATTCATTTGATTTTGAATCATTTGACACGCATGCAGCCTTGTTTACTTGGCAAGATGACTAAAACGCCTTTCACTGGTTCAAGTGAGAGGGCGAGTGACTTATTGGCCTTAGTACATACTGATGTATGTGGACCGATGAGCGCTGGGGCCAGAGGTGGATTTCAGTACTTCATTACCTTTATCGATGACTTTAGTAGGTATGGCTATATCTATCTAATGAGGCATAAGTCTGAATCTTTGAAAAGTTCAAAGAGTTTCGTAATGAAGTGCAAAATCATTTGCGCAAAACAATTAAATTTCGCGATCCGATCGTGGAGGTGAGTATTTGAGCCATGAGTTTAATGATCATCTTAAGAATTGTGGAATAGTTCTCAATTGACTACCGAACGCCTCAATGGAATGGGGTATCCGAACGGAGGAATCGAACTTTGTTGGACATGGTTTGGTCTATGATGAGTCAAACTGATCTTCTATTGTCATTTTGGGGATTTGCTCTAGAAACAAATTGCTGCTCACACTAAATAGGGTTCCATCAAAATTGGTAGAGAAGACGCCATATGAGATATGGACCGAAGCGCCCCTCGTTGTCTTTTCTAAAGATTTGGGGTCTGTGAAGCCTATGCAAAACGATGACGCCCGATAAGCTTCACGCCAAGTCCGATAAGTGCTTTTTGTGGGTACCCTAGGAAACTAAAGGGTATTATTTTTATAACCGAGAAGAGGGCAAAGTGTTTGTCGCCGACATGGTGTCTTTTTGGAAAAGGAGTTTTTCAAAAGGGCTAGTGGGAGTAAGGTGCAACTTGAAGAAATTCGGGAAACATCCGAAAATGTTTCAGCTCCTACTAACCCCGAACGGAAATGCAAATGTTGCGTAACCCGTGGTAGAGGCACCACCCCACGCAGTTCACGAGGACTAGCCGGCACCCGAGAGGTACATGTTCCTCACGACGGACAAAGACGACGTGTTGTTGTTGGACAACGATGAGCCCAAAGACTATGAGGAAGCAATGGTGGGACCAGACTGGGAAATGGTTGGAAGCCATGAGATCTCAAATAAAGTCCATGTATGATAATCAGTTTGGAACTTGGTTGATCTCGCCTCGATGGGGTAAAACCTATCGAGTGCAAATGGGTCTTTAAGAAAAAGATAGATATGGATGGAAATGTTCACATCTATAAGGCACGACAGGCTAAAGGTTTCAAGCAAATTCAAGGTGTTGATTATGATGAAACTTTTTCACCCGCCGCTATGCTTAAATCTATTCGGATCATGCTAGCAATTGCCGATTCTATGATTGGGAATTGTGGCAAATGGATGTCAAAACGGCTTTCCTAAATGGAAACCTAAGTAAGGATGTGTACATGACATGCCTAAAGGTTTTGTCGATCCAAACGATGTCGGGCAAGGTATGCAAGCTTCGTAAGTCTATTTATGGGTCAAGCAAGCATCTCGAGTTGGAATCTTCGCTTTGATGAAGCAAGAAGAGTTTGGCTTCATCAAGAATGAAGAAGAACCTTGTATTTACAAGAAGGCTAGTGGGAGCGACTTGTGTTTTCGATCTTATATGTAGATGACATATTGTTGATCGAAACGATATTCCAATGCTTGAAGTCGTCCAATCTTATTTGAGAAAATGTTTCTCGATGAAGGATTTAGGAGAAGCACTTACATATCGGGCATAAAGATCTATAGAGATAGATCGAGAAGACTAATTGGATTAAGCCAAAGTACATACATTGATAAAATATTGAACGGTTCAATATGCGAGATTCCAAGAAGGGTTTCTTGCCAATATCGCATGGTATTCATCTAAGCAAGACTCAGCAGCTTCGACACCGATGAGCAAAAGAAAATGAGTGTGATTCCATATGCCTCCGCTTATTGGATCCATCATGTATGCCATGTTATGTACACGCCAGATGTATCATATGCTCTAAGTGCTACGAAAGCAGTATCAATCAAACCCGTGAAAGTCATCGGTAACAGTGAAGAACATCCTCAAATACTTACGAGGACCGAGGACATGTTCTTGGTCTTTGGAGGAGAGGAAGAGCTAGTTGTAAAGGGTTACACTGACGCAAGCTTCCAAACCGATAAAGATGATTCACGATCGCAATCCGGTTTTGTATTCTGTCTCAATGGTGCGGCAGTGAGCTGGAAAAGTTCCAAGCAAGAGACAGTGGCTGATTCCACGACTGAGGCTGAGTATATTGCAGCTTCTAAAGCTGCAAAGGAGGCTGTTTAGATCAGAAAATTTGTTTCTGAGTTGGGAGTTGTCGCTAGTGCATCCTGTCCAATGGACCTCTATTGTGACAATCTTGCGTCACAATCTTGCGTTCAGTGGTATCAGAGCCGATCTTGCGTTGTCTTGGATCTGGATGCTGCGCATATGTTGATATATGCCCTAGAGGCGATCATGTGAGATCATTGAATGGGTGTTAAGAATTGTGTTCTGTCACTCATATTGTTATATGGAATAATCAATAAAAACTTGCTCTTATCGCATCTTTTCCAACAATCCAGATCCAACGTACTCTGATACCACTGAAGGAGAACGCGTATGCTACACTAGCCGAAAACAAAATTTTCTACGCATTCAATCAGGATACATGCGAGTCAAAGATCATGGAGCATTACCCTTGGAGCACGTTAGCAAAGTGGAAGTAGAGTGGGTGAAGCCTCCCGCTGCTCAAGCATCAGACGTAGTCGAACGCATTCTCGATCGCCGCCGAGTGCTTGCGAGATCACCCGAGTGCTCGCCGAGTGGTCTCCGGACCGCCCGACCGCCGCCAAGTGATCGCTCGAGTCCTGACGCCTCGCCACGGTGCACGATGCCGTTGGAGAGGGTGAAACCGATCGCCGATCAGCGCCGAGGACAGATGCAACGGCGCCTCTACAAGATCCACACGCCTGGGGTGGAACGCTGCGGCGCCGGTGTGTTAGCACCACGCGACGGCTAGGGTTTCGCAGGGTAGGGGTCGACGGTTAGGGTTTCGTGGGTGGGGAGAACCTCATGGTCGCACACCCCACGCCTTTATATAGAGTGCACTAACGGCCTTCTACGATAGAAGCCCACTAGGACTCACTAATGGATCTTCACAAGAGAAATCCATTAAGACGCCAGAGATCCAAACTGTAAACCCACTAATGGATCCAATCCATCGACATGATCCAACCCGCTAATGTGTGACCCGTTAGGTTCATAAGAACGCCATGGCCCCGAAACCTCTTTTCCGCACCATCGACAACAAGGGTTCCTAGCAGACATGTTGTCCCTCGAATGCACGTAATGATCGATCGGCTGAACCATGATATACTCATATACCAATCCTTTTGCCACGCGATACCAAATAAGCTCAAGGCAAGATGCGTGCCATCCTTGTGATAGCTCGACCCATTCACTCGCCAATGTAATGGATATAATTCGTGATTAACACTTTAATCACTTTGGCATGGCCATGCACTTTCCTTATCCATCCACACCGAGGGGCCCAGATATCTCTCCCGCTATCAAGGAGTGGCAAATTCCATCTTGATCTCTTATATCTCACGCCATGTTTCATGGCATACCGTAGCTACCTTTATAACTCTCCCGCTACTTGAGAAGCGCTTGATAGCCCCAAGTATACATTACACATGCCGAGAATCAATAAGAATCTCGTGTCAAAGGATCGATAGGTATACCACTCGAGACTACACTCGATGGCACTTCTAAGATAACAATCTCATCGTTGTCTTGAGCGGTCTATCCAACCCTATGTTCTCTAACATGTGCCCACATTATTGATTTGATATCTCCATATCTATGGTATGTGAAACATTACCATCAATCAATACATGTGCTGGTCAAATCACTATTGTCCCACATAATGATATGTGACCAGGGATCGTTTAGAATAATATCATATAACCAATGTGTTTCACAATTAAGTCATACTCAATAAACAAAGGAGTGACATTTATTCATGGAACTGATAAGTACATGAACATAGACGTATGATACAATCATCTCACATGATCGCCTCTAGGGCACCCACATGGAAGAAGAAATCAATATTTTGGGACCTGCCGTATTGGGAAGTTTTGGAGGTTCGTCACTCGCTTGACTTCATGCACATCACGAAGAATGTTTGCTTGAACTCGCTAGGCTACATAGATATGTATGGCAAATCGAAGATACACCGCAAGCTCTAAGGACCTTGAAGACATGGAGGTGAGGAGTGACCTACATCCTAAAAAACAAAGAAGGGACAAAACAACTTTTTCTACATCCTACGAGCTACACTCCAAGCAAAGAAGAGAAAAACATGATTGAGTGTTTGAACAAAGTGAAGGTCCCTTCTAGATACTCCTCAAATGTAAAGAGACTCAGAACACTAAAGAGAACAAACTCCAAGGCCTAAAATCCCATGATCGCCTTTGTGTTGATGACACAGCTTGTTCCCAAGAGTCAGCCGAGGTATACCGCCCGAGTGGGTGCGGGGACAATCACAAAGCTATGTTCTTCCCGAACGCTATTTCGCAGAAGGTTGTCGAACCATTTAAACCGCCTAAGTTGGAGGCCGATGTGGTACAAAGTTTGGTTAGCCTCGAGATGATCTTTCCTCCCGCATTCTTTTGATATCATGGTTCATCTCACCGCTCACCTTGTCAAGGAGATAGGTATCCTCGACCAGTTGTATCTCGCACAACATGTTCCTTTCGAGAGGTACATGAGTGTCCTCAAGAAGTACGTCCAGAATCGTCAAGGTCCCGAAGGTCTGATTGCCGAGGGCTACGTGACGGAGGAGGTGATAGAGTTTTGTGTTGATTACATGAATGATCTAAATCCTATCGGGCCCCATATCACTTACACGAGGGAGGCTACGGGCAAAGGGACAATCGGAAGGCAATCCGCTACATGCAATGATCTTGTTGCATTCAAGTAAGCACATTTCATCTGCTCAAGCAATCAACTATAGTCGCCCTATGTCCTTCAAAGACAAGAGTGTCCTACGCCGCGAGTTCACTGTGGAAGACAGAGAGTTGATAACCCTCAAGCACATGGATTCTTTCGACAACCGCCATGTATACATCCTTGAGGAAGGGTCAAACGATGAACTATTGCAACGCTTTGGCTCGGGACCATCACAAGAAATAGTGACATTCAAGGGTATGAGATCAATGGTTACACATTCTACACCAGATCCCGTGATAACAGAGCACCAACCGTAATCAAATGTGTCTCAGATAGACGCCAAGACAACAATGCAAAGTTGGACACATATTATGGTTTCATAGAAGAAATATGTGAGTTCGACTATGGACCTCTCAAGGTCCCTCTATTTAAGTGCCAATGGGTCAAGCCGACTCCAAATGGTGTGAAGGTCGACAAATACAAGCATGACAACCGTGGATCTCACAAGAAGTCGCTATAGGCGCGAACCGCTTGTTCTCGCGAACGATGTGATCCGTGTCTTCTATGTAATGGACATGTCAAGCAAACCTAAAAAGCGTATGACAAGCAAAAGGTAATGCCAAAGCGACATGTGGTTCTCCAAGGCAAACGAAGGATTGTAGGAGTTGAGAACATCACCGACGAGGAAGAGTATGGTCATTCGACGAGCTCCCTCCTTTTACAGCTTGATGTCGACATAAACGCCCAAGCGTGATGTTGATGTCGATGTCCTTACATACGCCACGATCATAACGAAGGAACAATTGTAAAGATGAAGACTTAAGATGTACTACTTGTATACAAATTATTCCATATGATATGTTGATGTTTAGCATTGCTTGTACATAATTATTTCTACAAATTTTAAAATGAAAACAAAGCCTGAAAACCATTTGTACAAATTTTAAAATGAGAACAAAGCCTGAAAATTTATATCCACTCTATGAAAGGACTGCATAAATTTTACCATACAAAGAGAAATTCAGCATAGCATAGTTAGCTCATCAATTCCCATACAAAAACCCCAAAAGCAGTGTGAAATTTACAACATTACAATGATAGCTATATTAACTAAAAGGAGCAACATTACAATGATAGCTATATTAACTAATTTCTTTAGCATGTCCTCTACTCTTTCCATCCTTTCTTCTAGCTTTTTAATACTCTTGTTGTCATCGTAGTAACCGGATGTGCATCTCTCCTCTTATAGACACTAGTCGTCGATCGTGAACTCTCCTTGGCAAAGAAATCTTCTTGTAATGCAGCAATTTGCATTGCAAGATTTTCAAGACTATGGCTAGCTTTATCAGCCCACTGCCAATACGGACATGCTGTGCCCTTCAAACAGAAAGAATAGAATGGAAGGTGAAAGTCAAGGAATATGAACAAATGAATAACTTCAAAACTTACCGACATATTCAACACTTCATGAACACTGGATGGATTCTTGGATGTATGGGAGGTGAACACATTTACAGGATCTCCAGATCGAGGACACGATAGCTTCATCCGCAATGCCTCTAGTTGTCTCTTCATCTCGCCATTTGATGAAGCCGCCGACATGAATTAATAGCTTCAAAGAGTGACACAAATTACCATCAACAATATTTTTTCATTACTCCAACATGAACATATCAACAAAACTCCTTGTGGGCATTTCACCGAACACCTTGTGGGCATGAAAACAGAGAGCAGGAGGGAGCGCCAAAGAGAGGAGGCGCCGACTTGGAAAATTTGAAGGTGTGGGAGAGTGCATGCGACTAAGAGAATTTAAAGTTTACTCATTTTCTACAAGCGTTCGTAGTAAGAACCGCTAGAAGTAGCCATCTACAAGCTGCTGGTATTACGAACCGCTTGTAGAAGGAGTTATATAAGCTGTTCGTAATACCAACCGCTAGAGGTATTTCTACAAGCGGTTCTACTAACAACCGCTTGTAGAAAGCCACAAGAAAAACAGGATTGTGATGTCTCCAAACCCTATTTATGCTCGCTTCTAGTCATTGCCGGTTAGGAAAGTCAAGCTCGTGGTCAAAATCGAGAGAGGAACTATCAGAGAAAATGCCGCACAAGAAAAAAAAGAATGGCAAGGGGCGCGAGCGGGTTCGAATCGTGGACGAGCCCGCACACTCAAACGCCACGCACTAGCTGTGGGGAGGAAGAGATCTTATCGAACGATATGGGCACCGATTGTTTTTAATATTATATGTCAAGATTTTTACAAGCGTTGGTATTACTTAACCGCTTGTAGAAGTATCTTTACAAGCGTTCAGACATTTAACCGCTTGTAGAAGGGTGCTCTACAAGCGTTCATAATACCAACCGCTTGCATAGGGCCTTACCTACTCCCCCGCCATCTATTCATAAGCTTTTAGCAAGCTAGTAATATTAACCGCTTGTAGAAGTCTTACAAGCGTTGATAATACCAACCGCTAGAGCATCTTTTCAAGCTGTTGTTATTACCAACCGCTTGTAGAAGTGATTCCTATATAAAGTTGATACTCCCCGCCTTCCTCACACCCCAAATTTTCTCGAGTCCCCGCTTCTCACACCCCAAATTTCTAAGTCTCAAGGTTGCCTGCCGAGACCTCGCGCCAACGCCACCTCACCGTAGCCTCCGCCACCTCGCCATCGCCTCTCTCGCCATCAAGACGACGCCGCCCCGCCATTCCACCTCAAGGACCGAGTATATTATCACAAGACGCCTCCTCCTCCTCTCTAATCCCACGCCTGCAAGGTGTTCGCCAAATGACTAAGGAGCGGTCCGGCTAGGGCTGGTGCCATGGTGTGGAGCAAGAAGAAGGAGGGAGGAGGAAGAAGGGTGGGCGCCAGGAAGAAAGTGGCAGGAGAGGGGAAGAATGAGGGATGGCAGGAGGGGAAAATGGTGGGGAGTTTCCATTAGCTTGCCGGACATACTTTTGGTTGTGCAGCGTTGGTTCCCACTTTTTTGCATGTAATCATCCCAAATCGATATGCGTAAAGTGAGAGCCTAATATGAAGGTTAACAACAAAACAAGATATCCTTGTGTTTTGATGTTAAGGTTTAGATGAAGTAATCATAATCGTGGTTATGGCGGGTTGGTGTTTCATTTTACTACTTATCGCCTTTTGATTCAGCTTTTATTTCAGCAGTAAAAAATAGTCATTTTCAGTGAGATGTGCGAGAATTTATGAAAACATTTATGCCCCGGGACGAATCACAATCTATCCTTTATTCCGCATTGATATCCTCAAATTATGGCACTACCGAAAGTGCAAGAGGCCGGGTCGATGAAGATAAGGATCAAGAATTTGCTTAATAAAAATATTGACCATCATTATCGTCAATCGTCTGTTGTCAGTCATTTTGAACTTGCAGTCAATCTGCATGTAAACCTTTCTCCACGGCATGCCGGCATTGGTCAATATCGCCGATGGGCTCGCAACGCCGGCTAACGCAACGCAACGCCATACGGGCGGTGGCGAGCCCATCGGCGACATTAGGTGCCGCCGCTGAGAAGGTCTCGCTTAGATTTTGATCAAGACTGCAAGTTCCAAAAGCATGGTCGCCAAAGCAGAGCATACGATACACCTGCGGAGAAGGCCACGAGGTGACGCGGTTGGTTGACAAGGAACCGATCGCTTCGCTTTTTGGTGTAATAGACTATTAACATTCTAGTCGTGGATTTATAACCTTATTTCATTTTTTGAAAATCATATTAGTGTGGAATAAGAATCATTCATTATTTTTTATTACAAATAAGTATATGTGAATTGTCAATTGTATATGTATCATGAAATGTGTAAGTATATGTGAAATGTATAAGTATATGAGAATTGTCAATTGTATATGTATCATGTGAAATGTGTAAGTCTATGTGAAATGTATAAGTATATGATTGCATGAAGAAAGTAACCCAAGGAATGTGATCTCATCAGGCACAAACCTGTTCCTGTCGATCTTAAACTATGCTTTCAAACTCGAATTGTTCTCAACAACCTTATCTTCATATATAATCTAAGCCTCGAGATGTGCTCTACTCTAGATGGCGACACCAAGACGTGGTGACCCGGCTTTCGATGAGGCGGAAAATCTGATATTCGAGACCATTATACTGGGTAGCATCTTAGCTAATGAGGCCGTAACACCGATGCGGAAAATCACGATGGTGTCTGGCCGACGCATTGCCGATGAGGCCGTTAACACTAGTACCGAGGTATACTCTCACCCATTATAAAATCACCGTAAACATGTTAATTATTCTAAAATCATTCATATTATATGTGTTTGTGTATCCAGCCCGATACCTCATCGGCCACCCAGTCCGGAATGAACCGAGGACCTAACAAGAAGCCTTCGACAAAGTACGTGATAACCGAAGTCGGCAACCACGGGAGTCTGCTAGCCCCGGAATCAGCAATTGGGCCTTTCAACAACGCTATGCTACCACGTGAGGGATCACGCCCCAATCAAGATCCGTAAATGGGTCAAGTCCCCGCACTACCAAGGAACCGCCTGAATGATATAAAGGAAAATTTCACTTTTCCGTATGGGTACGAATGAAGGCCAAGGGATGGGCTTTGAAGAAGATGGCAACTTCCTTTCAAGAAGGGAAGTCGCCCTCACCCGCAAGTACATCGACAAAGGAGAAAGGCCGACTTCAATAAATTTCTAAGCCGCCGATCATTGGGATGCTTTCGAGGAGTACAAGCCGCCGGATGCGTGATGTGCCGCGAGAGAGAAAAACAAGGTGAATGCACAGAAGAAGAAATACCACCACCATCTCGGGACCGGTGGTTACATCAAGGTCGCAAAGAAATGGGACAAGCGGAAGATGAACTTCGAAGACGATATTATACCAAATCGAGATTGGGAGCCCCGCATGCACAATTGGTTATTGGCTCACGCGGGCAGACTTGTCGATGATTTAGTAGCTTGGTGATGGCACCGATACCCAAGAAGTTGGCGAAAGGATTGTAGAAGCCATCGAAAGCAGACTTTGGCCAGATCCTTGGTGACAGACAGGAGAATGACGAGCTAACATATGCCCTTCAAAACCCCGAGCACCCGGACGGACACGAGGTTTCGAGAAGGTGCTATGGAGGCACGGCTTTGCCAAAGACTCAAGCACTTACTGTGAGCTCGGATGAAGCAAGAGGAGAGATCAGGTAGAGTGAGCCGATTGAGGAAGAGCTTAGAGCTACGAAGGCTTCCATCGATGTCCCGGTCACACAAAAAGTGTCCGGCAATGAGCTGCTTCAGGAGCACTACGCTCGACCAATGTTCAGCGGCGCCGAACTGCGGATCATCCGACTGCCAAGAAAAGAGCAGCTTGGCGTCCGGCCGTGGGCCCCTCTAGCAGACGACCCGCAGTTCGCTCATCCCGGACAAGATCAAGGTTCGCCACCCGCGAAGCTACACATTGATATGCGTAACTCTCCTTCAAGGTGGCTTACGGCATGGCTTATCCGGTGGAGGCGGGCTGACATTCCATCGCAACCAGATACCCTCCAGATACTCGAAGGTCACGGTGGAAGAGGTGGTGGGGGCTTCAAGATCTCATTCTCGATATTCCCGGGGCGACGAGGTGACCAACCTTGACAGCCCTCCATGGCACATTCATCCTATGGCGTAAAAAGTACATCACATTTCCAGATGGTGTGGAGGTTATATCTCCAGAAGAGAGGCCCCGCACTTGAGCGGCTCCAGAGCAAGCACGCCTCCACATCGACAACCCACGACTCCTCCGTCGCGCAGACGCAATGCTTCCCGGTGGTCCGTGCCACGCCTCCACCTCCCTCCCCCACAAAGAAGCCCGACTCGCCGCCACCGCCCGAAAGTAAGAAGCACCCAACATCTCCAATCACCACGCCCAAAGATTCCCCGAGGAAGCTCGATGTCGAAGGAGGGATCCCAGACTAGCACCTCCTCCCATGAAATCGCATCCAAGCAACAGAGAATGTCAAAGCAACCGCCAAAGAGGCCATATGATCTCGATCATGAGGAGCTAGTCTGATCCGTAAAACGGATGTGGCTGTGTACTGCGCCAAAGAAGCCAGAGCCTAAGCTTAAAATAGATAAAAATCGGAAGCACTTTCAACATGCGGAACGGCGCCACACCGTGATGAGCTTACTACAAAAGGACAATAAGAAAGGCTACAAAGCAGTAAAATACACTGCTCCTTCAATGAAAGAAGAAGAAAGTGAAAGATCGCAGAGGCCGAGGAGTTGAGGAAAATGGCATTCTCAAGGAGGCGGACTCAAATCATTAGACCAGATCTTCCAATAGCACCAACCAAATGGAAGTATGAGTTGGGCAAACCGCTAATTGATCCAAAGGATATAAAAGATCTCCCAACCAAGATGCGCCAAATGCATGAATGGTACATGGAAAGGGCATCTAAAGGAGAGCAAATGTTCCTCCTCTGCTTCCAAGATGAGTATTTCTTCCAAGGGAACAACACGTAACTATATGGTGGAATTGATGACTTGTACCATGTGTACCAAGGAGACGAGGTCAACGTGTCTTTCATGTCTTGGCGGGTGTCTCGTAAGTGTCGATCTACTAAGTTTACCGCTTGCTTCCTCCCCGCACCACAAAATTGAAAATCTAATTAACTTAGTTTTCCTTCTTATGTAAATGGAGATTGTCGATTTATCGATCGCCAACCGCAAGAAGTGAGGAGGGGGTCAGAGTGTTATGGGACCCGAGCTGCGCTTTTGCTCGAACGAAGGGAGAAAATCGATCTCGATGATGGTTGGAGCAAGACGACAACGAGCACGAGACAAGGGTTTATACCGTTCGAGCCCCGTGAAGGTAATAGCTCTATTCCGCCGCCCATGGCGGTGATTCTTGTTATACGTGTACAGAGTAAAGTGTTTACAACTCAAGACAGTAATGGTGATTCCTAGCTCGAGCTGCTGTGTGTGTTGTCTTCTTGTTCTTTTTTGGAGCTCATGCGTCCTTGGTCTTTATACTCCCTCTGCACGCAACGGCCGGGGGCGATCCTCGGGAAGGGGCCTTCGTGCACCTTGAGGGCTGGTAGCAATCGCCTCGAACTTGTCGCAAGACTCGAGTCATCCCCACGACCCGCCTCTAAAACTCGCTACCAAATGCCGATCCAAATCCTGTATGACCAAGGCTTCGAGCGAGATCTCGCCCGAGCTTGAGGTCGAGCGGGGTCGAGCTCGGGTCCACAGCGCTCTAGGTCAAGCGCCCAAGATGCACCTGTGTCATGGTCGGGCCTTCCGAAGCGTGGGGATCCGCTGATCCGACGACGGTCGGTCATGGAGTGCCCCCCTCGTCGGCCTAGCCCCGAGGCTCTAGGTCGAGGAACCTCAGACGACCTCGAGCCTTATCCTCGAGACGGAGAAAACCTTCGTAGGTCTAGACTCCTTGGTCGAGGTCGGGCGGAGACCGCAAAGCAAGTCTTTTGGGCCTCGACACCTGGCGACCTTCGGACTTCTCGATGTCGGTACGGATGTGAACGGTTGGCGTGCACCTGGCGGTGTCTCAACTCTGGGCCTTAATTGCGCCCGACACATCACGGTTGGCACGTCTTTTGAGGCGCCGCGGACTGGGTTTCGGTGTGTTACGGTTCTTAAGACCACCAGCCAAAAAACTTCCACTCTTGCGCCCTTTGTCTTCAAGCCTCCTCGCCCGAGCAAGGCCCTTTCTTTCCGCTCCCACGACCAAGCACTCTACGGCGCCATGACCAAGCTTGGAAGGAGCACCCTGTCGTCCGCGAGGATGAAAGAGCTCGAGACCCGGGATAGTGGACCCGATGACATGGCGGTGCGGGCGGCGAGACCGAACCTCGCCTGTGGATGATGAGATCGCTCGCATCGAGCATTATGCTCTCCTTGGCTCATGGACCCGGAGAGCGAGTTCGTGGCGACGCCCTTTCTAGCCGCTAAATAGAGCTCATCAATCGGTACCAAATTCGCCCTTACGCCGCCATCTTTTTCCCATCGTGCGAGGGATTCCTCGAATCCTTCCCACCCTCGCCGTTTTTCGCCACATTACTCCCTCTTCCGCTCGGGAAGGACCTCAGGTCGGATGTCAGATTTTCGACTTGGACCGGCTCAAATGGCTCTTTCGAGGCGCCGCTTGGACTCGCTTGGTCCCCTGGTCCGAGCGGTGGTTTTACTCAAGAAAGGGGAGCACGGGCTCGACGCATTGAGGGGTCCCGTCACGAGAAGAAGGAGACCCCGAGCCCAAGATCTGGAGGTTGACGAGGAGGCCATTGCTGCCATATATATCTGCGCTTAACGCTGCGGCCTCACCGGCGAGCAATTGCCGCCGACTTCTTCTTGATGGAAGGGTGTCCCCTCTGCGGAGGAGGGAGCACCCATTCTACGAGAGTACGGGCGCGACGACCCCACTCGTGAAGGTTCGACAGCAAGGCCTCCGCCTTGAACTTCGCCGAAATCCATCCTCGGCCTTTCTCCCGACAAACCCATGTTCTTGCAAGACCGGCGAATCACAGGTCTCCGACAGGATGTTCGAAATGTTCGGGAAGCTGGCGCATGGATACACCCTCGACGATCCGGTCCCGAAGAACGTACTACGCCGGAACGCCGAGGCAAGCCGTCCCGACCTTGCCCTTTGATCTTGTTTTTAGCGAAGGTCCCTCTGACTCCACGCAAGTTCTCAGACCATCAGAGCCGCTTGATACTGACCAGAGGATGCTCCATTGCACGGCGGGGCAAGAGCAAGAAGGGGAAGAAGAGGCCCCCCTTAGCCACGGCGGGCCGTCTGGAGGTGAAGAAGCCCCATGTCGAGTGGGGGGACCGCGCCATGGTAAGGACCCTACCGGCCGAGCCCCGAGCTTGAGTTCATGCGCCTTGCGCTTGATGAGCTTTTCCCTTTGCAGAAGAGGCCGGGCGGCCGCCAGTCTTGGTACTCCCGGCCCGAGCTCGAGCTCTGGCCCCGCCAAGCGGGCGATGCGGAACTGCTCGAACCTCGAGACCTCAGCCACGAGACACGCAGCGCCGGGCCCCTAAGACCGGGCAACAAGACCTTCGCCGACCCACGGCATGAGGAGGAGATCGGCGACCTGTAAGCCCCCAGATCCCAACAGACCGCCTTTGTATCTTTCTCGCTTAGCGATGCTTTTGATCGCAGACCTTGAGCACCCGAGCTCAAACTTGCCTGCTTTGACGATGGTCATTATCCGTATGCACTCCGAGTCCGAGGAGGAGAACACCTTCGAAGCTGGTCCTGCCGCCGCCTTTCGCGCCGCGCACACCATCGGGTCGCCGAGCTCGGTCCCGCCGTGAATTCGACCGAGGCTTTGATGATTCGGACGATGAGGAACTCCGGCCCACAACCGTGTGGATTTTGACACCCATGAGGCCCATGATGCGCTTGTCAGCGGTCGACTCTCCGGCGCCACCGCGAGGGAGGACGCCAGAGCCAGCGGCGTTCGATCGATGCCCCGAGCTCCCCGACCACGGCCGCCCAGCACCGAGGCGCATGGCGGGCCATTGAGGTCGAGAGCCAGTGGCATGACCGCCGCCGCCCCTTGGAGCCGGAGATGGTGGGGCCTCACTGTGGAGGCCGGGTCAGACCGCTGTCGCGCTTTCCCTTGTCGTCAACGAGCCGAACCCACCGGAGGAGGTGACGGACGACCGAGCCGCCCCTAGGCGGTAACTCAAGATCTCTGCCCGAAGCGCCAATGCGGCCGAGGTCGACCTTGACATCGGTACGCGGTCGACGAAGAGGAGGAGATCCCCGCAATCGTGACGACGCATCGCGAGAATTACCCGTGCGCGCTACCGAAGGCCATCTCCGCAAGGTAAGGGTCTTCCGCGCACCTCGAGTTTGAAGTCTCAACTCCTTGTCCTTCTCATTCCGCCTTCGCTTTCATTGTGAAGGTGATCGACCATGCCTTTCAAGGGCTTCAAGGCCTCGAGAGCACGCCGACGCGTTTGGGAACCTCTGAACGCGATCGAGGCGCTGGAGGTCGAAAGCGCCAGCTCATCAAGATAATCGAGGTCGAGCAAGGGAGCTCGGCGTAAGGCCCAGAGCTCGACGATCTACGCCAGACGATGAGGGCGCAAGAAGTGACTCATGCGGGCGAGCTCGCGAGTGCCAGGCCTCGAACGCGACCATGGATATATGGCCGTGGAGCAAGAACGCGACGGCCGGCCAAGGCGCCAAGGTCGAAAGCGAGCCAAAGTCGGCTCGAGAAGGTTGTTGCAGCAGCGGGCACCTCTTTATCGGAGGCGCCCGCCAACTCGAGGCCAAGATCCCGAACTTGAAGAGAAGCTTGGTCATGCCAACAAGGTGGTCGAGGCCGAAGCGGGCAAGGTCGAGGCATCAGAGAAGGCCGCCGCCGAGGTTTCTTCAGGGCGAAGCGCCCCCGAGCTCGAGGCCAAGGTCTCGGATCTCGAAGGGAGGCTCGAACGTGCAAAAAGGGCGGCGGCGAGCGCGATGGCCCAGCTCCAAGACGAATGGCGCCGAGCTGTGGACGCCTCCACGGTGGCCCTCTAGAGCCAGAGTGAGGTATCGACCCTGAGGGCCAAAGTCGCCGAGCTTGAGCAAGAGAAGCTTACCCGCGAGATGGCCGACCTATAAAAAACGTTAAAAAAGCAAGGGACGTATTTAATAGAAACAGATCGTTTTTGGTGAACAAAGAAACCTCGCCCCTGTTGTAAACCTGTAGCTTGGGGATACTCGCAAGCCTTTCTTGCTTCGCCTGTTTGCCGTGCCCGTGCCCTGCAGGTCGTGCGCCTGTAGGGTAGTCTTACCCAGCCCCCGTTGGGCCCGAGGTCGAGCGATGCGTGCCTTGGGCACAAGACGTAAATACGGACGAGAGGCCACGACCTGCAAAGTTGAGGAACAGTTCGCAAAGGAAGAAGAACACGGGGCGAACATCGTTAAGTAGATTAGTGATCTCACGCCCTTGCGACCATGCGCATTGCCCGATCACAAAGCGGCGAGGTTCTTGGCTCGAGCCCCGCACAGGGAGAGCTAGATTGCGAAGAGGTTAAACTACGTTTAGCTCGTCACTGGCGGTGAACATAAAACCAGCGCCACTTAGAATAGGAGCAGATGCGCAAGACGAAGGTCGTGGTTCATAAAAAAGGAAGAGCCACTAAAAGAAAAGCGGCATCACAAGTGGAAGGTGTATAAGAGGGCAAAAATGAAAGACCGGCTTTTATTGAAATGTGAGGCATAGAGGTTACACATAAAATTTCCGGTCGATCTATGTTCCACGAGCTAGAGAGCTCTCGCCATCGGCATCGCTAGCCCAGAAGCCCCGTGCGATCTGCTGAAACAACTCTATAGGGCCTCCCACCGCGGGATAACTTATTGGTGCCGACGAGCTCAATCCGCCTCGGGCTAGGTCCCCAACAAGGAGCTTCCTAGGTCGCATCGACCGAGACGCATGTCTGCGAAGAGCTTGCGGTAGTGCGCTGATCGTAGCAAAGGCACGGCATCTTACTTCTTCTCGCGAGGGTGAGGTCGAGAGACCGTTCAGGCTCGAAGTCGACTTGGTCGACTAAGCCGACTCGGCAGAGCCAGCCGTGACCTCTGGAGGCGGGGCGGCCGCATCAAAACGAGCCGGAAGGGCGTGGACCCCGTGGCTCGGCTTGTCGTGGTAACGAATAGACCATAGGACGGTGGGAAGCTCGCCCACCTGTGCCTTGCCGACGGTCGAGCTCATCGCGCAACTCGCTTGGACGCTCGACAATTTGTCCGCTGGCTCGCTCTGCTGCTCCGCTGTTTCTAGGGTGGGCCACCGGTTAAGCATATTTTGATGCCGAGTTCCTCGCAAAACTCCTCGAACAACTCACTCGTAAACTGGGTACCGTTGTCAGTGATAATTTTGCATGGAACCCCATACCTGGTGACCACGAACAAGCGGAAGAAACGAACTGCCGCCCGGGCAGTTATGGTTGAGACCGGTTCGGCCTCTATCCACTTGGTGAAGGTGTCGACAGCGACGAACAGGAACCTCTTCCACCCGGTTGCTTGAGGAAAGGGGCCAAGAATGTCCATCCCCCATGTCGAGAAGGGCCAGGCGAGCGGGATGGTCTGGAGCGCGAGGTGGGGCGATGCGATTTCGGGCGTGAAATTGGCATGCTCGGCAAAAGTGACGATATCACGAGCATCCCGGCTACCAAGGCCGCGAATACCCCATGCGGAAGGCCTTCCCAACCATTGTCCCAGACGAAGAGTGCGCCTACGAGGCCCGAGTGAATGTCATGCAGCAGGTACTTACCTCCTCCGTGGAGATGCACCGTGTCGACGCCGAAACATTACGCCTCAGAGAGCTCTCCTCGACAAGCGTGTCTGCTGTTCGCCCGGCGCTGATCCCGCCTCACGGTGGGTGGGTGGCGTGTCGCCTGTGAGAGGAATTGTGAATGGCCTCGCCCAGAGGGAATACCCTCGACCACGGGCGCATCGGGCCCTTGGTCGGAAATCGACGGACCGAGAGCGTTCCAGATGACGTCGGGTGGGACATCGCTCGGAGGAGCCGAGCTTGGAGAGGAAATCCAGACTTGAGTTGTCCCGCCTGGGATATGCTTGAGCTCCAAGTTCAAACCATTTCTCCATCTTGGCACCTCGGCGAGGTACTTCGCCATCGAAGTCTCCCGAGCATTGGTAGTCCTTGTTGAACCGGTTGATGACGAGCCGAGTCGCCCTTCACGACCGTGTGGCGACACCCAAAGCCTTGCAAGCTCGTAAGCCGGCCAGAGGGCTTCAGATTCCGCTACATTGTTGGTCGCCGAAGCCAAAACAATTACGTACCTCAACTTGTCACCTCAGTGGGTAAGGATAAGGATCCGGCTTCGAGCGCTTGAAGGACCTTGAGCCGTCAAGAACATGACCAGGGCTTCTCCTCTTCGCCCCGGCTTCGGAAGCTGGCTGCGACGTCTGCTTTCGACCACGGTCGACGAGCACTTGCGACTTTATGGTCGTGCGTGCCACGACCTGGACGTCGAACGCCGCCAGCTCCATGGCCCACTTGGCGATTCGCCCGCCACCCTCCGGGTTCCTCAGGATGTCCCCGAGCGGGAAGTTGCTTGGGACGACCACGGAGTGCGCTGAAAATAGTGCCGAGTTTCGCTGGCCATGAGGAGAGCGCATAACAGCTTTATACTGCGGTAGCGCCTTCGGCCGCGGCAGACTCGCCGACGTAATAGATTGGTCTTCGCTGAGACCCTGCTCGCCACTAGGACAAAGATCGGCGTGGGCGGTGGCCGCATAGTAAGCGACAACTTCTCACCAAAGTTGCGGCGTTGTAAGGAGAGGTGGGGACGACAGATATACCTTCGTGTCGTCGAAGGACCGCTGCGCCTCGAGTCCACTCGAAGCCCCGTGCTTGTGCAGGTCCAAAGAATGGGAGCCCACGCCGCCAAGCCTCGAAATGAACTCGCTGAGGGCGCCATGCGGCCGGTGAGGCTTTGCTGCTTGATCGAGGTCGGGCGCCATCTTCTCGACGCCTCGATCTTCTCCGGTTTGGACCAACCCCGAGCCCCGATCATGTAGCCGAAAGCACCTTACGGACGTCGCGCGAATACGCACTTCTCGTGGTTGAGTTTGATATTGTGCTCGCTCAGTTGGCGAAGGTCTCTCGAGGTCACGAACGTGGTCGCCTTCAGAGAGGCTTTTGACTATAATATCGTCCACGTAGACCTCGAGGTTCCGCCCGATCTGCGGCTCGAACGTCCTGGTCATGAGACGCTGAAAAGTGGCCCCCGCATTGCGCAGACCAAATGACATGGTCGTGTAGCAATAAGTGCCAAACGGCGTGATGAAGGCTGTCTTGCTCTCGTCGTCAACCGCCAGCTTGATCTGGTGGTACCCGAGTAAGCATCCAAGAAACTCAAAGATCTTGGCATTCGCGGTGGAGTCGACGATCCGTCGCAGCTTGAAGCGGAAGTTGTCCTTCGCAAGCCGAGTTCAACCCCGTATGGTCGCATACACATTCTCCACTTTCCGCCTTTCTTCCGAACGATGACCGGTTGGCCACCACTCGAGTAATTAATCTCCTGATGAACCCGGCCTTCAAAAGCTTGTCAAGGTTCTCTTGATGACCGCGACTTTCTCCGGGAGAAGCGACGCAGCCGCACATGTGTCGGAGCCGGATCCCACTGCAATTTGTGCTCGATCACCTCGACGCCAGCATGTCCGCGGGCTCCCAAGCTTAACATACCTCTAGCGCGAAGGAAGGTGACGAGCTCGAGTTCCTATTTGGAACCCCCAAATTACCGAGACATGAACGCACTTGGTCGGGTCACTCGCCGAGCGGTATGGCCTTTGTTGCTCCACTGGCTGGATCGCCGCTCGGGCGCAGCATTCTTCTCCGCCGCCTCGGGCGCGCTAGGGGAGCATGCGGCGAGGCCAAAGCCTTGGTCTGCAGCCGTCGCGCCACCTGAGGTCGCCTCGCACGGTGATGACACCGCTGGGGCGAGCGACTTCATGCACCGGCCATAGTGGTTGGCGGCCATGAACTTGACCAAGGCGACCGCCCGAGGATGGCGTTATGACGGAGGTCGCCTCAACCACCTCGAAGGTGACCATTTCGGGCGGAAGTTGTCCGAGCCGCCAAAGGTGACGGCAAGACCACCGCCCTGGGGAATGGTCGAGCTCCCGCACGATCCCGAAGAAGGAATAGCGACGTTTGACCTTCGATCGGGAATCAGATTCGGTCAAGCGCCGCACGCAGCAAGTTAAGAGAGCCGCCGCCGACCATGACGCGACCGATCCGCGGTGTTGCCGATGGTCGGGTCACGACCAAGGCGGTCTTCGTCTCTCGGCCATACCGGGAGCGCCCTCGAGAGAGAAGGTGATGGTGACCCCAACCACTTGCGTGGTGCCGATGGGCTTCCCGGTGGCAACCGGTAGATGGTTCGAGCGCGGCCTTGACCTCGCTTAGTCCGTAGGCCGACAAGCCACCGAAGATGATATCGATCCGGCCGCCTTTGCCGAACTCCAAATCGAGGTCGCCGTGCTCTACGCAAGCATTCACCCGGCCGGCTGGTCGTCATCCTTCGAGCACGGGCATCTCTCCCGCCCATCATAGAAAGCGCCGGCTTTATTCTCGCCACGCCTCGCAGTCCGCAGGTCGTGGGCCGGCCTGCCTGATGGAATAGGCAAAACTTTGCGTCGTATCAGATCCCTCGGCCCCCTGCGGCCGAGCATCGGTCCGCCGGGTCCGGATCGTTGGCCCTCCTGCTGGGGCTGGTTCTTCGCCTGGTGAGGTCGAGGTCGACCTTGACGAGGCTTTGAGTCCTCCCGAGCTTGACCTCGGACCTCGAGGACTCTCGCGGCCATCCGCCAAACGATCACCCGCGAGACCTCCGCCTGCGATCAAGCGCTTCCGCTTGGAGGCGGGTGCGTGGTCGGCGCCCCGAGTTGGACGGCCGGCTCTGTTTGGTTTAGACCAAGCTTACCTTGGTCGAGTCGCTTCAACAGACGGTGTCGTCGCGTCAGCGCTCCGCTCCGCCATGCGAAAAAAGCTTGTTGACGCCGAGCCTTGACGTGATCTCCGTGTCCTCGGAGGCGTCGATCACGACCCGAACTTAAAGGCCTTGATGACGGCCTCGTCTCGAAATGCTCGGGATCAGTTCTCGTGCGGATGAAACGCCGCACGAAGTCGCCAGAAGGCTCGTTCTGCCCTCGATGAGACGATCCAGTCCTTCTCCTCCCGCCGCCAGAATAACTCGAAAGTTGGAGCGGCGCGCTCGATCTGGCGCCACGACCGAAGGAGCCAAAGCTCGTTAAAAGCCGTGTCCTTGCGGCACCCGCCGGGACGGCCGAAGATAATTTGCCATCACGAGCTCGTCCCCGGCCGCCGATAGCGGTCGAGTAGATGGACAAGAACTCGCCCGGGTTTTGGTCCCGGCGGTTCGATCGGCGCTGGTTGAACTGCGTTGCCGCCATCGCTACGCTCTGCCGCCGGAGTACGCCATGCACCAGAGGTCGACAGCACGCCGGTCGTGGTCATCGCCGACAAGGTCCCGCCGCTTCTTTGGATTCAGAGTCGAGGTCGCCCGGGCGTCCGACTCGCGGTGGGAACGACCATGGTGTCGAGCACGGGAATCACTTGGTTGGTAGCGCAGGCGGTCCTGAACCCTGCGGCGCTTGGGCGGTATGTCCCGGGAGAGGTCCGCAGACCTGCTGCCAGTCGACTCGGAGCGGCTTGGCTCGGGCTCGTCCCGTTGGCGCGGTGTTCGTGGACGCCGCGCAGGTCAAGGCCTCGCCCCGAGCCCTTTGTCCGGCTACCTCTGCGCTGGAGACGCTCGCGCGTTGACGGCGTGGACGTGTTATCGTTATTTTTTTGGGAGCAGTCCCCGAGTGCCGACCGGTGCTGCGGAGGTTCGACCTCGGCCGCAGCCCGATCGAGCTCTTCGCCGTGGCTCGCCAAAAGCTCGACTCGCCCTATCGGGTCGGCCATGACCCGAGAGAAGCGCGAGGCGCCTCGATAGGAGGGAGCTCGGGCGGCTCGAAGACGTCTTGGCCTTCTCGGGCCTCCGCCGAGGGCGGTTATGGCTTGGTTGATGGCAACCAGCACCATCCGGCGAGCGTCTTCAGGGGTCTGCGGATCACGGTCACCCGCAGCTCCCTCGGCGCCTTGACCGTCCGCCACCGTAACGCATCGCCGAGCGGCGGCGGCGAAGGCGTGAACAGGGACACGGAGTCAGAGTCCGTGCCCGAGGAAAATCCATCGATCAAGGGCGCCATGCCCCCGGGATCCTGGTGTCGTTCCTGCGAAAGAGCAAAACAATCGGGCCCCACGGTGGGCGCCAGCTGTGGACGATCGGGATCGCCAACCGCAAGAAGTGAGGAGGGGGTCAGAGTGTTATGGGACCCGAGCTGCGTTTTGCTCGAACGAAGGGAGAAAATCGATCTCGGTGATGGTCGGAGCAAGACGACAACGAGCACGAGACAAGGGTTTATACTGGTTCGAGCCCCTGTGAAGGTAATAGCTCTACTCCAGTCACCTCGCGGCGGTGATTCTTGTTATACGGGTGTACAGAGCAGTGTTTACAACTCAAGACAGTAATGGTGATTCCTAGCTCGAGCTGCTGTGTGTGTTGTCTTCGTGTTCTTTTTTGGAGCTCATGCGTCCTTGGTCTTTATACTCCTCTCGCACGCGGCCGGGCGATCCTCGAAGGCCTTCAGGCACCTTGAGGGCTGGTAGCAATCGCCCCGAACTTGTCGCAAGACTCGAGTCATCCCCACGACCCGCCTCTCAAAATCGCTACCAAATGCCGATCCGAAATCCTGGCGGACTAAGGCTTGAAGCGAGATCCCGCCGAGCTTGAGGTCGAGCGGGTCGAGCTCGGTCCACGCTCTAGGTCGAGTGCCTCAAGATGCACCTGTGTCATGGTCGGGCCTTCCGGCGTGGGGATCCGCTGACGCGACGCCGGTCGGTCATGGAGTGCCCAGCCCTCGTCAGAGATACAACGATGTACAAGACTGGGCAAATAGAACGTTGGCTTCATCGACCCAGAGATTGTCAACGAGAAAGTCTGGTCATACGACAAGCAAAAACCGCTACTTGAGGGATACCTTTTGCAAGCATTGTTGAAACAACACTACAAACCGTACATACTTCTGCCCTTCAACTTCAAGTACGTGTTCTCACAAACCTCTTGTTCTTGTATTTCTTAAGCCATTGATAGTACGAGTAGCTACTTACACATATGTTGCAATATACGAATAGGTTTCACTTGATCCTTCTAGTCATCGAGCTTGACAATAGCAGGATTATAGTTCATGACTCAAGAAGGAATCCAGTCCAAAAATACCAATGGTTCATTGACGTCCTTAACAGGACATTTGCAAAGTTCAAGAAGAAGCAAAAAGGAGAATTCCTGAAAGAATTCAAGTCATAGTAAGCACTCAGTGCACGCACTACAAAAACTATTATTAATATACATGCGCCATATCGGTTCTTCATCCGATATTCGAAATTTCTCCCGTGAAGGTTAAACGCCGCACTACCGAAACAACTTATATGGCTACTACGTGTTCCACTATATTCAAAGTTTTATCCATGGCGATGAGTCGGAACATTATGCCGAGGTTCAGATTCGCATGTCAATTTGTTAGCTACAACTTACATTTTAATTAATTGCATGTGATCGGATATTTATATACTTCCCGCTTAATTAATTGTCAGCCCAACATCGATGAGCACGTTAACGTGTTATCGCCTCACCGGCTTGACTCAAAAACAACTCATCGGCTTCCTTGTCAACGAGGTTGTATCTCCAAATGGCGAGTTCCACGTAAGGTTTCCTGCGTTGGACACCGCTGAACTGATGACGACATCCACGTCGACCAAGGACATAAAGAGTGACGCATGCAAGAAATGAGTTCGATAATCATTTTTTTCATCATTCAAACTTGTAAACGTCGGTTGCGTGTATGTACTTGTCCATTTTTTACACTATTAAGTTTGTTTTTTTGTGTACTGAGCTAGCTTGTGAACATGTGTATGAGTATGCATATGTAATATATATTTAATTGTGCAAAAAACTCCTCCACTCATATTTAATTTTATGGTCAAAAACGATATACAAAAACACCGTAAGAACATATTCTATAATACATATAATCGAAAACTCTCTCCACAAGCGGTTGGTGACTCCAACCGCTTCTGGAGTGCTGCTCTCCACAAGCGGTTGGTAAGACTAACCGCTTCTGGATATCCTTTTCACAAGCGGTTCGTAACACGAACCGCCAGGAGTCTCCTCATGGCGGCTCCACTCGCCCTCTCAACACCTTCCCAACCGCTTCTAGTGCCCACAGACAGCGAGTTCGAGCAATCGCCAGATACCCGACGGTATCACACGCGGTTGCTTAGAAGCGGTTATAAAACCGCTTCTAAAGGGGGTTACGAGCCGCTTGTGGTAGCCGGTTCTGTAGTAGTGGGGCGCCATATGGCAACACTAGGATATGTCCTCACCAAAGAATAGGCGAGGGTAACCTCAAATTAGTAATAGCCTTGTTCAAGTGCAATAACAGATGATTGTTGTGTTGTCTTGGATGCTAGTGACATTACCACTTTAGCAAAACTTTGTGTTACAAACGTGCAGCAAAAAATAGTATCAAAGAAACGGAAGACAAGGATTTAACGTGGAAAATCCTTTCGAAAAAAATTATGAGCCCACGAAGGCAAATATCAATATATGAGGAGATGTTTACAATGAAACTATTTTTTTCTTCTCTCGTCTTGCTTGCCTCTTTTGCCTTGCTCTATTCTATGGACTACATAGGCATATTTATAGTTGAACATAAAGGGATCCATATAGGAGTAGAATTTTGAATGAGAGTAGAAAACAAATTCAAATCATACTTTAACAATCTCTATCTTGATATGAATTTGCTCCTGTAGCCAAAATATCAAATCTCCTTAAAATAAGTCTTCATCAATAGACCTGTGCCTTGAAAGTCCAACGGATTGATCTAAATAAGAAAGACCAGAATAGTCATATCCAAAATGCTTCTCATCAGCCAAAATATCACATGTGGCGCTTGATAGATAGCTTGCACGTGTAACTTTCACGTACATCAAATTGCCAACTTTGAAAGTAATTAAATTCCATAACATGGTTGAAACTGCTTTTGCAAAACTGTTAGGATGAAAGGAACTCTCATACCATTAATGGAGTATAAATTACAATATATCTCTCATATCGAGCTATGACAACTTAATAATGTTGTAGTGTCCACGCAGAAAGCAAACTCATTCTTGCACTTCAGTTCTTTATCTCAAATTGATGAAGTAAAATCTTCATTTTTAAACAACAAAATTGCGGAGAGTATAATGCTAGCTACTATCAGGGTGTCATCAAATTCTTGAGAATTATTGTTGCTGAAGTCTTTATAATGGTCGCGTAAGCGATTCAAAATTGCAACATGTCCAAACGGTGATTGAACATCAAATTCAATTATTTTCTCAAGTGGCATTAATTTTTTTCAAAGTTTGCTCCATCAAGCATAGCCAAATTAACTTAAATTGTATTGAAAGCCTGCAACTTCTCCTTAGACTCTATATATGTTGCTTTTGCTATAGTCACCCGTAGTAGATGATAAATCATCGAAGAAATCCCCAATGATTAATCCCGCATGGATGCCTCCAATAATAGGCACAACGGCCTAAATTGTAAGACGATCGACTGTAATAGAAGATTATCAACAGGAGATGACATGGAATGGCGCAGGACGATGTGTGCGATGATGTTGGCGAAACTTGGCGCTAGAACAATCGCCGTGTAGAGCGTAGACCAATGCTTAGTATAGAGTCGAGTTGTGGAATGGAGTCGAGGAGAGTCAAAATCGCCAAATTGAGACTGATTAATCTCCCAGTATATTCATGTTGCGCATATAGCAATGGATGATGGCTTCTAGTAGAATTGCTAGAAATCCTCGATGTGGATACTTATGTAGACATTGTACAATGGCCACCCTTGATTGTCTTGATGACGCCTCATGGATGGCCGCCCTAGAGTCACTTGGATGCCATGCGGGTGACTCCCTTGGGAGTCACCTCCTCCTGGGGGCAACAGCTTAGTTTTCAAACCTAGAGCTTTGATACCACTTGTTACAAAATGCACAACAAAAATATAATATCAAAGAAATAGGCGACTGGGATTTAACTTGGAAAACCTATCAGGAAAAACCTTGAAGGCATGAAGGCAAATATCAATATATGAGGCGATGTTTGCAATGAGCTCCTTTTTTTTTTCTTATATCGTCTTGCTTATCTCTTTTGCCTTCTATAGACTACAAGGGCATATTTACAATGAAATATGAAGGGCTCTGTATAGGAGTAGAAATATGAATTAAAATAGAAAATGAATTCGGATCATACTTTAACACTTTGAATAGAGATTATCACAAACACATGGTAAAATCAGTGCACACTGTACTGGAAAGATAAGCCCCTTTTGAATTCCTCTTTCATGCAATCAGAAAACGTTTTACACATCATGTGTGGGCTTATCTTAGCCATAGCCAGTCCATTTTTTCCCTTTGCCAATTGCCACCAATTGTGTCTAATGCAACTAGCTCACTAGGTGTATATTTACCTATATTGAATATATACAACCGAAAACAACAAAATAGTTTCTTTACTACCAAAAAAAAATGTTTGTTTCACCCGTGTAGCTCCAGCCAAAAAAAATAAAGAGGCAAGATATGCACACTATAAGGGCTAGGGCTAGTTTGGGGGAGTTGTACGTTTTCTGAAAAGCTGCTCTTTGGTTTTTCATGTTACAAAGCATCTGCAATTTTTTTTTATAAAAGATCGTTCGATAAATAGTTAATTTCTTTCAATAATAAACTATAAAAGTAGGTTCAGTCTAACTTTTAGCTTTTGGCTTTTACTAGTTATATATGGCTTCTAGCTTATGTCAAAAATTGCTTAAAAGCTGAGTTGTTTGGAGGGTTTGTTGGCTTTTCAGAAACTAAAACTGGTTTAAAGTCTCCAAACAGACCTTAAATTCATTTTCTCCGTATCACAGAATCACCGTAAGTAGGCACTTTCGCAGCCCACACCTGAATAAAACATGACAATTATATGTCAACCAGGCCAAAAGAGGGGGAAAAAATAGAGTAAACCTTTACTTACACCTTTGATGTTCGTTTCAGGACTACCCATTGTTCTTTGTCTTTGCTTCTACGCAAGGGAAAAGCTCACACCGAAAATGATATGCCACGTCTTATGCACATCGCCCTCGTTCAATCCCAGTTCCCAGATTAGATGATAAAGCTTCAATATGCATGCCCCAACGAGAAGATTTTAGGTGCTCCCAGCGTTTTTGACGCTACCTATGTTCTTGCTATTTAAAAAACGGTTTAAATAGTTATCAAAACTTTCAAACAAAAAATTATATAGGTAACTTTCAAACATCATATAGGTAGGGTATGATACGGTCTATCATCCCACAAAACTCTAAATCCAAATTTTATTCTAAAACATTGAGAAACAAAAATGACAAATTTCAGTGAATAGTGGCTTTATATTTTTCTTTTTCTTTTTTTTTTTTTGCAGATTTTGACTTTTTATTTCGCAACGGGTAGAATGAATTTAGATTTAAAATTTTATATCCTATCTATGTAATTTCTTTCAAAAAAATTTATAATTATTTACACCTTAATGTTCTCCTATTCCAACCTGCTCCCGTCCACACCGGCCGATAAAGAAAACTGGAATAAAAGAGAATCATTTTTCGGATACATCCTTTTCAGGCACTAATTGTTTTTTCAGGTGCGTCTCAACAAAAGGATCTTAACTACCATAAGATTTCGGGTGTTCCCTTCCGCTTGACTATGGATCAACGTCTAGAGGTCTTTTATTTACGGTTCTACTTTGTGTAAGCCATATTTTCACGATGGGTTATGTTAACATACTATAACATCATACTTCAAAATGCGACTCAGTCACTCAGACTTCCCTCTACTGGAGTTTAGAAAGAGACTGTAACATCCAAAAACATACTAGCAATTAAGCAGAAGGGATCGGACATTTTTTTTCCCTTCTTTCTGAATGACAAGCTAGAGGCTGCTGATTTATTAGTAGAACGATAGGCAAGAATGTTTGCAAAATGCGACAAACCACACACTAGCCAATGTCAAACTTAAATTCTAAAATGTAAGCTAAGAAAACTCCGCCCAAGATGAAACAAGTTTTGAAGGGAAGAATCCACGCCAAACGATGAAAATACAAATAGCCAAACCCGAGAGGATGCATATGGAATTTTCCAAAAAGTAAAATTAAATTACTTATCCAAAAACAGCCACATTTGCTGCACCAGTCACCCACCACTCCAGCAGAACCTTCCCAAACAAAGCTTGGAGCACTTTTCTTACCTTTCTTATGTTTACCCCCAGCCGCCACACCGAACATCAGCAGGCCCATGACCCACGAGTAAGGGTGTAATCAGATCGGATATTTTCTGTCCGATCGACCAACTGGATAGCTTCGGATCGGATTTGAATATTTTTTTGAATAATTTTCAGATTCGGATTCGGTTTCGGATATTTTGTTTCGGATTCGGATTCGGGAGATTACTATCCGTCGGATCGGTATATTCCACGAATAGGTTCAGATATATCCGATATAAACCTATTCGGATATCCGGTTCCTTCCAAAAGTCCATCCATGCTATGCGAGATACGATCGTATCCACCCGACCACCCGTGCCTCGTCCTCTCCCTGACTCCTTTCGATCTCACGATTCCCCGATCCAATCTCTCGTAACTCCAGCAGGCCACAGCCAACCTCCCGGCGCCACCACCCTGGCCTCCCGGTACCGCTGCCCAGGCAGCCAGCCTCCCAACGCCCTCCGCCTACCTCACCTCCCGATGGCCAGCGCCCTTCGCCCAAGTCCAGCCATGGCGCCACGCTCCGCCAATCGCGCGACTCCCTAACCAATCTCTCGGTTTATGATATGAAAAATATTGTTTAGGATATAAAAAAAACGGTACTATGCCCACAAGCCAGCTCACACGGTTCGAGGCGTCTGATCTTCTTCGTTACTCGCGTCGTCTTAGCGCTTTTCGGGAAGGTTCTTAGATGTAGCTACTCCCTACACAGTCACACCGACCACGGCGAAAGTACATTACCCGATGATGACTTGTGGCCCGAGTTTAAAGTGGGTCCCACTGTCATGGACAGATAAGACTGAGTCTGGAAAACTACTGAGGGGGGAAAAAGTATCCCCACGTCCCGAGCACGAGCTCGTCACCCGTCAGCGCCCCGAGCCCCCCCGACTCCGTCCACTTCGACGATCCCGAGTTGCAAGTTCCAAATTCCTACAATTTATCGTGTTCTTACACCTCGATGACAAAACCCTAGCGCGAAGTGAGCCCTACCCCGAGACGCGCCATGGCGGAGCCGGCCCTCCTGGACACCTCCCCCTTCGACCTCCGCCACTACCCGGCCCACCTCTTCGACCCCGACCTCCCCATCGCCGACGGCGATTTCCCGCTGGGCGGCTTCGCCGGCGCCGGCAGCGACTGCGACGGCCTCGACTTTGACCTGCCCGTTGATTTCTCCGTCGATGACTTCCTCCTCTGGTCCCCCGACCGCGACGACTCCGGCGAGGGCTCCGCCGCTGGATCCGGCCCCACCGCCTCCTCGTCGTCCCCCACCACCTCCGCCGTCAACTCTGCCGTAGCCAACGGCAGCTGCGAGATCAATCACGAAGAGTCGGACGAGGGGAGGAGCGGCGGCGGCCCCAATTGGAGCCTGAAGCGGAAGCAGGCGAGCCCCGCCCTAAGTTCGGACGCGGCCAAGTGCCGCCCATCCGGGGATGGCGAGGTTTCACCTTCGGCGTCGCGGGCTGCCGTGGACTCCGACGAGGGAAAAGCGGTCGGCGAGGAAGAGGATAAGCGGCGCGCGGCTCGGCTGACGCGGAACCGCGAGAGCGCGCATCTGTCGCGGCAGAGGAAGAAGCGGTATGTCGAGGAGCTGGAGGAGAAGGTGAAGTCGATGAACTCGGTGATAAATGACCTCAATTCTAAGGTCTCCTTCGTCATGGCCGAGAATGCTGCACTGTGGCAGCAGCTTGGTAACGGCGGTGGGAATTGCCCGCCTCCTGGGGTGTATCCACCGGCGCCACTGCCTGGTATGCGTTTCCCGTGGGTGCCTGGCTATGCAATGCGGCCGCATGGTTCCTATGTCCCTCTTGTGCCAATTCCCCGGTTGAAACCACAGCAGCCTGTGCCTGCATCCAAGGTGGTAAAGAAACTAGAGAGCAAGAAGGCTGTGGAGAACAAGAGCAAGAGCAAGACCAAGAAGGTGGCAAGTGTTAGCCTTCTTGGTTTGCTGTTTGTTGTGCTTGTCTTTGGTGCTTTCATTCCGGGGTTCAATCATAGTTTTGGAATGAGAGGTGGGAGTGACAACGCAATGTCTAGGAATTTTGGTCAGTCTCGTGCTAGGGTGTTTAGTGTCACTAACCATGGTAAAGGACCTAAAGGTGGTTTAAACCATAGTGACATGATCGGTGTTGATCTTGGAAAGATGACCGGGAACACTGACACAGCTGAGCGAACGCATCAGCCTGCACCTAACTCAAGTGAGATCCTGCCAGCTTTGTTGTATGTGCCAAGGAATGGAAAGCATGTTAAGATTAACGGCAATCTGATCATTCATTCTGTGCTTGCAAGTGAGAAAGCGGTGGCACATAGGGCTTCAAAAGTTTATAGTGATCACTCAGGTAGAGATCACAAAGAGACTAGTGTAGCCATAGCTCGTTATCTGTCACCACCTGGAAAGGATATGAATCCACAGGAGAAATCCCCGGCAGATGGACCATTGCCACAGTGGTTCCGTGAAGGAATGGCAGGTAAACAGAGCAATTTTTCATCCACACGTTGTGATATGTCATTTTAATCAAGAAGGTTCTTGTATCTGTTATTTAAGAGATATGATATGTAAATTGTAACACTGTCAGTGTAGTTTCTTTTTAACATTCATTCATTCATTCCCTCCAGATTTCAAATGGATTAAGAATGTTACCAAGTTAAAAGTACTTGGCAAAAGGCTGAAGTGATTGTCCATAGGTCATATAGAAAAGTAGTATGCATGTTGGATAGGGAATGAGGTTACTTCATATGCCAACAAATAATATGACATTGTAACTATTCAGAAATTGGGAACTCTTATCTATATTTAAGGTTGCCAACAAGTGATATGACCTGTAACTAGTCAGGTATGGGAACTATGTCTATATTCAAGGTTCTTTTGTTAGCAATCACATAGAAGTAAGTGGAGTAAATATAGTGATATTGTTGCCTTTCATGGGAAAACGTTTTATAATGGTGATAACCATGTCTTTTGGACTCTAACGAGCTTGTGCGTTTCTAATCCTTAATTTTACAAAAACTTATGCGGTCTTGTAAATATGACAATCTTGTAAGAGGAAGTGGTAGATCTCCTGTTTGTATGCAAAAACTGAAGAGGAATTTCAGCTTGTATAGGGTGTCCTGTGGTGTTCACTGTTTTTGCTCTTTGTGACTGGGGACTTCACTCCTTCCTGAGGTGCCCAGAGTTGTTGCCAGTACAAACTACATTTACAGCCTATGCTAGCAAAATCTTAGAACCATGGTGTGTTGCTTTAAGCATACTTTAAACTTTTGAGCAAAGTTACTGCATCCTTCAGCATTGGAGTTGTCTTCAACCTGATGTTTTGCTGTATTGGCCAAAGATGTCATTGTAGCTGTTGCTTTTCTTGGGAAAATGAAACTCTGTGCTAACTACTAAGTGCTCACTAACTAGAAGATTAACAAGTATGAACTGTTGAGGATGAACTTCCATTTGTGTTGTTCAATGATATACTTAGGTAGATATTCTTGTTTTTTGTTGTCACTTGACAGGCATCTCTTATAGAAATTTCAACTCTCTGATTATACTCCTTGAGTGCTAATACATATTCTCTTACTCTGTTATTCTTATGTAACAATTTTCAGGGCCTATATTAAATACTGGAATGTGCAGTGAGGTATTTCAGTTTGACATTTCCACTGCTTCTACCAATTCTGGTGGCATGATACCTGCTTCTCCAATTGCGAACTCCTCGAATGTTAATGCTACTCAAAAGATTCCAACTCCTGCTGCTGCTTATTGTGGCAAGCTGAAAAATAGGAGGATCATGTATAACGAGGCTATTCCACTCACTGGAAAAATGGTTAACAACACGGAGCCTTTTAACAGAACTTCTGAAAGCAGCAAGTTGCCTGATAGCAAGCCAGCACCGTCAGTAGTTGTCTCTGTGCTAACTGATCCCAGGGAGGCTGGTGATGGGGACAATGATCCGAGAATATCTCCGAAGCCCCTCTCCAGGATATTTGTTGTTCTTCTTCTTGATGGTGTCAGATATGTCACGTACTCCTGCACGCTCCCTTTCAAGAGTGCCAGCCCACATCTTGTGAATTGACCAGACCAATCACCATGGGGTCAATGGAGTATTCTGGTGTTTGATTGGCTGGGTAGTTCGCCAAATCTGACAGTCGACAGATTGATAAAATGATCTGATGCTGTTTTCTAACCAAGGACAAAACTTTCTATGCACTCGGCCTGAGGTAATTCAAGTTTGTCGAAGGTTTGAAGTGTGGTGAGTGAAATGTGATTCTGCTAGTTCAGTTAATGCTGCAGTTTGTGCTGCTGAGGTAATCAGGTTATTATGCTATACCTCTAGCTGTAACGCAGATGTGATCATGTAATAGTGCTTGATTGCTGGAGCCGGGCAGCCGGCAAATGTAAGAGTTATTATTATCATTATTTTTTTGGGTGGTTGTTGGGGGGGAGCTCGAATACAAAATATGCAGTTTTTACTGTACAATGAATACATTAAGCCCTTCCAAATTTTATCCTGTTTTATATTGGACAAATCGACATCATCTTAATGGAAAACATTGCTTTAAGCTTTTGTTTGGGTACACTTTTTACTTTTTAGGGCAGTTCGGGATGAACAATCTTGGTAGGAATTTGCAGGTTACCATAAATAAGCTTGCAAATGAATAACGGCTTCAAGGGAAAAAGCTCGGGAATTATATCCGGTTCTTCCTTTTTTTTTTTTTAGAATAATAAATCTATTTTACCCCATTAACTATCAGAAGTGTCCAGTTTTCAAACTTGAACCACAACACCGTTTACTTTAACGGAAATGCTAATTTACGGTTACCTCACCGGGAGTTTCGTGCAGTCTACCACGTGTCGCTCGCTGGTATTGTTCATGTTCAACATGAGAATGCGTCTCCGAGCGACACGTTGTACGAGCGGGAGGAGCGCGAGCAAAATTAGGAATCGTTTGTCAATCTCAATTACTGAAACTTTCATTTGGAGAAATTCCAACTCAGATTCAAAACTTTACTTTGGAGCAACTTGGATTCAAAACTTCCATTTGGGAAAGTTTCAACACTTTCATTTGGGGCAAATCGGATTCAAAACTTTCATTTGGGAAAGTTTCAACTCAAATCCAAAACCTTCATTTGGAGCAACTCGGATTCAGAACTTCCATTTGGGAAAGCTTCAACTTGAATTCAAAACTTTCGTTTTAGAAGTTTGAACTCAACGCCAAATGATTGATATTATACCTCCCGGGCCAGAACTTCTTGTTTCCTTTTGGGAGGCCTAAGCTCCATAGAAACTGTCTACCTGAGACTGTCCTTTGGCCCACGGGTCTGACACAAAGTTAGAATCCAATTTTTCAAAAAACTTCAAGCAATGAAAGTTCAACTCAAATTTTAAAATTTTCAACGGAGGAAATTTCAATCCGAAAATCAAAAGAAACCTTTGTTTACCACATGATTGAAATTTCAAATTGAGAGTCGAAACTTTAATATCGGAAAAAACATACGAGCAAGGACTCATGGAATGACGGCGGCGCTTGCAAAGGCCATGGCCCTCTCTCGGGCGAACGCGCGGCATGGCGGCTGGATAGACGCAGCGTCGCGGCAGCGCTCGCAGAGGCGGTGGCCGACTGGCCGTCTCGTGGGCGGACGCGCTCACGCGCGGCGGCTGGATGGAACTGTTGTGAACTTTAGCTGAAATTTTGTAACTTGGAGTGTCAGGTTGGGCTGGCTCGGTTGTCTTTTGGGCCTTCAGGCCGGCCCATTAGTGCTAAATAAGAAAAGGGATAGGAGATGCCTAAGGACTGAGTCCCCCTCTTGCTTCGGCTGGATAGCTGCACCGACGACGCATGGATGAACTGGTCCTTCGCCGGTGCTGTTGAGGTTGTTGGCTTGGGGAGCACGAGTTCTGAGGCAAGCAGGCTCTGCTTTTCCCTTATTTATTCCAGCACAAGGCTACTCTCCTGGGCAGGTTACCAAAAAAAAAAAAAAACACTCTAAGCTTTGATTTCATATTTGGTTCCTTCCTGTTCTGGATTGGTAGTAGGCCAGTGCATTGCAAGGATTAGCAGGGCTTCCATGGGGCTTTAATCTGGGCAAAGTCCTGGGTTTGAGCAAATTTCTTCTGCTGCTCCTGCACGCTGAGGTTCTTGTGCTTGCATCTGGTGCGGCTTTGAACATCACCGAGAACCTGTGCTTGGTGTATGATTGAATCCAGAAGGTGAAGTTGTGAATTGGTTTTGTGCGGCTAACTTTTGAGGCTTGAATTTTGTACTCGGTGTGTCACGAGTGCGGAAAGGGCTTTGTGTATCCGTGATTTAGGCCGGCTATACCGCGGCATTAGCGGCGGCGATTGGATTTCTGGGACTGTGACTTTTGTCGTGTCTGGCCCTTCTCTTTTGAACAGCTTGGAGTGCTATTCTATTGTAAGTTCCTTCGATATTGCAATTCATTCTTGCTGGCGGTGGGATTGGCATTGCGTTGTGATGATATGAGGGTAAAGAATGATACTGACAATTTATTCTGTGAATAAGATCTTAAACTGATAGACTTACATGCTTTAGAAGTCTTGATTCATTCACTGTCTGAAAGTCTAAATATTTGTTCAGTTCAGCTTTTGCTTATTTGTGATTAGTATATATGTTCTAGTAGTCTCATTTGTTCTGTTAGCCAGCTGGTTTGTTCATTGACTAAGCTCCAGTAACATCATTTGTTTGATTAGCCTTGATGATCTAAATCTTGTTGGTATAAGTAACCATCTGTTAGTGCTAAATTCTATCTGTTGGTTTAATTGTTACTACTGTTGACTGATTACAAATAAGCACTGTTGTTCGGTTAATATCTCTGTTATATACTGATATGATTATATGTTATTCTAAATTTAATATGACAATAAAGACTTTAATAACAGTTAATTTCATTGTAAATTCTTATTGTGCATGTTAAGATGGTAAGGGTTTGAGACCATATTCACTTAATTAATTGTTGTGCCCATTTGTGATTAAGGTTGAAGGTTTATAATCTTCAAACAGACCCTAAAATCTGAGAGCAACATAATACAAAATTCCCTTCATTTTGTTTTAGGAGACATGATTCATTGCATGAATGTCATAATCTTCGTAATATGCTTTATCTTGTCAATTATATCATTGTGGCTACCTTTAGATTATGTATTTATAATCATATTGTTGTAAGGGATTAGCAATAAAATCTTACTCTTATTATCGCATCTTTTCTAATAGGAATGTGGCATGATGGCGAGGCTCGCGGACGGATGAGGCAATACTCCCGAACGGCGGCATTGCCTCTAAGCTAATGGTCCCGACCAAAGAAAACGAAGGAAACTGGTCTCTTTTTGTCGTGGTCAGTTGATCTTTGAGCAGGACTGCAAGGATTGGTTGGTCTCCAGCAAGAGGATAAGGAAGGGGTGGCCAGCCTTATGCCATGTGGCATGCGGTAGGCTGTGTCCGTGAGGTGAATTCTGTTGTAAAACGTAGTTGTTCACCCGCGATCAATCACAGAATTCGTCGCCGCAATCACAAGAGTAAGAACAAAGGGACACACGATATATAGTGGAATTCTCTCTCGCTTTAATTAGATTGATTGAATACAATGGGGAATACCCAATATATATAGGACGGGGAGAGAGGAGTTCGGATTCGCCCACACAACTAAGAGATAGAGTCCTAACCAAATACGGTTGGACTTTCTTATCTCATAACACTTCCCCTTGGGCAAATACCGCATAATGCACATGTCTCGTTAAAAACTCCACTCAAAAACCCAATGAAAAAAAGAGATGGAGAAAAGAGTACATTGCACTCGCACTTTATGTTGCACTAGTTGCCTCATTAAAAACCTTCATGTGAGAAACTTTAGAAAAACTCATAAAGGGGAAAAGAGTACAACTTATGATCTTTAGGATTTACATTAGGATCTTCAGGATCACAATAGGGTTATGGTTCAAGGGTTTTCTCCCCCTGAACTTTGCATCTCTCTAAGTCTTATAATTCCAATGCCTTTAACACATCTTTGAAATGTGGATTTGGACAAGGACTTAGTGAACAAATCTGTAAGATTTTCATATGACTTAGTTTGTCTAATCTTTATCTCACAACTCTTCTGGAGTTCGTGAGGACAGAATAACTTAGGAGCAATATGCTTCGTGATGTTGCTCTTTTCATAACCCAATTGTATTTGTGCAATACAAGTAATATTATCTTCATGATAATGTGGGGGTACTGACGGTGTTCAGACCACATGACTTCTGGATATGGCTAATCACACGTCGAAGTTAAACACATTCACTTGAGGTTTCATACAGAGCTATAATCTCTGAGTGGTTGGTAGAAGTTGCTACCAGGTTCTATTTACAAGACCGCCAAGAAACGGCTGTACCACCACAGAGAAACACAAAACCAGTCTGTGATTTGGTACTGTAGGGATCAGACAGATAGCCAGCATCCGTATATCCCACCATGGTCAAGTCTTGGTTCTTTTGAAAAATAATACAAGATCTTGAGTACCTTGGAGGTATCTGAGTAAAGTCTTGACACCAGCCCAATGTCTTCTAGTTGGAGCTGAACTGTGTATTACTAGCAAATTCAATGTGAATACGATATCAGGCATTGTGCAATTTGCAAGATACATGAGTGCTCTGATGGCACTTAAATATGGGACTTTCGGTCCTAAGACTTCCTCATTTTCCATCCTCGGTCTAAAAGGATTTTTATCCACTTCAAGGGATCTTACGACCATGGGGGTTTTCAAAAGATGCGATTTATCCATATTTATGGGTGGAATCGAGCCGAGCCGAGCCAGCCAGGCTCGGTTCGGCTCGACCGAGCTCGTCAGTTTGCGAGCCGAGTATCTTTGTCGAGCTAAAAACCGAGCTTGGCTCGGGCTCGGTCGAGCCTCGAGCTGGCTCGGCTCGGCTCGTGAGCCGCCTGGCATGGGGCTCTGGAATATTTTATAAGTTCTATATTTCATTGTATGTTTCTTGTCCAAAATGACTGTATGAATGCCAAGCCGATTGAATGTCGGTGGGCTGTAGCTAATTTTGTATTAAAATTAAGCCTCATGTAATTTGGATAATTGATTAGTGATTCTGAATGTCTGAATTTTATCGAGCCTAACGAGCCGCTCGCGAGCCAGCTCGGGCTCGGCTCATTGTAGCACCGAGCCAGACGGTAGGCTCGGGCTCGGCTCGTTGATGCACCGAGCCGAGCCGAGCCGCGAGCCTCGAGCTGTTTTTCCACCCCTATCCATATTAAACCTCTCCAATACCTTCCAGGTATAAGAAGACTGATGAACAAGGATTCCTTCTGGGAAATGCTCTAACTACAGGCCTAAGCAAAATTTGGTTTTACCCAAATCTTTCCACTCAAAACTCCGTCACGAGGTAAGCACTGCTTCCTTTATCTCCTCTATGGTTCTAATGATATTTAGATCATTGATATATACTAAGATGATATAGAATCCATTCTGGGATTTCTTTATGAACACACAGGGACAATATCCTTTCTTCAAGAGGAACTTACTAAGTTGGTTTTACCACATTTTCTCTAACTATTTTAATTTGTATAGCGATCTCTTCAATTTGACGATATACATGTTGTGATTATTAGGATCCGGGACCTTGACTCCTTCAGGGACTCTCATATAAATATGCAAATCCAGTGACCCATATAAATATGTGGTCACTCCATCCATTAACTGCATTTTTAGATTTAAGCCAGCTGCCATTGAAATTAAGTATCGGAACATTATTCCACTCATCACAGGAGAATAGGTTTCATCATAATTGATGCTGGGTCTCTGCGTTAACCTTTGTGCTACATGCCTCGCTTCTATATCTCACCACTTGGGTATTTTCATTTCTCTTCTGGATAAAAGACCCATTTGATCTTCTAGGGAAAGCTTTAGGAAATATTCAGTCAACAGGACCAGGAACTTTCCTCTTATTAAGCGAGCGCAGCCTCAATTGCTTCTTTTGTTTGACCCTATCTGAGCGTTTCTGGCACTCTGCCATGGACTTTGTTTTTGGATCCAGCTTTTAACAATTTTAGAGGCAAATATATGTCGACAATTATAGTCTTTCTTTTATTCATTTCTCCTGTATCACTTCGGGGATATATCTATATTAATTTCTTCCAACTCCTCGTGATTTCCCACAACAATGGAGTTTGGGTGTTCCGACTTCCCAGTATGGAATTATGCGCACAAATATACGCTGGGGTTATCATCTTCAGGATGGATCACTTCAGGGATGTTACCATCTCCAGGATGGCTCACTTCAGTGATTTTCTCAACATCGGGTTGAGCTTCTTCTACTGTCACAGGTAGTGTTATCATTTGTTCGGTTCTCTACTTCTACGGACATCTCCGCGGAATTGAGTCCCGTGCACCTGGAGGCCTCTCCCTCTTCTTATCATGAGGGTCAAGAGTGGATTCAATATCCTTCTAGGGTATTTCTACTCTTTCAGGTGCATATACTACAAGTATATAAGATCTTTCACTCACTTATGACCAGTGAAGGCATTTGGCAGATTTATTATCCTTCGAACTTCAAGTTCGATCTCTTTAGTGCGCGGATTTAAGGACTAGGCATTCTCTAATATGGTACCTGCCTCCCCCTAATGCCGAAAAATGTTCTTAGTATAATTAGCGTACCGAGCCATGTACAGATCTCCTGTCATAGACTTTAGGTATTTTAATATATACATGACAGAGATTCATAACCTACATAGATTCTCAAATTCTGGTGAGGTCCTATGGTTGTACGATGTGGTGGAGAGATTGACATATATATAGTATAGCCAGATTTTCGCAGATGGGAAATACTTAATTCTTTTTCACGCACTATCTGCAACGGGGAAATTTCATAATGTGTAGTTAGTTTGAGTTCAATTATTACCGCAGTACGCAGCACTACGTGGCCCTAACAACTGGTGGGAAGCCAACTATTCTGCAAGAGTGACCAAGCAATATAATAAATTTTGTTCTTTTAATATAATGACTCTGCAGGGCCATTTTAAGTGTGGATATTAGGTACAAGATGCTCTACATTAATTCTCGGAGCCATACAATAATCATTAAATGCTTTGAGATAAACTCGCCAGCATTGCCCATTCAAGTAGACTTGATTTTTTCTTCTGGAAAGTAGGCTCTTAACTTAATAATTTGGGCAATTAAGTTTGGTAGAAGCATGGTTTCTAGTAGATAAGAGACCTACATAGGACTATCTAGTAGAAGCATCTATCAATACCATAAAATTTCTTAGAAAAAGGGCCCGACAGGGGCTGCATAGGTCTACGGATATCACTTTGAATTTTCTCTAGAAAATTCAATGATTATTTCCTAACTTTTTAGGTAAGAAGATCTAAGAATGAACTTTCCTTTAGCGCAACCAGGGCATAAGAAAACTTCAGATTTAGGAAAGCCTTTATGCTATGGCCAGCAGAATTATAATTATTCTTCTCATAATATTCAACTCAAGATAACCCAATCGATCTGGTAGATCTTAAATATTTCTGGGGTTTTTATCGCAACACAAACTTCAGGTTTTATATGTGGATTGTATAACACAGAGGAGAATGAATGAAGTTTTTAACCACACGTTAATTACACCCATTAAACTTATTCATAAGTAGGTATTCTGTACCATCCTCATTCTTTGTCTCCATATGGAAACGATTCAGACTAATGTCGTTAAGCTTAAGAGAGTGCGACTGGACTCAGGGTATAATATGGCATTCTTCCAGTGCCGACTGAGAGGGTATCGCTTCTGGCAATAGTCATAATAATTCCAATTTACTTAGTGTGGTATAACTGTCTTCTAGACAAATTTTCTCCTCCCTTATCGGATTATACTTTGTTCTATATTAGAAGTATGATTTATCAATCAAACAATTGTTGCTTCAGTAACAAATTGTAGAATATAGAACAGACATAGCACAATTAAACAAATATCTGGGAAATATCAATTTATTCAATTTTAAATGATAACCGCTCAACAGGAGCATAGACCAAATGTTCATTCAGGAACGAGGCTAAATTGATAAGGAGACTTATAAGGGATATGTGACATCGGCTAACAAAGTAAAGGAATACTTAGAAGACTAATCCAGGTCTCCATGTGAGTCATATATGTCCTTCTGGGACTCCTCGAACTTTATAATTTCAAGAATCATATTATCACACTTCTCAGCACTCGTGTCAACAGGTTGAACGGTGAAGTATGATTCAACATTATTTACCCCGAGTCTTATTTACTTTTCCAGTGAATTTTGTGTAAAAATCTACCACATGCTTCGGGATGTAATAGTTGCATGACCAATGGCCAATGCATCCATACCTAATACGGGATTATATAGGGCTTGCAGCCTTACTTCTGGAAGTCTCTGGCCCTTTCCCTTTACTTTTCCACTATGAATTGCTTTTCCCCTAATTCTCTTCATTTCATTTGGCCCTTTCTGCGACCACGGCTATTACTAATCTGCTGAGCATTTGCATGTGCTTCGGGCACTAGAAGACTTCCATTAGGAAGTACGTGATGATTCCTCACCGGGAGTTCATTATGTTTTTCTGCTTCTAGCAAATGCATATAAGCTTGAAGTACTTCTGGTACTTAGCATGACGAAACTATTATAGTAGTATCATCATTTTTGGGGTGGAAGGTGCATATCCTGAAAGCATAGGAGGATCCATTCGCGCTGTGATTTTGGCAACAGGAGGGATCTTTGTTGGTTACATATTTTTCCTTCAGGGAATCCAAAAATACCAGCTGGTCATCTTTCATCCACTATTCGGCCTTCAGGTCCATATGGACATGGTGCCTCAGAGGTCGGTTGTACATCTGGCGACTTGGGGAGAGTAGGGTACCACCAGTCGAGAAAACATTAGCTCCAAAAGATCGAGCTATCAGATTAATCTCAGTATTCATTGCACGGGTAACGTAATTATTGCCATTCAAGGCAAGCTTGATAAGTTCCCTCTTTGCGATGCCCAACATATCCTATTTCTATTTATGCAAAATGACTTTTACTACTGGTAAAATCATTATATTGCGTGCTCACTCTTCAATCATTAAAGCTTGGTCTATATCTATTCAGTAAATAATTATCTAAAATTTCCCAGAATTTTCCTAGCAATTTTTATGGTTTCCTGCTAATTATTCAGCAATTTTCAGAATTACCATTTAACACAAAAATAAATTTCAACACATATCAATATGGAATTAACCTAGGAAAATAAATCCAGAGATATGGAGCTTTCAATATTCTCTATGAAATTTTCCTAGCAATTTTTATTTTATACTTTTCTGCTAATCATTAAGCAATTTTCAGAATTACTGATTAACAGAAAATAACTTCAACATGAAATAATCATGTCATAATGCTAAGAAAATTAATCCAGAGACTTTCAACTCTCAAATTCTATCTAGAAAATTTCTGGAATTTTCCTAGCATTTTTCATGTTATCCTGTTAATAAGTAAGTAATTTTTTAGAATTACTGAATGACAGGAAATAACATGTCCAACACATATAAATATGAAAAATATGCTAAGAAAATTAATATAGCAACATGGAATAGAGAAATAGGTCATACATGTTTCGCCATAATTTTCTAGCATTTTCTGTTAATTTCAAGCAATTTTCAGAATCACTTAAATAACAAAAAATAAGTATTCTGCACATATTAAACATGGCATAAAGCTAGAAAATAAACCCAGAGCATGAAACTTTCAATGTGTGCTAAATATCTATTTTATCAAAATTTACAGAAATCCATATACATAGGAAATCAATTCCTAGTATTTATCATTATCTTTCTGTTTTTTATTTGTTATTTATTTAGCTAATTCTGAACTCTGTTCTTTTTGCAGGGCAGAAAATCGTGTGGGCTGCCTTGGCTCATATGGCCGGCCCGCAAGGGGGGCATCAGGAGACCGATCCCAACCCTAGCCGCCAAATCGGTAAGCCCCAAACATGAATAGCTCGCATGGCGCGGTTGAGTGCGGGTGTTGGCGCCGCCAAGTGCAGGCGAGGGCACTGAGGTCACGTGGCGGGGTGATGATGAGCACGAGCGCGCCTCTCGCGGCTGCGGGCGCTAGCGACGAGGCAGGCGCATGATGTCGCGGGCGAGCTTAGGCGCGGGCTGCACGACTATGGGGCGAGTTTCGGGCACCGATGCACGTAGCCGTGTGAGGCCGACACTGGTGTCACAACGGATGCGAGAGAGAAGTTCCAAGCGCGTAGGAGCTGGCGAAAGGATTGCTCGGGCATGGGGCCGTCGCTGTGGAGAAAATTGACGTTTTACCATTATTAATTTGTGGACTCGTGTTTTTACTATTAATTTTATGACGCTTGCGCTTTTACCACTCATCTCGGGAAAACTTTGCACATTTGCCATTTCCGGGATTTTACGCATTTTCGAGCATTTTCTCTGGGTTTTGTCGACCGAACTTCCGGTTTTGCCCCTGGGTCACTTCTTCTCCCGTGCCCGTATCACCTCCACTTGGTCTGGCTCAACCCGCAGCTGTTCTCGCGAGCCCCTGCGGAGGAAGAAGGGGCGGCGACCCGAGCGGCGGCGGTCCACCGGCGGTGAGCCCCTGGGGAGGAGAAGTAAGCAACTATGTCGCGTGGTAGCTTCTCCGACAGCGCCCCTCTCAACGCAGATTCATTTGGAAAGGGCGTGTTGAGATCCAGGCACGTCACTGGCCTGCCATTGGTGCCATGCCCTAAGTGCGGTGCCGATGTGATTGAGCTGACTACGAGGACAGGGATGTACTCGGGTAGGGTCTTCTTCAAGTGTGTGTTGAATGAGAAAGATGTGAGTTTTTTTATCTCATTTATGTTCAATTGCATCTGATTGATTAGGGTTTCTGTGCGAGTGACGAGGCAACCGCATTTGTTGTTGTGAGTTTACGCAGATTCCTGGGAAATGCAGATTCTTCATGTGGCATGATCAATATGTTGAACTTTTATGCAGACGGGGCATGGACAATGAATTATGCAAGGGCAGTGGAGCTGCAAGGGTTTGTAGTGAAGATGGAGATGACAAATGGAAGAAATCAATTGAGCAGAAGTTAGATAAGATCATCGAAATAGAGAAAAAAAATTTTAGTTGTTCTGGCTGTTGTTAGTGTCCTATTGGGGTGTGTGTGTGTTATGCTGGTGGCTTTGAATTGAAGTGGCATCCCCTTGTATGGAATGAAATGAACGAAATATTAATTCCCCTTCATTGTTTGATATGGAATATTAGTAGTTAGTGTACTGTTGTTATTGTATACATATATGTTCAGTGCTGAATAGGATGTTTGCATGGCTAGCACTGAAAAATTGTCAAAAGGATAGCATACTTAAGAGAGGCTTACTGGCACCTGCATATTGTCAAATGTCAACTTTGCATGGTGGAATCAGAAAATGAAACTCTGCATATTGTCAAATGTCTGGACTGAATGAAAACATGAGTTAAGGACACGCATAACAAATCGGAAAGGCATGAAACTATAGACAATCTGGTATAAGATAGTCTACCTGGAACAAATAATCCTTCACTGCATATATCGTAAATGGTAATTGCTTTAACCTGAAGCAGGAAGCAGGGTGCACTTTGACAATCAGTAATTCAGATAAGTTAATGCAAAACTACAAGCCACACTTCACAGATTCTGTTTCCAGAAAATTAAAATGGAAAGACAGCAATAAGAGACCACAATATCAAATGCGTGCATCTCAGCATCTCAGCATGTCTTCAGCTAAAGTTCACATGTATCTGAATTGCTTATTTCTTATACCTGAATGATCTTATCTGACAATAAAATGACAACAAAAGATGACAATAATCATGTCTGATCACAGTTAACAAAAGATACTTGAATGATCTTATCTGACAATAAAATGACAACAAAAGATGACAATAAAATGTTAAAACGACATTACAAAAGATGACAACAAAAGATGGCAGTACATTTGTCCATCACAAACCGCAAGCACAAGATCCTGGACAATATGCACCAGATCCAGACACATACAGAAACAAATGTTCCAGGACAGACTCACATCAAGAGGCAAATGGCAGATCTCCTCTTAACTTCAGAATATGTGCTTGGCAGGTTCCAGGCCAGTCATGCACAATCTAGTACCAATATTAACAAAAGAGAAGGCATATGTTTGCCATTACAAAAGCAAATGCAAATGTTTGCCATTACAAAAGACGAGTACATTCATGGAACACTTGTAGCTAGATTGCCTATGACCCAATTCTCCACACCTTTGGCATTTCACAGGTCCTCTTGGCAAGCGATTTTTCTCAATGTTAGACTTGTTAGCACTACCATTGGACTTGCTGCCACCTTCAAGAATACCTTTGATTCTGACCTTCCTCTGCTTGCCAGCATTCTTTCTGACCAATGGTGCAGCAATCTCTGCCGCTAAATCAACATGTGGCCATTGAGATTTATCTGTCAAAGGCTCAATAAGAGATGCATATGCAAACTGGAACCTTTGGATTGAGTAATAATCATGCACAAAATCTTCTAACTTGTAGGCCTTGTTACTAGTTAGAAGTGCCAAGGCATGAGCACATGGCTTCCCAGTGTGCTGCCACTCTAAGCATGTACATTCATTCACGGCCAGTTTAACTATATGCCTCTCTTGTTGTGTGCCGCCATTATCCCAAACCTCAGCAGATTGATGGCCAGACTTGACAACTCTGATGTGTACAATTTTTGATGCTTAGGTTCATTCCTCAGGATTGGAATTGCCCTGGCAGCTACCCATCCTTGTGTACAATTTTTGATTTGCAACCTGCTACTAGATGTGCAAGTGTGCTCATTCTTGTGGACTGACACCTGCAAATAATTTGCACTTGTTACTAAATTGCACATAGAACACAAAAATATAGCATGCATAAGTACAAAAACAAACATGGGTTAGACAAAGTTAGTACCACAACAGTTCTCATATCTTTTCTCCTATAGGCAGCAAGTTCCCAATTACACCCGCCTCCAAGACAAAAACCCCTAAATCTACTTTTATCAGAGTGACTAGTGCCCATCTCAAATTCCTCATTTATTGCATACATTCTTATAGCATCTCTGAAATCCTTTATAGAGAGGTACATAGTGCCAACATCCATCTTAGGATTATCTTTGTCATACAAGAAACATTCTTCTTCAGGATTGTCGTCACCAACATGCATAGCTGCATCTTCAGTTTCATGAAACAAATTTTGACCCATGCATGTAAATGGTTGAGCTGGAGCAGTTCCTTTCTTTGGCACAACAGAGTCTTGTTCACCCCTCAAGCCAAGCAGTTCAAATAAAGTGTCCTCATCCATTGTTTCTATCCTTCCTTCATCATCTTGTTGCTCCAATATCTTGATTGATGCCCAGTCAATATACTCTGAACAACCAGGTATATTGGTTGACTCCTAGTGAATATTCTGTGAACTACCAGGTATATTGGTTGACTCCCAGTGAATACTCTGTGAACTACCAGGTATATTGGTTGACTCCCAGTGAATATTCTCTGAACTACCATGTATATTGGTTGCACAATCATGTATATTATCCATCCAACCATCTATCCCAGTATCTAAGCTATGCGCTCTACATAAACAGGGAAATTGCCATACATAGTTTAAATTCATATCAACCATGGAATGCAAACAAAGCTTTACAAAAAATGTTTACCCTGACAAATTGTTCTCCATCTCTTCAGCAAGTTTACTTGAATCCACGCAAGTCACATATCTAGGGTTTCATACCACACAAAAACCACAACATATCAAAGAGTAGAATACAAATGGGTTATAAATCGAGCAACATCGAGCAAAATCTAACCTTTCCTTACTTGTCCTCCGCATGAATCCACGCAAGTCACATATCTAGGGTTTCATACCACACAAAAACCACAACATATCAAAGACCAGAATACAAATGGGTTATAAATCGAGCAAAATCTAACCTTTCCTTACTTCTCCTCCGCTCGCCGCCGGTGGAGCGCAGCCAGGCGATGCAGTCGCCGCCGCTCGGGTCGCCGTCGCCCACCACGAGAACGAGAGAGAGAGAGGAGAAACCAACTAAGTGGTTCGAGCCAGACCAAGGAAGTCCTTCGGTTCTTCAGAAGTGACCCAGGGGCAAAACCGGAAGTTCGGTCGACAAAACCCAGAGAAAATGCTCGAAAATGCGTAAAATCCCGGAAATGGCAAATGTGCAAAGTTTTCACGAGATGAGTGGTAAAAGCACGAGCGTCATAAAATTAATGGTAAAAGCGCGAGTCCACAAATTAATAATAGTAAAATGTCAATTTTCTCGTCATGCCGCAGGCGCTTTGTGCATAAGTCCGCATTTGCGCGCGCCGAATGCGTGAGGCTCACGACTTGGCCGACGACAGACGGCAGATCGGCACCCGGCGCCGGCGTGGCATGGCTCGAGTGCATGATCTCGCGCCGAGGGCGCCATGGTGGGTGGGCGGTGGCACCGGTCGAGGGCATGGAGCTCACCACGATGTTGCGGACATGGTGAAGGCTGGCTCGGCGAGCAAGGCCGCCGGGCGACTTCGGCGCAATGAAGCTCTGGCGGCTTCGGCGGGTGACCGGGAGCGAGCTCGATGGCGGCTCGGTCGGGCTCAACTTCGGGCGCTGCGAGCTTGGCATTGGCTCGGTCGGGCGCAACTTTGGTTGCGGTGGACTCGACAGTCACGGCGGGAAAGTATGCCGCGGGCACGCAGCTTCGGGCCGGCGAGCAACGGCGCCCCGGTAGCCGACAAGCCACAGCGCGCGGCTTCGGGCTGACGAGCGCACTTGCGGTGTGGCTGGACTGGGCACGATAGACATGACCAGATGGGAATTTTTATCTTTTTTCATTGTTCATGTACAGTAACAAGCGATTAACCTATGCAATTAATCTGCAAAGGCGATCTACAGGATCGACATATGTATATAGGCGCTTACGTAGGGCTTGATGCAGGTCGATCACTTGTCGCAGGATGAATCTCGATGTCGTGTAGATTGTCGCAGGCAGACAATCACGATCAATAGCCTCGGTAGAGCCTCGTGCTGATAACATGTTGTAAAACATAGTTGTTCACCCGCGATCAATCACAGAATTCGTCGCCGCAATCACAAGAGCAAGAACAAAGGGACACACGATATATGGTGGAATTCTCTCTCGCTTTAATTAGATTGATTGAATACAATGGGGAATGCCCAATATATATAGGAGGGGAGAGAGGAGTTCAGATTCGTCCACACAAATAAGAGATAGAGTCCTAACCAAATACGGTTGGACTTTCTTATCTCATAACAAATTCGATGAGGGTGTTCGTAAAATAGAGGCTCCCAACTGGGCTTGATGACTAAGCCACCAACTAAGCAAAACCACTGGTAAAACCGGTCAAGGGGCTATTTAGACTGATTTTGATGGTTGAGGGGTGTTGGCTAGACAGTTTTGTAGTTGGGATAAAAATTAGACTTTTGCGGTAGTTAAGGGAGTGAGATAGACTTATTCTTTTTTATTAAATAATTTTTTTGAAAAATATTTTATTAATAGCTTTTTGCCATCTTTATTTCTAATTCTAACATTTTTGGTGTGGAAAGACAACATAGCCACACCACTCATCGAGGATGGCCAAATCTTGCTGCTCAATGCTGTTTGGTCGCACCAACACCAATGGCATGGTGGCATGTGGAGTTATCTCATCACCGTCGTGAGGTTAAAAGCATCATATTTAAAAATAAAGTTAGCACGAGGTTAATAATAAAAACAATTTTTCAAAAAGATTAAATAATAAAAATTGTTCTACTTCCTAGTATCAATTTATCTTGGCGTCCATATGTCCCTCGCTTTTTTTTAAACAAAACTTATTTGGATTCCCCCAATAATGCATTCGATGTAGGATTTGAATTTCAAATTCACAAAATGTATGAGAAAAATGATTTTTTTGGCTTTATTAGCCCATTCAGCACCTTGTTTTTGCAAAAGTAGCTCTCAAACGACACCAATTTCAAATTTGGCCCATAGTTAGAGCACAGAAGGCACAAAAGGTAACAAGTATTACCTATTGCAAAAGGGTTACTCGGTAGCGTGGTGACGACGCAACAGCCTGGTCGACTGTGGAAGGACGCCGGCCAGCTCGTTGCCAAGCTCTGTGAGCTCAGGTGGAGCTATTGTGCATGTCAGGCTAGGCAGCACGTTGTGTCATGGTCGGCCACCACCTTTTGCTTTGCCCGAGTTCGGTTAGCATGGATGTGGCTGTTAGTGATACGCCCTTAAGGTAATCATGGAAATGATTGTATCACATCTTATATTTATGAAACAATATAATTATTTGTCCTTTAAATAAATATCGATTGGATTGATCAACAAGTACATGACTTGTTCGTGAAACTCTTTTTATATATCAATGTTATTCAAGTAATCCCTAATCAGTTATCATAATATAGGATGATTATGTTTCATAGATCACCACATACATTGATTAATGATCATGTTTCATGGGTCATAGAGATATAGGGATATCTAATCAATAATGTGGACACATGTCGAATAACATGTGTTGGATGTATCCATAAGAGACACTACAAGAATTGTTATATATTTTATATGTCATCAGTTAGTCTCATACATAGTGTAAGTATGATCCTTTGACCTGAGATCGTCATTGGTTTCCTAGATATGTAATGGTTTACTTAGGAGCTACCAAATTCTACTATTTAACGGAGGTTGTAAGAAGTCCCGACAAGTTTGTGATGGCTGGAGTTCGCCTACCCGAAGCGGAGAAGAATTACCAAGTGATCGAGGGAGGCTCTTGTGGATTAGAGCCAGTTTGAAGTTGATCAAGCTAACTCAACATGGATTAGGGGAGACCAGCAAATCTCCGAGACTATAGGATAAATGATTGTGTCAATTTCTTTCTTGTGATTTGAATTTTCTTCTCTCGTGTGCAATTTACTTTCCTAGCGATTTTTAGTATATTGATCTTGTGCTTAGGATCGTATTTTTTTGCTTAATCTTAAGTTGTCGGTGCATATAGTGAAACCTAGAGAATTTAGGCTTTAAATTGTTAAAATTGTATTTTTTTTCTTAGACAATAAATTTATTGCAATTATAGCCAAAATTTTTTTACAACCTCCTATTCACCCCCTCTAGCTGATTATCCTTGATCCTACAAGTGATATCAGAGTTTAGACTCTTTTTTGAGGTTTTATCGTTTAGAGAGTAAAGGATGGCTAGTGATGGGTGTCCATAGGCAAAGCACCGTTCTTTGATGGTACAAATTATGCGTATTAAAAAATACGCATGACCATTTATCTCAAAGCCATGAGCCCGAGCATATGAAGGATTGTAGATGAGGGTTTCGCTATAGGAGTAAATTCCACACTCATAATGAAACAAGAAGAGTGAAATTCTCATCTAAATGCTTAAACCATGAATGCTCTATTTGACGCTTTGAACGCGGATGAGTTCAATCGAGTGAGCAGCCTTGAAACCGCTCATGAGATTTGGACTACCATCTCAAAAATCCATGAGGGAACATTCTTAGTCAAAGAAGCTAAATTTCATATTCTTCGGATTAACTATAAGAGTTTTATTATGTTACCCTATGAGAATATCAATGAGATGTACTCACAACTAAATAACATAGTAAATGAGCTCAAAGACCTTAGGGTGTCGCTAGTCGAATTGGATATTGTTCAAAAAATTAACACACGTAGGGGAGGTGAGTTTCTACAACTCTGTAAAATTTGAAGACCAAAATCAATTGCATTTGAAAGATATGAAATTGGTAAAGTGCTAAACAGCAGGATATATTGTCTTTTACTGTAAAAAAATATAACATTTTACTGTGAAAAATACTCAGAAAATTACCACACGTAGGGGAGGTGAGCTTCTATAACTTTGTAAAATTTGAAGACCAAGATCAATTACATTTGAAAGATATGAAAATAACAAAGTATCAAATAGTAGGATAAAATGTCAAGAAAACTATATTTTACTACCTATTACTCTATGTGTTACTATGTGTTGTAAACAATAGCTTTATAGTGAAAAATTCATGAAAATCATATGTACAAGTTTTAAAAAATCTCAAAAAATTACCATACATAAAGAAGGTAAGATTTTACAATCCTATAAAATTTGAAGACCAAAATCAATCACATTTGAAAGTTACGACTAAATAAAAAAAAAGACAGATTGATGTACAAACACTAAGTAGCATTTATTAGTATTCATGTACAAACATGTTTACTAGTAGTTTTGCCACGTAATGGGCTTGGTCAACTGGATAGTCCAAAACCACGCGTAGGCTCGGTCGGTAAGTAAAACTAGCTGGCGCGTAGAATATACTATTTTACACACAGTTGTATATATACACACACCTCCTTTTCATGGGATTAGACCCAAGAGATTAGATCAAAGGTTTAGGAGCCTTTTGATTTTGATTGAGTTTCATTCTTAGCCTATCATAACTTATTTGGAACAAAAGACTTTGTTGTTGTAACATAGTTAAGCATTAGAAAGTCTAGTGCTAGTCTAATCCCACCAATGCCATGATCATTCGATGGTAGCTGAGCTAGTCTGATAGCAACTAAATTAGTGGCCCGCTAGGTACAAAAGCAAAGTAATGCAGCATGCTCTCTGAACGACCGCGTTCTTGTCTGGTTAATCCTAATAGGGTAAAGCCAGGTTAAGGCCATTGATACATTGCAGCTGAGTTTGGGAAATGGAGAATCCTAGTTTTTGTTCCTGAAAAGAGCCCGCAGAACCAGAGTAAATTTGTAAAATTGTAGTTAACTGGTGTTAGCAAGGTGTCCTGTTAGTGCAGCTGGTACCTGCTATTACACACTGGGAATGTTGGTGAGATTGGATCCTGTTAATTCTAGCTTGGTGCAATGTATGCTTTCTCTGAAATACCTCCTTTCTGGTTAACTATATTTGAGCAAAGCTAAGTTAGGGCTGTAAATCCATTGCAACAAAGTTTATGAAATGGCAAAGGTCTAATTTTAGTTCCTTTGGACCTGCTGAGCCAGGGTAAAGCCATAGGACCTTAGCAATTGAGTTTACCAAATTGAAAACCCCGATTGTAATTTCCTGGAAGACAGCCCGAAGTGGTCCATTTTGCTTTGTTTTTCCAGGATGCTCAATCATATTCCGCATAACAATAATAGCCATCATCTAGACACTGCAATCATATCTAGATTCTAGGCTTCTAGCCACTTGATTCACCGTCCCTAGATTCTCTATGTCCTGTACTTATCGAACATGTGCACCTTTCCCTCCGAGTGCGCTGCATACACATCATGTCCTTATCCTTCACTCCATATTCGTCTCCAATGTTATGTCAATCCCTACAATTCCTAATTCCTGTTGCTACATTGAATTTAGAATTTGACAGAACCACCCTACAACAAGACTAATGTAAATCAGTTAGTAGATCTGATCTAAGTGAAAAAAAAATCCAGTGTTAAATCAAATACATTCAATTTCTCTCGATGTTCACTGTGACGTGTAAATTATCTGTCTTGTTGTCATACTGGGTTCCCTTTAACTTGTTCAGCGCATTATCTGCTATTCTGCTGCACGAAATGATGCAGTGTCGCCTAGTGCATCGGTGGTACTGTCCCTATTTCCCCCTTTTTCATTATTGAACTGTTGTGTCCACTGCATAAGTTAATTTATGAGAAAACACTCGTTAGTATGCAGTGTTCTCTTATACGCTAGTCGGGCGGTAAGTTGATGCCTAGCGCCTAATTGTTGCCTTGGCGGGCTGGGCGTCCGTCTAGATGGGAAAATTTGGCTTAGACGGTTAGGCGGGAGGGAGAGGCCTAGTGCCTTGGTGTCGCCAAGGCGAGCTAAGACGACCGCTTGGGGGAACGGGGTTAGTATGTAATATTTTGTCTTTGCTTCTTTTTTAGTGGTCGGACTTCTTATATCTTGTTGATAAAATTATCAATGCTATCTTTGCAGCTTCCCTTTCCATTTTCTTACTACATTTTAATGCCTGTTTCTAGACTAGAGCAAGCTCCCTGCTAGCGTCAAAAATCGTGAAGAGGGGTTAATTAGCCACAACGCATCAGGCGAATACCGGGTTCTAAGATTCGAGGCGTACCAACCGATTTGATCCTGCAATCGTTAAGATAAATATATAACACGCTTAAAGCCGATTTAGCGAAACAATCGGCAGAGATCTAAATAGCTAAAAAGCCGATTAAATCTAGGCTAACGATAAGTGTAATTAGCCGATTAGGGCTAATCAGATAATAAGAGGTAGATCTTTTTCGAAAAAGGTGATGCGCAACATGACCAGAGGAAATCAAACCTGATTAGCGTAATCAAAGGTGATCAACAATCGGTGATACACAACTTTATTGATCAAATCAGATTACAAGGGGAATCTAAATTACCAAGGCTACTCCTAGTCAACAGAAAGTAAGTAAAAGTAATACGGTTTGTTTGATTTATTGTATTGTTGTTCTCGCCTACCCTTGACCACCCTCTAGTACGCTGCTTACCATAATCCGTATCGGCTTCAACTCGAGCAGTATTCTTCTTGTTTTAGATAAATATCGGCCATAATCCATACTTAGCCTTTTTTTTCATATCTGATATCGGCCAAGATATTCTTTGATCTTTAGCCTGATGACTTGGCCATGTCTTACCAAATTTTAGTACAAACATATACCCCTTATATTTTTAGGAGATAATATGTTATCTTCCAAAAATCTTATCAATAGGTTTGTATTTTCATCGGCTTGACACAATATTTCCATTAGTAACCACTCCATTTATAGCGTCGTAAAATCTTAGACACGTATCTTCGTTTTAACTGCACGCGTCCCTTGAAATTTTTTTCTACCGTTTCACTTTTTTTTACCCTCTATAAATATGAGGCCCTCACACTGTCATTTTTATGCGCACGTGCTCTCGAAATCTCTAATATGGGCTTCAAGTTCATTCTCGGTTGACAAGCTTCTCAGTGCTCCTAACTCATCAGCCCTATATTGACTGAATGGATCCTCACCAGGTACTAATTCCAACTCCTAATAGTAATGATCAATACTATTTAGGGTCATTAGAACATACTGACCCGACAAGTCGTTATAGAACAAGAGTTACCCCATCTCCCCCTATCGGTTCCAGAAGTATTTTTGGAATTTTTTTTGGATTTTTTATATTTATTTGATATTTATTTCAGTATTTATGGATTTTCTAAAATTTCTTAAAAGAAAACCTTTTTCTCTTCACTTTATCCCGCATGGGCCGTGTTCCCGTAGCCCACTTCTCTTTCGTGCTGGCGTCTACCTAGCTTTCCTGCCTGACCTATTTTCTTGATTTTTTTATTTAATATTTATTTTTAATCTTTTTTCGAAAATAATCAATGGAGTAAAACAATTGCGAAAATGGGCTCCCATCGCCTGATATGGGGCGATTGCCCCATTTCATGCGACAGGGGGGCAAATTAGCGGCTATAAACGGCAAAACGACTACCTGCGCCTATCGCCCAATAAAGGGGCGATCGCATGCCCACGTGGCAGCCCTGGGTTTGTTCGTTCAAGATTTCGCGATGATTTTGTTATTCACAAGTAGCCTCAATGGCGTCACGGGTGACCTCAATTTCAAAAGTTTTAGTAGTAGTATACTACACGTACACCCCGTATTTGTTTCAGTTAAAACATTTTGATTTGCTGCTAATACTGAGATTAGTAGTACGCTGATCGGTGTGTCACCTGGCCCAACGAACTCCCACTTGCTTGGGCTGCGCGTGATCACCCCAACCATGGGCGATCGCCCTTTATTGGGCGATAGACGCAGTTAGCCGTTTTACCGTCGTTTTGCCGTTTATAGCCGTTAGTTTGCCCTCCTATCGTCTGAATATGGGGCAATCGCCCCATATCCGAGCGACGGGAGTCTATTTTCGTAATTTTTTTGCTCCGTTGATTATTTTTGAAAAAAGATTAAAAATAAATATTAAATAAAAAAATTCTATTTTCTTCGGCTTGGTTTCCTTCCCGCTCCACTTGGCCCGACTTCTCCCTTGCCCAGCTACGTGGCTTGCTCCGCCGCACATGCTGATGGGCAGGGCCCACCCGTCAGCTACCTCTCCATCGTCTCCATGCCGAACTCTGTCATTGCCTGCATCTCCACAGCCGCCGATGCGTTCTCCATGCCCATCTGCAATGTATCCGGTCTGAATACATCTATAAAGCCGGCCACCCTTTTCCCCTCTCTTTTCTCCGAGGATTGCCGCACAAGTTGTCGCCTAGAGTGCAAACCCTAGCACCCGAGTTCCGCCGTCGTGTCGTGAAGCTATTTCCCTGCTGATATCCACCGTCAGAGAGCATCCACTGGAGCTGTGGTGCCATTGCATTCATCCTGTCACCCACATCATTTTACCCCAAGACCCGAGCTTGATCTGCTGCTCCTTCGCTTCAACCGTGTCATCTTCCCCAGCTCTGTGGAGTCATGCGGTCGCTGAGTCGCTGAAACCCCTGTTCCAGCCAAGCTGACATGTCCTCCGCGTTGGCGCCATGTAGCACGCCATCTGGACACCAGCAGGACCACGAGCCGACACAGTAGCCACACGTCCCGCCTGTTGCGAGAAGACAAGAATCAGATGATCTCATCCACCGAACAAATGCTATTTCATTCAACCGATGCAACGGGAAACAAAACAACCGACGCTTAGGCTATAACCAACTCTTAACTTCCCTCCCCTTGTAATCCATGAACGGGTGCCAATCCACCCATTCAACATGTATATATATCTATTGATCAATGAATGAATCAGTCACAAGTATTCATACAACAAGTGTTCATACACATCAATTACACTTTCACATCAGTTCTAAACACGTTATCAGTCACTTTTGCTCTTCACTGAGTATTGAACCAAAATAGAGAAAAGAACACGGCGATCACCACGGTAAGAACAAGATGCCGATTCTCACCATTAACCGTGCCGTTTCTACTCTCCTCGTCGAAATCATCCGGGAGTTCCATCGCTCCGTGCGCCGAGGGTTCTTGGACCGTGCCCGCCTTTGTCTTTGTCATCCGCTCATACTGATGAGCCCCGTCCTCCGGTGCTGGGTTCCTCGTTCTGACGGAGTTTCCCGGCGTAGAAGTCTTCTTCGCCCTTGAGACGCTTAGGCGGGCCGGCTCGGATTGATATTCTCGCCACCAGGGCAGCCTCACGACTGCCCTCACCAACGCCGGTTGAAGAAGCGTCGCCCAGGCGGAGGCTCCCAACGCCGGCTCCACCCGGCTTCGATTTGCGCCCCACAATGGCGACAAGAACCGGGGCGCCACCGTTCTTCTCCAGCAACGGCGACTTCGCCCCGCCTCCACGCGCAATCCCTCCTCCAGATCCAGCCCTCTTCGCGAATTGGCGCCCGGATCTTCACTTCTCTACCGGAGTAGTGCCCGGGCTTGGCACCGCCGGCTCCTCCACCCGTCCCATCGGCTTCGGAGGCGGCGGCCGTGGGCTCTTCTCCTCCCCAGATGAGGGGGAGGTCTCCCACCACTGAGTGCCGCGCGAAGAAGGGGAGGGGGAAACACCGCCATGGCCTAGGGTCTTCTCTACGGCCGGCGACTGTGGCAAATGGGGCATGGCGTCGGCAGTAGCTGCGTTTCGGAAGAAATGGCGGCGGCATTTGGCGGTCAAAGCAGCAGCGGCGGAATGGGGAATGGTTAGGGTTGCCCTAACCCTAATCGCAATTTCTCCCGGGCTTTTTATTGGTATAGCAAGCAGGAGCTCTTTGGGCTTGATCGCGGCCGGGCCGAGCTATGGCCTCTCTGCACACTCCACACACGCTGCTGTAGGACCACTTCGCTGGCCCACGTCCACCTGCCGATTTCCCCCAATTTCCCCAATGGGCCTTCACGGGTCTGGCCGAAATATGGCCCATAGCAAATTAATTTACTATTTTTCAGTATTTTCAGCATTTTATGCATATTAGTCCCTGTATTTTACAGTATTCGCATAATGTTGTATATCAGTGTGTATCTTTTGTTTTAAGACCCTGATATTTCTGTAATTTGTAAATATATATATGTGTGTTTGTGTATATTCTTATGCATACATATATATGTTGTATGTTATTATTTTTGCAACCAAATAAATTGCAATTTAATAACTTTAAAATTCTCACAATTAAGTACCACTTAATTGTCCAGGATTTTAAGCAAATTTAAAAACATGTCTTTTGAGAATAAACACAAGGTGATGGAGTCTAGGGCATTGGCTGCGTCTTATTCAGTTTTCTGAATATTTCTGTCTGGAGATCATGCCTTTTTGAGCAGCAATGAAAATTGCCCATCACTATGAGATCTACATCATGTTTTAACTTGATGATTACCTATAAAGTGTTATCTCAAAATAATGTTTTGGATATAAGGTCTACTCCATTTATGGAGATTACCTTAATTATAAGGTCTACTCTATTTATGGAGATTACCTTAATTTATGGAGATTACCTTTATTATATGGTCTACTCCAACCATCCAAAACATAAGATATGATCTAAAATTTGCACGTAAATATTACAACACCACCATTAAGGTTTTAAATTTACCAATATTTGGTGAATTAATAAATCGATGGTTATGCCATGTAGGAAATGCAAAAAGAGTTTGAAGAACTCACCCTTGATGGGAGCAATTATCCTTCATGGGCAGCGGATATAAAAATTAGTTTTGCATCTCGAGGATTTAATTGCGATAAATGAACCGATTGAAGGGGCCCTCCGGTCCTCGATACAATGAAGTACCTTGCCTTACTTTTGTTACGCACTTCTATCCATAAGGATCTCAAGAAAGAGTATCTTTTGGAAGAAAATCCTCGTGCTCTGTGGGTTTCGCTTAAAGAACGTTATGAACAACTGAAGGAAATTATATATCCTGATGCACAACATGATTGGAATCATTTACGCTTACAAGATTTTAAATCTGTGGCTGAATACAATCACGCTGTTCATAACATCTGTAGTAGGTTAAGTTTTACGAAAAAGAACCAACGGATGCAGAAAAGATAGAGAAGACTCTATCTACTATGCTTCCAGCGGACAGGGTATTGTGTAATCAATACCGTAAAGAAAAATATCAGGTTTATTCCCAGCTTATTCATACATTATGTCAGGCTGAAAAGAATGATGAATTTCTTATTAAGAATCATAAGTTGCGCCCAATAGGGTCAGCACCTTTGCCTGAGGTTCATAATGTTCAGAATAATGCTCCGAATAAGAGAAAGTTCAATGGATCTCCATCTGGTAATCCAAGGAACCACCCTGGTAGACGCAAATTCAACAAAAACCGCAGACACCGTGCTAACAAGAAGGCATGTGGCAATGCACAACCAATCTATGACAATAAAAGACTTTGTCATAAGTGTGGTTGTAACACACATTTTGCCGCGACTTGTCGTACTTCAAAACACCTGGTTGATCTTTATCAAAAATCCCTCCGTGATGGCAAACAGAAGGCACCAAGATATGAAGCACACTTCAATCTTACTACTGAAACTTCTAAGGAGGCTGGTTGTTCGTCTTCGGTTCCCAAAGAATCGCCAAACAATGAAGCCCTTACTCAGCACGTGGACCTTCCTGCAATGGACGACATGCTCATCGAGTATACCTCGGGTGACATGTATGGAGATTTATCTTAAATCTCCATGTCCGTAATTATTGTCAAATTGTACTGTGTGTTGTAATAATTAGAGTTTGAAAACTATTTGTAATTTGGAGTTGTATATTTATTTGTACAAACTCATATGTATTGTAATATTGCATTAGCGTTATGTTAGATATTCAATACAATGTGTATGTATCTCTATATATGATGAATAAAGAATTTTAATTAATTCTTGTTCTTAATATAGATGTCTCTAGAAGTCAATCCCTCGGAGGAGGAATTATGCCTTGTGGACAGTTGTACCACAAACTCTATACTCACAGAAATAAAATATTTCCAAACTCTTAAGAAAAGAGAAGAAAATGTTTTAACGATCATTTGGTCATGATCGTTGATAGTTGGCTCTGGTCGAGCCATAATCACCCTCCCTATGGGTACCTGATTACAATCGAGGATGCTTGTCAGATCTCGATTCAACCCGTACCTTATTGAGTTATAGAGATATTCAGAAGAATGGTATTCATGTGGAAACACATGAAGAAAACAAAGAGGAGTATCTTCTCTTAACTAGACTTCTTGGATATGGCAAGCAAATATGCGAAAAATTCCAACTCTCGACTGGGTTGTACTATACATACATTAAGCCCATAAAACATGTTTCATACAAGGTAATTTTTCAAAATGTCGATGCATTCCAAACTTGGCATGATCGACTTGGGCACCCCGGTATCGGGATGATGAGAAAAATTATCACCAGTTCTATCGGTCATGATTTGACAGCTACAAAATTTCCCAAATCTTTGGATTTTGTATGCACTGCATGTGCTACTGGGAAATTGATTTTAAGACCTTCACATCTTAAAATCAGGGCTGAACCACTTAAGTTTCTTGAATGAATTCAAGGTGACATTTGTGGTCCGATTGAGCCAACTTCTGGACCGTTCAGGTACTTTATGGTTTTGATTGACGCATCTACTAAATGGTCACATGTGTGCTTATTGTCCACACGAAACCATGCCTTCGCAAAAATAATGTCTCAAATTATTAAGCTGAAGACACATTATCCTGAACATCGAATTCAATCGATCCGAATGGACAATGCTGCTGAATTTTCCTCCCATGCTTTCAATGATTATTGCATGGCTTTAGGAATTCAAGTACAACATTCCGTTCCATATGTGCATACTCAGAATGGTTTGGCTGAATCGTTGATTAAGAGAATCAAGCTCATTGCGCGTCCATTACTGATGAATTGTTCATTGCCTACGTCGTGTTGGGGTCATGCGGTCTTACACGCTGCTGACTTAATCCAACTTCGACCAACTGCATATCATGATTCTTCTCCCATGCAGTTAGTACGTGGGAATCCACCAAGTATTTCCCATTTGCGTAAGTTCGGATGTGCGGTGTACGTTCCGATCTCACCACCCCAGCGTACTTCTATGGGCCCTCATAGAAAATTGGGGATCTATGTGGGATTTCAATCTCCGTCGATCATTAAGTATTTAGAACCTCTTACATGGGATCTATTTACGGCCCGGTATGCTGACTGTATATTCAATGAGGAACATTTCCCGGCATTAGGGGGAGATTTCAAGTACCAGAAAGAATGCCGTGAAATTGATTGGAATGCTCAAAATATTTCATCCTCGGATCCACGTACTCAAGAAACCGAACTTCAAGTTCGGAAAATAATTGGTTTGCAAGATATTGTGAACAACATGCCAGATGCATTTACAGATTATAAAGGTATCATGAAATCCTTTATTCCTGCAAGGAATGTGCCTGAAAAAGTGGAGGTACCAAATAAAACCACTCAACCCCCGATTAGCAATAAGAGGGGGAGAAGTAAGGCCTCTAAGCAGAAAAAGGTAGTAAATGCAGATCAACCTATGGTTGATAGATATCAAAGTGGAATTGATCCACAACCCTCTTCGGCTGCGCGCATTGCTGAACTTGGGACATCGGATAACCCCAGATCCATTGTTATGGGAAATAATGATGAATCTCTTAGGGTGAACGAAATTGCTACAAATTACATTGAGATTGGAGAGTCTTTTGACCGAAAAGCTACAGTTGTCGACACTTATTTCTCTGAGCAGATTGCTGACATCCTGAATGATCCAGATCCTAAATCCATGGTAGAGTGTAGAAAACGCTCGGACTGGAATCAATGGAAGGAAGCGATCGAAACAGAGATTGCCTCGCTTTATAAAAGAGAAGTTTTCTCGGAAGTGATGCTTACACCTCGTGGCACTTTCCCTGTAGGATACAAGTGGGTTTTCGTCCGAAAACGGAATGAAAATAATGAAGTGGTGAGATATAAAGCAAGGCTAGTAGCTCAAGGCTTCACGCAAAGGCCCGGTGTTGATTATAATGAGACTTATTCTCCGGTTATGAGTGGCATAACTTTCCGATATTTGATATCATTGGCAGTTCAAAATCGTCTATCTTTGCGTTGATGGACGTGGTAATGACATACTTGTATGGGTCATTGGATTACGAGATTTACATGAAGGTTCCCGATGGAATCAATGTACCGGATCCACAGGCAAACCGTAACATGTATTGTGTAAAATTGCAAAAGTCATTGTATGGCTTAAAGCAATCAGGGCGCATGTGGTACAATCAATTAAGTGAATTCCTTTCTTTAAAGGGGTACACTAATAATGATGACTGCCCATGTGTTTTCATTAAGAAATCTTCTACAGGATTTTGTATCATTTCGGTGTACATTGATGACCTCAACATCATCGGTAATGAAACTGATATTAATGAAGCACGTCATCATTTAAAGACGGAGTTTAAGATGAAGGATTTGGGTAAAACCAAATTTTGCTTAGGTTTACAACTTGAGCATTTACCTTCAGGAATTTTTGTATACCAAGCTACTTATATTCAGAAAATATTGGAGAAATTCAATATGGATAAGTCGTATCCATCCAGAACCCCTATGGTGGTCAGATCTCTAGACGTAGAGAAAGACCCTTTTAGACCTCGGGGTGATGGAGAAGAGATATTGGGATCCGAGTACCCTTATCTCAGTGCTATTGGTGCACTCATGTATCTTATAAATAGTACCCGGCCGGATATTGCATTTGCAGTGAATCTACTTGCAAGACACAGCGCTGCTCCCACCAAGCATCATTGGTCTGGAGTGAAGAATGTCTTTAGATATCTCAATGGTATAAGAGATCTTGGTCTTTTCTATGAAAGAAACCGAGATCCGACTTTGTTGGATATCTGAGATCTTGGCTATTTATCTGATCCCCATAATGCCAGATCACAGACCGGCTTTGTATACTTACAAGGTGGAACAGCCATCTCTTGGAAATCTTCCAAACAAACTTTGGTGGCTACTTCTACCAATCATTCTGAAATAATTACATTATATGAGGCCTCCCGAGAATGTGTTTGGCTTCGCAGAATGATAAACCACATACTTCAATCATGTGGTCTTGGTTCCATTGAATCTCCAACCATTATCTATGAAGATAATGCTGCATGTGTGATTCAGATGGAGACAGGTTATATTAAGAGCAACATCACTAAGCATATTGCTCCAAAATTGTTTTAACCCCATGAATTGCAAAAGAGTGGGGAAATAAACATTCTGCAAACTAAGTCATATGATAATCTTGCTGATTTATTCACAAAGTCTCTACCTTATTCTACATTTTCTAAATGTGTCGAGGGAATTGGTATGAGACGACTTAGAGATTTGCAGGAATCAGGGGAAGTCTCTCTCTCTAATAAATAACCTGTTTAATATTATATTGTACTATTTTCTTTGTATGAGTTTTCCCTCTTTGAGGTTTTTCTCATGTAAAGTTTTTAATGAGGCAATATCAACAAAGTTTATATGTCGTATCATCTATTTTTTCCCACTGGGTTTTTTAGAAGATGATATTAGGCATATCAAGTTCATGGACAATATATTTCATATTGATCTCAGAAGATGGATTCGATCAAGGGGGAGTGTTGTGAGAAGACAAGAACCGGATGATCTCATCCACCGAACAAATGCTATTTCATTCAACCGACGCAACGGGAAACAAAACAACCGACGCTTAGGCTATAACCAACTCTTAACTTCCCTCCCCTTGTAATCCATGAACGGGTGCCAATCCACCCATTCAACATGTATATATATCTATTGATCAATGAATGAATCAGTCACAAGTATTCATACAACAAGTGTTCATACACATCAATTACACTTTCACATCAGTTCTAAACACCGCCAGTCCAATCCTAGCCTCCACTCGTCCCGCCATATCAGCCGGCCTGCCACATTAGCACATACAGTCCCCGCAGTGACCCCAATCCACCGTGCGCTGAATCACTGATGTGTCAGGCCCACGTGTCAGCTGGATTTTTTTCTTTTTCTTTTCAATAAAAATCCAAAATATTCCCCAGGCCCCACGTGGTAGTCACTGTTCACTCTCTCTCCTTTTTTCTATTTTTCTTATTTTCTTAATCCGAGCCACTTCCTAGAGACCGTTCTCCTTTGTTTAAGCTCCAAATTTAGTGATTCAAATTTCTAAATTCATATAAAATCAAATACTACCTTTTAATACCATTATTTTAAATTTTTGAATTTTTTATATATTTATTTTATTTATTTGTATTCACTTTTCGCGTGTAGGCTCCATCGCCGAAGAAGCTCCGCCGAACCAGCAACCGTAAGTAGAACTAGCCACGTTCAGCGAATGCAAGTCTTTCTTGATCATGTTGGTCCCAAATTTTAAAATGCTTATGTTGTTTTAAAATATTGCATGCTTACTTTTATGTAATTTATTTTAAATTCAGTCATAGCGTTTAATTAATTCCATCATTGTTATGACCTTCTCGGCATTGATCATAGAGTACCCTTGTCACCCTATTTGATATTAGCTATTTTATTTAGTGATGAATAGTAGAATAGCATTATACGATAGAATTGTTTAGTCCAGCTTGCACGTTCTAGAATTATGCCAGTTTTGGGGATTACTTGAAAACCTCGTTTAAACTCATTTGTGAAGTTGCGACAATAGGTATTACTGCTGTTTATTAAATAAAATAATGGTAAAATAGTTTAGACTAGAGCGACTGGAAAGTCCAGTGGTGTAGGAAGCACGAGACTTTGTAAAGTGATTGTTCCACCCTGGTCAATTCAAGACCGAAATGTGTATTATTTCAAACTAAGCTTATCATATAACCATAAGTCTATATGGGTACTTGTCGGTGTACTTTGTACCGGGGTACCTTCTCCGCCGCAGAAGTAATAGGCCCAAGGAGTGGCCTGGCCCAGTTTAGAGCCCACGTGGCCCCCTGGCGAGCAATCTGGCGATCACGCCCTACTCATGGGCGAGTGGCCAGCGTGGCGTCGGGCGGCGCGCCGCCGCCGGGCGGCGAGCCCACGTGGCCTCGGGCGGCGGCTCGCGTGGCATCTGGTGGGCGGGCGGGCAAGCATGCCTCGCCACGGGCGTGGAGCCCACGTGACTGGCGGCGATGCGGCGATCACGCCTTGCTTTCGGGCGGCGGCGGCCGCGTGGCGTCTGGTGGCGGCGGCGTGGAGCCCACGTGACCCCCTGGCGAGCAGTCTGGCGATCACGCCCTGCTCACCGGCCGGGTGGCCCGCGTGGCGGCCTAACGAGTGGGCGGGCGCTTGGGCCTCCCTTATCAGGCCACGAAGGCAACCAAAAGAATGAGGGGGAGGCTTCGCCCCGAAGTTTCCCTCCTCTGGCACCTCGCGTCAGGGCCATTGATTGTGAAGGATTCAGCTTTCGACCCGACGACGGCTCATCCCTCTGACGTCTCTTACCAACCCGTCGTAGGGGTGTCCTGTCCCGGGCGAGGCCTCTCACCGACATTAAATGAGGTTCGAAGGACAAGGCCACGGAGGCATGCTTAATAAATGAGTCGTGGGTCGACGTGGAGGCTGGAATGATGGATGTAATTAATGTGTAGTAGATAAGTATAGCGCCACCTTCTCTCCTGCCCAAGGTGGCCCGTCTATATAAGGGCGCCTTGGTGCATGAAGAAGGGGGCCGGTCGGCTAAAGTAGAAAGTATAGAGAAGCAGACACTGAAGAACACCCTTGTAAACACTTCCCCATTTTCTCAACAGAGAACTAGTAGGACGTAGGGCTATTACCCACACCGGGGGCCTGAACCTGGGTAAACCGTCGTGTCCACTAGCTTGCTGATTCTCGGAATCCATCGTCGAGAGACATTAGGGTTTCCAGCCATGAAGATGCCCTCTACCGAACCATATTTTCCGTCTAGGGAGTAAACACCCCGTTAACGGAATCTTGTCAGGCGAAATACGACGACAGTACTACTGGCTAATTAATTTGTGCGTTTCGTTATTGATTTCACCAATTGGTGTAATGTGGGTATCGGATGGAGACATGTTTTCTCACAAGGTGCAAGAGGGGGCTTCCAATTGGGTGGATAGAACCCTTCAGCGATAAAACCTTAGCGGAGGTTAATAGCGGGTTGTACATTGTAAACATCTTGTTGTGATCATCCTAGTCGCACTATAACATGTTGAGTGTGCAAGGACAATAAAGGTTAATCGCATCTTGTGAGTAAAACTATACACACTGTAGAGTTAAAACTACTTAAATAGCCGTGCTTATGGTGAAGAGCGGGTAAGGTGTGCTTTCACATGGTAGATTTTCTAGTTTTGTTTTTAATAAAAAATGATGGTTTAGGAATCCGTGAGTGGTTGGAACTCTCAGGTTATTGTTTAGCAGTTGGAAGCAGTCAGGTGATTGGAACCTTTACTAGTTGTTTTATTAATTTTAGTTATTGCAACTATATTTGTTTAATTGATGCTTGGTGAAATTATTAGTTGTATATAAAGTTGAAACATTACTTTATATTAAATGAGCCATACTAAGCCTTCATTTGATTAACTTTGTATATAGTTATCTTGAATTTATGTTTCCAAGACTTACGGAGTACATTATGTACTCACCTTGCAACATTAAAAAATTCCACAGAGGAGTATGCCGAAGTAGAAGGTGATTACGAGTTCTTTGCTTGTGATTTTGATGAAGGAGATCTGGATTATTAGGATGTGCACCCCAGTCAATTGTTTGTTGGGTGAATAGATGGGTTTACCTTGCTGCTATTTATTTCGTTTTCGCTATTACTTTATTAAACTTAAGCCATGTAGCTTTTTATTTGTAATTGTTGGACATATGGTTGATACTTGTTACTTAATTACTATTGATTGGTTTCATGATATGCATGTGTTATCATCGCTATTTTCACAGTGTGCGTTAGTTAGTTCTTGGACTAGTGCAGTTGTACACAGAGGGTGCGGATTTGAAAATCCGGTCCTGACAACACTTCTATCGCCATTTCAATTAGCAACAAAAACTCTAATTTCAAATGACGACTGAGATCTATTTTGTCATAGATTGAATTGGTCGACAGATTATTTTGTTATGGATTTATTTAGTCGACAAGATTGAAGTTTTGGTCGTCAAATATGTCGTCATTTGAATTGGCGATGGAAGGTCTAGCGATAGATGTTCTATCACCAATTGAAATGGCATCAATGGTATATTTTTTGTAATTTTTTACAAATTATTTTTGTAAAATTATTTTAAAAATATATTATTAAAAAATTCCTAGATCAATGATCATGCTGCAAAAAGTAACCATGATAATTAAATTGAGTATATAATTTGGCCATTTCCGGATCGTCGTTGTTCGCTATAATTATTGGAGTGCGCTGAAGCTGAAAAGAGTTTGCGCTGTTTCGCAACAGACAATATTTGTTTTCAGAGTATTGGGTGACAGATCACTTTGAGATAGAAGAATCTGAATTTGCATAGACGAGGACTCCGGGGCTGTCGCAGCATGTTAACACGTAATTGCGTGCGTGAGATTGAATTATTAGAGCTACCAGCCGGGAGGAGAAAAACAGATCAATCCATGGATCACAATGCATGGGTATGCTAAGAACATGTGAAATCGTGGAGAGGTTTGCTTTATGATATCTGATTGCTGTAGTTTTCACAAACTTAAATCCTGAGCATGATTCCATCCTTTATACCGGAAGAGATTGCCGAGAGACCAGCCTACCCACGTGTCCCCTAAGCCGGTTTTGCAAAAAAACCCCTCCATTTCTTCGAATCACGGATAGGTTCTTACAAATTACGAATAGGTCCTTCGCGATTTTTTGTGAGACGAAGATAATTTTGTTTCATCGCGTTTGGGTCCCTGGCACGGTATTTTAGGGAAAAACCTCCCGTTAAGTTCAAATCGTGAACAAGCCCTTTTCTAATTTTTCAGGATAGCGAACAGGTCCAAAAAAAATAACAAACAGGCCCCTGCTTCTTACGTCTAGGTCATTTCGCCGTTTTTCCCGGAAAAAATGTTTTCATCACCAAAAAAACCCAGAAAAAATGTTTTCGTCACAAAAAAAAACACAGATTCGTCGAAGGTTTATAGCAACTTATCGATTTGCCGACGGTTCCTAGCCGTGGTTTTCTAAAAACGCGGATTAAATCGAAGGTTTATAACGACCCATGGATTCGCCAGCGGTCCTACCGACCCATTTTATTTAAAAATACGAAGATCGAAAATTCGACCAAATTTTCCGTTTTCTAAAAAACACAGATTTCATCGAAGGTTTATAGCGACCCATGGGTTCGCCGATGGGTCATATCGACTTTTCTGAGCATCCTTGCAACAGAAGCGCTATTATTGCTAATTGTTTCTATCTTTCCAAATATAGGGTAATATGCATTGCAGTAGTACAACCTCTGTATCTAGATAGATGTTATTTTGACACCGACACCAAACTTAATACACAACATCAACCATTATGAAATTTTCTAAAAACGCGGATTAAATCGAAGGTTTATAACAGCCCATGGATTCGCCAACGGTCCTACCGACCCATTTTATTTAAAAAATACGAAGATCGAAAATTCGACCAAATTTTCCGTTTTCTAAAAAAAACACAGATTTCATCGAAGGTTTATAGCAGCCCATGGGTTCGCCGATGGGTCATATCGACTTTACAGAACGACGCAGCGTAGCGCGCTATTATTGCTAATTGTTTCTATCTTTCCAAATATAGGGTAATATGCATTGCAGTAGTACAACCTCTGTATCTAGATAGATGTTATTTTAGACACTGACACCAAACTTAATACACAACATCAACCATTATGAAATTTTCTAAAAAAACGCGGATTCGTCGAAGGTTTATAACAGCCCATGGATTCGCCAACGGGTCCTACCGACCCATTTTATTTAAAAAATACGAAGATCGAAAATTCGACCAAATTTTCCGTTTTCTAAAAAAAACACAGATTTCATCGAAGGTTTATAGCAGCCCATGGGTTCGCCGATGGGTCATATCGACTTTACAGAACGACGCAGCGTAGCGCGCTATTATTGCTAATTGTTTCTATCTTTCCAAATATAGGGTAATATGCATTGCAGTAGTACAACCTCTGTATCTAGATAGATGTTATTTTAGACACTGACACCAAACTTAATACACAACATCAACCATTATGAAATTTGACATTTGGCTCCCTGCCGAGCTTTGCAATCCAGTTCAAATAATACTTTGACCTGTTTCACATAGTAGTATTGACCGCGTGATATGATGAGTATGTGGTTTTGCCACGTAAGATAACACACTAGATAAATTTATGTGAATAGCAGTAAAACCTAAGAGGGCTTCTCCCTTAAATCGAAATAGAGAGGGATAGAGTTATAGGGGCTGATGGCTATGGAAGCATGGCTGGGAGTTTAGCGGGGAAAATGTCCCAGTGAGACCCATCACCTAACTAGACTAGCATGCCATCCTACATGGAAAAATAGCCTACTCATTGTGTCACAGGGCAATACCACTATACAAGGCCAGGTCGGATTGTCATTTGAACCATATTACAAAGCTTGCTTACCTTTATAGTTTAGGGTGCTTAATAGACTTTCGACCAAAATTTAAGATGTTATATGGATTTTTCCTTTTCAAAATTATACTCCCTCCTATCACAAACAGTTGTTATTTTGGATAAAGGTGTGGTCAAACTTTTAAAAACTTTCTTTTTAAATATTTAAATTGGATACATGAAAATAATCATATATGGATATTTGTCTCGAAAAGTAGTTTCATAATATTATAATTTTATTAGATTTTATAATATACAATAATAAAAGTTAGTAGTTAAAACTGTATTTTAAAGATGTATGATGTCTAAAATAATAACTATTTGTAGCCCGACGGAGTAAAAAGGTGGACAAATGGACCGGGCTAAATATATTTGGTGGCGTGCACCACTCAACTCAATTCATGGGCTAACAGCCAATTCAGGCCACGCAACTGGTCCAGTCCTTACACAGTTGGGTCCAAGCCATATGGTCGTCCTGGATAATCGTGAATTGTTGCACCTATTATACCGGAAGAAATTGGTGATCAACCAGCCCATGCACGTGTCATCTCAAGCCATTTTGCCCTATTATACCGGAAGAAATTGGCGATTAACCAGCCCATGCACGTGTCACCGCAAGTCATTTTGCGAAAAAACCCTCCATTCCTTCGAATTACGGATAGATCCTTCGCGATTTTTTGTAAGGGGAAGATTAAACGTGAATTCGTCGGAGGTTTGTAATAGCCCGTGGATTCGCCAGCGGGTCCTACCGACCCATTTTATTTAAAAATTACGGAAATAAAAAATTTGACAAAATTTATCAGATTTTTTTCAAAAAAAAACCAGACTAGAATTTACGCGGCACGGCGTAGCGCGCTATCTAGGCTAGTTGTCATTATTCATACCTCGACCTCACAATCAAGGGTATTTTTATCAATTCCAGCCGGCCTAGTCATATGTTCTTACTATTACCTACAAAAGTGTTTAGATTGATCAATGGTACTATTAAGAACTTTTGTATGGAAAGTATACTTCCATAATACATGTTATAATAAAGGTTTTGCAAACGAATCACTAGAAAGAGTGGTATATATATTGAAGCACAATACATTTTTTTTAAAGAAAAACTTGTAATGGATAGTAGGTACACAAGAATGGACATTCATGCAATACATAACATATCAATTTCAACCAGAGTTAACAAAACAGATGAAAACCGGTCAGTTCGGTAATAAAAGACGCTCGGTAAACCGTGGAGTTCAAATGCAAATTTAAAAAATTATAAAAAATTAGGAAAAAGTATTAAATTTTTTTGAAATTTTTGTGTGAGGCCTTGAGCCAATTATAATGATGCTATAAAATTTTCAGATGAATACTAGATATGTGGATTTTTAAAAAATTCTGATAGTGATACTGTCAAAATATACGCTCTTCAGATTTTGATTTTCTAGGGGTACAAAATGAAGTCTAATATTTCTTAAACATTTTTTGTGATGTTATAATGTAATTATAATGATGTTGTAAAATTTTCAGATGATGATCACATATGTCTATTTTTGAAAAATTCTGAAAGTGCAACTATCATTGTATATGGTCTTCTGTTTTTGATTTTATATGGGCACTAAATGAACTCTAATGTTTCTGAAAATTTTAGTACATGATCCTTTGGAAATAGTTATGGTTAAATTAAAATTTCAGATTATATAAATCTTTTAAATATTTATAAAAATTTGATAGTGTCTTTGTTCCTTTTCATTAATTGCTATTTTGGATTTTTTAGAAGTAATAACTGATTTCAAAAATTGTTTAAATTTCATTAAGGTGTTTCATAGATTAATTGAGATTTTTTTTGTAATTTTTCAATTTTCCTTTGGTGTGCTGAAAATAAAAAATCGCTTGAATAATCGGTGAAAATTGCTCGAAAATTAAAAAACATTTAAAATCGAGAAAAACCGCTTGAAAATCGGTAAAAACCGCTCGATTTTCGTTTTTTTCCGGACATTGTTTGACCGTCGAATTCAAAAAATTTTAAATTCAAACTTCTTCGCTATCTACTGATTTTCGCTCAATTTTTACCGATTTTCGAAAATTTTGTTTTGTTAACCCTGATTTCAACTATTTCGATGCAGACAATCGCCATGAACTGCTAGCACGTGGTCCAGGTGACATCCAACGGCTGTGGAGGCATACGCTAACGCATATTTATTGAAATAGGCAGCAATTAGCGGGCACGAATTCGGTCAGGCCCAGTCCAAAAGCTACGCACGGACGCAACACAGCCAACGCTCACTCGTAGGTCGTCGACCTCAATGGCAGACACACACAGAACAAGAATAAGCAGCGGGGCGCGTGCAAGAAACGCTGAATTGCGCTAATTAGTGGCGGGCGACGAAGAGCTTGATGGCGTCGATGAGCTCCTGGGCCCGCTCACCGGTTGTGGGGTCCATCTCGACGGCGTACTTGTTGAGGTAGAAGCTGTGGCTCATGCCGCGGTTGACCAGCACCTCCACCTCCTTGCCGGCGTCGCGCAGCGCGTCGCAGTACTCGAGGTTGGTGTCGCGGATGAGGTCGTTCTCGGCCACGGCCACCAGCATCGGCGGCAGCGGCACGGACTCCAGCGGCGGCGCGTGCGGGCCCATGGGGCACGTGTACGGGTGGTCCTTGGTGGCGCCCTCCGGCAGACCCATGGCGAGGAACTTGTCTAGCATGTCCAGCGTGAAGAATACCGAGTCCGGCCTCACCTCCAGCTCCGACTTGCTCCGGGTGGCGTGCACGAACCCCGGGTGGATCGGGATGCCGCCGGCGACGCGGAGCGGCGCCCACTTGCCCTCGCCGTCCTCGCCGATGCGCGCGGCCACGAGGTGGACGAGGTTGCCGCCCGAGCTATCCCCGATGAGGAACACCCGGGAGAAGTCAGCGGCCGCTCGGAGGAGATCGTCCGCCGGGTCGTCGAGAGCGCCGGCGTCAGAAAGAGCGATGGAGCGGAGCCGGCCGAGCGCGGCGACGCCGGTGTCGATCTGCGCTGGCATGCGTTGCTCCGGGGCTAAGGGGAGCTCGACGGCGACCACCACGGCTGGGAGGGCGCACGCGAGGCGCGCGTAGAAGTGATGGTACATGAGCCAGGACGGGTGGGAGATGCAGAACCCGCCTCCGTGGAGCTGCACGACGACGGGGAGGCGTGGGCCGCCCTCGGCGACCTCGGGGAGGTACACGCGGAGGTTAGGCTCCCCTGGGAGGTCGTGGAGCGTGTGCCCGTCGCGGGGGCCGGCGTAGGGCGGCACAGGCTGCATCAGCGGGAGCGCCTCCGGCGGGCCTGTCCAGGTGCGGTCGACGGTACCGTCGTCCAGCACGCGCAGCCAACCGGACACCTCGTCCACGACCCTACGGCCGCTCGGCTCGACGGCGGCCGCTTGCTGCTGCTGCGTCTCGGCGGCAGTGGCCATCGTTGCTGCTGTAGGCTGTGTAGCTACGCCGTGATGCGTGGGTCAGTCCGCCGGATGCAAGTGCGCGCGTCGTATGATATGATGTGATGCGCGGTGCGATGGTTGGAAGGAGCGAGGCGGGTGGTGGATTTTTATAGGGACGTCAAGGCAGGGCAGTGTATCGCGCGTGGTGGTTGTGTCGCGGTTGCCGCTGATTTGGTGGGAAGTTTCACTGGGAATAGCAGGGCGCCTGCAAGCACAGTTCTCCCAAATCGGAAAGTCATGTAAAGCGACCGAGGAGAGAACGTGTTTGATACACGACTTGATTGCCACTTGCCAGGGATCGTACGTCTCCTTGTTTCGTACACGTGGGGAGAAGGGAGCATCTCTCCATATGAACTGGGATTCGGGACCGTGGACTCGGGTATGTTTTTTTTTAAAAGACCTATTTTTTTAATGATTTTATTTACAAATGTAAAGTTTGTATGTAGATTTAATGAGATCTTTTTTTTATACCTCTATTCATTTTCTCTTATCCATATGCATTTATTCATTACCACCTATACAAAGTATATCTTTCATCTTCCAATACAATTAAGTGGGGACATCTAAGTCATTTTTTTTTGTATCTTTCTCAATTTTAACACAACCTTAATTCTTGTGCAAAGTCAAAATACGTCTTATAAAAAAACGAAAGGAGTACTATACTCGGGTCGGAGAATAAGACAGCTGGCTGTGTGAGCTAAACCATTAGGAAGCGTGTGGGCTCGCCACTTCTAATCGAGAGTCATTTATTTATTTTTGATTTTGGATTCTGCCTCTAAAAGCAGAATAAAAAATAAACATCCCGATTCTAGAAATCGATTCTTATAATTTAGCCCATCCATATATACTAGAATCCACAATTTACTTTATATGTGCTTAATCCACTTCATATGTGCTTTTGGATTCTAACTTTTGGGGAATCAGTTTCTCTACAACCACAATCCAGAATCGGCTTTTAGAGAATCCAACGTAAAAACAAACAGGCCTGTCGAAGGTTAGAAATCGACAATAAACTTATAGCTCTGGATACTTTCGAGTTAGCAAAGTCAGGTACGAAATCGGGGGTACACGATATAGACAGGTTCGGGCCTCCTGATAGAGTAATACCTTACTCCTGTATAGATGATGTACGGAGTCAATGAATAGAGTACAAAGCGGAATGCCTAACTCTAATTACAATAAAGATTGAACTTGGGGTGGCTAAGCTATGGCTAAGGATTTGATGAAGCGTAATTCGTCAGCTCTTGGATGCTCTGTTCAAAAGGTCTTCTCACTTGTCTAGCTCCAGATGGCTTGTAGTTTGAGAATTGCTAGTCCTCTGAGGTATCTACTCCCGGACCTTATATAGTTGGGGTAGTCTTGTCTCAAGTCGAGTTATAGTCGGTTTGGAATACCAGATCGTAGCTGATGAAGAGTCCATCGTCGTGTGATCTTCGTAACATATCCAAACTTCCCTAAATATTAGGTGTATTTGAGTTGGTTTTCTCATAACGGGAAAAGGATTGAGACATTAATTCCCTGTATGAAGATACCCTCTCTGTGTGTATCTTATCCCATAGAATTGGCCCCGCAATGTTCGGAGTTTCCAAATGCTTAACTGAGCGTATATGGTATAGTGTTCAAGTTTTCGGTGCATGCTCATACTCTATATTTAGATCTTCGATAGTAGCCCCTGAACTCTGCTTAGTGGAGGGTCCATTTAAGTGCTGAGTCGATTACTGCCAAGTTCTGATTTGATCGAGTAATGCCTCGCTTGCTTGTGGTCGAACGACTCGAGTAGGTTGGGAATCGCTAAGTATCGAGTAGGAATGTGCTGAGTCGAGTGCCCTACTACCAGCCCAACTCGAGTTCTTAGAGTAACCACATTTTACTTGATGTTGACTCATCGACTCGACTTTGAGTAGAGTTAGAACAAAAAATCAGAAATTCAAAACGTTTGGGCAGTTGAACATTTATTGCTCTCATCTACAACGTCACGACTAGTGCAACACCATCGTCCCGCTTTTCTCACCGATCAAGGCACCGTACGGTGGGGAGTGAACCGTTTGCCTGAAAGGGTTTTGGATTATAAGTTCCTAAATCCAAAACTGTAACCATTCTAGCCCCTACTGCCATGTTGCCCCTTAGCACGGTCGCTGTCATTCTAGCCACCGCTCCGGTAGCTCCAACAACAACAATAGCTCCACCTCCTCCAACTCCTCAAGTGCCTCTGGAATATTGGTCTGTCCTGAAACCCTAACTCTAGATATGCGGTTTATATCAAATCTTTTTCCACGCTCTGCCTTATCCTCTGCTTTGCTTTTTGACACCCCTTGACCCCTTTCTTCTTTAGCGCACAACGGATACATTGCGCAAAGTTGAGGTCTTCTATGAGCAAGTCCATCAGCAAAATGAGCGGCTGACGGCTTTCGGTCAGCAAGTGTTCAAAATGAAAGACACCGAACTAGCGGCCCTTAGGGCCGAGCTAAAAGCTGTCAAAGCTGAGGCCAAAAAGTAGAAGGGTGATACGAAAAGGATGAGCGTGGAGGCGAAAAGTCTAAAGGCAGAGACAAAGAAACTAAAGGCAGAGGCAGATAAGTTGAAGGTCGAAAAAACTGTCGCCGATGCTGCGTGGCTCAAGGCCAAAGTTAGCCAGGACAAGGCGGAAGCTGGCGGGAAGGTGGTCTAGGTCAAAAAGACTGCAGTAGATACGGCACTTGCCACTCTGCAGTCGTAGACACTCGAGCGCATAACTTCATCTGCACAACTTGCGACTTTTTATGTATTTGGCTTAGTGAAGAGCCACCATCCTAGCCTGGACCTCTCGATTTTGGAGGAAGGATTCGCATGTGAGGAGAGCGAAGTTGCCGATCTCATCAAGTTCTTCAGAGACCTTGCGGAGAGGTTCATAGCCCAGCTAAAGCTATCTCTTACTAGCGACGCTGATGATGCCAGCTAGAGTTCTTTAGGCCTAATCACACCGCTTGTAATGCTGCCACTACATTTTTAATGATAATGCTAATTGATTTGCCTTTCTATTGTGCTTTGCATGCTATTTCCTTGTCGATGAAATAGAGTAACACAAGTAAGTGCAAATCCGACTTAGCACTCATAGACTTTTAGTAACCAACTTTGTCGCTAATTATATCTGCACACAAGGCTAATTTTTTTTGTCAAATAGCTAAACCCCAGAGTTTAAACTCAGAGAGGTCGTACATAACATAAATATTAATTAAGTCAAATTGAAACTACATGATTTTTGCAAGTCTTCATCGACCAGATGACTCAGACTTTGTAGCAAACATAAACTTACTGAGCAGCACATGTAGAACTGACTAGAGGCTTCGTCTCCCACTGACCACTGAGCTTTAGATGTCTGACAATCTAGTGCTTGTATGCGCGCAGGATAGAATTGCTCATCATCAGGTTCATGCTTGGCCACGCTTTGGTTTTATTTGCCGACATGCTAAGTATATGATCGAGTAAATGCATGCAAAAAATTCATATGTAAAAGAAAATAAAGAATCGTATGCAAGACATAATAAAGAAATTGTGCCTACAACTCCCTACTCGATAACTATATCGACTAGGAAATAGAACAAGATATTGGGTTACCTGCAGCCTCTGACTCCGTACTCGACGATGCCATCGAGTAGGGAGTAGATTGACGTAAGCACAAAGGCGTGGTGTAGCCCCTGACGCTTTACCCGATAGCAGGATCGAGCAAAAAGTGGAGCATTAGCATCACAGATACTGTTGCAACTCCGAACCTCTTACTCGATAGAAGTGTCGAGCTGAGAGTGAAGCTAGGTTTCAGAACAATCAAGTGATGTAGCTCTCGACCTCCTACAAGATGAGTGCATCGAGACGATGGTAGAGCAAATGTGCTAATAAATGCATGATGTAGCCCCCAACTTTCTGTTCGTTGACTGTATCGAGGAGAAAGTAGAGCGTGAGCATCATAGATGGTAGCCTTTGATCATACACTCAAGCACATGAGCCCCCGAGCATACTTGCAAAGTTCAACATTTTTTCACTACGTTATAATGATTATATTCGATTACAGCCTTAGCGCCCCTTCAGCTTCCGTGCGGTGCGTCATAACTTAGCATCTCTTCAGTTCCTGCATTTACGTGGGAGTGCAAAAAGATGCCTCATAGATTAGGACTGACATGAATCTGGATGGTTTGCGGCTTCAGCCCGACCCGTTCCCTGAGCTATAAATAGATGATACTTGTAGTCGCCTGACAGAACTCATCTTCTTCCTTTTTCTTTTGCTTGCGAGGCCTTACCTTTCTCAATTGCCCTCATGACTTCCACTCCCCCGCCGTCCCCATCTATAGAGATCCTTAGAGAGTCCCCTCCCCCTACGCCGCTGGCCATCGTCTCTCCGGGACGGATCATCATTTCCTCTGATGAGAAGGAAGAGATCGACTAGGAGGCTATTGAGAGGGAGGTTTGGTAGGAGGAGGAAGATGAGGTTACCAGCAAGCTGCACATTGTCGTCGAAGAATACAATGCCACTTCTGCTTCCTTCACGAGAGCAGATGCCACTGCCAACACACGAGGAGAAGAAGGTGAAGCTGTCGACACCGTCGAGGGAGGTGAATTTCAAAACAGCTTTATCGGTCTGGCTCCTGCTTTCCCTCCAAGCCCTCGCAGTGCTCGGAGGCTTTTGATGATGGAGACATTGCCTCCTCCGTCGACAAGTAGTCCGGTCTTCACCACCTCTTTCAATCCATATGGGGGGCACAGACCCATCCCAGGGACCCTCTTTTTCCAATCCCCATGGATGCAGGGGAGATAGCGCGATGCCTCCGAGGACAAGTAGTCATAGGATACCTGTCTCAAAATGTAACAGGGTAACTTTTGTTGGTGAATTTAATAAAGTTTTTACTTGTCTAAACTTTTGTTGTCCGATGCATCAAATGCATTATCTTTTTATTTATGTATGAAATCTTCTCAATTGATCGATGTTACATAAATTGTCCAACATCATTCCTTCTGTCGTAGATAGCCGTACTGATCTTGGTCGAGTTGCTTCGATCACCATGTAAGGACCTTCCCAATTGGGTGAGAGCTTATTACAGTTGTCTTGCCTCTGCACCTTTTATAGTACTAACTCCCCAGCAGCAAGCACTCTCTTCTGGATTCTCTGGCTATGATATCTGCGTAAGAATTGCTGATACTTGGTTGCTTGAATAGATACTCGATCCCTATACTTTTCGAGTAGATTTATGTCATCAGCTTGCACTTGCTCTTATTACTTTTCCGAGTAGCTGTCCACACGAGGTGACCTGAACGTTAATTCGGTCGAAAACACTGCTTCTTCTCCGTAGACCAAGAAAAATGGTGTTTCACCAGTGGCTCAACTAGTTGATGTGCGAACAGCCCATAGCACTGAGGGGAGCTTTTTTGCCCACCGGGTCGAATAAGCCTTGAGCCTATCGAATACGTGGGTCTTAATCACCTGTAGGACTATGTCGTTGGCGCATTTGACCTAATTATTACTCTGAGGATGAGCTACAGCGGCGAAACAAAGTTTCATACCCAATTCTTTGCAAAAGACTGTGAAAGCATTACTCTTGAACTGGCTACCGTTGTCTGTGATTACTCGATTGGGGATTCGACCTCGATCTACTTGGTGAACATATCGATTGCCACGAATAGAACTTGTAACCTCCTTGGGCTCTTGGAAATGGTCCTAAAATATCCAAGCCCTAAACGGAGAAAGGCCAAGACAGAAATAGTTTGTAGGGTCTAGACTGGTCGGGTGGTTTGCTTGCCATAAATTGGTAACTTTCACACTTTTTCACCAGCTTGCAAGCGTCCTTGAGGGCAATTGGCCAGTAGAATCCCTATCGAAAAACTTTTTCGACTAGAGTGCGATAAGACGTATGATTGACGCAGATGCCTCCATGGATATCGAGCAATATTTTATTACCCTCATCCTGAGAGATGCACTTCATCAAGAATCAGTTACTCCCTTTTTGGTAGAGTTTGCTGTTTATCAATGCATATAGTTTGGACTTACAAGCAATTTTTTCAGCTAAGGCATCATCATCAGGGATCTCTCGACATTCGAGATAGGCTAGGAATAGAGTCATCCAAGTCGGCTCGCATTTGAGTAGTGCAGCTTCTGTGTCTGTGCATTCTACCTTGCTGACTTGACCAGGCTGCTGGTTGAGTTGGGTAGTATCTGTCTCCTGTACATGGGAGATAGACGGTTTAAGGAGTTTCTCAACGAAGACTCCTGCAAGCACGGGTGAATGGGACGAAGTGAACCTGGTAAGTTCATCAGCGATGGAGTTGTCACTTCGCCTAATATGCCTTACCTCGAGCTCTTCGAACTTGTGCTCTAACTTGCGAACCTCAATCAGGTATGTCGCTATGTTGTCATCTGAGCACTGGTACTCCTTCGCACTTGGTTTATGACTAGCTGTGGTCCCCTTTCACGAGTAATCACCTGATCCCAAGTGCTATCGCTATTCGGATCCCGTTGACCAATCCCTCGAATTCTGCAACGTTATTTGAAGCATGAAAATCGAGTTAGATGACATATCTAGGCTCCTCACCTGTCGGGGATTTGAGCACGATGCCTAACCCCGAGCCCTGAAGCATAAGCAATCCATCGAAGAATATAGTCCAGTGGTCATCGACCGTCTTGTACTCCTGACGAATACTTATACCAGAGGTACCCCACAGCAAGGTCTCGATCGGGTCATGAGGGACCCCGCCGCAAGGCCAGTGGTCTGCGAGGAGCGCTACGACCGGCCGCTGGTCGACTCTTTGTGGCCCTGGCCGGACTTGGTCGGGATTTCCGAAACTCCGACCGAGCCGCAGAAGCGGAGTGCTGCGCAGCCTCCGACCCGTTGTTGGTCGGGGCCTCGGCAAATCCCGCCCAAAGCAACTCGGCTCGTCATCGGCCGACCTCGAAATTGGTCAACCGCCGTCAACGAGAGGCGGCGGGCAGGAAAGGCGTTCCTTCCCAAGGCAACACCGAGACGCCGCCCACGCAAGCGCCTACGCCGACAAGCGCCTGAGGGCGAGCGTGCCTTCCCAATGAAGCATCGCCACTAACCCTACCAAGCAGGCATAGCCGCTGAACACGCTAACCCATCATGACATACGCGAGGACACATCAACTCACGAAGATCGCGGACGGATCACTAAGGGATAGCGTGCCTAGTCGCTCCTCTCTCCCAAGCCTCGTGTGACCTGCTCTCTCCGCCTATATAAGGAGAGGCGGGACCTTTAGGGAGGGGGGCTCTCTTTTTCACGAACCAAAAACTCCCTCCGTCTACCTAGCATCCGGCTCGCTCCCCCGATCCGAGCGATCGGTCGGGGCTCCCGAGCTCACCCGCACAGACGAGCGCTAAGGGCCTGTCCTTAGTCCTCGCATGTAATCCGCCATACCCAGATCAACGAAATCCTCCGCCTAAACCGAAGTAGGGGCGTTCACCGAACGGTATACATCCGAGACTCCCTGCCCGATCAAATGTGTGTTCGAGACTCCATGAGTCAACCATCAAGAGAGAGGGCACGCGCCCCTGACCTACAAATCGTCTGCGGTTTCTGAAAACACCGGTTTGGCGCGCCAGTAGGGGCTAGCGCGTCATCGTCTTCGTCTCCGGACCCCCAATCATCTCCTTGGTGGCCTTTTCCGCCTGCGACGGTGCGTTCTTGACGCGGAACCAGACCGGGATCTTCTGGAAGTACATGCAAAGCGGGCCGAAGGAGGCGGCTCCCGTTCACCACCCGAAGGGGTGTCCGCAGCCGCCACGCCACTCCAAGGATCCCCGTGGGGAAGACCCTTCACCGCTATGAAGGTTCCCCAACTCGGCACCGTTCGACCTGAAGATCCAGATGGTGACATTGCACCCGGCGCACGGAGTATGGAAGGGATTAGCGCTGGGACCTACGCTCTGGCCGCCCCCGCGGCTCCTAAAGGCTATGGTGGTTCAGCGGGTGTTACTTATGAAGGAAAGAGGCAAGATATTAAGAAAGATGTCCAAAAAACATCGCACCACATGAAAACAAAAGAAAGCGGAGGCACCAGGAGGTTCCTTAGCCAGAGGCGTCATCACCATCCGAGCCGTCGCTGCTCATAACGACGTCCCCCCGTGCCGCAACCTTCTCTGCTGCCGCCCGCACCCTGGCCCGAATCGGGCTCGCATCTCCTTCGATCCCGGCGACGGCCGCCATCGGGTCAAAGGAAGCGTCGTGGCTGGCGCAGCAGGCCAGTACGTGCTCCGCGATGTCGACGGAGACCCCCCGCCCCTCGCGAATGGAGCGCTCGCGCAAGGCCCAAGCGGTCGGTGAGGCGTCGGCGCTGGGTGAGGCAGGGCATACCCCGACGGGTATGGTCCAATGCCCCTCGGCCTCACCCCAAGCGGTTTCAGGCTCCTCTCTATGCTTTCGAAGGCCGGGCGAAGCATAGGCAGAAGGGCCTCGTGCGAGGTCCGCAGCTCTTCGCTTGATTCGGCCCGGCTCGTCTCGGCAACCGGCTCGAGCCCGCTGCGACTACGTCTCCTCACGCTTCTTAGCGAGCTCCTCCCGCGCGGCCTGGGCAAGGGCCCGCTGATGCGCCGCCTCCGCCGCGAGGGAAGTGGCCCTCGCAATATGGGCGTTGAGAGAGGCCTCCAGCCGCGCCAATGTGACAGACAGATCCATCGTCCGGGCCGCCGCCAAAGGTGGGTGATCCGGAGCGATCGGAGGGACATCGGAAGCCGCGCCACCCGCGTCCGTCTCCCTCGTCGCGGCGACCGCAGACGGCTGACCCTGACGCAAACCGGAGGTGCTAAGAGAGAAAAAGGAAAACGACCGACGTCGATAAAGGCGAATTGAAGCCACCGGGCGGCAAATCAAGACTTACCGTGGGGAATCCTAATGCGGAAAGACGACGAAGGCGGCGTGACCCTATCCCCCGTCGTGGTACCAGAGGGCCCGGCGTCGGAGCGGGGCCTCTTGACGTCAGGGGCCCGCAAGCCAGCAGCCGCCTCCCGTTTCCCAGCCGTCTGGTCACCGCTGCCGTTGGCCATCTACCGTTCGAGATGCTGCTACCCCTTCTCTCTTGTGCTGAGACAAAGGGGCAGGGAAGGGTGAAGAAGTGGAAATGACGGAAAGGAGTAACGGCCCTCAGGCACTCCGAGCAGTCTTTTCAAAGGCAGGGCGAAGTGGCCGAAACGCGCGTCACACAAGAGGGTTGTGTGCACATTAGCTTCGCGCCCTGCGCGACGCGACGCACTCTCTCCATCCCTCCTGTGGCGCATTGAGATACGAGGGGGCGACTGGATGTTACTTCGGGCGAACCGCGGCATGACCCCTTGACTTCGGCCACTGGACGAATCGCACCGGCAAAAAGACGAGCCTAAACCGTCACGACGTCTCCAGCATGCGGAACAAGAAGATAAGACAGTCTTTTCCCCAAAAAAACTTCTTCCGCAATTGTTTTTTCATTCCGAATTTGAAGCGTTGTGAAGCGATCACAAGCTCGGTCCCCGCGCACCGCTTGGGGGCTGCAAGCCCACACACTTTCACGGGTCGGGTGACCTGGTCGGCTACATGGTCCTCCCTAGCGGTAACCCCCTCGACCCGAGCACTACGGCCTACGCCCCAGCGGCTATGGTTGCGAAGTAGTGCTCTGTGGAAGAAGGAAGTACCCATGCGGTGCGACCCGTAGTCGGTCGGGAACACTCTTCTCCCACGCAAGTGCGGACAAGCGACTTATACCTAAGATTCCTGCACTCACGCGGGTCAGGCAATCTGGTCGGCCATCAGATCCTCCCCAATGGTAGTCCCTCCAACTTGAGCGCTCGGCCTCGCCCGGTGCTACGGTTATGCAGTAGTGCCAGCGGAAGAAGGAACACCGTGGTGGTGCGATCCGTGGCGAGCAACGGGAACTTCTCGGCCCGCGGCAAGTGCAAGAGAACACTTCATTCCCAAGCAAAAATTTCTTATTATCCGAGCTTTCCTAAAAGATTTCAACATATCGACCTGTGCTTATATAACCTCCGCGGTTTTCTAAGCCACGGTAATCGGATGTTCATCATCCCTGGGAAGCACGAAGAATCGGACCAGCGGAATGATCCGAGTAGCCATTTAGTTCCCCCGCGATGGTAACCCTTTCGACCCAGTCCGTGACATTTTCAGGAGTGGGAATCGCAAAAAGCAAGGGAGCGGCGATGGCGAAAGGTGGGAAAACGCCCTAGCCTTCGTTACCCCAAATTTACAGGTACCTACCAAAGCACGTGCTGGATGGATACACATCGACCGATCGCTTGCCGATCAAAGCATCGCGTGTCCCGTCGCAAACGCCACGACGAGCCGCTGGTAAGACGTACCGCCCCCCGATCATTTCGTTTCGCATTTAAATTCCCGCATGCACATTAAATGCTTGCAGAAATATCGGGGTATCGCTCCGGGTAAAAACGCCCCGCGACCTCTTGACCATCGCCTCCGGGTCGGCTCAAACCGACCCAAGGCAGAGAAAAGTCCACTGAGCCTTGCGGCCTCGAGGTGACGAAGGCTTGAATGCTGACGATTAAGACTCGGCGCGGGTCCCAAGGGCAGGATCCACCGGATGGATCCCTCGCCGACCCCGGCAGGCAAACGAGCGAGGGGCAAGTTTAAGGCGAACCCTCGGTGGGTCTTTAGTTGGGTTGGCGGACGACCCAATCGCCTTAGCTCGTGTCCGAGACCATACTTCAAACTCTCTCATGGAGCCCCGAAGGGCAAGAACCAGTGCACCCGAAATTCTGACGGCTCGGGGTCGATGCTGAGATCGAGTAAAGAAAGGTTTGTATGGGTCGCCCCCAGCGGGTCGGACACCCGACGCAGGGATCGTCCGCTCGGAGATCGCTTGATCTCTAGGGCCCACTCGGATAACCCGTTTGCAGCTCCACGAGCACGGTGTTCGGCCGACGTAGGCAAACACGCGTCTGCTCACCCCCTCCAGGTCCCACACCTGCGGACGGGGTGTACACGTGGGACCGACAGCGGCCTCTCCTCTTGCAGATTGCTTCGCCCGACGAGGACTCGAGATGGATGCCCCTCGCCCAGCTACAGCATAAAAATAGCACTAACACGTCTAGCTACGACGTTAAAAAAGCATTCGGGGCGGAACCTCGTGAAGGCATCGGACTCCTCGCCGATCACGGCGCATCTAGCTACTGACGTTAAAAAGCGGCCGAACCGGAACCTCTCGCGAAGGCATCCGGACCTCCTTGCGATCACGGCGCGTCTAGCTCTGACGTTAAAAAGCGATCGAACCGGAACCTCTCGCGAAGGCATCAAACCTCCTCGCCGATCACGGCGCGTCTAGCTACGACGTTAAAAAAGCATTCGGGCCGGAACCTCTCGCGAAGGCATCCGGACCTCCCGCCGATCACGGCGGCGTCTAGCTACGACGTTAAAAAGCGATGAACCGGAACCTCTCGCGAAGGCATTCGGACCTCCTCGCCGATCACGGCGCGTCTAGCTACGACGTTAAAAAGCATTGAGGAAGGAACCTCTCGCGAATGCATCCGGACCTCCCTGCCGACCACGGCGCGTCTAGCTACGACGTAAAAAAGATTCGGGGGCGGAACCTCTCGCGAAGGCATCCGGACCTCCCTGCCGATCACGCCAAGGCGTAGCTTCGACGTTAAAAAGCGATCGGAACGGAACCTCTCGCGAAGGCATCCGGACCTCCTCGCCGATCTCGGCCGCATCTAGCTACGACGTTAAAAAGCGGTGAGCGGAACCTCTCGCGAAGGCATCCGACCTCCTCGCCGATCCGCGGCGCGTCTAGCTACTAGCGTTAAAAAAGCATTCGAGTCGGAACCTCTCGCGAAGGCATCCGGACCTCCTCGCCGATCACGGCGCGTCTAGCTACGACGTTAAAAAGGGTCGAGGCGAAACCTCTCGCGAAGGCATCCGGACCTCCCGCCAATCACGGCGCGTCTAGCTACGACGTTAAAGCGATCGAACCGGAACCTCTCGCGAAGGCATCCGGACCTCCCTGCCGACTACGGCCGCGTCTAGCTATGACATAAAATGAGCACCAGCGTTCGTACCAGCAAGTTGGTCGGACCCACCAACAAAAGAAACCCCGACGGCTCACGACCGCTCGGCTACCTGCCGGGTCTTTCGCCGCGCCCGGACGAAACGGATCGATCCAGCTGGGCGGATCCTGCGCTACATAACGAAACCCACTGCTCTACGGCATGGTTAGAGACATCGAAAGGGTTGCAAGAATAGAAGCCCCAAGCAAGCAAAAAGACGACTACGTTCGAACAAGGCATAGGGTAACATTCAACTATCATCCGCCTCCCAAAAATCGGGGGAGGGCGAAAACAAGCAAGAAAACAAGAAGAGCTAGGCGCCGAGCGTGCGCCGGACCGCCCGGACGAGGGCGTCCCTCGCCTGGGCGAGCTTTGGGAGGGTGCCGATCAGCGTGTCAACAACGGCAGCGGCATCACGATCGATGGCGCCGAGCCACGCCTGTTCCACCATGGCAAGGTCGAAGTCCTCCCAGAGCTCCGCGAGGAAGGCCTCCTCGTCATGCGCGCCCGGCGCCGCGTCCTCAAACTAAACGTCCTTGCCGTCGTCCCGATCGAAGAGAACAATCGAGAGGAAGCCATTGCAATCCCCAAGCGTTCCGGAGAGGTCAAAGATCTGGGAGGAGAGCAACTACTCAGACTCCCGCTTCCGCGCCGCCTTATAAACACTCGGTGCGTGGAAGCCGAGCAGACCCAAGTTAAGGAGGGCATGGGAAGTCGAGGCGTAGCCGCGCCTACGAAGAAAATATGTCGCCGAAATTGAAGGGTCCATCCGGGAACGCCCCGCGTTTCCGGTCGGCCCCGGGGGCTACTGACGAATACTTATACCAGAGGTACCCCACAGCAAGGTCTCGATCGGGTCATGAGGGACCCTTCGCTGCTGCCAGGGTGCGCAGGCTTACCGACTGTGCCGCTGGTCGACTCTTTTTAGGCTGACACCGGACTTGGTCGGGATTTCCGAGAGCTCCGACCGGGCCGCAGAACGGGAGTGCACGCAACCTCCGACCCAGTTGTTGGTCGGGGCCTCGGCAAGGTCCCGCTCCAGCAACTTCGGCTACGTCATCGACCGACCTCGAAATTGGTCAACTGCCGTCTGAACGAGACGGCGGAGCAGGGAAAGGCGTTCCTTCCCAAGGCAACACGAGACGCCGCCCACGCAACGCCTACGCCGACAAGCGCCTGAGAGGGCGAGCGTGCCTTCCCAGCGAAGCATCGCCCACTAACCCTATCGACAGGCATATTTGGTGAACTCGCTAACCCATCATGACATCTGCGAGGACACAGTTAACTCGAAGATCGCGAACGGATCACCAAGGGATAGCGTGCCCTAGTCGCTCCTCTCTCCCAAGCCTCGTGTGACTGCTCTCCGCCTATATAAGGAGAGGCGGGACCTTTAGGAGGGGGCTCTTTTCACGAACCAAAAACTCCCTCCGTCTACCTAGCATCCGGCTCGCTCCCCGATCCGAAGCGACGATCGGGCTCCCGAGCTCACCCGTCTGAGCCAGCGCTAAGGGCACATCCTTAGTCCTCGCATGTAATCCGCCATACCCAGATCAACGAGATCCTCCGCCACAAACTGGAAGTAGGGACGTTCAGCCCGAACCAGTATACATCTGAGACTCCCCTGCCCGATCAAATGTGTGTTCGAGACTCCATGAGTCAACCATCAAGGAGAGGGGGCGCGCGGCCCCTTGACCTACAAATAAGTCTGCCGGTTTTACGAAACACCGACAACTCCTTTTCCTCGACTTGCATCAATTCCGCGATGAAGTCTGCTAAAACCCCTGACCTGACACAAGTTCGCGACGCAAAATCAACCTTGAACTCATTGAGTTTGACTATCCACTATGCAATTTGTCCTGTCGCCTCTCGGTTTCGTATTACCTCTTTGAGCAGATATGTCATCATGACCATAATCTTATGTGCCTAGAAGTAGTGCCGCAGTGTTTGAGAAGTCATCAGGACGGCATACAACATCTTCTGTATTTGAGGGTATCACATCTTGGCATCGTGGAAGATCCCGCTCACGTAGTATACTAGCTTCTGGACTTTAGCCTTTTTCTCAGGACATTCTTGCTCAACTACAAGGACTGTATTTACTACTTGAGGGGTAGCTACAATATACAGAAAAAAAACTACTCTTTTTCGTTAGGTGAAGTTAAAATTGATAGAGACGATAAATACCTTTTCAAGTCTTAAAAAACTTTTTTTGCTTCCTCAATCCACTCAAAATTGTCCTGTTTCTTGAGTAGTTTGAAGAAGGGTAGCCCTCACTCGCCCATCCGAGAGATGAATCGATTAAGAGCGGCGATACACCCTGTGAGCTTTTACACTTCTCTCAGCGTCCGCGGAGGATGCATCTGGTTGATAGCCTCTATTTTTCACGGGTTGGCCTCGATGCCTCGGTTGGACACTAGGAAACCGAGAAGTTTGTCAGATGGGATGCCGAATGTGCACTTCTCGGGGTTAAGCATCATTCGATATTTCTTGAGGTTGTTGAATATTTCCTCGAAGTCATTGATTAAGGTGTCACCAGTTTTTGATTTAACCACGATATCATCGACATATGCTTCTATATTGCGCCTGATTTGTGACTTCAAGAAATTTTGAATACAATGTTGATACGTAGCGCCAACACACTTTAAACCAAAAGGCATTTTAATATAACAGAATAGACCGAAAGGAGTAGTAAAAGCAGTTTTCTTCTCATCCTCCACGACTATGCTAATTTAGTGATACCCTAAATAGTCATATAGAAAACTTAGTAGTTTGCAGCCCGTAGTAGAGTCTACTATTTGGTCGATGCGGGGGAGAGGAAAAAGATCCTTAGGGCAAGCTTTGTTGAGATTGGTGTAGTCGACGCATGTCCTCCATTTGCCATTGGAATTCTTGACGAGGACAAGGTTTGCCAGCCATGTCGGGTAATGGACTTCTCAGATGAAGCCAACCTTTAGGAGTTTGCCGACCTCCTCTTGTATGGCCTATTTTCGATCTTTTGCAAATCTGTGCTGCTTCTGCACCACAGGTTTAGCGCTTGGTTCCACAGTCAGTCGATGCTCAATCACCTCCTTGGGGACTCCAGGCATGCCGAACGGTTGCTATACAAACACATCGCGGTTTGCCCGAAGAAAGGTGACGAGCTCGAGTTCCTATTTGGGGTTAAGTTCGATGCCCACCTTGATCGTCTTGGACGGCTCCGACAGGTCTAAGGGCACCATTTTGATTCCTCTGCTGGTCTTCTTGTCCTTCTTGCCATCGTCGATCGGGTCCTTGGTGGCGCTGCTGGACGTGGGAGCTGTTGGTGATATGCCCTAGAGGCGATCATGTGAGATGATTGTATCATACGTCTATGTTCATGTACTTATCAATTCCATGAATAAATGTCACTCCTTTGTTCATTGAGTATGACTTAATTGTGAAACACATTGGTTATATGATATTATTCTAAACGATCCCTAGTCACATATCATTATGTGGGACAATAGTGATCTGACCAACACATGTATTGATTGATGGTAATGTTTCACATACCATAGATATGGAGATATCAAATCAATAATGTGGGCACATGTTAGAGAACATGGGGTTGGATAGACCCGCCCGAGACAACGATGAGATTGTTATCTTAGAAGTGCCATCAGTGTAGTCTCGAGTGGTATACCTATACGATCCTTTGACCTGAGATTCTTATTGATTCTCAGCATGCGTAATTGTATACTTTGGGACTATCAAACGCTTCTCCGTAGCAGGGGAGTTATAAAGGTAGCTTACGGGTATGCCATGAAACATGACGTGAGATATAAGAGATCAAGATGGAATTTGCCCTCCTCGATACTTGGAGAGATATCTCGGGCCTTGGTGTGGATGGATAAGGAAAAGTGCATGGCCATGCCAAAGTGATTAAAGTGTTAATCACGAATTATATCCATTACATTGACGAGTGAATTTGTCAAGCTATCACAAGGGTGGCACGCTTCTCGCCTTGAGCTTGACTGATATCATGTGGCAAAAGGATCCTATGTGAGTGTATCAAGGTTGGTGATTCGATCATTGTTTATATTCGGGGTCAATATGTTTGCTAGGTACCGCTATTGACTTGTGGTCAGGAAAGGGTTCTCGGGACATGACCGACTTGTACATGAGCCTAATGGGTCACACACTTAACAGGTTGGATCATGCACGATGGATTGGATCCATTAGTGGGTTCTGTGATTTGGATCCTCTGGCATCTTAATGGATTTCTCTTGTAGAAGATCCATTAGCGTGAGTCCTAGTGGGCTTCTATCGTAGATGGCCCGTTAGTGCGCTCTATATAAAGGGGGCGTGCAGCAAATAGGACTCCCCCCACCACAAGCCCTAGCCATCCATCGCATCCCATCGCCTAAAACCCTAGTCGCGCAGCGTGGGTGCTAGCACACCGGTAGCGGTGATCCCACCCCGGACGTGTGGATACCGCAGAGGCGTCATCGCTCTTGCGTTGGCGCTGATCGATTCAATCGGCTATATCAACTATACGACTACAACAACGCTGCTGTGACGGTGATCTGCGACAAGGAGAAGTTGTACCATATCGTGTTCGACTACGTACAGTGCTTCGGAGCATGCGGGGAGGCTTCACCCACTCTACTTCCGTTGCTAACATGCTTCAAGGGTAACGCTCCATGATCTTTGACTCGCATGCTTCCTGGGTGTTCACGGTAGAAATTTTTTTATTTTCGGCTAGCGTAGCACCGCGTTCTCCTTCAGGAGCTTGAACACTACCCTTGAATTTTTGGTGCTTAGCTCCTTATCATTGGCATTGGCTTTTGATCCGCAGAAATGCTTGGCCATCTTCAGGCTCTTCTTGTCGCACCTGACCACAGCACGCTGGTATCTTGACGGTTTGGTACACATAGTGCACTACTACCATAAATTTGGTTAGCATTGGACGGTCTAGGATCACATTATATGCGGTCTCAAAATCCACCACATCGAAGAGAATCTTTTCGGTGCGGAAATTGTTCGGCATGCCAAACATGACCAGCAGCTCAATTTGGCCAACTAGCATTGATGATGATCATGGAGTTATGCCATGGAACGGCTCGACTCTGGCCTTTATGTCTGTCCGGGGGATCCCCATGTTCTCCAACGTTTTCGCAAAGATAAGGTTTAGCGAGCTACCCCTATCAACCAAAGTTTGAGTGACCTTAACATTAACGATGGTAGGCTCGACCACTATGGGTATCACCGTGGGTGTAGAACCGCGGCTGGGTGTTCTGATTGGTTGAAGTTGACCGGCACTTCCGACCACTTGAGGAATTTAGGGAGAGCTGGCATGGCCAGGATGATCTCTCTTTCCGCTGCCTTGTACTATCTTTTGGACTCGTACATGGTAGATCCCCAAAAATATGTGCTAGACTATTATCAGCCCGCGGTATTCAGGCTCATCGTCCTCGGGCTTATCTTTAGCCTACATGATTCCGTGCTCGGCGAGGGCAGCCTTAAACTTCTCTTGGACCTTCTTACTGATCACTTGGCACTCATCGAAGTCGTATTTGTTCTTATGATAGACTGGGCAGTATCTGTTCACTCCACGGCTTCGGTCTTTGTTGTCACCAATATTGCGTGCCTTGCCCCTTTCGACCGCGGCTATAGTGGAGTCATTTTTGTGTTTCTTCCCCCGGTTCTTGTTCTTCTTTGCCCCTTGCTTGGACGATTCGGGCTTATTGTTGTCAGGCTTGGGGTCGTCGAGATGGTCTTGGGCCTCAGCGCGTATGGCGTACTTGTCTGCTAACTCGAAGAGCTCCTTGGTGGTTCTAATCTTTCGAGTAGCAAACTTTCCTTTCAATTCTTTATTCTTGACACCGTTCTCAAATGCCACAATGACCGCCTCATTTGAGATGTTAGGTATCATGTTGCGCTTGCCGATGAAGGTCAAATAAAGGCGCGCAATGACTCTCCTTGCTTCTGTATCACTCTATGCAAGTCGCTGCGCGTTCCGGAGCGTTCATACGTACCTTGAAAATTGGCGATGAACTGGGCCTACAACTCTACCCATGATGATATCGACTGAGGTGGGAGGTTGAGTAACAAAGATCTTGCTGTGCCATCCAAGGTGGTGAGCAGGTAGTTGGCCATCATCCTCTTGTTTCCTCCGACAGCTCTCATGATTGTAGTGTAGATTTGTAGCCATTCAATGGGGTTGATTTTGCTCCAGTATTTTTCAATAGGGCCTGGTTTAAACTTGTTAGGCTATCTGACCATGCGTAGCTTGGGAGTGAACACTTTGCACCCCTCATTGATGTTCTTAGGGGTTGCTTGCCATTGCCATTGGCGTGCTTCTTGTCGAGGAGGGAACCTGTGCCGTGCCGGCGAGCAGCCCTGTGAGGGTAGAGATTTGCCTCATTGACCTAGCGCATGGGAGATTGGCCCCTTGAATATAGGGACTTGTTTTCCTGTCACTCGCGATCTTTGCGGTCACGTTCTTCCCTTCGATCGCTAAGGACATCACGTAAATCCCGTCTATCGTAAGGAATATAGTCTTGAAGATCCCCAGGGCATCTCTGGTGGAGGTTGGAACGAGTTGTCCTGGAGGCACGATGGCTAGAGCTAGCCACCGCCGATCTTGCTGCTCAATGGCTATCGTGAGATGGTCCCGGCAGTTGGCTCCTCACCCTGTTGGCTAGGGCGTTTGAACCTTGAGTTGGCTGCTCGAACGATCTGAGATTGCGCTACATCGAGTAGCGTTCTCATCTGATGTAACGTTGGAGTCATCGGGTTGCTTCAATCTAGTGGTAGAAGAGATTTCAGTAGCATATGAGCACACTGGACATTTGCCTCAGGAGTACTAAAGACATCACTGTTGTGGCTCTGATGGGATGCTGCTCCTAGGACACGGCCGGGCCCGGCGTTGTGGTCGCGTTGTCGAAGAAACTGCTGTCCCTGAAAATCTAGCGCCCATGGGTGGGGCGTCGTTGGGTTATCAAGATTGAGTTACCTCGACAGATTGGCCACAATCCCTGCTTTGGTTGCGGCGATCAGATCTCGACGATGATCTATAGTGTTGGGAGCAACAGCGTTGGTGGTCGCCCGCGCTGTAGTAGTCGCCGTTGTAGGATCTTATGGCGTGCACAGGGGGATTTGATATCCCTGACCACTTGTGGATTCTGCCGCTGGATCCCTTTTTGGGGGTTTTCGGTAGTAGCACTATTGTTGGCTCCGGCCATGAATACGCATCAATCTGTTCGGCTACTGCTCTGACTGCTGAAGCCGTCGCTGTCACTCTCCATCTCGACGTACCTGAGGGCGTTGGGCTCTATTAGGTCGAAGTCTATGAAGCACACCTCTCGGCGTGGGTCTCAGGAGCGGGACTCGGTGAACCGATGTGATCAATATCTCCGGCCGGCCCCCATCGATAATGTATGGTCCCGACGGTGATCTCAGATCCAACTATTGGAGCTTGGTCGATGAAAACCATCAAGCTGAGGTCACTACAAGGGTCGACGTTGGAGATTGTGCCGTGAACGCGCACTAAAGATATGTCTGATATGCAAAAACAACTGAAGGCCCCTACCTAACGCACTAACCGTCGAAAGTTAGAAATCGACAATAAACTTATAGTTTCAGGTACCTTCGAATTAGCAAAGTCAGGCATGAAATTGGGGCACACGATCCTGATAGAGTAATACTCTACTCCTGTATGGATGATGTACAGAGTCGATAAACAGAGTACAAAGTGGAATGCCTAGCTCTAAGTGCAATGAAGATTGAACTTGGGGTGGCTAAGATATGACTAAGGATTTGATGAAGCGTAGTTCATCAGCTCTTGGATGCTCTGTTCAAAAGGTCTTCTCGCTTGTCTAGCTCCAGATGGTTTGTAGTCTGAGAATTGCTTATCCTTTGAAGGTATCTACTCCCGGGCCTTATATAGTCGGGGCAGCCTTACCTCAAGTTGAGTTGTAGTCGGTTTGGGATACTAGATCATAGTTAATGAGGAGTCCATCGTCGCATGATTTTCGTAGTATATCCAAACTTTCCTAGATATCAGACGTATTCGAGTTGGTTTCCTCGTAACGAGAAAATGATTGAGTCCTTCCTTGTATGAAGATACTCTCTCCATATGTATCTTATCTCATAGAATTAGACTTGTAATGTCCGGAGTTTTCAAATACTTAACTGAACGTATATGGTATAATCTTCAAGTTTTCAATACATGTTCATACCCTATATTTAGATATTCGATGAGACCCTTAGCCAGGTCGAGTGACAAGTTGTGCATGGGCAACTGCTGCTTCTTTGGGCTATAAGCCGGGGTCAGATGATCAGGTGAAAGGATTGAATCATCCTGAGCACTTCAGATTCATCGAGCACTTTTACTTGTTGAACGCTGTTAGTGGGACAAGATGAACATCTGAAGATCGGTTACCTTCACGCTATATGATTCGGCGTTGACGACGGTCTTCTCCTAATGTGTTAACCTAGTCGGTTGCCTATTGGTTAAGTAATATCACGAGAGCCTGTTGTCTATTGTTTTTCGCTTATTTCCGCAGCAAGTACTCTTTTTATGTATGCATTTGGCCAATTGAGTCCCTTTTGTGTAAAATGTTGTCTTAATGGTCTATGTTCAGCGGCTAATAGCGTGCAATACTTTGTTGTATTATTCCTAATGTGATGCAACGTTATGATGTGTGCGCTTAGTTACTAATCATAGAACTAGCACATAAACATATCAAGTTTGGAATTTCTTTTCTTTTTTTGCACGTACGAGAGTGTGGAATAATTTGTGGGCAGACCAGGGTTTACCGGTTTAGTGGGGCTACAGTAATGTATCGTATCAGGATATATACCACGTCAGCGGGGCCATCAACCAACCTAATGCATGGACAGTAGAGTGCGTGTGGTCCACGAGCACTTGTGTCCCAGTAGTGGAGCGTGATTCAGACTTGTTTTTTTTATCTTATATATCTTTTTTTGATACTCTCTTCGGTCACAAATACATAATATTTTAGAATTTATATGTTAAGCTTTTAAAAAATTTTAACTACTGGTATCTTTTTAAATATACAGATTGGATACATAAAAATCGATCATATGTATACATTTGTCTCGAAAAGTACTATCGTAATATTACAATTTTATTGGTTTTATAAGTACATTATAATATAAATTAGTAGTCAATGTTGTGCTTTAGGAATCGTGCCGATATTGAAAATGGCATGTATTTGTGACTAAAACGAGTAATAAAATAAGAGATTGACTAACAAACTGCAATGTATATATCTATGTAAATTATGCACTTTTCATGTACTTTTCTCATCATTCAATAATCATCCTACAAGTCGGAGCGATGGAACAGAAAAATAATGGGGGAGGGACAAATTTTGAAGCATTTTTTGCAACTAAAAGTTGTATGTACCATAACCATCCCGACTAGCCATGTGCTCATATTTTGCAACTGAATGTTACATAGTAAATTGATTTTCTGTGTGCTAGGGTGATTCAAATAATGTTTCAAACAAAAAGTTTTTAGATGTACCTTTAAGTTGTTTCAGATCCACAATTGGAACGAAGAGCCGCAAGTTGTAATTACAATGACAACTAAGTTCTAAAAGTTATATGGATTGAGAGTAATTGAATGTATCAAACACAACTCTTTAATTAGGTTCTGTTTAGAACGCGGAAACGCCATAAAATTTCTTCAAGAGTTACAGTATTTCGGGCCCCAGACGCGGCATGGCACTATAGTGCAGTAAGCCTAGCCTTAACGAGGCAGCACAATGGGTAGGGGTCATGACAGTTTTACCTATGAATTTAGGTACTCGTGGATACCCGATCTGATATGGGCGGGCACTGGTAGCACTTCAGATCTATGGGTTTTCAGATTTAGGTATTCGATAAGATGATAGGATGGGTGTGGGTGTCAACTTATACCCATATATATCCAATGAGTACCTATGACATGCGGACCCCCTTTATGAGATATATATTAGAATCCCCAAACCCTAACTCGCCCTATTGGCCATCACAATCCCTTGAGCCCTCCGATCTACTCGCCTCCTCCTTCCTGCGTGGCCGCGCTCCTCCCTCTCCCTCCCGCTACCCTCTGCCTCCCGCCATCACCTTCGCCTCCCTAGATGCCATCGCCGCGCCTCCCCCATCGGCCCCATCCGCCTCTCTTGGCGCCACCGCCTCCGCCTCCCTCTCGGGCCCCATCCGCGGTTTCTTGACATAACGACTTAATTTGGAAGGATATTTTATGTGCAAATACATAGTATTTTGGATTCAAATAGATAGAAAATCTAGATAAATGCTTGCATGATTGTTTTTATAATTTTTTTCCAATTTTTCTAACATAAGTAGACCATTTCACAGGGAGTTGAAAAGGGCTGAAATTTCAGTCATTTCGGCCAAAATTTTGGTTTTGCCGGTTGTCAAAATACCGGATTTGAAATTTGGTTTTTCCATTTTAGCTAGATTTCAACCAAAATTTTAAAATCTCACCAAAATTTCAAATTTCAGCTTCTAGCGAGATATGGTGCAAAAACAAAATTTGTGACCTTGGGCTCAGAGCGTGGACTGAGCAACAGCGACGCGGTTGGACCCGCTGCCGGCATGGATTCCATTGTGAGTAGGGTGGAAGGCAGGCAACACCACGTCACCACCACAGCCGAGTGGTTCTTTCAAGTAAAGTACATATATTGAGAGAGGGATGTATGCTCAACAGCTCAAGTCTATTAAATTAGCGGGATTGAAAAAGTGATTAGGCGCTCAGCTTCCTCCGAATCCTCCACCGTTGTGAACTCAACTTGGTAAGTCTACTCCGCTCGACCGCTCCTGAAGTGAACACCAGCGAAATGCTGCGCGACTTTATCCCACATATTTAACGTATGGATGGTGGATCGATGTGAATGGTGGAGATTATCCATATATAAGTCTTACTTTATCACGATTGACATAAAAATTCTAGAAATGCTTGACAAATAACATGACATCCATGGTACTTGACATTTAAAATTTACACCTACGATCTAAAGAGTGGTTGTTCTAAACCTCAACTAGTCCTTAGAGACCAAAGTCATAGTTTATTGGAAAAAGTACATATAACACGCTAAACTTTACTCAAAATTCCATCTAGTATTCTGAATTATGAAATTATACATTTAACCTCCTAAACTTTGCAATCTGTTTCAAATAACACCCTGATTCCGTTTCACGTAATGGTATTGTCTGTGTGGTTCAATTAGTGGGCGGTTTTGCTATTTAGGATGACACGCTGGCTAAGTTAGATTAATGATAAAATTTTTGGTTTTATAGTTTGAGATATTGGATAGACTTTTGATCAAAATTCGGACATTAAATGGACTTCTTCCTAGTTTATTTATACTCTAAATTTGAAACTACGGTCAGGATCGTCATGGAACACGTTACTTGTGTGAGTGTCTCGTCTAACTTGGTAAACCGACGGCTCCAATCAAATCAGTTCCAGGGATAGATGAGCTGTGGGAAAACCACTCAGATGCAGTTTCTTGGAATTTTTTCACACAATCCTTCATCTACAAGTTAGAACTTAAGTCTTAAGAGGAAGTTCAAATAGAAAAGACGGCCGGGGTACTTACTGCACCATCTTTCCGTTAAAAAAAAGAAGGAAAATGCTTGGTGCCTGCAATCGCTCCCCCACAGAATGGGGTGATAGCTTTTTGTGTGTGATAAAGCTCTAATAACTGTCTAAAAACATGGCATGTGTTTCTCACATAGGGAGAGGGGGAAAGAGATGTGCACAAGAGGCCAAAAACGAAAGGAAAGCTTGTGATTATCGTGCCAGTGGCCCAGTGCCACAGCGTGTGAATCTTCGGTTTTTATAATCCTTCGATGAACTCACCCCAGTTACACACTCCATCTCACAGTTCGAGAGAGAGAGATGTGTGTGTGCAAAAGGACAAAAACTAAAGGAAAGCTTGTGATTATCGTGCCAGCGCCTTACCGTGTGATTCTTCGGTTTTTATAATCCTTCAAAATCAACTCACCCCAGTCATCAAACTGCATCTCACAGTTTTTCGGTCATATTTAGATCTATTAGCTAGTAGTTATCTCATTAGCTAGTTCTCCTATACTAATTTTAACTAATAGATGGTAAAAAGACTAATTTGCCCTCAGCCCTTTCACCGCCGTACAGTAGCAAAAAAAGATGCAAATAGCTAATTAATACAAAGGTACAATAGACATATGCACCTACAACCAAATTTCCAACCACCTATTAGTTAGTAAATCCAAACAGCCCCAACTAATAATTAGCCAGCTAATAGCTAGCCAGCTATTAACCATTATCCAGCTAATTATTAGAGTTAATAGATTCAAACAAGCCCTTCATCAATCACAAAATGGTTCTACAGTTAGTGAAAGGTGCTTCTTACCTAACAGGCTAACAACATGGACGGATCGACTGAGGTCATATTTGGATGGACTAGAGCTAATTGTTAGCCAGATAATAATTAGTCTATCTAAAATTAGCCTAGGGCTGTTTGGATACATAGCTAATGATTGGGCTAATTTCTTTAAAAAGTCATGTCTGCCCCTCATAATGGCGAGGGTATTTCAGACATTTTCCAGCGTGTTACATGCTTTTAGTTCAAATTAGCTCCCACCTACCAACTAATGGATTAATTGTTAGTTGAAGGGTTGGCTAAAAATTAGCCCACCTATTAATCTTGCTGTTTGGATAGACTAAGACTAATTTTTAACCAGCTAACAATTAGTCCAGGATCCAAATATGGCCTGAATAGTGCATAGACTAACAGCTACCTACAAGTGCACCTGTATTTCACGGTATACGTACCACTCCGCTTATTGAAACCAAAGATTCATTCTAGAAACTTTATTTTGTCGTAGCATAGTTGTTACCATCTAGGAAGACCATCCCAGTTTTGAATTAGCCTAGAAAGGGATCTCACAACAACAATTTTGCAATTGCTCATGCTTTTCCAAACACTGTACTGGCATTTTGAAAGCCAAGTTCCTACTAGGTGCAATGTACGCGATTTGATGGGAGAAAACAAGATGCCTTATACTCCTCAGCAAAATTAACATCTAGCGAATCACAGTTCTATTGGCCAAACCTTCCGCGTAAAGACCGGGAAATTGGTTGAGACTAAAGTTGGTAGAGTTATTATTGGTCAAATGCTCCGTACCGATAAATGAAAAGCAGATGGGACGTGTCTGAGGCATGATGCTTGTTTGTTTCTAGTGCAAGGAAAAACACACCGAATTGATTTCTCTCTCTTTTTCGGAAATCTATCAGGTTATTTTAATTACTCTCTCTTGTTACTAGTATGGTTTTAGATATCGACGCGAACTATAAAATATATTTTTTACCACTAATTTACAATGTAATATATTAATAAAATCAAATAAAATTATAGTACTACAAAAGTAATATTTTACACAAATCTATACATATGGTTTCTATCTCTGCCATCTAAATATTTGAAAAGATATCGATAGTCAAATAGTTGAAAGTTTGACTATATGTATTCTAAGATGACATGTATGTGTGAACGAAGGTTTTGGCAATAGAAATACTAGTTTAATATTTTATTTTTAGTGAATGAAGAAATGTCCCGTCTGATCAGTCATGTGATCTGTTTGTTTTTGGTTTCTGGGAGAAATTGCTCGGTAAAATCATGTGAATGAAATACCGGGCTTGCCATCAACATGTCTAAATCTGAAGTACCAGTGTACCACAACAATTAACAAACCATTTCTAGAACGGTTGGTATCAGAAAGGGTCTGATCATCAATTCGCAGAACATAAAAGCTTGAAGTCTGAAACACCCCAAAATTTCAAAAATGGATTTGTCTAATTTTATTGGAGTTATTTGAATTTTTGCCGAATTTTCCGGATTTATTTGAGCCTTTTCCTTGAACCTTTCCCGATTTGGAAACTCCCCCGAATTTATGCTTTCCTTTTTCATTTTTCCGCCTCCCTTTCCAATTCGGCGTAAGCCTGACCTATTTCTCCACCTTGACCCGTTACGCCTTGCCAGCTCTTCTCCTCGCGGCCCATTTCTTCCGCGTGGCCTACGCGCTCGCCCGGGCCGCCTTCTCCCCGCGCGTGCACGCCAGCCCACCTCCTTGCTCGGCCCAGCGCTTCCCGGCCTTGCCCAGCCGCGTCTCGGCCCGGCCTGGCCTCCTCACACAATGTTATCTTCTACCTTCAATGCACCGTCTTGTCGCCGTCGCCCTTGCCACGGTACTCAAGCACCGTGCCGCCCAACCCATCGCCTCTACCTCCCGTCACCTCGCCGCCTGACACTGCTCCCCCTCGCCGTGTGCACCGGTCACCTCCCCGCCTCGCCTCAAGCTCTACCCTCGCCGCTCCGGGTCGCCACTGCAATGATGCCAAACCTCCTCGTCATTTTCTCCTCTCCCGGCTATAAATAGTTCTCCCGAGCCCCATTTTCACCTGCACCGAGTCCGCCGCAACCTCCTCTCTATTTCCCCCTACCTCTTTCGTGCTCCCGAGCCTTGTTTCGCCCACTCATACCTTCTTCTCTCAGATCCGCCGAGGTCGCCGCCGCCCCGCCCTTCCGTTCTCTCTCTAGGCCAGGTCGTCGTCGGCCGCTGGCCAGAACCCCACCTTCCAACCCCCGCTAGCCTCAGGGCCACTGTCGGTGCCTTGCCGGTCTGCTCGCGTGGGCGATTTTACTGGGCCATGCCTCGCTTTGTGGGCGCAGCGTGTTCTGGTGGCCTCGCCGGGTGGGCCTCTGTTGCCTTGAAGTCAAGGCCAAAGGGCCGACTGAGGCCGAGCCAAGATTCCACTGTGTAGCCCAAAAATCATTTTCAGATTTTCAATTTCTTTTCGGATTTAATTTCGATTTAAAATCCAAAAATTAATTAAAAATTCAGAAAAATTCCCAAAAATTCCAGAAAAATCCCAAAAATCCAAAAATACCCAAAAATGCATATTCTTGATCAATTCGAGCCGCTGAGTCTAAAAATGATCTCCGTTCCACCAAACCAAGTCCAAAAAAATTTCAAAATGCCCCTGAACCCTATTCCAGCCATTTTTGCTCCGGTTTCTTTTTCTTTTCTCTTTCTTTTTGTTTTTATTCATTTATTTATTGAATGCGTTTCCTCGCGCTAGATCCAACGACGGAGTGACCTTTGGCACAAATCCTAGAGCAGGAGCAATCTTTGGAACCATACCAGGAGCTGAAGCCATTCAGGACCGGACATAACGTCGACCATTTCTCGCTAGGCAAACCCTCGATCCCGCAAGGCAAGCCACACTCCTTGAATATGTTGGACCCAGTTCCATTACAGTATTATGTATATAATTTCTATACTGCATTATTTCTGGTATTTTAGAAAACTAGAAAAGGTGGTAGTTTCGAATGACATGATTAGATACAACCCAATGTTAAACCGTTGCTATGTCTTAATTCCTTTTTGACCTTAGGCTATAAAATATTAAAACACCGTAGAATAGCAATAAATATAATTTCATCTTTAGTTAAAATTGCTCAAAATCTCCGAGAGTTCGCTCGGGTGATTTTTCAGAAAAATTGCTATGGTTTAGGGGACAGCGTTGGGCGGACCACGGGAGGTGGATGCTAGCCCAACTCCCAATCAATGACAAAACCAGGATATGGTGTGGTGGTGGTACAGTGGGTACTAATGGTTTGTGGTATGTCATTTGGCTGAGTTTTTGACATTTAAAGACCGATGTCTTGGGCAAACTAAATAACTTCAGTTCCCGTTCAACCACAAGTTGGGCCAGTCAGTCTTAATGACCTATTCCAACATAGCTTAGTACATTGTACTTCCCTTTGAAATACCTATAGGAGGTAGCTACCATTTCTGGTAGAAGGAATGGATCACGTAGCGACCGGAGTAGAACGAGAATGGAGTGGCCATTCGCCGGTTTTCACAATAGTAGGTATTTGCAGTGGCCAGATCGCGTCTCCCGCATTGGCCTGTGGGATCCTGGAGACTATGGATCCAAGTAACCTACTGGGTAGGGCCTAAAGAAGGAAAGTTCAACAAAAGGCTATGATTCATCTCGGTCTGGCCGCATGCATTAAAGTTGCATGTTGTTTTCGAGTGGCATAACGACCGTAGAAACCTTATGGGTGAAGCTGAGCACCTCTACAGAGTGATATCAATAGTATTCAAATACATCATGCTTCCGGTTAATGAAGCTGAGTTAATTTAGGGTGATTCCTGTAACTGTGTTCCTGTAGCTTTTATAAATAGAATTTATCATAAATGTAAACTTTGCAAATAACCTCCCATGATATATTGCTATTTATGGTTTGTGTTTCAAATGTAAAATAAAATTGATGTTTACAACTTTATCCACAATACTTAAAACTTGTGCCTACTTTGTTTATCCCTGCATGTAATATTCAGAATTTCTGTGTGGTTTGTTGAATACGGTTGTGTACTCACCCTTGCTCCTAACCCCCTTAGATTTCCAAGAAGACGACAGATTCCAAGAGACTGTAGATGGCGATAATATTTGGTTTTGAAGGCCTTAATCGATCTGCTCAAGTCTTTCTTGTGGGTGTTCTGTAATGTATTCGGTGCCAGCCGTACCTTTTGTAAAACTCTAACCGTTAGGCCCTTATTTCATCTATAAAATATTCGCATTTGCTTTTATATCTAGCAATGTACGCTTAGTTACCTACAGCTAAAATCTTGGGTAGCTGTGAAGGTATTTATACGCACCCCTAAAAAGAGCGGTCTGTTACAAAGTCCGAGTTCAGTTACATACCTGTTGGATGTTGCTTCAGCAATTCATCTAGAAATCTGGCCACGAATACGATATGCATAGTATAACCATTGGCAATGACAAGTACTAGGTTGGAATGCGCGCTACGCTGCGCCTGCTGAATTTCGATAGCATGCGCTCGAAAAAATAAAGTTGGAGGACCCGCACGCAAATATACGAAACTATAGGGTTCTTTCTGTAATACATGTTTGCAAAACCACCCACCGGTGAAAAATAGTCTGGAGGAAAAAAGCGAAAAATTATTAGAGATGACAACCTTCTTTTGTAGAGCCTAATACTCTACGTGTTCACCGAGTAATAATACATGTTTAAAAAAATATCAGAGATCGAGATGAAAAATCGAGTTGGGGAAAAAGTCTAGAGATAGAACTACACACATATCTCTGGTGATGAAAACATTTTTTTTCGGGAAAAACGGAGAACCCAATCGTGAATACAAAAACTACGGATTTTTTTTGAAACGGAAAAATAAAGGCGAATGACTCGTACGCGAATATACTAAACGATAGGGCCCTTTTTGCAAAACCACCGATTGAAGGGTCTAGATGTAATTTTTTATTTTCGCAAAACCACCCACCGGTGAAAAATAGTCTAGAGGAAAAAGGGCGAAAAATTATTAGAGATGACAACCTTCTTTTGTCGAGCCTAATACTCTACGCGTTCACCGAGTAATAATACATGTTTAAAAAATATCGAGATCGAGATGGAAAATCGAGTTGGGGAAAAAGTTTAGAGATAGAACTGCACACATATCTCTGGTGATGAAAACATTTTTTCCGGGAAAAACGGAGAACACAACCGCGAATAAAAAACTACGGATTTATTTTGGAAACGAAAAAATAAAGGCGAATGACCCGTACGCGAATATACGAAACGATAGGGCCTTTTTTGCAAAACCACCGATCGAAGGGTCTGGATGTATTTTTTTATTTTCGCAAAACCACCAACCGGTCAAAAATAGTCTAGAGGAAAAAGGGCGAAAAATTATTAGAGACGACAACCGTCTTTTGTCGAGCCTAACACTCTACGTGTTCACTGGAAAAAGGCGAAAAATTATTAGAGATGACAACCTTCTTTTGTCGAGTCTAATACTCTACGCGTTCACCGAGTAATAATATATGTTCGCAAAACCACTCACCGGCCAAAAATAGTCTAGAGGAAAAAGGGCGAAAAATTATTAGAGATGACAACTTTCTTTTGTCGAGCCTATCACTCTACGCTTTCGTAATAATACATGTTTAAAAAAATATTAGAGATCGAGATGGAAAATTGAGTTGGGGAAAAAGTCTAGAAATAGAACTGCACACATATCTCTGGTGATGAAAACATTTTTTCCGGGAAAAACGGAGAACACAACCGCGAATAAAAAAACTACGGATTTTTTTGGAAATGAAAAAATAAAGGCGAATGACCCGTACGCGAATATACGAAACGATAGGGCCCTTTTTGCAAAACAACCGATCGAAGGGCCTGGATGTATTTTTTTATTTTCGCAAAACCACCCACCGGTCAAAAATAGTCTAAAGGAAAAAGGGCGAAAAATTATTAGAGACGACAAACTTCTTTTGTCGAGCCTAACACCCTACGCGTTCGCCGAGTAATAATACATGTTTAAAAAAATATCAGAGATCGAGATGGAAAATCGAGTTGGGGAAAAAGTCTAGAGATAGAGCCGCACATATTTCTCCGGTGCTGAAAAAAAAATTTCGGGAAAACGGAGAAAGGACCTAGACGTAAATAGTAAGGGCCTGTTTGTTATGTTTCTGGACCTGTCCGCTATCCTGAAAAATTAGAAAAGAGCTTGTTCGCGATTTGAATCTAACGGGAGGGTTTTTTCGTAAAACGGCGCGCCAGAGACCCAAACGCGATGAACGGGAGAAAATCTTCCCCTCACGAAAAAACGCGAAGGACCTATTCGTAATCTGCAGGGACCTATCCGTAATTCGAAGAAACAGAGGGGCTTTTTCGCGAAACGACGAGGGCGACACGTGGACGCGCTGGTTGGCTCCAATTCTTTCGCTTATAAGGGTGTTAATATTACCCTTCACTGTTCAAGCGTTGTTAAGTTAGAGTTGTCATGCGTTGGTGCCTCACGGAATTGTATAGTTTATGTAAGAATCACGTCACGCTTTGAACCGCAGCAGAGTTGATTGGTTCAAACCTAGCGCAATCTCCATATGCGCGACCGCATCAATGACTAACATAGTCAATAGAACCTAATTGTGCCCTATCGTTTTCTCATCCTTATTCCATTGCGTAGGGCAGGCGACAGCACTATGGGCAGAAAGAAAGATCTTCTCCCATTTCATTGCGTAGGAGAGCACTTTGGGCGCAGAAAATTGTACCAGTGAATAAGACATTTCGTTTTCTCCACTCCCAGAGTCCCAGGTGAGTGCGTTGGCATTTCTGTGAGTACATGATCGAGCTTAATTAAAACTTACTGGTCAAATGCCCACTCATTTGGGAATCATTTTGTCAGTTTCACAAGCTATTTTAAGCCCCACTTGCAACTCATCAGACAAGAGCCACATACGGTGGACTGTTTCTGTTCTTTCTTTTCCTAAGGGCATGCAGGAGAACTCCATGCTTCCAATACGTAATAACCCTCCGATAATCGGATGCTTACAAAAACTAGTGTATCAGTAATCGATACGGCTGGATAGTTTTGTATCGGCGGATTTTCTATTTTTTTAAAAAGAAAATAATTTCTATACTTTTCCGATACTTATCTTATATGATATTTTCCTGATATCTCTCAACTATGATATCTCTACCAACACAGAAGAAGATATTGGAATCGTTTATTCCCACTCTGTTACCCCTACTCCTCTCTTCTAGCAGATTCCTATTCCCACACCAACATTCCTCTCCTCTGTAGAGGGTGGCATGTAGCAACCCTCTCCCTACCACGTGACGACGCCCCTAGTCGAGTTTTCCCACTAGTCCTCGTCTCCCCTCTTGACTGTGGTAGTGTGGTATATTTCCAAACAACTAACGGCAACCAAGAGCTGGTGAAGATAGCAAAGGCTAGGAAGCAAGACATATAGCTACAACTAGTAGGAATAGAAGCACATAATTGTGGAGACACTTAGGGACAACAGTAGACTAGAAGCTCTATGCTTACTATGGGCTAATAGGCCTCCGAGATTATCTGGCTCATTTACTTCATTATTTTATTTATTGTTGTGTCTCTTTTATGTCTATTTTATGTGTGACATATCATATCCTTATATATGTTTCTATCTCTATATACATACATAGACACACACTATTCTACATTTGCGTGTAGAATAGGATATTAATTCTACACCTTAGATAGTTAACACAGACTGATCAAGCCACATATACCAGTACTCGATGCAACAAAATTAGCCTAGTTAACTATCAGATAGGTAGCACACCAACTAATTAATGCGTTTTCTAGTTACGTGAGTCGTTTTTCTTTGTTTTGGTCATAATTTTCTATTGGTAGTTGCAATTCACGAACGGTTTTTACTAGTAGTTTACTGATGACAAGACTAACATAATGATATAAGTCTCACCAATAAACACCATATGAATCATATTTTAGTACCAAATGAATATCGAATTACTTAATACGTTGTAAGATTTTACTATCACACAGATTCCGCATACTGCTAAACTCACTGGCATAATATAGTCACTACTACAGAATAGGTCATCACTGCCGGTTCGTCCACGCCATTACTGCCGGTTATGGGCGCCGGCGATCATTGGTCGGCAATGATACTCGGGGTTATCACTTTGCGAGGAACCGGCGATGATAATAGATATCACTTGCCGGTTCATTATACAACCGGCGATGATATTAGACTATCTCTGCCGGTTTACACTAGCATCCGGCGAATGATACTCAACTATCTCTACGGTTCAACCTAGAATCCGGCGGTGATATATGTATATCTCTGCCGCTTATACGACGAACCGACGGTGATTCGTGTATATCCTTTGCGGTTCCTAAACTACCAGCGATGACAACGAATTCGAAAAAATTTGTAGATGTACTTCATAGATTACTCTACCTATGTATAAAATTTAGGTTCAAATTCAATACATATGAGGACTTACAAAAAGAGTTTTTGTAAGTCCTCATATGTATTGAATTTGAACCCGCAATTTTATACATAGGTAAGTAATCTATGAAGTACATCTACAAATTTTTTCAGAGTTTTCGTGACTTTTATTAGTTGGTGTGCACGATGTGTACATGGGAAGGCCTGTGTGCACATGATATGTTGCCTTCAAATATATAGTATATGAAGCGTCGTTAGATCATAATTAAAATATATTAAAGCATCACAATATTTAGTTTTTTACAATTAATAGTCTGTTCACAAATGTAGTGTGAGTACATCTCGTTCACTTTAGATCGAAGCTTCCGTCGTGGAACTCGCCCTTTGGATCGATGACATGTTCGTCAATGAATCCAGCGATATGCTCTTGAATTGCTAAAATTTCTTTCGACAGTAACTGATTGGTTCTCAGCTTGGAGCGCTGTTATTGAAGAAAAGAGAAATTTAATTAATGATGATAGATGTTAAATGAAAGAAAAGTAGGCATGAATGTGTAATTATATACCATGTCTTCGTTATAGCCAGCAGATCTTCGTGACAATTGCATGTAAATTTGTACATCGTAGTATCTTATAAACTATTTCACAGTCTGTCTCATGCATGGAAAGTCTGTTATTACTTTGAAAGTTGTCTGTAGGGAAGATGCGGACCACCTTTCTTGCAATACCGTGTGAATCTTGTGTGAATGATTTTAAATAGTAATTAACCTTAAATACAATAGAATAAAATATTACTAGAGCAATAGCATAGCGATCGAGTTTACCTGTTCATCATCTTCCAAAAATTATGTTCATACTCACGAAGTTCTTTTCTCAACGAGTCCAAGACATAAACCCTGCTAGCTTCTAACTCGATGACGAGGAGGACCCAGTGATAACTAGACATATATGTTAACACAGCCTATTAGTCCCACACCGTGTCACGCAAAAATAGTAAAACAATATTAGAAGTAGGGTAATACGTACTGAAAGTTATAGGGTACAAGTACGGAGGTTTTCTTTCTCAGCTTGAAGAAAGTCCTAAATAAATAGTCTTCAACAAACTTTGGGTCATCACGGACGAGTTTCTCGTTAACAAGCCCCGGATCGAGAAATCCTAAAGCTTCATCCTTATTTTTTGCACATAACTGTATCTCCATTCTACATATGTAAAAAAGAAGTTAGACATACTGATTGAGCAGTACAAGAATATACAATAATATAATTAGAGACTTACAAAGTCCACAGTCTGACCAGTGACGCGTCCAGAGCATCTGGCCGGTACAACATATACAATTCGCAGAACTCTAACCAGAACATGCCATCCCCATTGTGAAAATCCGAATCTTTGTATTTCACTGGGATCGCCCACATACCCTCTTAGCCCGCTGCATGTAATCTTGATGGACGCTACCGCAATTTTGTTGTTAGGTTCTCTAAATCTTTTGGAGAGCCATCGGTTGCCCTTAATGTACTTCGGCTTAGACCTAGGTCGTAATTATGACATTGTTCGCTGACATCTTTTGAGCTTGCGACATCGGCGCCTCGGCACTAGCCATCTTCAAGTTTTGCTTTACGGATATGCGCTTTCGTAGTCAGACATTTCGAAGGTTGAAAGCATACTGTCTCTTTGGCTTTTGCCATACTCAAGAAAAACTCCTGCGCATTAGCATCGACTTTAGTCTTCTCGGGTGATGGCACCTTTTGGAAGTGAGATGTTACCTCGGCCTTCGTTTGCTCTTTGCGTTCTTCTTGATCATATCGGTAGGTAATTTCTTACGAGGTGTGTTGCCTTCACAGATGACCGAGATTTGGTACAAGGCGATCGCGGACTTCGAGATGGTGCCGATGTTCGACTCTTCTTATGTGCCTGGTGAGGAGTTGGACCTTCTTGGTGGTGCCGAGGAGGAGTTGGACTTTTTCGGATGGTGCGGCGGAGGACTTGGACTTTTCTGGCTGGTGCGGCGGAGGAGTTGATCCTTTTGTGGATGGTGCGGCGGAGGAGTTGGACTTGTCCTAAGCGGTGCGTGCGGAGGAGTTGCACTTTTAAATGGCGGCAGTCTGCGTGTGGAGTCGGCTCATCATCATCGTCGTCGTTATCGGCCTCATCGTCCGGCGAACATAATCAAGCTCTTGCGCCACGCGAGGAAGCCATGCACGTTTTCTCCAAGTTTGTTTTTCCGTCCTCGCCAGAATCTCTACCTCCATTTTGCGATATTGTCGGACTACACTGTCTACGCCGACCACTGGAGAATCCCAAGCGGTATTAGGCGGCGGTCACGAGAACTGCGAGGAGGCACATGGCCAAGCCCCGCCATCAGCCACCTTGATGGTAATGCCATGTCGCGGACAAATCAGCTTGCAGTGTCGGTTCGTGATGTCATCCACTGGAAAATGGAGTCGATGCTCTCCCGGAATCGTTGCGGACGCGCAGCTGCTCTTAAGAACACCGTGACTGAGGTTCGGAGGGCTGTCATCGAGTGGCGGTCGTGAGCTGAGAGCTTTCTTTACTGCTTGCTCCACAACTTGAACTTGATCGGCCGCTCTCTCTTCCTCTAACGCTCTTGACACAGCATCTTGTATTTGACTTTGCAGTTCATATTCTCCTATTCTTTTCTGCCGCTTGTACATAAGTACGTCATCTGGGAAGCCTTCTTTCCACGGCACCAAACCAACTCCTCGGGTGCGCCCAGGATGCTCTCTGTTACCGAGAGGCAACATCGGCTCATCATTCTCCTCCGTGGGATGAAAAGCCCTTGGAAGACTCCACGTGAGCATCGATATTTTCAGGACACCTCACAGGCTCTATCGCTCCACAAGCTCAAGCCGCCATCTTCCGAGATAAAGTCCCCTCCCAAGCAACGGTGCTTTGATCGTGCGATGAACTTCGGCCGTCCGCAGAATGCGCCCTTGAGGGTTAGCTCTTGTTCGCGCCTATCCCACGCAGTATTTTCTTCACGTAGCCACGATTGCCTAGTGTGTGAGGTGGATATTCTTATCGCGTTGCCTTGTTCTTCGACTCTTTATGCAGGCTTCTTGAATTCCTATACTCCACAAAGTCCTTCCAAAATTCTCTTATCTTTGGAAACATGTTAAAATTTGGCGTGACAAATTAACAAGCATATAATTGAATATAAGGATATATTTCTAAATAATTATTTATGTTCCAACTTTCATTATTGCAAAATCCATCTACCATTTCCCATTATTTAAATATTCAACTAGCAATTCTCACTATTTATAATTGATCATCTAGCAATCCTTTACTATTAAAAATCCATATAACAAATTTTCATTAATTAAATTAATTACAATTATGCATAATTGTCCATCTAGCAATTTTATTACTTAAACATCCACTACATCACTAAAATGGATATGAATTTCTTGCAAATAACAATATATAATTGTAAATGATTAGTTTTACAAATACATCTAGCAATTTTGCCTATATAATACATCAAACCTTTTTCACTATTTAAATATCCATCTAGCATTTTTTACTTATTTAGAAGATTTCTTCATTTCATTTTGTTATGTAGCGCTAGCTATTAAATTAAATTAATCTACAACAAATTAACAAGCATATAATTGAATATAAGGATATATTTCTAAATAATTATTTATGTTCCAACTTGCATTATTGCAAAATCCATCTACCATTTCCCATTATTTAAATATTCAACTAGCAATTCTCACTATTTATAATTGATCATCTAGCAATCCTTTACTATTAAAAATCGGAAGTGAATTATAATCTATTCAATAATTTAGCTAGATCTTAATTTGAGCGATCTGACATAAACTCAATTCACAGTACAATCAACAATTATCAACATCTATAGCACTCCGTAAAGTAAAATTTTACGACATATATAACATACATCAAGTCAGTAACCTCGAAAAATTTTAATTAATACAATTTTTCAGCAGCAACTCCCCAAGATAATACAGCTCCTCTTTGATTGCTCCGTCGGAGAAGATGTCGATTCGATGAAAAATATGAACAAAATCTCGACACCAAATTTGCAAACACCTCTCCAGAAAAATACACACGAGCAAAGAGCTCCTCTCTCTACGCTCGCCGGGAAATGCGTCGGTCGGTGAAGATCGCTATATAAATAGCTTATCGCTGCTGGCTCGCCAACAACCGCGATGATAAGGTCATATTACTGTGAAAATACCTTATCACTGCCGGTTACGTGCGTAACCGCGTGATAAATCATACTACGCGGAAAATTGCGTTCGGCGGAAAATACATATCACTTTGCCGGTTGAATATACGAACCGCAAGTAAAATTAAATATCATCGCCGGCTATAAATTAAACGGCGGTAATATTTCCTTCTTGGCTATAGGTATTAACGGCGATGATAGTCGATTATCACCGCGGTTGGTAATACAAACCGCGATGATACTCGAGATTCAACTCGCGCCCGCCAGGCACCGTCGCTTGCGGTTCCTCTGCGCGCCAACCGTTGCGCTTCACATTCCTCGCCAAGCTGTTGCCCTTCCCATTCTCGCCTCTATATAATGCCGGTATTGTTGCATCAATCCACTCTTGTCACAATCCACACAATCCACTCTTGTTGCGGCCCCACACAATCCACTTTTGTTGCAACAATGGCACCCCTAAGCGTGCACGTGTTGGTGAGCCCCACCGATCCGTCGCTCTGTATGAGGAGGAGAAGGAGGAGGAGGTGGAGGCGGAGGAGGAGGAAGAGGAGGCAAAGGAGGAGGAGGACGACGGCAATGATGACGGCGACACGGACGGCGGCGGAAGCTGCGGCGTTGGGGCAAGACCAACTCCGCCACCGAATCGGATTCGGATGAGAAGGAGGGCGAGCACCGCCCGACATCAAGCGGCAGCTCGGACGAGGAGGAGGAGGAGGAGGAGGAAGATGGCAGCGACAGCGAGTTTTGGATATAGGGCTTCGCGCCATTAGACTATTATAATTAGAACTAAATATGTAATGCTGAACAAAATATGCTTTGTAAATGTTATTTTAATTAATACATATCCCGCAAATTACAAATTTGCTTTCATATATTCTTTTTTAACTAATTATGCTTTCATATGCTCTGTTTTTTAACTAATTATGCTTTCATATGTTACATGCGAGATAAATTACAATATTTATTATATTACATGCGAACTATCTTGAGGAACGATAATATCATTATCGGTTCTATAGTAAAACCGGCGGTGAAAATAATCTTATCACTGCCGGTTTTACTATAGAACCGCAATAATAAATCACTACCGGTTCTACATGTAAACCGGCATAATATCTTCTTATCACTGCCGGTTCTCTATTAAACCGCAATGATATTACCTCCATTGCTGCGAGAAATTGAAACTAATCTTATCACTTGCGATTGAAGTTTGAACGGCGGTGATAATATTATCCTTGCCGGTTGAATTTGGAACGGCGGTGATGATATTATCTTCGCGGCTCGGACCTACCCGGCGATGATGAAATCATGGATGAGGCGATGCAGTAGTAGTGAGTATAGACTTTACTATCCACATTTTAGAGTATATATACACACACACCAGAGGGTTCAATAGCCTGTAGCCTGTAGAGTCTGTGTAGTAAGTAAATCTTACAATATATAGATTTTACTATATATCTGAATATATAGAGTTTACTATTTGTATATATAAGTTTTAATATCTATCATCTTAGCGTTTACCCGGATGAATGTCTTCATTTCAGTCTCTTATGGATAGTAAAACATGCTTTACTGTTAGAATTCAAAGAAGGATACAGTGGCACAAGGCACTTGTTACCAAACAGAGAGAACTGTAGCTCGTCACCGCTGCTATGAAGTCTACTTTGACTCGGCCACTCGGGTCCAGGAGTAACCTGCAAACTGCCCTATTAGCTTTAACAGAGGCATTTATCATTTGGCCAATTACTATTCTCCATGTCGAAGTGGATGTCAATGCAGGCTACATCAAGGAGACCGACGAGACGGCAGGACGAGCATGGATGGGATCGGTCCAGTTATGTCGACGACGGACGAGCTGCTCAGCGGACTGGAGCGCAACCGCTGATGAGGACTTTGGTACTAGCTAGCTGTATAACACGTGTTCCAAATGGCAGTTCATTTGTTCCATGCTGTCATGCAGCAACTCATGCATGATGGCCCGTTCGTTCACTCTGCACCTACAACGGGAGGCGAAATATTCAGTGAAAATCACTCATTCCATGAAAATTCCGTGAAAACCACCCGTAGAAGTTTTGAAAAATTCTCAGAAAATTACCATGTGTAGGGGAGGTGAACTTCTACAATCCTGCAAAATTTGAAGATGAAACTCAATTGCATTTGAAAGATATGAAAAAGTTTGTATATGTGTGGGTGGGTATATATGTGTCTGTGTATATATATGTGTATGTGTATATATATGTGTGTATGTATATATATATATATGTATATGTATGTGTGTGTATATATAAATAGTAAAACCTTTATATACGAATAGTCAAATCTTTATATAAATATAGTAAAATTTATATTGTAAGATTTTACTCTTGAAACAGAACTCTACAGTGTTGAATCTCTTGATATAATTGTAAAATCTATATATACAGATATATATATACATACACACTATCATATTAAAGGGCAGCAGAATGCGGAGTATGTCTGGTAGTAAAATTTTACAAGGCATTAAGTAATTCTATTTTCATTTGGCAATAAAATTTGATTTATGTGGTGTTTATTGGTGATACTTATATCATTTTGTTCCTCTCATTGTCAGCAATCTACTGGCAAAAATCGTTCATGAATTGGAATTGTCAATAAAAGTTATAGCTAAAACAAAGAAAAAAGATTCATGTACAAACTAGGGAATGCATTTACTAGTAGTTGACCACGTAACTGATTGGTTTAGTCAACATTTGGGAGTACATACGTAACTGAATGGTTTGGATGCGCTTCCACCTAGTTGTTTTTACATCACACAGGGTTACGATCGTATACACACACGGTAGTGCTATTCTACACGCTGGTCGTAACATTGGAGAAGCACGTCCAAATTATCTATGTACGCTAGTCAGCAACTTGCCCAATCAACTAATAAATGTGCTTTCTTGTTTGTACATGAATATTTCTTTCTTTGATTTAGTCATAACTTTTTATTGTCAGCTCTGATTCATGAACGATTTTCATCAGTAGCTTACTAGCAACAAAATGAACAAAACGATATAAGTCTCACTACTAAATGCCAGATATGCTGCTTTGTACCATCCACAAAATAACATTCTACTAGCTATTACACAAGATTGTACTATACTGAAATGAAGTGAATTGTATGAACAAGAATTTAGTTCTATTTGTTAGCCTTGTATAAATTGTTATGTGAACAATCGTAAATGTTATAGTAATAGATAGTAAAATCAAATAAGAACCATTTGAAAAATGTTATATTTCTGTTCAGTAGTAAAATCTTACACACATCAGTAATTCGGTGTTCATTTAGCAGTAATTCACCTTTATCGTGTAAACTTCGTGAAAATCATATAAGTTTTAAAAAATTCTCAAAACATTACTATACGTAGGGAAGGTGAGCTTCTATAACCTTGTAAAATTTAAAGATCAAACTCGATAGCATTTGAAAGATATGAAATTAACAAGCAGCGGATGAATAGTATTAAATAGCGATAAAATCACTATTTAAATGAATTTATTTTTTTCGTATCTTTCAAAAGAAATTAAATTTGATCTTCAAATTTTACATGGATATAGAATCTCACCTCCTTTATGTATGATAGTGTTTTGAGAATTTTTTAAATCATGTACATGTGATTTTCATGGATTTTAGGTGTTCATTTGGTAGTAAACCACCCATATTGTGTAAACTCCTTGAAAATCATACGTACAAGTTTTGAAAATGCTCAAAAAATTACCATATGTAGGAGATGTGAGTTTCTCTAGCTCTTAAAATTTGAAGACCAAAATCAGTAGAATTTGAAAGACATGAAATTGACAAGTAGAACATGAATACTGCTAAACAGCGACAAAATCACTATTTAGCTGAATTTGTCTTGTCCATATCTTTAAAATAAAATTGATTTTGGTCTTCAAATTTATATGGTTGTAGAATCTTGTCTCCCATATGTATGATAGTTGTTTGAGAATTTTTGAAAACTTGTACATGTGATTTTCATAGATTTTACACGATATGGATTTACTACTACACAGACTATACAAGCGGTTGAACCCTCTGCGTGAGAGTTATATATATATAGTAAAATCTATGTATATATGGATAGTAAAATTTGTTACCGGACAACAAAATGACTATTTATTAGTGAGATTTATATCATTATGTTCCTCTTATCGTCAATAAGCTACTGTTAAAAACCTTTTGTGAATCAGAGTTACCAATAAAAAGTAATAGTTAAAATAAAGAAAAAGATTCATGTACAAACAAGGAAACATAACCACCGTACTGATTGTCAACTAGAATAGTTCTGGTGTGCTCAATATTGGGATACATAGCTCAGTTAGTCTTCATTAACTGGCTAGCATGTAGACTGCACATATATATATATATATATATATATATATATATATATATATATATATATATGTGTGTGTGTGTGTGTGTGTGTGTGTGTGTGTGTGTGTGTACAAAATGATTTCATACTCCTAGGAGTACGTTTAGTATACCATTTAAATGATGTTAATAAAGTGAGTTCTATGAAAATTTTTGTCATGGTCCACTCTTTATATCATAATTTGTGTATAGACTCTTTTTACATACGAAAAAATGTATATAGAAATAAAAGGTTTCGATGAAATTTTTTCAACCATGTCGCATTAGAGTACCGTAGAATTATTATCAAAGTATACCGAGAGTGATAAAGAAGTATAACACATTCGTTTAAGTAGTATACTAGAGGTGGGAGTTATACTCCCAGGAGTACTAGAGTTGCCAGGCATTATGATTTTAAATGCTTGAATTCAAGCCAAATTCGAGTACATTTTTTGAAAATTTCAGATTTAAGGTATATACCCATCTATAAAAATTCAAATGAAATGTATAGCTTTGAAAAAATATACTTGAATTTAAAGATTTTGAATGAATTTAGATCACATGTTTTGTTGATTTATGACCCTGTTTGGTAGAGCTTCAGGTTCCAGGTTCACCTTAGATCTGGAGCTTATAGGCTAAAATAAAGTAAATTAAGTTTATATTTTTAGTGTAAAATGTAAACAAAATGACCCACCTAAACACACTCAATGTATCCATAGCTTCAACTCTATAAATTTCTGGAGTTAGGAATATCCTGCTCTACCAACTTCGTAGATTTTGGTGGAGCTAGAGCTATGTCAAACACCCCCTATATATATATAATTAGCACATACATACAATCGAGGTACCATAGAAAAGGCAACTCTAGTTTGAATTTCAGTTTAAACTAGTTTGAACTAGTTAAACTCACTATCAAAAGAATTTTAAACTTTTTTGCATGTAATACATAGAAAAATACCCATTTTGGATCATGGTGCTTAGGTATTATAGTGTATAGAACCATTTTACTATATAGGAAGCCTTTTCTGTACTCATAGGATACATACTCCTACTTCTAGATACTACTTAAACGAACATGATGCACTCCTTTATCACTTTCAGTATGCTTAAATACTAATTCTATGATACTCTAATGCATCATCGCTGAAAAAATTTCATCGGAGGCCTTTATGTTTGCTAATGCCCTTTTCATACGTAAACTGAGTATATACAAAAATTATGCTATAAAAAAGTGGACTTTGATAAATTTTTTCATGGAACCCACATTGAAATATCTTATATGTAATATCCTATTTTTTGCTTTCTATCAATTTAATGTATTATTTGTGTATTTTATGATTTTTCTAAATTTATTGGATTTTTTAGATTTTATTTGCATTTATTAGATATTTTGTTTATTTGCCCTTTTGTGAAAGTCATTTAAATATTAAGTAAGTTAAAGTATAGTATAACCAAAAATATTTTATTTTAGTTCCAAATGTCTCAAAATATTTTCTAGAATTTTTCCAAAATGGTATGTTGATAATCGTCGACGTGTTGAGCTTTGAGCTAGATGATTTTGTGTATCTCAAAGTTACCCCTCTTAAAGGTGTTAAAAGGTTTCATGTTAAAGGAAAGCTTACACCAAGATATGCTGGTCCGTTCAAAATTTTAAGCCGTTGAGGAGAGGTTGCTTATCAATTAGAGCTGTCACAGTCGTTGGTAGGAGAGCATGATGTGTTCCATATGTCACAGCTTACGAAGTGTCTCAGAGCGCCAACAGAACAGACACAGTTAGAAGCAATTAACCTACAGGAAGATTTAACTTATAAAGGGCAACTGATTAAGATTTTGGATGTTATGGAGCGGAATACTAGAAACAAGTCAACTCGCTTCTGCAGAGTGTAGTGAAGTAATCATTTAGAGAGTGAAGCTACGTGAGAGTGTGAGAATGATCTGAAGTAAAAGTTTCCTTGTCTATTCTGTAGTTAGCCTTGAAATCTAGGGGTCGAGATTCCGTTAAAGGGGAGATTTGTAACATCTCAAATTTTGATCTCTATCAATTTATTGTCTTATTTATGCATTTTATGTTTTTTTTGAATTTATTGGATTTTTCTGGATTTTATTTACATTTATTAAATATTTTGTTTATTGGCCCTTTTGTGAAAGTTATTTAAATATTAAGAAAGATGAAGTAAAGTGTAACACCCCGACGCCAACGCGCCACGAATGCTACCAAACCCTGATTCACTAGCGACATCCCTTGGACCCACAATGTTCGAAGGGGTACCGACACACGATAATTCTCCACAACACAATCAGTTGAACTAAGAATTACCAAAGAAGGCATAAAAACTAACATCTATACGACTTGACTGCAATCAACCACTAGACTCTAAAACCGGCTTAAATCTAAGTCACCGAATTTACAAAATTTCGCATGACCTCCTAGAAACTAGGACATCCACTCACAGACGAAAGCATTGCAAGTATATAATATCATCTAGCGGGTCCTTAGCTAACCGATCTCACATCCAATAGAAGTTAATAACTACTCTACACGAACAACATATTACAACCTTAATCCATATCACTAGACTTTACAAATCGATTTAAATAGCTTGATGGTGACCGAAGTCGTGCATGTGCTCTACTCCCATCCCGGCGAGCCAGCTTCAAAGTACCTAAACAACAGACAAACAAGCATGAGTCCAAGACTCAGCAAAATGCAACAAAGTAGAAATATCAATAACAATTAACATGTGTAAATCATAAACATGTCCATATTTTGGAATACTAAATTAACGCGTATAACAAAAAGAAGAAATCTCTATTGGTTACCTCATCATCTACCTGGTTCACGGATTTCACGTACCTCAATAGACCACATGGAACGAATCCACGACCCGATCCGTTCTTAACCCTGTAATTTACCCTCAACCCAAAGGTCAACCACTGCCATTCACTATTAGCTTACCATGCAATGCATCCAACAAAACATATACGAGGAATTTGGCACACGACTTATTTAAACAATTTTGGGGGAGTTACCCCCACACCTTACCATTCACCACAAGAGCCATTAAGTTATGTACAAAAGCTGAAATATACATCACACAGACATAAAAATACAAACTCTGCATAATCCATCACACTCCTACAATCATGTAATGCACTCAAACCATTTTCATCGACTTTATTCGAGTTCAAAACTCAAATTTCACTCCACGATGTTCATACAACATAATTAGCAAAGCAAAGAAAAGAAATGCTCTAATTCATCAATTCAAATCAATTTCCCCTATTTGGGTTGAAACCACGACTCGACCTCCAATTACCATAATCAGCGTCCATATGACACACCTTTTACCATAACACTCATTATTAAAGATGCAATGCACATGAATGCTCATTTCCATGCACGTACCGGTACTGCCGAGTGCCCACCCGTCGGTGTGCACCCTCACGTCCCTTCCATCCCGTAGATGGAAGGTGCCTACTCTTACTGTCTCGCTCCCATACAACCACGTATATGGGACTACGAGGTAGGACTTTCGTGTTCACTACGTGTGAACACAGAGGCCCGCATCCGAATGGGTCGCCTCTTCCATCATGAATGCACAAATGCAATTAACATAGACCAATTTGCAGACTACATGTACTTCTCACATTTGCATAGCCATAGCTAGATACATAAACATCAGCCACTCCTCACATCCATAAATTACCATTCACATCCTCAACACTCATAATCGCATTTGCAACACTCAATGATCACATTCTCAACACTCGCAATTACCTCCTCAACATTCATATTCATACTCGCATCACCATTACTCGAGTAATTACTAATTCCATCTATCTTGATCAAAAATCACTCCATTTTCGCAATCCAATTCCATACTTTCAGTATTCCCACTAGCCTATCAAACTAGTGAACGATTTACAATCCAATTCCATACTTTCAGTATTCCCACTAGCCTATCAAACTAGTGAACGCAAATATGAAAGTAAGATTTAGCAAGACGTCATCACGGCATCTAGACGGAATTCATTAAACAGCGCTCATAGCATTCAATCCAAGGATGCAGCAAAATTTCATGATGGCAAAGCATATAAAGTTCATCAAACAAATCATAACACGTTCAAACAACGATACACTTGCATCAGGTTACTTACCCCTTTTATCAAAAGATAATTAGCTTACTAGACATGCTTATAAACACGAATGCAACCATAGGGTAAGCATATACATAACACAAGCAATGAACTAAACACCCTATAAGAGATATACGGGTTGCACTTGCCTTTTATCGACGGAAAATGGAGTGGAAATTGGAATCTTAGCATTCGCATGACTTCCTTGGATTAAAGAAAGCCTGAATTTAGAACACACATACACATAATATAACTTAAGACAACAAACCACATAAATTGATTAACAATTCAATAACACACGGTCTACTTTCAATAAACTCAATTGAAATTCAGAACACATACACCCATTCAGAGAATGCAAGATGGCAACTCAACCACATAAATAAAATCACTAGAACTAGTGCCATTTAACTTTCGTGAAGATGCAACATGAAAACATATGCATTGATCCTAGATTTCAATAGCATTAGAGCATGAGAAGATATCATTCCACCAAGGCACAAAGAGTAATAATAACACACCTCTTAATATGGGACTTTATACATTTCAAGATTTACCGTGGCATTAACAATTCTAGGTCCTTCACCATTTTAAACATAATTCAATAAGCAACTAATCAACAATTCGTATGCAATTTCTTGCTTTCTTCTACTTGCCGCAATCAGACATAATTTGCCATGGACAAGAGCATTCCCCCAATAAGCTGAACAAAGCAAACCAACCGACGAGCTAAATTATGCTCTCCAATATGTAGGTTCATCACAATGGGTAACGAACAAATATCGCTCATATACCTAGGATCCAAAATCCACTCAACTAATTGCATTACAACACAAGAACCCTAGCTAAGCATTTCATCAAACACTTGGCATGCATACTAGAAATCAAGCATTTCCATGGAATCTAGGGTTGAGCCTCACCACAGAAGGGCGGAGAGGCACTTGACCGGAGGGAAAGGAAGATCGCCGGAGGGAAGGAAGGTCGACCCGAGTGGCCGGAGGGAAGCATTGCCGACCGCCGCTTTGTCGCCGCGATTTCTTGCTCCACCGCCATCGGTGATCTTCTTCTTCTTTGCTCCACTTGCCGTCGGCTAATCCGCCGCTTCTTCTGCTCCACTTCTTGCCGCCGGCCAAGGGAGAGGAAAAGGCACCGCCGGCCAGGAGCAGTCGCTAGGGAAGAGCAGCGCCAGGGGAGAGCGACGCTTGATCTTGGCGACGCCAGGGAGAGAGCGACCGGGAGGAGAGCAGGCTGTGGTGGGCAACACCAGGGAGAGAGAGACGCCAGGGGAGAGAGCGACGCTGGCGAGGAGAGCAGCTTGGAGGCGCATGGCCTGGAGCAAGCGCCAGAGAAAGGTGGGGAATCGGCCAGGGAATTCACCGGGAGAAAAAAAATCTTGGCATGGGAAAGAATAACAACCACAAGAAGCAAAGAGGAAGAGGAGAAATCCCAAAAATACCCCTCCCCAAACTTAAATCTTTAACCCTAACCTTTACTAAACTTTTAATCCGCTAGGCGACAAAACTTTTCTTGAATAAACCTCGAATCAAGAAAATGAGAACATCAGGGAAAAAAATTGGAAAAGCGCTTTGCAGTATTACACTCTTCCCCCCTTTAACAGAATTCAACCTCGAATTCTGAACACCTTACTACTCACCCACAAGAACAACACAAACCGAATTGCCAAAAAAAACAATAAGCCCGAAAAAGAACAAGCCGGATACTTCTCACGCAAGAGAGGACTCCACAACTCAAACCACGGCTCTTGCCAAATAAAAGGAGCAAACAGCTGAACTCATTTCAAACCAACAACAAATCAACACTCACTCTAACTCCTCAACTCGCATGATATAAAACTCGGAAATTAAGTCTTTCTCAAAGACTAACCCTAAACTGTCAACTCTTCTTTAACGTTTCAACTCACAATCTCCAATCAACCAACGATTCTTCCCGGAAGATTATAATACTAACTCCCAATCTCAATTTCTCATTTCTCTAGTCTATTTCACTCTCCCAACTTAAATTACCTTTCTAAGACTCCATACCACAGATCAACCAACTCATGATGACATGAAAAACACGAGTCACAACACTCTATTAAGCATCCAGCCAATTTTCACCGAATCACTGAATTCTATTCGATTGAATAGTTAGGGTTCTAAACTCAAATCCCCTAAGAACCAAGAAAACCCTGATTCACATCTTTCCTCGTTGATTAACCTTTATAACCACATAACCATTATCAAGTCATATCATCGAACGAGTTAGCCCACCATATCATAGCTATCCCACGGGTTGATTAGCATAAACCACAAAGCCACACAAGGCTTTTCAATCCAACCAGCTTCTAACCAATTTCGAATATATCACTATTTCAATCCTTTTAACACCAGAATCCTCCAGGATCCAAAACACAACTCTTATCTCTTCAACAGATGTCTTGGAAGCAACAGGGTCAAGAATCATTATTTACTATCGAAATGATTAGCCCCACAGGGCACCAATCAAATTCCCACATAACACAAAATCGCGCTTGACTCACACTAGAGAGCAAAGTAAATCTCGCTTCATTTACAAGGCTGGCTACTTTCCTCAACTTTAAAATCAATGCAATGAAATACACAACCAGGAAAGACTCAATTGAAAAGAGAAACTTCACACACTATTCCTCAAGAACAACCACGAATCAAGAGAACTCTATTCTTTTAACAAAGATATACCAATTCCTCACCTTGAGCCCTAAGGTGCAAAGCTTTACTTCGAAGAATCACTCGATTAAAAAGCAACACAACAAAACCCCACTTAGCACCTTTGGGAAATCCCAACAACTTAGCAAAATCTTATAACCACTCTTCCGTGAATTACTTTTCTAGAATTTATCATTTCGACTACTTACATCCATGATCGAAAATGTTATCACCAACATTAACAATTTCTCCCCATAAACTCATCAACGATAAACAGTTAACTTTTATCCCAAAAGACCCACTAGTCATACTCCATAAATAAACTCCCAAATAGACATTTGTCAAAGGCGGAAACACCACCATTCAAACAACCCTTCCATATGCTCATTCTTTAGTCTCGCAATAATTAACTCATTGTGTATTCAACTTTCACTTTAGAATCACCAAACATTTCAATTAATCATTCTCTACCAACATTAAAATTTAGCTGTCCTTAATCAGCCAACAATTTCACTCTAACACAATCCGTAGTTTACCTCAACTCCAAGCTCTAACTACTCAACAAGAACTTAAAGTTTTGAACACAGCACCCACCCTTGAAACAATAGGGGGTGACTGCAACCTTGAGTTGAACAATAACTCTCAAGCACGAACGAACACCAATAAACACCGGTCAAATCTTAACACTTCAATAAGTTCATTTAAACTCGAAGAACGACAAACACTGGAACAATATCTGGCCTTTGCCCGCAAAACCACCAACCAAACCGAACATCAAAACGGTAGAAATATCAATCCGAAAAGATTCACCACTAGTTGTCCCTTTTGTATCCAACCAACGAAGACAAAAGAAATCAACTTTCTCCAATATAACACAATAAACAACAACATCCCCTACAAAGGGTTCCTAACTATCGGGTGATGACTTTACCCGGCCACACCCACCACCATGGCCCTAACACGGCCAGAAGAGCAAGGCCGCAAACCCTTCGGTACCACTTAAACACAAATACTCGTTTAACTCTTACATAAAAGAAATAGAGATAACAACATCATATTTAGTACTCATCAACCAGGCTCAACTAAAGCGGTTCAGCATAATGCAATGATTATCCAACCCATCCTATTGTGCATCTGTGTGTCAAGTTTTAAGTTATTTAACCAATCTATTCCAGGTTTTAAAGTTATTGCCCTAAGGCCAAATTTTAAAGAATATAAACCTATGCCATGTTTCTATTCTCACACAGCAAAATTTTAGTTTTACTCTAGAGTAAATTACTAAATTCACCGACCACGGACCTAACGCCCGCTCTGATACCAATCAGAACACCCTCGACGCCAACGCCTACTTAATGCTACCAAACCCTGATTCACTAGCGACATCCCTTGGACCCACAATGTTCGAAGGGGTACCGACACACGATAATTCTCCACAACACAATCAGTTGAACTAAGAATTACCAAAGAAGGCATAAAAACTAACATCTATACGACTTGACTGCAATCAACCACTAGACTCTAAAACCGGCTTAAATCTAAGTCACCGAAATTTACAAAATTTCGGCATGACCTCCCTAGAAACTAGGACATCCACTCGTGAGATGAAAGCATTGCAAGTATATAATATCATCTAGCGGGTCCTTAGCTAACCGATCTCACATCCAATAGAAGTTAATAACTACTCTACACCGAACAACATATTACAACCTTAATCCATATCACTAGACTTTACAAATCGATTTAAATAGCTTGATGGTGACCGAAGTCGTGCATGTGCTCTACTCCCATCCCGGCGAGCCAGCTTCAAAGTACCTAAACAACAGACAAACAAGCATGAGTCCAAGACTCAGAGAAATGCAACAAAGTAGAAATATCAATAACAATTAACATGTGTAAATCATAAACATGTCCATATTTTGGAATACTAAATTAACGCGTATAACAAAAAGAAGAAATCTCTATTGGTTACCTCATCATCTACCTGGTTCACGGATTTCACGTACCTCAATAGACCACATGGAACGAATCCACGACCCGATCCGTTCTTAACCCTGTAATTTACCCTCAACCCAAAGGTCAACCACTGCCATTCACTATTAGCTTACCATGCAATGCATCCAACAAAACATATACGAGGAATTTGGCACACGACTTATTTAAACAATTTTGGGGGAGTTACCCCCACACCTTACCATTCACCACAAGAGCCATTAAGTTATGTACAAAAGCTGAAATATACATCACACGACATAAAAATACAAACTCGATAATCCATCACACTCCTACAATCATGTAATGCACTCAAACCATTTTCATCGACTTTATTCGAGTTCAAAACTCAAATTTCACTCCACGATGTTCATACAACATAATTAGCAAAGCAAAGAAAAGAAATGCTCTAATTCATCAATTCAAATCAATTTCCCTATTTGGGTTGAAACCACGACTCGACCTCCAATTACCATAATCGCCGTCCATATGACACACCTTTTACCATAACACTCATTATTAAAGATGCAATGCACATGAATGCTCATTTCCATGCACGCACGCAGATCGCTGAGAGTGCCCACCCGTCGGTGTGCACCCTCACGTCCCTTCCATCCCGTAGATGGAAGGTGCCTACTCTTCTTGTCTCGCCCCATACAACCACGTATATGGGACTACGAGGTAGGACTTTCGTGTTCACTACGTGTGAACACAGAGGCCCACTGATCCGAATGGGTCGCCTCTTCCATCATGAATGCACAAATGCAATTAACATAGACCAATTTGCAGACTACATGTACTTCTCACATTTGCATAGCCATAGCTAGATACATAAACATCAGCCACTCCTCACATCCATAAATTACCATTCACATCCTCAACACTCATAATCGCATTTGCAACACTCAATGATCACATTCTCAACACTCGCAATTACCTCCTCAACATTCATATTCATACTCGCATCACCATTACTCGAGTAATTACTAATTCCATCTATCTTGATCAAAAATCACTCCATTTTCGCAATCCAATTCCATACTTTCAGTATTCCCACTAGCCTATCAAACTAGTGAACGCATTTCGCAATCCAATTCCATACTTTCAGTATTCCCACTAGCCTATCAAACTAGTGAACGCAAATATGAAAGTAAGATTTAGCAAGACGTCATCACGGCATCTAGACGGAATTCATTAAACAGCGCTCATAGCATTCAATCCAAGGATGCAGCAAAATTTCATGATGGCAAAGCATATAAAGTTCATCAAACAAATCATAACACGTTCAAACAACGATACACTTGCATCAAAGTTACTTACCCTTTTATCAAAAGATAATTAGCTTACTAGACATGCTTATAGACACGAATGCAACCATAGGGTAAGCATATACATAACACAAGCAATGAACTAAACACCCTATAAGAGATATACGGGTTGCACTTGCCTTTTATCGACGGAAAAAGGAGTGGAAATTGGAATCTTAGCATTCGCATGACTTCCCAGGATTAAAGAAAGCCTGAATTTAGAACACACATACACATAATATAACTTAAGACAACAAACCACATAAATTGATTAACAACTCAATAACACATGGTCTACTTTCAATAAACTCAATTGAAATTCAGAACACATACACCCATTCAGAGAATGCAAGATGGCAACTCAACCACATAAATAAAATCACTAGAACTAGTGCCATTTAACTTTCAGGAAGATGCAACATGAAAACATATGCATTGATCCTAGATTTCAATAGCATTAGAGCATGAGAAGATATCATTCCACCAAGGCACAAAGAGTAATAATAACACACCTCTTAATATGGGACTTTATACATTTCAAGATTTACCGTGGCATTAACAATTCTAGGTCCTTCACCATTTTAAACATAATTCAATAAGCAACTAATCAACAATTCAGTATGCAATTTCTTGCTTTCTTCTACTTGCCGCAATCGACATAATTTGCCATGGACAAGAGCATTCCCCAATAAGTTGAACAAAGCAAACCAACCGATGAACTAAATTATGCTCTCCAATATGTAGGTTCATCACAATGGGTAACGAACAAATATCGCTCATATACCTAGGATCCAAAATCCACTCAACTAATTGCATTACAACACAAGAACCCTAGCTAAGCATTTCATCAAACACTTGGCATGCATACTAGAAATCAAGCATTTCCATGGAATCTAGGGTTGAGCCTCACCACAGAAGGGCAGGAGAGGCACTTGACGAGGGAAAGGAAGATCACGGAGGGAAGGAAGGTCGACGCCGAGCTGGCCGGAGGAAGCATTGCGGATCGCCGCTTTTCTTTGCATCTGGCCGCCGCTCCATCGCCATCGGTGATCTTCTGCCGCTTTGCTCCACTTGCTGCTTCGGCTAATCGTTGCTTCTTCTTTGCTCCACTTGCCGCTGCCGCCAAATAGGGAGAGGAAAAGGCACCGCCGCCAGAGCGATCGCTAGAAGAGCAAGGCCAGGAGAGCGACGATGTCGGGCGACGCCAGGAGAGAGCGACGCCGAGGAGAGAGAGGCTGTGGTCGGGCAACACCAGGAGAGAGAGACGCCAGGAGAGAGCGACGCTGGGAGGAGAGCAATTGAGGCGATGGCCCGAGCAGCGCCAGAGAAAGGTGGGGAATCGGCCAGAATTCACCGGAGAAATAAAAATCTTGGCATGGGAAAGAATAACACCACAAGAAGCAAAGAGGAAGAGGAGAAATCCCAAAATACCCTCCCCAAACTTAAATCTTTAACCCTAACCTTTACTAAACTTTTTAATCCGCTAGGCGACAAAACTTTTCTTCAGAATAAACCTCGAATCAAGAAAATGAGAACATCACCGGAAAAAAAATTGGAAAAGCGCTTTGCAGTATTACATAAAGTATAACCAAAAGTATTTTATTTGAGTTCCAAATGTATTAAAATATTTTCTAGAATTTTTCCATAATTTTCCTAACCTTTGAAAAAATATACTCGAATTCAAAGATTTTGAACGAGCTTGGATCACATGTTTTGTATTTTGATGATAATTTGGTTGTAGGTATGTGATGATTTTATATATAACTCAACAAATTATGTGATCCAAACTCGTTCAAAATTTTTGAATTCGAGTATATTTTTTCAAAGATATGTGTTTCATTTGAATTGTTATAAATGGGTATATACGCTAAAACTGATTTTTTTTTAAAAATATACTCAAATACATGGCTCATGGTGCCCCATTTCGACTTCCTATTATATATATATATAGGAAAAATATCTTTTACTCCCGGGTGTAGTTACTCCTACCTCTGAAATACTACCTAAACGAACTTGAAATACCCCTTTATCACTTTAGGTACACTCATATACTAATTATAAGATACTCCAATGTGAGTCACATGAAAAAATTGCAAAGAAGTTCATGATTTTTAGCATATTTCGCAAATACCTTCATATATGCACATAAAAAAGAGTATGTTCAAAAAATATACATACCACCTCTGAAAAAATATACATACCACCTAGATGATCTTATATACTCGTATACTACGCGTACATACCCTCCGTCGCATGAGATACCCCATACGTTATGAGATACGGCATAGGGAGTAATTACTCCCGGGAGTAGAAAAGAGGCTTCCTATATATATATATATATATATATATATATATATATATATATATAGGAAGCCGAAATGGGCACCATGATTTCAAATGCGCGAATTCAAACCATATTCAGGTATATTTTTCACACTCTAATACTTGTTTATATATTCTTTTTACATATGGAAAATGGTATGTAGTAAAAAAATAAAGGGTTCTGATGAAATTTTTTCAACCATGTTGCATTGGAGTATCTTAGAATTATTATTGGAGTATACCAAAAGTGATAAAGGAGTATAAAGCGTTCATTTAAGTGGTATATTAGAGGTGGGAGTATGTACTCCCAGGAGTACGGAAAAGGCTATATATATAAGGAAGTATATGGTGAAAGTAGATATATAATGAAATCATAAAAGTAGACAAATATAGACGTTAAATCGAACTTGAATGGTCTAGATCTTGGTAGAATCCCGCCTTCTCTATTTAAGGTTTGGAATTTTATAATTTTTCTAGGGGGTTATATGTAAAACGTGTTTAAGTGGAGGAGGTGAGATTCCACATAGATCTGAATCATCAAGTTCAATCTAATGTCCATGTTTGTCTACTTTCATGATTTCACCATATATCTACTTTTATATATATATATATATATATATATATATATATATATATATATATATATATATATATATATATACTTTAGTACATACTCCCTCTAATATACCACTTAAATGAATACTTTATACTCCTTTATCACTTTCGGTATACTCAATAATAATTCTAAGATACTCTAATGCAACATGGTTGAAAAATTTCATCAGAACCCTTTATTTTTTACTACATACCCTTTTTCATATGTAAAGGAATATATAAACAAATATTACTATAAAGGGTGGATTTAATAAAATTTTAAGTGGAACTCACTTTAGAGTATCTTATAATTAATATATATATATATACTCAAAAGGATAATAAGGTATAACAACATCATAATATATATATATATATGAATACTCGTTGTAATCGTACACCAATATACCGTATAAATGATGTTGTTATATCTCTTTATCCTTTTGAGTATATTTTAATACGATTATAAGATACTCTAAAGTGAGTTCCATGAAAAATTTCATCAAAGTTCACCTTTATAGTATAATTTGTTTATATATTCCTTTTACATATGGAAAATAGTATGTAGAAAAAAAAATAAAGGGCTCTGATGAAATTTATTCAACCATATCGCATTGAAGTATGTTAGAATTATTATTGAAGTATACCAAAAGTGATAAAAGAGTATAAAACATTCATTTAAGTGGTATATTAAAGGTGAGAGTATGTAATCCCGGGAGTACGGAAAAAGCTTCCTACATATACACACACGTATCGGTCTTTTTAAAGAAATGGCATATCGCGTATCTGGACATCCTAGGTAATAACCGTTTTCTGTTTTATCAACCTCTAGTCATTATCGGCTCGAGAAGTGGCTTCCCACATTTCTTGAGAGCACCAAGACAGTCATTCAAATGTTTGTAATGTTATTGAGTACTGATCCAAAAACTGCCATGTTGAGTGGTCAATGCATCTGACTTGCTCTTTCCTTCCACTTGGCACCTCTGTTTTCCTCAAAAGCACATTCTGCACCAAATACATCTCACCAGACTGGCTCAACTAATAATCCGTTGCCCATTGTATCATATGAAACTAACTATCCGGAATTTGATTCAGAAACAGTAACATCTGATTCAACTGAGCTATATCCGCGAAGCTTGTCGACTTTTACTTCCTTCATGAAGCCCCTTATTCTCTCTGCATCACCATACCTCCCAGCATCTGAATATATGTTTGCCAAGCTCATGTAGTAGCCACTTTTTGCAGGAGACATTCCCATCAACCTCTCTGAAATCCGTTCAGCAGCTTCCATATCACCATGAACTCGGCAAGCTGCCAATACACCTCCAAGCATGGCCTCGTCAGGTTGGAAAGGCATTTCCTCTATGAGCTTCACCGCCTCAACAACCCGGCCTGCCCTCCCTAACGCATCAGCCATGCATGAGTAATGCTTCAGCTCAGGCTCCACGCTACGCCGTTTCATCACCTCGAAGATAGCATACGCTTTGTCCACCATGCCAGAATGTGCACAAGCTGACAGTGCCCCGAGAAAGGTGACAGAATTTGGCACCACTCCCTCGGCCGCCATTTCATCAAAAAGCGTCAACGCAACATCAGAACGTCCATTCAAACCATGGCCAAGGATCAGCGTGCTCCACGATATGACATCCCGCTTGGGCATCCCGGCGAACACACTCTCGGCAAATGCAAACTCCCCGCACTTAACGTACATGTCCACAAGCGCGTTCCCGAGGGAGAGCGGCATCCCCAGGAACCTCCGGAGGCAGCACGCGTGCACGCTCCTCCCGTGGCGGCGCCACCCGAGCTGCCCACACGCCAGCAGCAGGCTGACCATGACCACCGCGTCCAGCTGCACCCCGGCAGCCACCATCCCCTCCAAGAACCGCAGCGCCGCCTCGGGATGCCCGCCCTGGGCGTACGCTGACAGCATGGACGTCCAGAGGACGGCGTCCCTCTCGCGCATTCCGTCGAACAGCCTCCGTGCGCCCGCGAGATTGGACAGGGCGGCGTAGCTTAGCACCAGCGCGGACCCCACGAAGGGGTTCCCGTGGGCGCCGATCTTGACGGAGAGCGCGTGGGAGGAGGCAGCGAGCGCCGCGGAGCCGGTAAGCGCGCAGGAGCGGAGGACGGGGGGGAGCGTGAATTGGTCGGGCGGGACGCCCCGCGAGACCATGTCGCGGAAGGCGCGCAGCGCCTGCGCTGGGCGGCCGGAGCGCGAGAGCGAGGCCACGAGGGCATTGAAATAGGCGAGCGTGGTCGAGGCTTTCATGCGGTGCGGCCGAGCGGTTGGCGACGCCGGTCGCCGCCTCGTCCGTAGCGCGAGAATTTTGCGTGATGAAGGAATCGGGCATGGGGAACCGAGTGGCTTTTGACGCATCAAAATAGGGTCTAAATTAAAATAATTAGGGCCCAAGATAACTATTAACTCCAGCAATTAGACTCTAAACTTAACTACCCTTCAAATTTTGGTGGCAAAAGTCTTGGCGCCACAGTCCAGCGCTTGTGCGCGCCATTTTTGCTCGGCCAACCGCGTGGCGTTCCCCCTGTGTTCTTCCGCGCCATTTTTTTGCTCGCCCGTCGGCCCATATGAAGCACTCGTGTGCGGGATTTCTTGCTAGTCATACGACTTGCCATCAAGAACCCTGCCCCTGCACCGCGCTCGGTGACAGCGTGGTCGTGCCGCATCTTACCGTGCCTGCGTTCGCTCGCCTCTCCGTCGCGGCGCATCGCTACTGAGGTGCTTCTTCTTCCGCCAACAGCAAAAGCGTAAAATTCTTCGCCCGATCGTGCATGCATTTCTGATTGATAACTTGAGGGAAGAATTGTAGTCATGCATGCATTCTGATTGACAATGTATGAGAAGGGAAAAACACAATTGCGTTCCATATGTTCTGAAGTGCAAACTCGTTGTAATCAATCTGCCCATCCTGAAAATGGTACGTAAATTAAAATAAAAATGGACAACCAAGTAGATAATGGAACCAAAAAAGGTGATGAACAGAGTAGATTAAGTATCGAGAAGACTTACATTGTTCTCATCAACATCTTTGATCATATCCTGGTATGCTTGTGACAGCTCATCAATGGTTATAAGGAAAAATATCCTGTGCAATCACCCCTCCCGGTGAAACCACCGTGCAACTGAACTAAAAAAAGTTTCAAAAAATTCTGAAAAAAATCATGGATGTACATCTCAACTTACCCCACCTACATATAAAATTTCATGATCAAATTCATCTTATACTAGCAGTTACAAAAAAGACAAATTTCGCATGAACAGTGATTTTTACTGTTCATCACTATTCATTTTGCTGCTTGTTTTTTTGTAACCGCTAGTATAGGATGAATTTGATCATGAAATTTTATATGTAGGTGGGGTAAGTTGAGATGTACATCCATGATTTTTTTCAGAATTTTTTGAAACTTTTTTTAGTTCAGTTGCACGGTGGTTTCACGGAGGGGGGGTTGCACCGGATATGTTGCCTGGTTATAAAGCCACTTCCATCTTTGTCAAAAAATGTGAATGCTGACACCAAGTTCTCCTCCCTCTCCAGTTTATTCATGTGCAGTGTAGCTACAATGAATTCACCATAGTCGATGGTTCCACTGTTGTCGATATCAGCCTGAAACAAATGGACAGCAAATAACATTACAATACCCATAGTACATACTATCCACAGAATGTAATATGCTTTCTTTTTTTGAATGAAGGATCAACTCGTAAAGAAGCACTTACTGCTTCCATTAAAGCCTCGATTTCATGTTCTGTTAATTCGAAGCCCACCTTTTTCAAGCCATCCTTCAACTCATCGAATGTTATAGTTCCACTATTGTCAGTATCAATCATTTTGAACAGCTTCTTTAGGCCTCCAATCTCCTCCTCATAGAGGCTTTCAGCAATAACCTGCAAAAACGAAAAGATAGGCTATAGTATGTCAACAGCTCAAGATGACCATTGCAGGTTGCACATTCTGTATAGAGTATTTGGGAAAACCTGCAATCTCTACAATGCATCAAGGGTCCAAACGTTTTGTGTGGTTAATTCCCAAACAAATGACAAAAAGATGGGAGGCCTAAGAACAAGATCAATCCACTAACTCATGTGTAATATATAACATTGTTCTACTTTGGTAACATGGATATGAACAAAATCATTCTAAATATCAGAAAAACAACTGGGCCGAACAAAGTTGGTGAACATGGTGGTGAAATAGAGAGAACACATCAAGAGGCCTGGTCACTCCCTTTACTAAACAGATATGGTTACAGAATAAAAGCAATACTGAGTGGTATCCTTTGAACTCTGAAAATGCATGATCTTAAAACTACTCGAGTTAATTTCCTTTCCTGGGCATGAGCCCTACAAGACCAAATGAAGGAAATGGTAACCAGTACATGTGGTTGAGTTACTTGAGTATATAGGCTTTTCATATATATCTAGATTTGTGCTTCTGATCTCCATTGATGTTCTATGTGATGTTACTCAAAATTTGATGTTCTATTATTTTGTGTTGAACAGAAGGATGTCAGGAATCAAAAGATGTATGGATAATCGCAAAGAAGATGAGGTAGATGATGAATTGGAGTACTTAGTAGTTCTTAGCATGCGCAAATATCAGAAGAGATTGCATCAGGTATCTTCAGGGCATCGTGGTTCAGTTCTTGGTCATAGGACAATTAATCGCGATAGAGAAGATGGCCACAACAGATTATATCAAGATTACTTTGCAGAAAATCCAACCTATCCTGAATACATCTTCCGACGAAGATTTCGAATGAGACGCTCTCTATTTAATCGGATCAAAGCAGCCGTTGAAGAGAAAGATCCGTACTTTGTTCAGAAACGAAATGCCGCGGGGATTCTTGGTTTATCTTCCTTACAGAAGGTCACTTCAGCTTTTAGGCAGCTAGCTTATGGTGTGCCAGTTGATACTGTTGATGAATATGTGCGCATTGGTGAGAGCACTGCTATTGAGAGCCTAAGGAAGTTTGTGAAATCTGTTTACGAAGTGTTTGGCGATGAATATCTAAGACCTCCCAATGAAAGTGATACAGCTAGGTTGCTTCATATTGGTGAACAATGTGGTTTTCCTGGAATGCTAGGTAGTATCGACTGTATGCATTAGAAGTGGAAGAATTGTCCTACTGCATGGCAAGGTATGTACTCTGGTCATGTACATGAGCCGACGATCATACTAGAGGCGGTGGCTTCTAATGATTTATGGATATGGCATGCCTTTTTTGGGTTACCTGGTTCGCACAATGATATCAATGTTCTACATCGATCACCTTTGTTTGATAGACTTGCTCAAGGTCAGGCCCCATCTGTGGACTATACCATTAATGGACACAAATATAACATAGGTTATTACCTAGCCAATGGGATTTATCCCAACTGGTCGACATTTGTGAAGACTATAAAAGCCCCACCAAGTGCAAAGATAAAACATTTTTCTACTATGCAAGAGGCACAAAGAAAAGATGTCGAACATGCATTTGGAGTACTGCAGGCTCGTTTTGCCATCGTGCGAGGGCTAGCTCGATTTTGGGATGAAGAAACACTTAGAGACATAATGAAAGCATGCATCATAATGCACAACATGATAATTGAAGATGAACGGGACGTTGATGGTCTTGACATACCATATGATGAAAATGATTCTAATGTTACAAATGTGGTTTCCCGTGAAGGAACATCTGACTTCTCAAAGTTTGTTACCAATCATAAAAAAATCAGGGATCCCCGAGTGCATGATCTACTGCAACAGGATCTAATTGAACATCTGTGGGAGCGCCATGGACAGTAGTAGAAAGTTTGGAATTATTTAATTTTTTTTCAATATGTAGTTAAGTGCAATCTTCTTTCAGTCAGTTTTGTAAACCAAATGTACTGGGAGTTTAGTTTTGATCAATTTGTGGCGGTGCACAACTGATATTCTTAGTTTTGTTGATTTAATTTGTTTATCTACTTAGCTCAAATTGTTTTCAGTTCTTGTTTTTCATCTTCAGACAAAAAGAAATACTGTTTCTCAAAAATTACAGAGTACTAGAAGTAAAAGAAAGTTGCAGATTGGTTAAAAGTTAGCATACCGAACGCTCCATTGTCCTCTGGTGACGGTCCAATCTTGCCTTCCTTCTTTCTTCACTCTCTCCATCCACTTCTTCAAATACAGCAGATGATGAAGGTGCTCTTTATGAAGAACATTCAACATTGGTCAGTGAGAACTGCAGATGTTGAAAACAATTGTAATGTTCAAAAATTTATCTCTGGTTATGTGCATCTAAGAAAAGAACAGCAAGCAATGAAATAAGTGTTCTTGTTCATAAATCACCCACAGTATTGGCAGTCAATTAGTGAGGAAACTAACAAAAGTTGAGCTAGTTTCTACACAGGTCTAATCTGCAATTATCATAGCCAAGTACTGAATTTCCTCTAATGTTCATAGCCATTCTGTTTGGTCCAAGACAGATCATGTAGTGTCATAATAGGCAGAGACCACAGAGCAGAGTTGCAGGTGTGAATCAAGGAATAAGCCTCTCCTGGAACAAACGCATCACCTCAGTACCGAGTACTGACCCAGGAGGGGGAGCACTGAACCTATCTCCACCAACAAAACAAGGTTTACAAGGAAAATTAACCTTATTAGGATCCAGCTCCATGCGTGCCTTGTTATATGCATCAACGGGGAAACGCTTCCTCAACCTAGCCTGGAGTTATATCTGCAGCAAAGAACTATTAACAAACAGAAAGTTATAGCTGCACAGATCTTGCAACCAGCAGTAAAAGTTCACACCTCAATTTAGCAGAACTTATCAGAAAGACCACCTATAGATTACAAGAAATCAGCTTGTAAACTAATTATCCTACACCAAAGTTTGGACCCAGTTATGCAGTACAGCAGCGAACAAACTAATATGAGATGTTACAAGCTTAAGGTTGATGCTGACAACAGCATTGATTAACACATCCAAAAAAGTATTGTATAAAATCAAATTACCCAAGAAAATATGTCATCTTCTCTAGAGCTTGATCTAGAAGGCATACCAAAGAATGAGTCCAGATCTCTGAACCAGCTTTCTCCCGAGATTGTGCTTCTGCCTTTTCCCTAACTTCATAAGCAACAAAAAGGTGATCAGGGTAACACTGCAAAATTGTGATTAATAGTGAGGCCCTCCTATGTACACCATTTCACAAAGTGAAAATTAATGAAACAACAACAATTGGACAGGCTTCAACAAAACTGTTAGAGAGGTCCTGGACATAATCAAATGCATGCCTCAGCCTCAATTGGACAGGCTTCAACAAAACTAACAATATATGAAAGGACACCAATATGAAAGGAAGAAAAAACCATATATGCCTACCCAAAAAACAGCAATATGAAAGGAAGAAAAAACTGAACTGAAAGGTCTTATTTCCAATTATATATGGGAACACTAAAATAGATACATGTAATAAAGGAAATGACGAAAGTATAATTCCTGTGTACTAAATGTAACTAACAAGAGATAATCTATGACTATCTAAAAAATGTACCTAACAAGAGATACTCTTTAACTGTGTACTAAATGTAACTAACAAGATATAATCTATGACTAGCTACTTCCGAATCGACGAGCTAAAATCTCCTCCTTGTCGAAGTACTTCTTTGATAGGTCATCCATTTTGTTGGTGTCTATTTCCATAATTTTTGTGTCATGTTGGTCTTGCTCCAATTCATATTTCTTTTTCTCAAGCTCATAAATTCTGTTGTCTCGCTCCTTCCGGTCTTTCTCTATCTCTTATCGCACTTCTGTAAATTTCTTCACTTCATGAACAAAAGGGTCAACATTATCATCACCTCGCTTTCTCACTCGCCCAACACGTTCCTTCTCAGCTTTCCTTCCGGGTGGTCTTTCCCCATTGAGGTGCTCTTCATTTCCTACATTTTTCAAATTAGTACTGCTGGATCCAGGAATAGTGCTTTCCTTCATGTTGCTCTTGTGCATTTGGCAAATCTACAAGCAGTCCACTTTGGTTCATGCCTAAGAATATTCCAGGCATGGAAGACAGAAAACGACTTGCCAGTTAATTGCTGGAACATTGCTTTGGCATCCGCAAGCTGCAAAACAGACCACAAAGACCACTCAAATAAGCTCTATGTAAGATGTATGTAAGAAGCATGCTATTCAGTTTCGTATATTATACCTTATCGTTACTAGTCTTTCCACTTTCGTTCTTTCTTTCCACACTGTCATGACAACCTTAGAAAGTATTCACATCCTTTTGTAGTGCCTGCCACCGATGCTTCAACGATGACCAATTACGATCAGACTCAAACTTCCTATTTTCATGGAAATACTTTTCAACCCTAAGCCAAAACCTCCCATCTTTCTGTTGGTTTCCTTGAATTGCATCCTTACTAATATTCAGATATGCAGATACCAACATAACATCTTCTTCTTCAGTATAGTTATTTGTTCTGCCCTTGGTTTTTCCTTGGGAGTTCATGGCAGGCACTGACGACGACTGACTGAGATCATTTGGCACATCATAATTACTCCGATTTCTCAAATCATCTCCAAAATCCCTGGGTCAATAAAGATGTGTACGAACCATCAATTGGGTACTCCATACTGCCGCCAAACAGAATCATCAATTGTCAGAGCAGCACTAAAACATCTCTTTTAAAAATTCATATAGAAAACAAAATGCAAGAACAATTGAATGAAGCAACATTTTGATTTCTTCACCCTCCGGTTGATCGCTAGCTAGGGTAAGTCACATCTCAGATTACCACTAGAAGAATTTGAACCTTGGAGAAACATCCTGAGAAATTTAGCAGGTGACAATATACCAATCAATCAATTGAAACAAGGTACTGCTTGACACAGTCCATATAGAAGCAAAGGGCAACTGCAGAATTTACTTATGAGTCTTCCCATTACTTGTAGAAGCAATTCTGTATCTATCAGTAGAGAATCTTCAGTCACAAGATTCAGTGCAAAACACATGTTCCAAGTGACGAGTAAATTGTATTTTACAAATGTACTGGATTTTATTCTTGTATTTTGAAAAAAAAGTTAAATAATCTCTCTGATAGTCAACATATTGTGAAGTTGTGATTCTCAATAATGCTCATGCTAGTGGGAGGGTGCTACTGTGCTAGCAGTCAAAATAATGCATTTGCTAACAGTTTTATAGCACACAGGCCCAAAATTGCATTCCTTTATATGATAGTTTTGACATTTTACCATATATACACCTGCAAATAAGCTATTTATTAAGGTATGACAATGACTGATAATGGAACAAGTAGCCAACATAACCCAGACTATGTGCTAACATGGAATGGTGCAGCTCAGGATCTGAATTATCTGGTTCAGATAGACAGGGCAGGGATACTAGCACTTCTATCCAAATTGATATTCTTAAAATGTCTGTTCATGTTATCACTCACTTCAACCAAATTTCCTTTCTTAATGTTGTAAATTGCAATCACATGGTAACTATTGCCCGTAAGCTAGATGGTGGTGTTGGATGTATTGAAGTGCAGCAAGCAGAGCTTGAAGCAACGGTGGAAGCCACGACAAGAAGGCACGTCGGAAGGTTCAGAGATGAACTCCGGATCTACATTGGGAAACTTATTTATGGGGGATGGATTCACTGCAAACGCCGGCGTCGATAGCTAGATAGACCAAAACCCGCCAGGACAACGATGGGCGGCGTTATGACTGCAGGAGAACCGAAACTATGCACACAAAGGGAAAGAGGAAGCACTGCCCTGGACGAACAAGCGTGCCACTCGTCGCCCGGGCCACACATGCCGTCCGCGCACCGCTGCCCTTACTCGCTGCCACAGAGCCACCCTTACGTGCCGCCGCTGGGAACGAGCCACCACCGGGTTACCCACATGCGCCGCCGTTGGGCACGCATCGCTGCCGGGCAAGGGAGCATCAGATCTGGGAAGAAGGATCAGAGAAGCAGAACCACTCATGGCCACAGATTGACCTTCACGACCACAGATCGAGCTCACCGGAATGCATCAACCAGAGAAAAAGGGAGAAAAAGAAAAGGGGGGACAGCTACTCTTTACACTAGGGTATAAAGGGATGGGTCCCCCGCCTGTTCTACGCCGGCGAGGAGGGGAGAGGGCCTGCAGTGAGGAAGAAAGGGAGGGCTAGGTGCTGAAGTTTTTTTTTTTTCCTTTCCTGGCAGAGAACGAGAGAAGCGGTCCCGCATCTCTAGAGCTCTAAAAACTAACGTGCATACATTTAATGGCTGCCTTAAAATAAGATTACCGTTCTAGTTGATAGTATATGCTTAAAAAAATTGTGTCATCAACCAATCATTAGTTGCTACATCAATTGCTTTGTGTAAAGATAACATTTTAAGTTGACAGTAGCAATGAATGTTAACGTTTTAGTTGCATATAACAAAGAAGCTCCCAACCATTAACTGTTTGAGTTGAAGTAAAATGTTGTGGTTTTTATATATGGGACTGTGAGGGGACTGAAAGATCATTTTACTGGAATGAACAATCCAAGTTTGTAGGCGAAAAGTTGTCTCATTGTGATTTTTATATATGTTGTGGTTTTTATATATGTCTCATGATTGAAGGTTCATTACTGGAACTAACAATACAATTGTTGTAGGAAAAAAGTTGTCTCAGTGCTGTACTTAAAATGGGAGTGAATGTAATAGGTAAGGAAATGTAATTGAGGCCAATTTATAAACCCTATTATGCCTTTTCATTTGTCATTCACTACTTTAGTGAACTAGTAGCAAGAGGTAATACAGCATGTAAGCCATCTGGAATAGAATAATAGACCATCCCTTATATTTGTGAAGACATGTTGTTCAGACATTGCAATACACACCTTTGAGACCATTGCTTTTTCAAATTATATTAAGCAAAAAAATGTAATGATATGAAATTAGATGCATTTGATGACAAATCTATTAATACCATTTATTTTTTAAAGATAATAATACCATTTCTATATACAAATCTTAATACTTTTGTGTATATCGATGGTCAAATTGTTGTAAGTTTGATTGCGTGTGTTCTAAAACGACATGGAGGGAGCAGTACTCAATATTTACCATTTATGTGGTACAAGGAAAGAAGTAGTTTATTTAAAACTGGAATATAAATTTGGCATATAAAATGTTCCAATATGGATATCAAAATTGAGTTTTAGTTTGGTTCTTATATCTGCATGTATTATCATATTTTCGTCATTTGATATCTGTAGTTTGAAATTTCAAAGTTTTTTGACTTTATGCCTACTTCCAGGTATTCAATTCTCGGCTTTAAAAAGGGGAGAATGAGATTTCAAATTTTGTAAAAAAAGTTATGAAAAAACGGTGCATATGAACTACATATTGAAAAAAAAGCATGATATATTGATGAAAATGTAGATAAATTTAGTGAACTTTCAAATTTTGAAACACAACATGTGGACCCCATCCCCGAGACTGGGATTGTTTGGCCAGTTTGCTGGGTAACCGGCCCTCACCGAGATATCGCCAGTAACCGGCCTAGATTTGAATCCCTGCCTATTTCTACCTGTACTGTAGAAATTGATACACAGTACTTGTAGCAATTAATTATTGCAATGTACAATTTAAAATTCCACACATCCATTTCTCAACAATTAGGTATATATATTCCAGTTTTCTCATTATCCTCTTCAGTGCTGTATTTTTCCTCATGAAGGCCAAGTGCCTGCTTTGCCTGCAATAGTAAGTCAGCAGCTTATTGTCTCTTAATATATGGATTTGCCGTTGAAATTTACCTTGAATCTAAGAAGAAATATTCATTGTTAGAAAAAATGTGAGCCTCATATGATATGACTGCTAACGGCCACTTAATCCCTCTTCTGGTTCAGCGACGCCAATGCTTCCGTTACCAATAGCAGCTCTTATTAGCTTGACAATAACTGTTAAGATGGAGGAATTTAGTCACTTACAAGGAATCATTGGCCAAGGGATGGAATTTTGTGCTACATCAAGTTCTTGGCCTAGTATGCCGATTATAGGTGCATTGTGGTCACAGAAAGTTCGACGGTGGCATGATTTTATCATCCTAACATGTTCTGAGTCCCCCTTTACCCGAGATAACAAGGCAGTGGCTCAACTGATCAGGAGTTGCTTCTCATCTTTCCTTGGGCCTTTGGTTGATGGGTGCTCTTGCTTTGTAGCAAACAGAGGAGTCAGTAGTCTGATGGGGCAGGTTCTCCATGAAAGAGGTCCAAGGCTTTCTGCATCACCGGGATTCCTTTACGTGCGATCTTGCCGAACGTTTCCGGACAACAATTTCTTATGTGAAGAGATCTTCAAGGTTGTCATCGAGAGAGTCCGTGCTTTGGCGAATGAATGTGGTTCTGGTAGACCTACTCATCTGAGGTCAGGTCGGATGCCTCTATCTTCTGCGGCATCCTCGGCGGAGCAGATAGCTTCACTAGCGGCAACTTTGCTTTGTCATGCTGGGGGCGTGAAGTTGATCCGTCTCTTGTATGAGCAGATTCTGCCAACCTTGCTGCTTTCAGCTGGAGAAGCGAAGCTGGGTTCTGCTGGACCGGTGTGCAGCATATTCGAAGGATTTTCTTTGGCGTATGTTCTCCTCTTGTCTGGGGCCAATATCTGGGGAGTTGGAGAAACGTCCCCAGTGTACACTTCAGGATACACATCGAAGAGGCAAAGGGTTGTCGATAGGCACTTGGAATTCATGGGCAAGGTAATGGATGGCAACATTGAGCTTGGCTGTGGCCAGGCCACATGGAGGGCATACGTTCTCTGTTTCGTTGGCTTGCTAGTTGACTTCGTGCCGACATGGATCCCTGAAGTGAAGCTTGAGACGCTGCAGAAATTGGCGTCTGGGCTTCGGAAATGGAACGAGCATGATCTTGCCCTTTCTTTGCTCGAGCGAGGGGGCCCGAAGGCCATAACTACAGTGGTTGAATATATTCTATGATATGCATGCTGGTACTCAGCTGGTACTGCAGTTATGCTCGCTTGCTGCATATACATCGTACTAATCTGACATGCGGTCCACCATCAGAAAAGTATACCTTCAAGCAGATTGCTTGTTCACATAGTCAATGAATCTGATAAGTCTACACTAGAGAAAAGATTCCCTGCAGTTGGTATGTGTTTAACTGGTTTTAGAGTTACTGCCGCAGTGATGCTGTCTTACAGTCATGGAACGATGGAAAGTCAAAAGTGACAAGATGTCAGCTGCCTTCTTTTCTTGCTAGTCAATTTGAAATCACAAATTTAAGCCAAAGCCAACACGCATGCACACACGCACATGTGTGTGTATATATAGTACAATTACTTGGGGGCACCATGGTGCCCGAGCATTATGATTTAAAATGGGTATTTCTCTTATATATTTGCATGTGCAATTTTTTGAAATTTTTAGGATATTGAGTTTAACCATTTTACTAACTAGTTTAAATAAGTTTGAACTGAAATTCAAACTATAGTTTTCTTTTTTGATGATAGTTTGATTGTAGATATGTGTTGATTTTATATATAAATCAGCAAAACATGTGGTCTATATCGGTTCAAATCTTTGAATTTGAGTATGTTTTTTCAAAGATATGTGTTTCATTTGAATTGTTATAGATAGTTATATACCCTAAACCTAAAAGTTTCGAAAAATACACCCAAATTTGGCTTGCATTCATGCACTTAAAATTATGGTCCCCATTTCGCCGTCTTATATATATACACATACACACACGTACGTACATATGTACACATGTCACATGTACACATATACGTATATATACATACTAGTCGTTGCATGCAAACTATCCTGCATATGAATCCGTTCAAACTGTGTGTGGACTAAACCGATCACTAGTAAATGTGTTTTCTAGTTGTAAATGAATTTGTTTTTTCTTTGTTTTAGCCATAAGTTTTTATTCGCAGTTCCAATGTATGAACAACTTTCATCATTAGATTATTGACGACGAGAGAAATAATATGATATAAGTCTTGCTAATAGATGTTGCATAAATCAAATTTTATTGCAAAATTAACATCAATTTACTCTTGTATGATAGTAAAATTGATATAGAAATATACTAATTTTTATATATAGATGTAATAAAATCTGTTACCAGTCAGTAAAATTATTGTTTATTAGCGAGACTTATATCATTTTATTCGTCTCATCGTCAGTAATTATTAGTGAAAACCATTTAAGAATCAAAACTGCAAATAAAAAGTTATGGCTAAAACAAAGTAAAAAAGATTCATGTACAAACAAGCAAAGGCATTTACTAGTTGCATTCCCACCGTACTGAGAACTGCAATCTGGTAGTAAATCATGAATCCCTTATTTTACTGTTTAATACAATAAAATTTACTATCTTATTTATTACATTTTACTATAGAACAACAAACAAAGTTACTACCAAATCAATAGCGTGTCCAACCAACTAATAAATGTGTTTCCTAATTTGTATATGAATATGTTTTTCCTTTATTTTATCCATATCTTTTTATTGATAACTCCGATTCACAAACGAATTTCACTATTAGAATACTGACGATGAGAGGAACAACATGATATAAGTTTCGTTAATAAACGTCGCATAAATCAAATTTTACTATCAAATGAATATCAATTTATTATTGTATGATAGTAAAATCTATATAGAAATGTAGTAATTTCTATATATAGATGTAGTAATTTGTTATTAGCCGGCAAAATTACTGTTTATTAGCGAGGCTTATATCATTCTGTTTCTCTCATTGTCAGTCACCTACTAGTGAAAACCATTTGTGAATCAGAGCTGCCAATACAAAGCTATAGCTAAAGCAAAGAAAAAAATATTCATGTTCAAACAAGGAATGCAAATAATTTATTAGTTTGTTAGTTTTGATGCATGACTCGGTCAACTGGAGCAGTCTGATGCGTTGATTAGTTGGATGTGTAGCTCGGTTGGACTGTGTAATCTAGCTGGCGTGTAGAATATACTTAGCTGAAGAATAGTGCATAGATAGAGATATATAAACTCAGTTCTTATATACGACTTAAACAAACAAGTTATACTTCTGTAGCCTTTTGAGCATACTCTAACAATAATTATAAAATACTCTAAAGTGAGTTTCATGAAAAAATGTCATTAAAGTCCATTTTTATAGCATAATTTATGTATATATTTCTTTTACATGTGAAAAGGGGTATATAGCAAAAATAAAGGGCTCTGATGAAATTTTTTAACCATGTTGCATTAGAGTATCTTACAATTAGTTTTTAAGTATACTAAAAGTGATAAAAGAGTATAACACATTTGTTTAAGTAGTATATTAGACATGAGAGTATGAACTCCCACTTTTGCATGCCATTTAAACTAGCAAGTTATACCTCTTTATCTTTTTAAGCATACTCTAATAATGAGTATAAGATATTTCACTTTGATACCCCCTTCTTATGCGCAGCACCCTCTAGATCATATTAGAGTTTTGTGAGATAAGGCACAAGCATGCACAGTTTCAAGAATAAAGAAGATAAATCTCGTAGAGAAAACCAAAATAACAACAATGAGAGATTTGGCGAAACCGAATGTAAATTCTTTAAGCATATCTTCAAAAGTGTACAACGGATTATTGTTTTCTCCCAACCTCTCAAACCTTTTAGGACATTCGGATCCTTACCCTATAAAAGAATCTAGTGTTAAAGAATAATCTAGTCTCTAATCCTCTCGTGCATCTCTTGCTTTGGATGAATTAGATTGTACCTTCTTGGTTGCTTGTGTTCTCCATGGCCACCCTATAGGTTTGTATAGCCTTCTTAATTCTCCTTCAAAGCAAATAGAAATCTCACTCCTATTAGGATTTGGAATCCTAATCCTATTAGGATTTATCTAGCACACCTTTTCAAATCCTAAAAGACTTGATATGAGTGACCATATTTAACAATCTCTACCTTGACTTTTATTTGTTGAAGTCACCATGCTCTTCCACGAATTCGCTCCAAGTCGGCTCCGTATTTTTTTTCTTTCTTCCCACCTTTGAGAGTTGTCGGGACCCGGATATGCAAATTCGAAACCCTCTGTGTATACTGCACTAGTCCAGGATCACGCTAGTGCACACAGTGGAAACATAGATGACATATCATTCCATACATCGAAATAACTAAGAAGAAACAAATTATTATTGAATAAAGCAAAACGACCTGATGGTCAAGGTTCATACACCAATGCCTCTTGGCTTAAGGGAACAAATAAAACACATTGCAAATGAAATAAAATAACTTGGGCCATTCGATATGCCACAGGCAATCGTCTAGGGAAACGCCCTCCTAGTCGACGTAGTCTTCATAGTACTCCTCCTCTTGATACTCATTGCCTGGTCCTTCCTCAGCAACTGAACAACAGGGGCATAAAGCCATGAGTACAAAACGTACTCAACAAGCCGTAGGGAAATGATGCAATATATTCATGCACGTCTTGACAAAGGATAGTTATATGGTTCATTTGCAGAGAGCAATAACTTGAATTTAAATACACTAAATAGATTGAAGGCAGTTTGAATAAAACAATAATAAATAATCTGATAAATCAATGGTAGACAACATGAACAGAATGACGAGGCATCACCCTACATCACTCGAAACAAGTATCAACCACACAATTCAACAGTATAGCTTGAGACAACAAAACAACAATGAACTCCCCGTTCACATCCCAACCATTCCACATTTCAAGAAAATACTCTATACCCCGTGTGAAATCCCCGGGCTTGTCCATGACCGCGGACACGGCTATTCGAATAGTTTACACTCTGCAGAGGTTGTACAGCTTTACCCACAAGACATGATCGTCCCTTAATGCCAAGCGCTAAGAACACACTTCCTTTGGTGTGTCGGCAGAGAGATCACTACAAAGCCTTTACAATGCATGTCTAAACCCAGTACTGCCCTCTAAGGTTTCGCCCCTCGGGGCCCCCTCTTGAGCTATGTGAGTCTACCCGTCCATCTCGGACCCCACACCAACAACTGGCAATACTCAAGTCTGGACATTGCAAATTAATCAGCTAGGTATGTCCCATACCGGACTTGTGGTTGCACGGTTAGGCCCAGTTCAATGGCGCACAAGATTAAGTCCTTAAATTGTCTTAGGCAAGACAGCCACATCCCAATATGCTAAACAGCACCCCCTTTACTACACGATCAATTGCCCGAGGGAAACATTTTGTTCAACCCAAAACCAATGGCATCCCCTGCCATGGTACAACAAGTTTTACAACAGTGGTCAACAGCCACAATTCAATATCTCATTAAGTCAAGATTAACATTAGCTCACAGGTGATATGAATCCCATCGGACAACTAAGCATGGCTAAGTATAGCTACGATAACCCAATGCTGGTACTATGATTATGTCCAACTAATAATGTCCCAACCTATGGTTAACAATGGATACACGGCATTCCAATAATCAAAGGGGCATACTCAAACAGGTAAATAGCTACTCCCATAAACTAGCATTGTTACACAAATAGCATGCAATTGTATAAGACAAAGTACTTTTGCAAACATAGGTTCAATATGATCAAAGGTCTACGACTTGCCTTGTTGTTCAAGTTCTGATTCTTGGTCTTCGAAGTCTCCGTTTGCTCCTTCGGGATTCGCGTCTACTGGAAAATAAAGCAACGAAACCAAATAAATACAAAACAGAGGAGAAAACAAGCTCAAAATTGAAAATAAATGGCTCTGGAATATAGATCTCGATTTTACAAAAATTTAGAAATTTGAATCGGCTCAATCGGAGTTCTGACGAAGGAGAACGAGCCTTCGGAAGATTTAATTCAGAGAAAATCAGAAAATTTCGGAAAGGGTGACACGTGTCGGCTTCTGATTGGCTGGAATTTCTCATTTTCGGGAAAATCAGAGAAAAGGAAAAAGAATTCCTCTGACGGGTGGGGCTCGCACGTCAGTGGCACGGTCCATGGTAGACCGAGAGCACTGAGGCGACCTTCGGGTGATGCGGCAGACCGCGTCGACGTGGCATGCCACGCGGCTAGGCCGAGGCGGCGATAGCGTGGCGATCGGGCGTGGCGACCGACACAAAGATGGGGCGGGTTCGCCACGCGGCAAGATCTTGAACGTCGGCTCCGAATCGGACGGCGACGGTTGATGCTCACTACCGAAGGACGCAGACGATCTGGAGCGCCCACCGCAGACGGACGGTACCGAGGTTTGCGGATGGGAACGCGATGGCGGCGGCGCGACCACGGAGGCGGAGAAGACGACACCGGGCGCGGCGAAGGACGGTCGGATCGGGCGGAAGAAGTGGCGGATCCGGAAGAACTCGACGCGACGAGTTCGGGGGTGTCCACGGCGGCGGTGGAGGATGATCGGAGCGCCCAGGAGACGGCGGAGAAGAGCTTCGGGTGGCGGCGCACTTCGGCGAGCTCGTTCACGGCGACGACAGCGTCTCGGGTGACGAGGAACAGGGCGGCGGGTGCGGGAGAAAGTGGCGAACCTCGGGCAATGGGCGGCGGCTGCTTTAAATAGCCCTGGGAGCCGTGCACACGGATCTCGAAAAAAGCGGCCTGGCTAGGGTCGGGGAGGGCATGACGCAAGAATACATGCAAGCTAAGCTGAAATTTGGCGATGCGGGCCGGAGCGGATGAATAGGGTTGGGCCGGGTAAAATTCGGCCCGAATGAGTTTTCAAAAATAAAAACAATTTCCGAATTGATTTAATTCCAAAAATTCAGATAAATCCAAATAAATTCAAATAAATACCGAATAAATTCAGAAAAATCTCCAAAAATACAGAAAAATTTCTTGAAGCACAAGGAACCCAATAAAAACTGGAAACCTTTAATTTGATGCATATATTAATCAAATTAAATCTTCTAATTATTAGAAAATTCAATTTAAGCTTTGATTAATTCGAGAAAAATACGAATGGTTCATTTTTAATTTTAAACATTCCAAAACTCAAATTTTGGGATGTTACAAGAGTGCCCCTACCATAGGGGTTTATACACATCGCTATAATGTGCACATTGATGTTTGGGCTTGGCCTCCCGAAGCATCTCTCTAAGATCCCTTTCTTTGTATAGTTTGGTTAACCACAACTCCTGTTTTTACAGCCCTCCATATCATAGGTTTGTACCACCTACGAGCTCCACCTGCTCATTGGTACTACATGGATGGTCCCTTCATGTCTTCCTTCTTCTAACAACTTGCACCTTCGTCTTTATTTCTACTAGATTTTGCAACTGTCTTTATAGTTTCATACATAACTGTAGTTTAGACCTGATTATCTACCGTTGATGACATAGTTTTCTTCTCTTGATCAGGATTTTTTTCAGACCTCCCACTCATTTCCCTTTCTTTAGGTTTATTAATTAATTGGTATCCTTCATTGTTCTAGATATTTTTCATGATTACATGTCTTTTGCATGTAACTTGCTTGATTTCACATCGAAGTGATACCTCACAACCTTTGAGTTCAAGTGACCTTATAGATATTAGATTCATTTTTAAGCTGGGAACATACCTGTCAAGACCTGAATATGCAAATTCGGACCCTCAGACAGTCGTACATTTTCAAATAAAACAAATCTCTATAATAGATAAAGCCGAAATAAATAGCAAAAATATCAGGGAAAATTTAAAAAAAATCAATATTTTAAGGCACTTATAACTCAAATAAAATATTTCTAACAAAATATTATTAACACTTTTCCAATAAAAAAATAAAAGGTAGCAAGAGGCTTATTTACATAAATACAAAATAAATTAAATTAAATCCTAGAAAATTCATAAAAGCATAAAATGCAAATTAAATTCAGGAAATGCAAAAATTGGGGTGTTACATGAAGTGAGCACAACAGTGGTGGCAAGACGTACACAAACTTCGGCGATGGCTCGGATAGGGACACATCCTTACTATCCACAAGTTAGGAATCCAACGATCACCGACACGCGAGACAGGGCGGAATCCTGGACATCCACACGCTAGCTCGATCTGCGACCAACAGACGCTAGGGTTTCCTGAGCTAATCTCAATCATCCGATTTGGATCCAATGGTACTCAATCTAGGGTTTTACGGCTCTTGGGCTTCTACCAGGATGGATTGGGCTAACGTGTAATTAGGGTTTCGGTTCGATAACTATTCATATGATTTCAAAGCTTTTCTCATTTAAAATAATTATAGATATTAAAATAACTAAAATAGAATATAAAAATGTTAGAAAAATTTGAAAACTATTTTGAAACATATGGAACTGAAATATATATTTTTGACAAAAGTTAATATAAACTTTTCATATATTTAATTAATATTCATATTAAGCCTAATTCAAAAATATTAAATAAATTCCAAAAATCTCAAAATTCATCAAATGCACAATATTAAATTAGTTTTAGGCAAAATTTGGGATGTTACAATACTAAACTCCTGTTGATGTGCTTTTTGCTCCATGGTAGATCTCCAATGTAATTGTTTCCACCTCAGTAATTGCATACTCCTTACAATTAGCCAAGTGAATAGTTCCTTGTTCCTGACGTAGAGAACCTTTGTCAAACATCTCTCTCACCAAACACATATGGAAGCAACAACCTGAATCTAATATCTATCTATAAGAAGTACCAGGTTGACTCACAACAAGTACGTTTGAATCATTTTTTCTACCGTCATTGAGCATGCACTCTTCATTTGCTTCAAACTTAGACAGTATTTATCATATGACCTTCCTCGTCAGAAAGATAGCATAAACGTGCGCCCTTTCTCTTGCCATTTTTTCTTCATGTAACTCTTGCTTTTGTTTGCAACACTAACTGTGGCCAATGTTTGATCACCCGAAGATGAAAATTTGGATGGTTTTTTTAAGGACTCTGCCTCCAATAGATATACAACTGCTTTGTTGAAGTTGAGACTGCTTTTCTCGATGAGGATATTCATCAATGATTGTTTCCATGATAGTGGTAGATATGATGCTAGTATGACAACTTTATCGTTCTCCTTAATTTTCTTATCTGCACTAATCAGTTGTGTGATAAGCTTGTTGAAGAGATTGAGATGGTCAATGAACCGTGAACCTTCCTCCGTGTGCAACCTATACAGTTGTCGCTTCAAGACCCACCGATTTGTCAGTGACTTTACCATACACAATTCTTCCAAGTCATTTTATAATTTTTTTGGTGAATTCTCATTGATCATCGAGTACTTTACCTTATCGGAAAGACATAGATAGATTGTACTAACACCCTTCTACTCCATCACCTTCTAGTCTTTACCGTATGTCTTTTCTGGTTTGTCCCCTTCAAGAGTAGCAATTAACTTTTGCTAGACAAGGATATCCTTCACCTCATATTGCGACAAACAGAAATTTCCTCTGTCATCAAAATTCTCTACTTGATTCCACATCGTCGATATCAATCTTTATTTTGTGCCACCTGATGTTTTACTGTCCTTCTCAAAAATCTAATTAATCCAGCCTTGGCTCTGATACCACTTGTTATACTTTGATACTCCTTCTCATGCGCAGCAATCCCTGGATCGGATCATAGTTTTTGTGAGATAAGACAAACGTGCACGGTCTCGAGAACAATGAAGATGAATCTCGTAGAGAACCAAAATAAAGATGTTGAAGCAACCATAACGAGACAGAGATATTTAGCGAAGCTGACCACAAATTCTTTAAGCACAACTTCAAAAGAGTTAAGTGATTATTGCCCTTTCACAACCTCTCTAACTTTTTAGTACTCTTGGATTCTTGCCTTATACAAGAATGTAGCACTAAAGAATAGTCTAACCTCTAATCCTCTCATGCACCTCTTACTCTAGATGAGTTGGCGTGTGGCTTCTTAATTGCTTGGATTCTCCATAACCGTCTCCTAGGTTTATATAGTCTTCCTAGTTTTTGTCCAAATCAAATAGGAATCTTGCTCCTGTTAGGATTATGATAATTTTAATTCTATTAGGATTCATTTAGCACACCTTTTCAAATTAAAAAAAATCTAGATATGAGTCACTATATTTAACATGATAAAGGAGTATGACATTCATTTAAGTAGTATATATAGAATGTAAGTCAAAATAGTCCTGAAGCCTTTTCTTTTTCTGGGAGAGATGGCATTAATATTTTAGCCTAGTTTGGAACACGGGGTGTTCCCTTGATTCCTGCATAACTTGAACCGTTTCGTAGAGACCTGTGAAATTGCTATGATGTTCCTGCATTCAAACTGCGTAATTTACAGTAATTCTGTAGGAATTTCACGTGAAAAATCTCAATTCTCGTAGAAATCGGGGGGAAAAAATCCCATGTCACAGCTGAGCCCTCAAACAAAGCCTTAGCCCGTGGTCCAGTGCGCTCTGCATGGAGGGGTATCTTAGGGTCTATTTGTTTTTACTTTGGATTCTTTAAAAGCTGATTCTAGATTGTGATTGTAGAGAAGCTAATTCTCTAAAAACACATGTGAAATAGATTGTGGATCCTAGTGTACATAGGTGGGTTGGATTAGGAGAATCGACTCCTAGAATTAGACTGTTTATTTTTTCTATTTTTAAGGCTGAAATCTAGAATCAAAAGCAAAAACATACAGACCTTTAGTCGGCCTAGCCTATTGGCACTTAGAAAGTGGGTCCCGTACTCTCGTGCCATGGTACTGTGTTGTCACTATGACAGGGCGTATAGCTGTCATTTGAAAGGCATACATAGTTTCATACACCACAAAAACGTCCTGTACGCGTACACTATCATACCCGTCTGGAACAAAACATTGCCGGAGAATTCAACCCTGGAAAAGTTCGATACTTGTCGTATGCAAACGCAGCGTGGGGTCAAAGCTTTCATTTGCTACCAAATCATGGGACTGGTATTAAATGAGAAAATGCTCTTGGGAACAACAGTCCGCTAACCACTCGTGTGTTCCGATTGCTGTGTTCCAATGTTTGCGAAGTCGGGGCTCTCACTGTCAGGAATCTGCTCGGCTGGGACCTGAAATCAATGCGGATTTGACGAACGGCTGAGCTTGTACCAGTTAGGCTATTCCCAGTACATAGTAACATACCTATTTAATACATGCCATATAAGCATTTTTGATGATGTGACAAGAGAGTTAAGAGGGGAGAGAAGAAAGCTGTATCTTGAGGAAGATACCACTTGGGCACGAAATCATAGACATTGAAACTTGAATCATCTAAGTGGCCCACAATTCATACTCTCATACACATCTAGCATTTAATTATCTTGTGGGGACTAAGAAACAATCTATGATACCATGCATTGGGATAGTTGTATCTTCTATAATATCATATGACATGGCAGCTTTGGATATTGTGATAAGATACAATGCACTGGGAATAGCCTTAACACGCGGTAGTAAGCGCAAATTCTCCCAGGAATAAAAGCCATCCATGCGTCTCTCTCCTGCCCTGTTTTGGGGGCGACAGTTTTTAGAGGGTAGAACCGGGGAAGGTAGGTCATTGGTGGCACAATCAGTGGAGTATTTTAGCAAATTGAGACTTTACCAAGTGGTTTGAAAATAAATCTATGTTAGGAAAAAAAAATCCCATTTTTGTTGATTTAAATCGTCTCTGTCTAGTTATGTTCGGTTTCTTTTTTAGAATCAAGGAGTTTTATTTTTATCGATTCAAAGCAGGGTTGAAGTCCGAATTAAGACCCCAACCGTAACATAGCTTAAGGTTGTGTGTTACCAAATCTCTTCGCTGGCTCATAACAAGAGTTCGATTCCTACCAACAACATTGGGGTGGGTAATATATACTAAACTAGTATTTGTGGAAGCTAAAATCAAAATTTTGATGATTTTTGAAACACTCCAATTTGGACTCTAATTATCTGACTCGGATTCAACAAGACAGAGTAAGATATGATCACTAAAACATATATTCCTGGAGATCCAACTGACGGATTGACCTGAAATTTAAACTGTAGAAACTAGATTCCAATACGAATCTAAAAAAATAATCAGCTCGATTGGATCTACGGATCAAAAGTTATGAACCCCGAAAGCATGCTGAGATAAGTTTTGATGAGAATCGATTAAACCCTAATTTCGTGATTAAACAAAATCTACAAAAAGGTTAACCAACCAAACTTTGAGAAACACTAAGTTGATACCCTAAGCAGGATTTAGATGGATCAAATCAAGATTAAACTCGTTGAATCAACAGAGACAATGAATCAATATATCAAAACCAAAACCAGGCAAATAAACTCAGAGCTGATTATTGTAGCAAATAATGTATGAACAGTACTCACAATAATTACTGTAGCGATCACGATTTTGCTGTAGCATGATACTGTAGCGTCGTAGATTACTGCAGCACCGAAAATTTCCATCGCTCGGTTGCTCGGTCGACTAAAGGAATTAGAAATTTTATTTCTTTGGCTATATTTGTTTATAGTACTCCTAACAAAAGAGTACCATCCCTAATGTCCACCTCATTATAAACAGAAGACACCTCCCCTATATATAATGAGCAATCCTAAATAATTTGTATACAACTTCACTTGATCCAACATGACCCAATACAACTCTGAACGCGTACGGCTCGCATGCCGCACTTATGTGACTAACCAGCCTCCATGTACAGCATTCGCTAGCCCGAACATCCTGCATGACATCCTTGACTATCAAGACCTCGATTCCTCCCTGAACCTAGTCCCGAACTTCAGTTCTTCCATGAACTTAGTTCCGGTCCTATCATCAACCACGTTTGCCCTCAAGCAACATCTGCACATGAACAAACATGAAAAACCGTGTACGAGCATAAATCCACAACTTGACTCAAAATCAACCATGCAACCACTAACACGAGCGCATTACATCAAGCAAAACCATTACCATGCTATCACAAGCATATTAAGTAATCATCTAACATAGCATAGGCATAAGCACCACACATGCTATGATTGCAACCACTTTACAATGCCAATTTTATCATTAAGCCAATTTTTCAGCACATAATTTCACAATCTCCCCCTTGATGAGAACATTAGCAACACTATTTAGAAGTAAACATTGGTATTCACCTCATAATAAAATTTTTAAGAAATTTGATTTTAAAACCAAAAAGCAAAGTGAAAAATCTCCCCCTAAAAAGAAGAAAATATGTGTGTGAATGTGCAATGTATCCAAAATTCTCCCCTTTTGACAGTGGATTCATCAAGAACACAAAAGAGAGAGCAAAATCTTTTTGTTTGTTTTTAGTTTATCATTTTTTTATGTACTGAGTATTATAAGTCATCTATAAATGTAACAATTTCGTCACCAAGTCATGATATCAAAAATACTTGCACCCTCAAATCTACACAAAGACAATGTAGAGTAAGCATAACTAGAAATCAAGTACTATTAACAATTTTTTGCATGGTATGATCTCTCTTTTTTAACAATCTCAAAACCTGAAAACATTGATTTTTTGTGCACTTTATTTTCTTTATTTTTGCTTGAAAAACTGATTCATTAATTGATTGCAATAGAATGTAAAATTTTCAAGGAATTAAATGTACTATTAGCTTTACTTTTCAACTATACCAAGCCTCATTTCATAAGCTTAAGGTTTCATGATTTCGGTCAAACACAACCTCTTCCAAGTTCATATCAAAGTAGAATGATAAGTAGTCTTGTAAAGAAGAAGTGCGAGAGTACATACTTCCTTGATCATGCATCTATCAACTATCAATTCTTGAGCTTTTAGCTCTTAATTTTGATAACTTTCACATTTAGCACTTTTTGAGCAGAATCAAGATAGCCAAGAAAGTTCAACCATGACAAGATTTAATTCAAGTTTCATTCCATTTAAATAGTCATGTCATAAACTACACCATATATGTATAAACATGAAGTTGTAAAGACCTTGTAGCATAAACATGGCTTCAAATGATATATGTGTATGAAATAAAATGATCATTACTTTTTCATAGTTTTCCTGTTTTTGTTTTTCGTTTAAGAAACACACAAAATAAAAAGTATGTTACAAAATATTACAAAATTAAAAAAAAAACTCCCCCTAAAAAATAACCCATTGGGTGAACTATCCCAAGTTCTCCCCTAATAAAAGCAAAACAAGAAGAAGACAAAGATTTTGTGAAAATTTCTATCAATTGATGTTCAGTATCTATATGATGAAGCACAATTTTTCCCTTTTATACATGATCTCTAAGAAAGTGAAATCTAATCTCAATGTATTTTGTCCTAGAATGTTGCACAGGGTTCTTAGCAATGCATATTGCACTAGTGTTATCACACAAAAGAAGAACACTATCTAAATTATCCCTATAATCTTTAAGTGTAGCTACTATCCAAAGAATTTGAGAACAACAACTAGCAGCAGCCACATATTTAGATTCAGCAGTTGATTGTGTAACAGAAGATTGTTTTCTAGATGACCATGCAATAACAGAATACCTAAGAAGTGACATAAACCAGATGTACTTTTTCTATCAATTCTACAACCTCCAAAATCAGCATCAGAAAATGCTCTTAAACTAATGCATGAGAAAGTAGAAAGACATATGCCAAAGTCTTGAGTACCATAGAGATACCTGAAAATCCGCTTGACAGCTTGTCGATGTGAAGCACGTGGAGAAGCTTGAAAGAGAGCACACAAGCACACAATAAATTGAATATCCAACCTTGATGAAGTGAGGTACAAAAGTGAACCTATCATGCTTTCATATTCCTTTTGATCAACCGTCTCACCATCTTCATCTGGATCAATTATGCAAGTGCCTCCCATGGGTGTCATGATCGATTTGCAGTTTTCCATCCTAAAGCAATGAAGCAAATCTTTTTGTGTACTTATTTTGATGAACAAAAGTATATTCCTTCGTTTGTTTGATTTGAAGTCCTAAAAAGTATGTTAACTCACCCATCATACTGATATTAAATTCCTTCCTCATGGTTTCTGAAAACTTAGGCACTAAAACATGAGAGGAACCACCAAAGATAATATCATCAATATAAATATGAACAAACAGTTGATCATTACCTTGTTTGAGTAAAAAGAGAGTTTTGTCAACCTTTTTCATTGTAAACCCCTTTTCAAGTAAAAAAGATTTTTAGCCTATCATACCATACTCTAGAGACTTGTTTTAAATCATACAAAGTTTTTGATAATTTGTACACATGATTTGGATATTTAGGATTTTCAAAATCAGATGGTTGTTTAACATGTACCTCATTAATATAGCCATTAAGAAAAGCACTTTTCACATCCATTCGATACAATCTAAAATATTTAGATGCAGCAAACGCTAAAAGAATTCTAATGGCTTCAATTCTAGCAACAAGAGCAAAGGTTTCATCAAAATCTAAACCTTCAACTTGTGTAAAACCTTGAGTAACCAATCTAGCCTTATTTCTAACAACAACACCATCCTTTGTTTATTTTTGAAAATCCATCTAGTTCTAATTATATTAAAATCTGGAGGTGGTGATACAAGTTTCCAGACTTTATTAGATTCAAAATTCACTAATTCCTTATGCATAGCATTCATCCAAGATTTATCAGTTAATGCATGAGATATATCTTTGTGTTCAAAAGAAGCAACAAAAGCAGAGTAAGCATGATAATCAGAAGCAATAAACCTAGATCAGGTGGCTCTCTTATTTAAATCTCCAATCATCCATTCAGGTGGATGCCTCCTTTGAATGTGCAAAGGAGCTGTAACTTCAAAAATTTCTCCCTGTACTTCATTTTCAGCATGTACAGATATGTTGTAGCTTGAGGATGCTCAGCTGTAGGTGATGTAATGGTAGGTGCCAAAGATGCTATAACTGGTTGTACAATAGGAATCAACACCTCATCCTCAACATTGTCATCCTCATGAACAAAGATACTCTCCCCCTGAATATGTGTACCTGTACCTGCATCAATTGGACTAGTGCTTGGACTAGTCTCATCCAAAGTAACTTCACAAGTTTCTACAATTTTGTTAGTCTCCAAATCAAGCACACGATAGCCACATGTATGAGTAGGATATCCAAGAAAAATACTATCAGTTGATCTAGCTTCAAATTTGTCAAGATGTCCATATTTCAAGACAAAGTATTTGCATCCAAAAATTCTGAAATAAGATACACTAGGCATATGACCAAAACAAAGCTCATGAGGAGTCTTGCCTAGCTTCGATATCAAAAACACTCTATTAGAAATATAGCATGCAGTTGAAATCGCTTCAGCCCAAATCTTCCTAGGAGTGTGATGTTCATCTAGCATAGTTCTAGCCATCTCAACCAAACTCCTATTTTTTCTTTCAACTACACCATTTTATTTAGGCACTCTAGGTGAAGAAAATTGATGATCAATTTCTTTGTCAACACAAAAGTGATCAAAAAGAAGAATTTTTAAACTCAGTTCTATTATCACTTCTAATAGCTCTAAGAGCTCCTGGGTGATCAATAGATAATCTAATAACAAGACTTCTAAAATGACTAAAAGCCTCATCTTTAGATGCCGTAAAATAGACCCAAGAGTATATAGAATAATCATTAACAATAAAAAGGACATGTCATTTGCCTCCAAAAGATTGAACTCGAAAAGGTCCAACCATGCAGGGTGTAGTATCTGTCCTGGTGTATTTGTCATCAGCATGGTAAGAGGTGGATGTGAACCTACAATCATCTTACTATGTCTACAAGAAGAGCATACTAAATCGTTATCACCCTTAAGTTTAGGAAAACCACGTATGAGGTCTAAACCACTAACACGAGTAAGATGATCAAAACCAACATGACCAAGTCTATGGTGCCAAAAAAATAAATTTTAGAAACATTGGCAACTAGACACCTATGCTCAAAAGAAAGTGATACATCAAAATCAGTTTTAAATACTCTTCCAAAGCATGAAATCCTAAACATAAGATCACCTGAAGCATCTAAAACTTTGCATTCATTTTTCTTGAAACACATTTCGAGATCTTCATCAATTATTTGTGAAATAGAAAGTAAATTATATTTCAAGTTTTTGACAAGAGCCATATCCTTAAGCATAAATTTGTCATTTACTTTCACTGTACCTTTTGCCACAACAGAAGTGGAAGAAGTATCTCCAAAAGTAACACTTTCATCATGAGATACACGAGTGAGGGAAACCAAGTCTTATCACCGGACATGTGGCGTGAGCATCCAGAATTCACTAGCCATATATTATCCTTCCTCGCGCGAGAAGCCTACATAAAAGCAGAAAATGTCGAGGCCTCAGTACTAGGGTTAGAAATAAGATGTTTAGGAATTTAGTATTGAGACACACGATGCACAATAGTATGCACAACACGAGTATTCTTATGTACAGAATCAAATTTGCCTTTTTCCGTGTTTTTAGCAACAAAAGGTGTTTGTTTCACCCTTGGTACAAAATGAGGAGTAAAGCTTACCTTTCTAAAATTAGATCTAGCATTAAACCTTTCTCTCCTTTGTTGTTTAGCTAGTCTAAAATAAAAATCTACTAAATGTGCATCTCTACCACAATGAGTGCAAGTGTACTTAACACGATGTTTAGCTTTAGAAGTAGAAGCAACATTTGCATTCATCATAATAGAAGATAAAACTCCAGCAGACTTAAAAACAGTTTTCTTAGGCTCATTGACAATTTCAAATTTTCCACTTTCAAGTGCCTTAACAACAGTGGAAGCATTTGATTTATGATGAGTATAAGAATCAAAACCTAAACCTTTGTTATGAATGTTAACTCTTGATTGATCCAAAATCATGTTTAGGTTTTTCTTTTCTTTAGTGAAGCGTTCTAAAGATTTTTCCAAGTAATAGACCTTTCGATAAAGAATTAAACAATTATTACAGGGAACATTCACTTTTTCTTTTTGCTTGCGACAAGTTGAACATGAAAGAAGTCATGTGTGAACAAAGCATTTGTCATTTGAGAAACTCTAACATTTGCATCATGCAACTTCAATTCTATTGTGGAGCCTTTAGAACATGGTGTTGAATCATGCAAATCAATAGTTGAACAGCTAGCATTTTTAACATGTTTCTCATTTTTCTTAACTTGCATGATTAAAAAAGCATGTTCTTTTTCTAAGTGAAGTAAGCTCATTGTAAATTAAGTTACATGATTTATAAGCATCATCATCAGGAATCAAAGATTTACGTCTAGCAATTTTAGCATTTAAAGATTCCACAAAAACATCCATGTTTCTTAATTTTCCTGTCACGTTTATCAAGCAATTTACCAAGACGAGCAACAGCAATAGCTAATTCATCGTAAGAAGGTTCTATCTCATTGAAGTCACTGTTATAATCATCCTTGGTGAAGCTATCATTGTCGCTTGCCATGAGACACAATCTCATCAAATCATGTTTTCTTGGAGTTGCATCATCCTCACTGCTCTCAGATCAACATCGCTCAAAACAACTTGATCAAGTGCGGAGAGAACGCGATGCACTATCTTGTGATTCACAAAGCTCCTCTTCTTGCTATCACTTGGAGAGAACTTTTTCTTCTCTTTCTTTTTGTCCTTGTCCTTCTCCTCCTTTGATGCTTTACCTGCAAGTTAGGACAATTTGGCCGAATATGGTTGAGATCACCACACTCATAGCATCTTAGAGGACCACAACCAACTCTCTTCCTCATTTTCACATTCTGCAAAGCTTTGTTAAATTGAGAAGAGAGTAGTGCCAAGTTTTCTTCTAGGAATTGCTCAATCTATTCATCAGTTAGTGAAGATAAGGAAGACAAAGCAAAACTTGAAGAAACATTATTATGAGATATGATAGATTGAGAGTTTAAAACAATTGATTTATAATCATTCTTTCTAGCAAGAACATCCAATTCATGAGTTTTTAATTTAGAGAAAAGAACTTCTAAAGTAAGTGTACTCACGATAGTTGATTCTCTAATGGATGTAACTTTCATCTCCCAAATAGATATGTCTAATACACCAAGTAATTGTCTAACATTAGCATCATCATCATAGCTAACCCTAACAGCACGTAAATTGCTTAGAATCTTATTGAAATATGAAAAGAAATCATCTAGCGACTCACTAGTGTTAGAACCCTCATGGTAATCACAAATAGATTGCCATACCTCATATGCGGACTTGAGATGAATCATGCGGTCCAAATCGCTCCTCACTAATCCTTGGATGATCAGATTGCTCGCATTACTATTTGCCTCCACATGTGCTCGATTTGAGTCGTCAACTTCATCATTCTCGGGTACTTGATATGGCTTATACATCTTCTCCCAATTGCAAAGTCCTAAGTTTGAATGTATGCCTCTACCTTCTCTTTCCAAAACTGAAAATCAACACCATCGAAAACACAATATTTTGTCGAATACCTATCCATTGCTACGATTTCTAATCACCGGTTAAGATTAATTAGAAAAACTTAGCTCTAATATCAATTGTAGGATCGATATATGCTAAACTAGCAATCAGAGGGGGGTGAATGATTGCACGAAAGTTAAAATCAAATTTTTGATGATTTTTGAAACACCCCAATTTGGAATCTAATTGCCTGATTCGGATTCGACAAAACAGAGTAAGACGTGATCAGTAAAACATATATTCTTGGAGATCCAGCTAACAGATTGACCTAAAATGTGAACTGTAGAAACTAGATTCCAATATGAATCTAACAAAAAAAGAATCAGTTCGATCGGATCTACGGATCAAAAATTATGAACCCTGAAAGCATGCTGAGATAAGTTTTGATGAGAATTGATCAAACCCTTATTTCGTGATTAATCAAAATCTACAAAAGATTAACCAACGAAACTTTGAGAAACACTAAGTTGAAACCCTAAGCAGGTTTTGGATGGATCAAATTAAGATTAAACTTGTTGAATCAAGAGAGACAACGAATTAATCTATAAAAACCAAAACCGAGCAAACAAAATCAAAGCTGATTACTATAGCAAATAACGCATGAATAGTACTCGCAATAATTGTTGTAGCATCATGATTTTGTTGTAGCACATACTGTAGTGTCATAAATTACTGTAGCACCAAAAATTTCCATCATTCGATTGCTCGGTCGGCTGAAGGAATTAAAAATTTTATTTCTTTGGCTATATTTGTTTATAATACTCCCAACAAAAGAGTATCATCCCTAATGTCCAGCTCATTATAAACAGAAAATATCTCCCCCTATTTATAATGAGTAATCCTAAAGAATTTGTATACATTCCACTTGGCCCAACATGACCTAATGCAACTCTGCATGTATACGACCCTATATGCCGCACTCATGTGACTAGCTAGCCCTTATGTACAACGTTCTCTAGCCCGAATATTCCGCATGATATCTTTGACTATCAAGACCTCGATATTTCCCTAAATCTAGTCCCGATCCTCAATTCCTCCATGAACATACTTCTAGTCCCGTCATCGACCACGTTCGCTCTCAAGTAAAACCCGCACATGAACAAACACAAAAAATCGTATACGAGCACAAGTCCATGACTTGACTCAAGATCAACCTATGCAACCATTCACATGAGCGCATTGCATCAAACAAAACCATTACTATACTATCGCAAGCATATTAAATAATCATCTAACATAGCACATGCATAAGCACCACGCATGCCATGATCACAACCACTTTGTAATGCCAATTTTATCATGTTTAAAAGAACTGTTTTTTTTTCTTTCCATAATTAGAAAAGATCTGCATCAGGACATGCTTACAAGAACTGTGCATTTCATTGAGCCATAAGCACCTCTCTTTTGGACACAAGTGAGCATATTTATTTGCTGTGTTGCGCAGAAGACAAATCTAAGAGAAAAAACAGCTAAAAAAGCATTCCTTGCCCTATGAGCTACGTTTAATGTCTAAGCCTTAGCTTGAGTCAGCAGTGGCTAGAGGTGGCAACGGGGCTATTCCCCGTCGGGGAGTGCCTCCCCGTCCCCGTTCCCGCGATCCAAAATTTTCCCCGTCCCCGTCCCCATTCGCCATCTCGGGGGAGAAAATCCCCCCGTCCCCATCCCCGTTCGGGTATCGGGGCCCCGTCGGGGACCCATCCCCGCGAAAATTACACACAAGAGAAGAGCTCTTATAGCCATTTTAACTCTAAAATCATATCAATAGACAAGAAAAAAAAAAGAATGCATGCATTCATTGAAGATTATGTTGTCCCGTTTATGAAAATGTGAATATCATGGGCTAGAGAATATGTTTACAATCTAATAACTAAATTGGACTAAACTAAATTTGGATCCCCAACCGGGTCCCTGCGGGGAAAAAAATTCCCCGTCCCCGCCATCCCCGATGAGGAAATAATTTTCCCCGTTTCTATCCCCACAGGGGACGATTTCTTCCGATATGATACACACAACTTTGCCTTAGTCCCGTCCTAGCCTGATTTTTTTTTCCAATATGGACAAGTCGAGGCAGCCGCTACCAACCTTGACGAATGGCCATCCTATCACACATTTACACGTGACAATTCTTTTACCGTCTTAAGCTCTGTCCAAACCCAAATATTCTTTTGAACTAGTATGCACGTATAGTATTTTTGAAGTTCTCGCCCAGCAGAATGCTAAGACTGTTTGGCATGGGGGTGACTTATAAAAACACGTTTAATTTTAGAATTAATTGGATATTTGCCATCCTTTAACGTGAAAATTCGACGTCATATACAAAAAATGCCACTCTAGTGGCATGATTTGTATATAGCGTCGAAGTTTGAAATTGAAGAGTGGCAAATATCTAAATCTCCCTTTATTTTACCGCTTTTAGATACATCAGCTATTTGACAGCATCTTCATCACAGCAGTAACAGAAACATTTTACTAGAGGAGGGTACAAGATCATGGTGATCATTTGTATAATATTCCACAATGCCATCTGGTTTTGAAACATATAAATCGGTCGAGCTGTTCTCCCTTGAAATATCCAAAGCTAGAGTGCTGCCATTAGCCTAAGCATATACTTGTCCGTGTGCCCGGTCAGCAAATCCACACGTGCGCTGACCTCTCTGCCAAGAAGCGATGACATAGCAACACGTACCAAAGTTCAAGACCACCGCAAATCCCCAAAGTCTAAACACGGCTTATAAAGATAACGCTCACTTGACAATTCACCTTTCACTGTCATGTGCCTCTCGGTTTTCTGCTTCGAGCGTCGGCCGGCAACTCCGTCCTGCCGCTAGCCTAATTGTAGACTACTGTTCATATCTCCTTTCGAAGCCCTAGATATCATTATTTTTACAAATCTAGTCTTCCAACGTATTTTTTTTTCAAAAATACCCTTCACCGCTACCGCGGAAAAGCGTGGTAAGCGACACATGTTTTCTCCCACGCTCAGGAAGTGTAGAAGCTCTCTACCACACTTGGGGAGTGTGGCAACGGGTGCGAGCGCGGGAGCGGGTGAGTGCCGCTGCCGCGGTTGGGCAGCGTGGAATCTCTTGCTTCCTCGCTCGCTAGCGTGGTAGAGGGCTTCCACGCTCACCCAACTGGGACGGAGATAAATTTTGCAAATGCACGTGTGAGAGAGTTATATTCGTAAAAAAATGATGTTTATAGGGCTAGAGAAGTGTTGAATTCTAATTGGTAAGCAATTAGCTCCTGCTGACTCATCTGGTGAGGCTGGAGTTGTCAGAAACCTTTTAGAGGATATCTTAGCCCATGTGACTACTCGAGATATGGAGGTAGCCTCACTTACTAGACTCATAAATAATAATTTGTGAGCCATGTTCAGCTCGTTTCCTTCGAAATCAGTTGAAAATTTGGCTACTAATTAGACCGTGTTTCGGAGGTCGCTTTCACGCTGAATGTGGTGTGTGGTGAAGGAAGTGCCCAAGTTTGCGAGTTGCAGATATTTATCAATGATGTGGTTTTGTCGTTGTTCATGGAATGTTAGGGGTGCCTCTTAATTTGCTTGGCTTTCTCTTTGAACAATCAGGATAGTGATCAGAGAGAGGTGAATAATTTTAAATAATTTTTCCCCATTTAAAATAATCTAAACAAACCCTTAAAAAAAAAAACTCAAAGAAAGCAAATGAAATGAACAAACTGTTTTAGATGGCTTGTGCTATCGCTAGGAGATCGGTAGTACTAGAGGTCGGTAGCACCTTACCGGGGCGGTAGCATCAGGCTCAAGAACTGCTGAAGAATCAGTACGAATTCTAAAAGCAAATATTGATGAATCTTTTGATCAGTTGGATAAAAACTTATGAAACTTAGTAGATGTGATCCTAAGAATGTCAGCAGCTCATTCCAACCCTCAATTGCAAGGATTGACGTCAAGTTCAGACCCTTTTTCACTTTGAAGGAAGAACACATCAAGTTAGAGCAGAACTCAAGAACTTGATCTAAGACTTACTCGTAGGGTTTTGATGATCAAGATGATTTTGGATAGCCTCTCATATATCATAGCAAGCTAGAACACAAGTCGAAAACTCCACAAATATGATTTGGAAAACTGATTCATTTAATAGCACAAAACCGATTTCTTACAAGAAAAACGTATGAATTGCCTAGATGATTGGGATATGATCTAAGAGAAGATTAATCCATTAATCAACATCCTTAGCATAAGAAATAAAAGCATGTAAAAGGAGGGGAGGCAAATCCAAATTGCATAAATAAAAATTGCAATAATGTAAGTGCAGAATTTAAATACGGAATTTAAGACATAATGTAAATGCATAAAGGAAATTCAACATAAGGAAATTAATTTTGTATTTCTAGAAGGGAAGTTTACAAAACATCACAACAAAGTGGACAAAGTTCAAAGGAGCACCAAAAACCTCAAAACCTTCGAGATGAGAAAAGATACCCCTACCCATCTATTTATACTACTCTTGAGTCACCTTCTACACTTGGATGAGTTCCTTCTACCTTAAGAACCGTCATCAAGAGTTAGGATCGACTCATTCACTCGTATATGGGCTAACCCGAAACACACACACATATTGGGTTTTTGTACAATTTTCAAAGCATACTAACTAAACTCGCTACTCTATCATCTAGACCGCAATCCAATAGCCCTCCTTGATCCGAGCAACTTCTAACTAGCATCTCATCCATTCCTTGTCTTCTAGATTTGCACTGACTCCATCTCCGATCATCTTCAGCGATCCTCGACCGTCTGGACATTCGACGCACCTTGCCTAGTCCCGATCATCCTTTGCCTTATCATGATCTAGCATCATCGGTCTGCAACCATAAAAAACAAGGAAAACACATCATATAGCATTGTCCAAAATGATATGTAATAAATCTTACATAAATTCAAAATGCATATCCCAAGAACATCGAGGACTCTATTCAGAGTCGAGTCGATGAGTCGATACGTTGATGAGTCGACATCGAGTAACTTGAAGCTAACTCAAGGACTCGAGACAAACTGATGGCAGGGTGCTCAACCCGGTAAAATCCCTACTCGATACTTAGTAATTCCCAATTTACTCAAAACATTCGACTACAAGCTGGCAAGGTATTACTCGACTAAGCCAGAACTTGGTGGTAATCGACCAAGCGCTTGAACAAACCCTTCACTCGACCCGGCAAAATTCCTACTTGATACTTAGCAATTCCCAATCTACTCAAAACATTCAACCACAAACCGGTGGGGCATTACTCGACCAAGTTAGAACTTGACAGTAATTGACTAAGCTAGAACTTGGTAGTTTCAACTCAGATTGCTTCAAATTGAAAATCCAATTTAAATCAAACTCAAACCAGAGCATAGCAAACTCAAATTTAGTCAAATACTCATCACCAATATAGGTAGACCTCTATATGGTCTTTCACTCTTCCTATTTATTTTTTCTTGTTTTGAAAAAAATATGTGACACTTGGTGTTGTGGTGGCCTATATTGAGCTATGGAAAGATTAGTATCACATTGTTTGTTAAAAGTAAATTATAGTAAACATATAATACTTGTTGGTTCCAAACACAGCACCACCGGTTAAGAGTCTCTTTGAAATGAAGGATCTTTGGAGGAATTTTGTAGGAATAGTGTTGTATAGGAAATTTTCCTATATGATCCTTTGGAACAAAGGATTGAGGGAGATTCGTAGCAAAGTTGTATGGAATGGCTCAACCCATATAAATTTGGATTAATTCCTTATATGCCGCTAGAATTTGGGGAAGTCCCTAAATGTGTCACTAACATGTGGGATCTGGTCCCATATGTCAATGGGACAATAAGTGGCATATAAGGGATAAGGTAAACTTTTAGTGGCATATAAGGAATCGCCCCTATAAATTTTCTTCTCAGCATTGTTGACGCTGCATAAATACTTCCATATTTCATGAAGACAACTTTGTTTTTCCAATAAACTATGTTCCCAAGCGTGAATGTCAATGAGAGAATGCAAAGACAAAGTTGCAATTGTGTCAAGGCTAAGGGATCGTAACCAGTATATGTGCGGTCTGCCAAGGCTTCTTCTTTGGAGCTGTGGCTTAGGCTAGTGGCGGCAGGGAGAAGGAGTAATGCACATGGAGGAAGAGGCGCAAGAGACAGGGAAGGAGAGAGAGATTGGAAAGGATAATAATTGATAACTTTTGCTTGATTCAATAGCAATCTATCCTCCCCTTTAAATAGGAGCTAACCCCTAAAATCATATCTAACTCAATCTCTTATTTACTAATATATATCTATTGCCTAGCTCAATCTTCTTATTTCCTAATATATTGAATCTCAAAGCCAGAAAGTAATCTTATCTATATTTATCTCTAGATTAGTCTTGTTAGGCAGCTGCACCTGGTGGGGCCAAGCACTGCTTGTGGCTATAATGCAGGCCCTACATGACATCTCTTCTTGCCTTCTCAAACAACTCGTCCCCGAGCTGGGGTGACGAATAGTGAGCATGGAATGTCATGAGCGGCTCCCACAAAACTTCAGCTGCATAAAGGTTTGCCCATTGTACGAGCACCTCCCAAACATCACGACTGCAACGTTCACGCAGCAACTCTTGCGGTTTCCGAAAAACACACCCATGGTGAAGTTCCGGTAATGGGGGTGGAGATGATGGAGGATCACCGTTGAATGGTTTTAGTATACTGATGTGGAAGACATCATGTAGACGTGCATGAGGTGGTCGTTGAAGACGATAGGCCACGGTACCAATATGAGCGCACAGTTGGTATGGCCCATACAAGCATGGATTCAGCTTATTTCGAGGATGACCACCAATTGATGCCACAGCCCGATGAATGAGGCACAACCACACCTAGTCGCTGACCTGGAAGTGTAGCGCTTGGTGTAGAGAAGTGGAGAAAGAATGTAATGCACTCACACCTGTACTAATCCTTGTGTTATGAGAATAAATAGAGAGCAGTACAGAACGTTAGAGAAATGAGGGGCGAGAGCCACGGAAGTGGAGCGAGTCACTCGGGCCGTTAGCAATACAGGCGAACATTGTGCATGTAAAGAGAAGAGAACAAGTCTATGCAAAGATAAGCGCATTTCTAGCTAACACCTCGCCGCAGGTTGAGGGTCCGGTGGCCGGACGCACAAGCTAGAACGAAATTCTTGAAAAGTCGCCGTTGGTAGTCCCTTCGTAAGAACATCAGCAAACTGTTGCGTTGTAGGAATGTGGAGGACGCGAAACTGACCGAGAGCAACCTTCTCGCGAACAAAGTGTATATCCAATTCAATATGTTTAGTGCGCCGATGATGAACCGGGTTGGCTGTCATGTACACGGCCGAGACGTTGTCGTAGTACACCACAGTGGCCTTATCGATGTGGATATGAAGCTCGCTGAGAAGTTGACGGAGCCAACAGCACTCGGCAATGACATTCGCGACGGCGCGGTATTCTGCTTCCGCGCTAGAGCGCGAAACGATTGGTTGCCGCTTGGAGGACCACGAAACCAGAGAATCGCCGAGAAAGACAAGGTGGTCGGACGTGGAGCGTCGAGTGTCGGGGCACCCTGCCCAGTCCGCATCGAAGTAGGCAGTGATGTCGAGCGACGTGGATCGGTGGAGCTGCAGACCATAATGAGATGCGCCACAGATATAACGAAGGATGCGCTTGACCAGAGCAAGGTGTCCTTCGCGGGGATCATGCATATGGAGGCAAACCTGCTAGACAGCGTACGCAATATCTGGCCGAGTCATTGTGAGGTACTGCAAGGCGCCAACGATGCTGCGGTATTCAGAGGCATTTTGAACGGGCGCACTAGAAGATGAAGATTGCTTGGCAGAAGTATCCACAGGGGTAGCGACCGGTTTACAAGTGGTCATGTTAGTGCGTTCGAGAAGCTCCGCCGCATATTTGGCCTGGGAGAGAAAGAAGCCGTTTGGCGAGCGCGTCACACTAATGCCGAGGAAGAATGACAGTGGCCCAAGATCCTTCATAGAAAACTCGGTACGGAGACGCGCAATGAGGAGTTGGAGCAAAGTGGTGCTGGACGCAGTGAGCACAATATCATCCACATAGAGGAGAAGAAACGCCGTGTCAGGACCGCGACGCAGAATGAAGAGGGATGGGTCGGACTAGGTAGAGAGAAAGCCAATGGAGCTGATGAACATGGCAAACCGTTTGTACCAAGCCCGCGGTGCTTGCTTCAGCCCATATAGAGATTTGGACAGGCAACACACATAATCGGGATGAGATTGATCGACGAAGCCAACAGGTTGCTGGCAATAGACGCGCTTGCTCAGGTAACCATGCAAGAACGCATTGTTGACATCCAGTTGGTGGACAGGCCAGTCGCGGGGGGAGGCGATGGTGAGCACGGTCTAGATTGTGGCAGACTTCACGACCAAACTAAACGTTTCGTCGAAGTCCACTCTCGGTTGCTGGGAGAAGCCACGAACGACCCATCGAGCCTTGTATCGATCTAAAGTACCGTCGGGTCGCAGCTTGTGTCGAAAAACCCATTTGCCGGTGACGATGTGTGTGCCCGGTGGGCGGGGCACCAGAGTCCAAGTTTGGTTCGTCATCAGTGCACGGTATTCCTCCTGCATGGCAGCGAGCCAATTGGGGTCGCGAAGAGCGGAGCGCACAGACTTGGGTAGCGGAGAGATTGTGGAGGTGGAGGCAAGATTGGCATATTTAGGGTTGGGTTTGAAGACGCCTGCCCGTGCACGGGTGACCATGGGGTGAGTCGGTGCAGCAGAAGGTGGTTGGGTGGCCGGGAGATGGTCAGACATGTCTGGGTTGGAAGCAGGAAGTAACCCCGCTGGAAACTGTGCGGGATCATCCAACGTAGCGACGGCAGCAGGCGATGCTGGGTGAGGGTTGGCAGGAGGTGACCCTGGTGGGATGGTGTGCGCGACTGGTGGATGCTGGGAAGAGCCGGAATTGTCAAGAGAGGAAATTGATGGGGAAGGAGAAGGTCCGGCTAGAGTTTTGAACGGGAAGGTGGATTCATCAAAGTAGATGTGCCGGGACACAAGAACTCGTCGAGTAGCAGGGTTGTAGCAACGGTAGCCTTTGTGATCCTGGGAATAACCGAGAAAGACGCAAGCTGTAGAACGCGGGGACAATTTATGTGGGGCAGTGGATGAAGTGTTTGGATAGCAGAGGCAACCAAAAACTCGAAGGGCTGTGTAATCAGGTGGTGAACCGTATAGAAGTTGGAATGGAGTGATAAAATCGCGAGGTCAGCAGGGACGACGGTTGATGAGAAAAGTAGCTGTAGCGAGGGCTTCAGCCCAGAAATGAGATGGCAGATGAGCATGGAAGAGAAGGGTGCGTATGGTCTCATTAATGGTACGAAGGATGCGTTCGGCACGACCGTTTTGAGGAGAGGTGTATGGGCAAGATAACCGTAGCATAATACCATGCGTAGAGAAGAAAGAGCGGGAAGCATGGTTATCAAATTCACGTCCGTTGTCTGCTTGAAGAGTGAGAATCGGAAGGTGAAAATGGTTGCGGACAAACACATGAAAAGTTTTGATGGTAGAGAGAACATCCGATTTGCGCCGGAGAGGAAAAGTCCATGCAAAATGGCTATAATCATCAAGTAACACGAGATAATATTAAAAACCAGACAAACTGGATATCGGTGATGTCCAAATATCACAGTGTACAAGTTGAAAAGGAAAATAGGAGATAGTATTGGAAGACTGGAAACTCAACCGGATATTTTTTCCTATGCGACATGCATGACAAGAGGGGGAAGGTGCTGTAGTACAAGTTGAATGAAAAGAATGCGAAAAAGATTGTCGCGGCTCGGATGTCCCAGACGCTAGTGCCAGAGGTCGCCGGAGCTGGTCGTAGTGTGGAGGTTGGTGGGCGGCAGCGATGGAGTTGTGGGCGAGACGAGAGGATAGAGATCACCCCAGGAATCACATCGGAGAATGGCCTTCTGGGTGCACCGATCCTTGATGGAGAAACCAAGATGGTCAAATTCAATGGAGATGGGGTTATCACGGGTTAAAGCTCGAACAGAGATAAGATTTTTAATAAGGTTGGGAGATACTAAAATATTAGAAAGATGTAGAGGGGTGGAGGAGGTGGGGATGGAGAGATGTCCAATGTGTGTGATGGGCAACGTGGCGCCATTACCAACTACGATACGAGAAGAAGAAATGGAAGGAGTGAGCGAAGAGAGATTACCAGAAGATGCAGACATGTGGGAGGTGGCACCCGTGTCGAGGAACCAAGGACCGCCATCTGGAACCTGATGTGGGGCAGACATGGTGTTGAGCGCATGGATGAGAGGCGCCTGGTCCCAGGCTTGTCCGTGGTTGTAGAGTGGTGTTGACGGCGTCACGGGCTAAGTTGTCAGATATGCTCCGGCGAACGGCGGCTGGGTCGCGACACCAGGGCGAGGCCCAAGGATGCCAGAACCGGGAGCATGTGGGTGCCAAGGCATGGGCCAGGCATGAACCATACCGGTCCATGGGTGCGACGGTGCCGAAGGTGGAATACCGCCGTAGTTGGAGGAGCCAGTACTGGAAGAGCCATAGCGGGACTTGAACTTCCCAGACTTGGTTCTGGATTTAGGTCTGGAATCCGAGCGTGATGAAGAGCCACCGGTGGAAGCCGGTGGCGGGGCTGTAGATGTGTGTAGCGCTGTGTCCGCCGAGGGACCTGTGCTCAAGGCGAGGCGATTCTCCTCGAGAAGAAGAAAGGAGCGGCAGCGGAGGAAGGATGGTAGGGGAACCTGCATGGTCAGAAGGGGAATGGCATGGTTGTACTTGGGGTTGAGCCCCCGAAGCATGTTGAGAACAAGAGATTTGTCCGTGACTGGCGAACCGACGTCGCGAAGCTTGTCGGCAAGGGTATTTAGCCGGGAGAAGTACGGCAAGATGGAGAGATCACCTTGCTCGAGACGATGGAGCATCTCTGACAACTCAGCCCACATGATCGCAGCGATGGTGGCTCATTCCCATAGACCACCTTGAATGGTATGTCTTTGAGAGATGAGTGGAAGGAGGTATTGTAACAATACTCAACCCACATGGAAGCCATTGAAGCCATTGACGAGGACAATCACCTATGAGGCAGTGTAGGTACATAGCGATTACCTTATTGACCACCTCCATTTGGCCGTCAAACTAAGGATGGCATGCCGAGCTCATCTGTAGTTGTATGCCCACCAAATGGAACAATTCGGACCAAAACTTGGTGGTGAAATCAGAGTTGTGGTCACTTACAATAGAATTGGGGATGCCATGGAGATTCACAACCTCATCAAAGAATGCTCGGACAACCAAGTAGGCCGTGCAAGGATGCCCCATAGGAATAAAGTGGGAAAATTTGGAAAACCGATCCACCACAAAGAGTATGATTGATTTGCCAAGGACGTTGGGTAGTCCCTCCACAAAATCCATGGAGATATCAGCCCAAATTTGGGACGGAACCTCCAAAGGTTGAAGCAATTCGGCCAGTTGAAGCTATTCGGCTTTGTTGCGCTAGCAGGTTGTCCACGCCGTGATGAAGTCTTGGATGGTTGCACACATGCGTGGTGTGTGAAAGTCGGCGTGAATACTACGCAATGTCTTCTACACTCCTTTGTGGCCTGTTGTGTGTGTCGTTACCAAGATGGCCGGCAAAGATGCCGATGTTGGTAGTACATATACGTGACCGTCGAAGAGTAGCAGACTGTCCAGCACTGTCCATGGCCACTCAAGTTGGCCGACGGCTAACTGCTTGTGCTATGACGCAAGCCTTGGATTAGTGGCTTTCTCCTGTCGGAGGTCATCAAAGATGGCGAATGTTGGCACTGAGAGAGCCAAGACATGGCTCATGTCAGCGTCGTGTTGGCATAAGGCGTTTGCCACCACGTTCTGGTGCTCGGGATTAAGCTCTACTCGAAAGTCGAAGCCAAGGATTTTGCTCATCCAATGCTACTGGATGGTAGAAAGGCATTGATCCAATAAAAATTTTAGACTGTAATGATTAGTACGTACCAAAAAGGAGTGCCCCCACAAGTAAGACTACCAATGATGGACTGCCTGAATCAACTCAATGAGTTCACTTTCGTAGGCCACGAGCTTGGCATGGTGTGGTGTAGTACGGCACCAAATCTATATGCGTCATACTCCATAAAATCTTTAGCAAAGTCAGGCATTTGGAGTGTTGGTGCATATGTGAGAACTTGTTGGAGCGCCTAAAAATGTCAATTGTTACCTTGTCTGCTATAATATCCCGGGCCATGAACAACTAACATATATTTCAACTTCTTATGGTTCTAGCATATGTTTTCAACTGTTACCTTGTCTGCTATAATATCCCAGGCCATAAACAACCAACATTTATGTAACCAGTTAGGCCGCCGCCACCTCCTACCAATATGCAAGCTCCACCTATTTTGGATATACATAATCTAGATATGCAAGGATATATGAATGGTCTTTGATTGAAGAGTTTATATGTTGCTGTCCCAAAAGGAATATACAATTTAACAATTATGGTCAGATAATCATCTCACGATCTTGTTGGTTGCATCATCTGTTGATGCCCTTCTGTTCAGAGCACCTGCTTCAGTCTTTTATGGAGGTCATGGTGCGTTAGATTAGCACCTAATGCCACTCTACAGTTCTGTAAGTACCCATCTAGGCCCCCATCAACATTAGTATGATATTCAATGATTGGAAAAGCCGAAAAGGCCACGAGCTGTTGATCAGTTGAACACTTGGGTCCTGACGAGTAATTCAATATATATTACTCTATGCATCTTTGTCTTATTGATATGATAGGAAATAAGCACACAGATATTTCATATTTGGGCAAAGAGGCATTCTTTTTTCGTTTCCACTATTTTGTGATGACAGAAGTTATAAATTGGCAATGTGATGTGTTTTAAAATTTGTTGAAATCATTGCTACCTACTACGTAACTGATATTCACCTACCTTTTGTTGATTCTTCTTTCGCAAAATTCTGCTCATACAAACAATATGATGATTGTGGTATTATTCATGTTCATAAAGGAAACATGGTTTAATTCTATCTGGATATTCCAAAATTGATATTTACCCATTAACGGAAGTGTGGAACTAGGGTAATGCAGCAAACGTAAACACAATGCTATTGTACTTGCTAGTTGTATGATGTATATTGTTTCAACTTGTTGGATGATGTATTTTATTATTTGGTCTTTGTTTAATTGTACAAAATGAGTAGGGGCACCTATTTCTTGTTCCCCACACACCTTGATAGAAACTGCCACAATCCTATAAGAGGAGCTTGTCTCTATTGTTGTCCATGAGAGTGTATCATAAGCGAAAAATTTAGTTATTTGCCACTTCAAAGATTGACTCTTTGATTATGATGCCACTTGAGCCAATGACATATGGGACCATCTGAGTCAATGAAATGTGGGTCCAGTGGAAAATTTGCGAAGCCACATGTTTGAAGTGGCAAAATACTAAATCTCTCATCATAAGCTCCCCATTTCAACCAATAAATATGTCTTCTTGTAGAAATTAGATATTTTTCCTTGAAGAACTTTTATAATCCACAGAATTCATTCCATAAGTCAGCTAAAGTAAATCAATCTATGAGGAGGACTACAAGTCAAAAGGATTTCTTGCATTCACGAGACAGCAGCTCGGTGAGTACCTTACATATAATCCTTTCTGTGGTACTGGAGAATACTAGTGACTGAATAAACCCTGCTATATAAGGATACAAATAAAATGGTATAAGATGTAAATAGTTTTCTCTAAAAAGTTGCAATATAGTTGGGTGCACAATTAGTTCAGTTCCATGCAATGTTTGGTTCATAATATGACTAGTTTTTGCCATCTTTTGATTGGTGCATAATAAATTTTGGCTCTGCTATGTGTTATTGTGGGCTCAATTTTTATTTGGTTTTCAGTTAAATGAATTAGTGCATTTGTTTTGCAGAGCCATTCTTCACTTACTGACGATGAATCCAAGGATGCTCACTCTTTTCATAGCATAAATCAGAAGGGAATTCGAGCAGTTTACATTGTTTGAGAAGGTTGATTTCACAATATTCTTAAAGTTTTCAGAACTAGATTTTGAAAATAGCTAAAATTTACCAAGTATCCTTTTTACACTGTTCATAGGAGCATCTGATCGATGACAAGGAGGGAAATGTACTGTATGACGTGATGTGTAAAGAAGTTAGGCAAGCCGTGGAAGAAATCAGGACTCAGCTTGAAATGGTACTTTTTGACATTGCAGCATTCTTGTAGATCTTTTCACTGTCTTTTCACCTTTGGTTATTTTTCTTTGGCTACAATAAATTTTCTAGCTGGCTAGTTGCTCATGTTTACAATTCTTTGATTGCTATAATGAAAAGGATGAGTCTGACAATGGCCCCTCTTCCTAACATTATTCGATAAGTTTTTGTCTAATATTATCGCTACAGTGTTGCTTCATAGTGACTCTATTTTGATCCTCAAGAGCAAAGAGTTCTAAGCTAATATACTCTATATAATAGAGGCTGAGAATGCTGATCGATCGATCGCACCACATCTCCGGTGCCGTTCTCGCTGCCCGTCCCGTTGCTGCCGACGCGGGCTCCGTTCCGTCCGTTCGGCGTTTCTCGCCCCCCCCGGTCACTACGATGCCTGGTAGCTGCCCCTGGATTTGCGCCTCCTCAGTTTCATCGTCTCGCTTCGCGTTTCGCTTGCTCCGCTGGTTCTTGCCGTCCGATTCTGCATCGGTGCGCCCGGCCGCCACCTTTTTCGGTTCGTGAGGCTTCGGGAGCCCTCCGCCTCGCCTGAGGTCGCTTGGTCCCTTGCTCGTGTCGGTTCCATTAGCTACCCATGATTTCATCGTTTGTCTTCTCATTTCGTTTCCTCCGCCAGGTGCGCCGCCTGTTGCCCTCCGTTTGCGCTTCGGTGCGGGTGATTGGCGGCTTCTTCGGCCCGGCGATCGGCGGCTTCTTCGGCCGGTCCAGCTGCCGAGGGCCTCCAACTCGGCTGAGCTCGGTTAGTCCCTTTGTATTACCGTTTGCTCCCATCTCGGCTCGCCCCGATCACGCCCTCTCCCCCCGCCCCCAGCGAAGTGCTCCGCCTCCCGCCATTTCCTCGTGTCTCCATGCGGCGACGCTGCGAGCCTTTTCCCGCTGCTTCGCTCCCCCTAGTGATTCTAGTTCCTGATCAAGACACTCCATAAGAGTTGATTGTTGAATAATTGTGTGTTCTGTTTTATTCTGACCTATCAAAATCATCAGTTCATCTGCGCTCTGTGTGCGGAGATGTCGCATGGAGGTTTCAACACATTTTCCCGAGTTTTCAGTCCCCATGAGCTAAGTGTCTCATTCCCCTTTTTATTTGTTAGCATGATGTCTAATTACCTTGATTTTTATGCTTACCACTCATGCTTAAGGATATTTTATGAATCTAGAGAAATGTATGCTGGTAATTTCTGTAGGGTGGTGAGATAAAGTAGTTTACAAGTGAGACTAACCATGTTGCTTTTTATATGGCAGTCACAACCGACATGGCTAGCTAGGAGTAGAGTTTCAAACTGTGGGCTGGATTTGATAAATTGTGGGCTAGATGCTACGTGGAGAGCATGCAGTGCTTGCCCCTTCCACCTGGCTTGAAGGTATGGGCAAAAGAAATGGCTAGCAGCTAGCTGGGAGGATGGGCAGGGAATGGGTAAAGAATGGGCAGAGGAAGAAAATGGAGATAGTTGGCTGCCTGAGTGAAGGTCAAAAACCGACAGCATGATCTTGATTTCCTTTTTAGACCATTAGTTAAAGCTAAAGCTCATTTGTAATATATTTTGTACTTAAGATGTGTCTTGGATGCTTATGAGAATGCGTGAGTTTGGCATTACTGACTATTAGTATTATCTGTATTGTGTTGACATGGTGTATATAAGTGTATATGCACAATGCTTGGATTTGTGTGAATATATTCTTATGTATGTGCTTGAGAACCCTGGCTATTGATGTGGCATTGGAGTGTTTAATGATGAAAATGCATGTCCACCTGGCAATAATCTGGACGAACAATTTCGTCATAAATAAAATGGTCAACGCTCATTTTTGGCCAATGGGAGTGTTCTTTTATGACGAATTCGATATTTTTCATGACGTTTTGGGTACAATTAATGACGGTTATATTCGTCATAGAAGTGACCTCTTCACTGACAGATATGTAATTCGTCACAGAAAAGTTTATTTTTTATGATGAAAATAAGTAATTCATCATTGAAAACTTTCTATGACGCACTTTCTATGACAAGTTGAATTTCGTCATAAATTCGTCATAAAAAACCTACAATGGCGATTTCAGGACTAATTATGACAAGTTTGGACCGTCATTAAAAATCACTTTTCTTGTAGTGGGAGAAGGCAAGTGTGGCGGCCCTGCTCGCCCAGGTGGAGGAGGCCGAAGCGGCGCGGAAGCGAGCCGAAGATGAACTATGCCGCACACTGCATAACCTCACCATCATGCTCCGCCCTGCTTACAATCGCATGGTCAGGAGCCTACAACCCTTGGGATTGGAGCTGAGCGACCCGCTAGAGCCCTCGTGTCTGATCGCCCTTTCCATCACCGCGTTCTTTGAAGCTCTTGCTGCTTTGCCGCCGCCTTTGTCACTTTGCTTTGCGAGAAGGCGGAGGTCGCGATTGCCACGATGGGGTACATGTTGGCCTACTGCTTTAGCCGTGATGTCTCCTTCGACGCCATGTCCACCGTGGCCAGAATCGAAGGCGACAAGGCCCAGGCACAAGCTCACGTGCGCAAAGCCTTGGAGTACATGGCTGGGCTGATGAAGGTGGAGGACCCGGCCCTTGATGCTGCGATGGCGGAGGAGGAGGCGGGAGACGACACCGGGCACATACAAGTTGCCAATGACGAATGATGGCCCAGGCGGCCCTTCTTGTTTTCTTTGTTCCTTTCTTTTTTTTTGTAGACATGTACATACACCCTTTAGCAAACAAGAAAGGAACAAAAAAAGGGTGTATGTTTCGGAACTTTCCTTGTGCGAGTACAAGGAAAGTTGCGACCCTGAATGGTTGTTTGCGTGAGTTTTCCCACATTTGCTCGACCAAACCACCGGGCGACCAGCCCCCTGGTCTTGCCATGATGCGAGTTAGGAGGCTTATATTAGGTCGATGCTCCGGCACTTTCCTTGTACTCGCACGCAACTGCTACAAACATGAGCAGAAGTTACGCAAGACACGCAGGGAATAGACCAAAAGAGCATAAGTCCTCGCGCGTGTGGTTGTCACTGTCCTATTGCCTTTCGGAACTTAAACCCTTGCAATCTCTCGGAAACTGACCACGGCGCTACATGGCAAGGCATCAGATCCCCAGGAGTGGTTTTGGGCCAGCGGTGCTCGCGGTGACAACCCGGGGTGTACTAGCCGCATTGAACACCGTGCCGAACTCGACCCCCTGGTCACCCGTCCCTGCTCGATGCAAGCACTGGGTGTTACCGTTTATCAACAAGGGGCCACCGAGCTACCAGTACCCATGACAACCACGTAAAACGCGACCCACCAGGGCATAAGCGGGAAGGAGAAGAAAGACAGACTGAGAGCCCATAAGGCAAACAACTTAACTTATTATCGGCCGTCGCCGATCAGCTAATGGAGGGAGAGCCCATTCTCCGGCTAATCGGAGCAACCTGCCAAGCACTTACAGTTCTCAGGGGTTGAACTTCCACAACGTTTATATGTTCTGGGAGTTCGCCAGTTCTTGGCCGTCCTCAGTGGCCAACCGGACCACCCCGGACCGAGAGACTAAGACCACCTTGAAGGGGCCCTCCCACAGGGGAGACATCTTGTTGCGATCGGCTTGCACCTGAATTCTGCACAAGACAAGGTCGCCCACTACCAGTGCTCTCTTGTGGACCCGGGTGGCGTGGTACCACCTGAGACTCTGCTGGTACTGAGCAGCATGCAAAGCTGCCCGATCACGCACCTCCTCCAGAAGGTTAACTTCTTCTTGGCGCTGGTCTTCCTGGCCCTCCTCACTGAACGCCGAAACACGTGGGGAGCTTAACGACAGCTCGAACGGGAGGACAGCTTCCGCCCCATAGACCAGGAAAAAAGGTGTTTCTCCTGTTGCCCGGCTGGGTGTGGTTCAAAGTGACCACAACACTATCGAAAGTCCGTCCGTCCACCGCACTCCCCGCTTGAGGAGTCGGTCAAACACTCTAGTCTTGAGGCCACTCAACACCAGCACGTTGGCACGCTCCACCTGGCCATTGCTCCTTGGGTGGGCCACCGAGGCGAAACATACCTTGGTGCCCATCTCTTCGCAGAACTCCAGGAATGTCGTGCTAGTGAATTGGGTGTCGTTGTCGGTGATGATGCAGTTGGTGACTCCGAAGCGAGTGAAGATCCCATGCATGAACTTGATGGCAGCGGAGGACGTGATGGCGTGCACTGCCTCGGCTTCAACCCATTTGGTGAACTTGTCGATAGCGACGAACAGATGGGTGAAGCCCCCTGTGGCCCGCGGGAACGGGCCCAGGATGACTAGCCCCCAGACCGCAAATGGCCAAGAGAGCGAGATGGTTGCAGCCTTGGGCTGGTCGGTGGATATGCTTGGTGTAGAACTAGCATGCCTCGCATCTCCTCACCAACTCACAAGAATCCTGGAGGGTAGTAGACCAATAGAATCCTTGGTGGAACATTTTTTCGACCAATGTTCGACTAGACATATGGCTCCCGCACATGCCTCCATGGATATCAAAGAGCAGGTTGCTCCCCACTTCCCGAGTGATGCACTTCAGAAGAATTCCGTTTCTACTCTGGCGATATAGGTCCCCACCTACTAGAGTATAGCACTTGGCCTTACTTGCAATTTTCTCAGCTGATGTAACATCGTCGGGGATCACTTGGTCCCACAGGAAGGCTAGGATCGAATCCATCTACCAACCTTCCTGGCAAAGTGTAGCAATCACATGGTGATCGCCTGGGTACTCCGCTTGGCCATGCTTTTCCCCTGGTACCGCCTTGGTGGTACCGTTGTCCTCTCTCCCTGAATCGGGGGCTCAGGCTGACACGCTGTCTTCCCTCCCTAAACTAGAGGTTGGGACAGTCGCGCCACCTTCCCCACCTGAGTCGGAGGCTGAGACAGCCGCACCATCGTCCCCACCATGAATAGGGGCAGCGACGGACGGTCGTGTAAGCCTTTCTTCAAAGACCCCGACCAGAACAGTGGTTCTTGACGACGCGAGCTGCGAAAGCCCGTCCGCCATGTGGTTGTCGCACCGAGGGATATGGATATACCCCAGTCCTTCGAAGCGACGCTCCATCTTCCTAACCTCCGCCAAGTACGCCTCCATGGCAGGGTCAGAGCACTGAAATTCCTTTCACGCCTGATTGATGATAGCAGGGAGTCGCCTTTGACTTGGAGATGCCGGATGCCTAACGCGGAGGCGACGCGCAGCCCTGCCAGTAAACCCTCGTACTTGGTGATGTTGTTGGTGGCCTTGAAGTCCAGGACAACCACGTACTGAAGGATGTCACCGGTCGGGGAGACCAGGATGACCCCAGCCCCTGCGCCTTCGAGCCTGAAGGAGCCATCGAAGAATAAAGTCCAGGGAGAAGGCGCGGGTATCTCTTCAGCTTTAGGAGTGGCGGGAGTCCACTCGGCGATGAACTCCGCCAGTCTTTGACTCTTGATGGCGGTGCGGGGGTGAACTTGAGGACGTGACCCTCGGCTTCCCGACCACTTGGCGACGTGACCCTCGGCTTCCCGATTGTGGAGGATCTCTCGCAGGGGATAGGCAGTGACCACCGTGATCTCCCGTCCCTAGAAGTAGTGCCGTAGTTTCCTGGACGCCACTAGGACGGCGTACAACATCTTCTGTGCCTGTGGGTATCTGGTCTCTGCCTCATGTAGCACCTTGTTGACGTAGTAGACCGGCTTCTGGGCGCCTCCCCTCTCCGCCACCAGTACCGCGCTCACCACCACGGGAGTAGCTATGATGTACAAGAGCAACAGCTCGTCGGGCTTGGGGGCGACTAACACCGGCGGGGAGGAGATGTACTTCTTCAAGTCTTCAAACGCTTGTTGGGCCTCCGGAGTCCATTCGAAGTGGTTGGTCTTCTTCAACAGTTTGAATAGAGGTAGACTCCTTTCCCCAAAATGAGCGATAAACCGCCTGAGGGATGCCAGACAGCCAGCGAGACACTGCACTTGCTTGAGCCGAGTCAGTGGCTTCATATGCTCGATGGCCGCTATCTTGTTAGGATTAGCCTCAATGCCCCGGTTGGACACAAGGAACCCTAGCAACTTCCCGAAGGGCACGCCGAAAACACACTTCTCAGGGTTGAGCTTCAGACAATTCTTTCAAAGGTTGGCAAAGGTTTCTTCTAGGTCTTCGATCAGTCCTTCGCCCTTCTTGACCTTCACCACCAAGTCATCGACGTACACCTCGAGGTTCCGTCCTATCTGCAGACGGAAGAAAATATGAATAGCACGTTGATAATTAGAACCAACATTTTTTTAACCCAAATACCATTCTGATATAACAATAAATGCCCATCGGGGTTACAAAAGTGGCCTTTTCTTCATCCTTTGCCGCCATGCTAATCTGGTGGTACCTGGAGTACGCGTCCAGAAAGCACAACAGCTCGCACCCCGCCGTATAGTCGACGATGAGATCAATGCGCAGCAAAGGGTACGGGTCCTTTGGGCAGGCCTTGTTGAGGTCGGTGAAGTCGACACACATCCGCTATGTCCCGTTGGACTTCTTGACAAGTACGGGGTTGGCAAGCCACTTGGGGTGAGAGACTTCCCTAACGATCCCCGTGCGCAGCAGCTTCTCTACCTCCTTACGAATAGCATCTTGTCGCTCTGGTGCCTGTCTCCAGACTTTTTGTCGAACCAGGCGCACTCCTAGGAGCGTTGCCAATCGGTGCTCGATCACCTCCCTATGGACCCCAGTTATGTCAGACAGTTGCTAGGTAAACACGTCGGCGCGCTCCGCTTAGCCATTACTCCTTAGATGGGCCACCGAAGCAAAGCATACCTTGGTGCACATCTCACCACAAAACTCTAGGAAGGCCACGCTGGTGAATTGAGTGCCGTTGTCGGTGATGATACGATTGGCGACTCCAAAGTGGCTGAAGATTCCGTGCATGAACTTGATAACAGCGGAAGCCGTAATGGTGCGTACTGCTTTGGCTTCAACCCACTTGGTAAACTTGTCGATGGCGACGAACAGATGGGTGAAACCCCCTATGGCCCGCGGGAACGGGCCCAGGATATCTAGCCTCCAAACCGCGAACGGCCAAGAGAGCGCGATGGTTTGCAGAGCTTGGGCTAGTCGGTGGATCTGCCTGGTGAAGAATTGGCATGCTTCTCATGTCCTCACCAGCTCGCAAGCATCCTGGAGGGTAGTAGGCCAATAAAATATATGGCGGAATGTTTTGCCGACAAGCGTCCAACTGGACATATGGCTCCCGCACATGCCTCCATGGATATCAAAGAGCAAATTGCTCCCCTCTTCCCGAGTGATGCACTTCAGTAGAATTCCGTTTCTACTCCGGCGGTATAGGTCCCCACCTACCAGAGTATAGCACTTGGCCTTGCATGCAATTTTCTTAGCTGACGCATCATCGTCGGGGATCACTTGGTCTCGCAGGAAGGCTAGGATAGGATCCATCCACTGCCCTTCCCAGCAAAGTGCGGCGATCACGTGGTAATCGCCCGGGTACTCCGCTTGGCCAAGCTTTTCCCTGGGTGCCGCACCAGCGGCACCGCCGCCTTCCCTCCCGAACCTGGGGCTGAGGCGGGCTCGCTGCCTTCCCTCCCTAAACTGGAGGCCGCGATAGACACACCGCCTTCCCCGCTTGAGTTGGAGGCCGCAACGGCTGCGCCGTCGTCCCCACCTTGAACAGGGGTAGCAACGGAGGGTCACGTTAGTCTTTCTTCAAAGACCCCGACTGGGACAGAGGTTCTTGAGGATGCGAGCTGTGAAAGCCTATCCGCCATATGGTTGTCGCGTTGAGGGATATGGATATATCCCAGTCCTTCAAAGTGGCGCTCCACCTTTCTGTCCTCCGCCAGGTATGCGGCCATGGTGGGGTCAGAACATTGAAATTCCTTTCGAGCCTGATTGATGACCAGCAGGGAGTCGCCTTTAACTTGGAGGCGTCGGACGCCTAATGCCGAGGCGACACGCAGCCCCGTCAGCAGGCCCTCATATTCGGTGATGTTGTTGGTGGCCTTGAAGTGCAAGGCGACCACGTACTGGAGGATGTCGCCGGTCGGGGTGACCAGGACAACTCCAGCCCCCGCGCCTTCGAGCCTAAAGGAGCCGTCGAAGAACAAAGTCTAGGGAGAAGGCGCAGGTATCTCTTTGGCTTCAGGAGCAGCGGGAGTCCATTCGGCAACAAACTTCGCCAGATTCTGGCTCTTGATAGCGGTGTGGGGTACAAAATTAAGGCAGAATTCCCCTAGCTCCACCGACCGATTGGCGATGTGGCCTTCAGCTTCCCGGTTGTGAAGGATCTCTCGCAGAGGGTAGGCGGTGACCACCGTGATCTCTCACCCCTGGAAGTAGTGCCGCAGCTTCCTGGATGCCACCAGAACAGCGTATAGCATCTTCTGTGCTTGCGGGTACCTGGTCTCTGCCTCGTATAGCACCTTACTGATGTAGTAGATTGGCTTCTGGATGCCCTCCCTCTCCGTGACTAGTACCGCACTCACCACCGCAGGGGTAGCGGCGATGTACAAGAGCAATGGTTTGCTAGGCTTAGGGGAGACCAGTACTGGCGGGGAGGAGAGGTACTGCTTCAAGTCTTCAAATGCTCATTGAGCTTCTTCAGTCCGCTCGAAGTGGTTGGTCTTCTTTAGCAGCTTGAATAGGGGCAGGATTCTCTCTCCCAGCCAAGCGATAAATTGCCCGAATGAGGCCAGGCGACCAGCTAGGCACTGCACCTGCTTGAGTCGAACCGACGGCTTCATGTGTTCAATGGCCGCTATCTTGTCAGGATTGGCCTCGATGCCCCGACTAGACACGAGGAATCCTAGCAGCTTCCCAGAGGGCACGCCAAACACACATTTCTCGGGGTTGAGCTTCAAGCAATTCTTTCGGAGGTTGGCGAAAGTTTCCTCCAGGTCTTCTATCAGTTCTTCGCTCTTCTTAACTTTCACAACCAAGTCATCGATGTATACCTCAAGATTTCGCCCTATCTGTGGATGGAAAGAAATATGCATGGCACGTGGATAAGTAGAACTAGAATTTTTAAACCCAAAAGCCATTCTGATATAGCAATAAACACCCATTGGGATTACAAAAGCGGTTTTTTCTTCGTCTTCCACCGCCATGCTAATCTGATGGTACCCAGAGTACGCGTCCAGAAAGCACAGCAGCTCGCATCCTGCCGTCGAGTCAACGATGAGATCGACGCGTGGCAGGGGTAAGGATCTTTCGGGCAAGCCTTGTTGAGGTCGGTGAAGTCGACGCACATCCGCCACTTCCCGTTGGATTTCTTGACAAGCACAGAGTTGGCAAGCCACTCGGGGTGAGAGACTTCCCTGACAATCCCTACGCACAACGGCTTCTCTACCTCCTCCCGAATGGCATCTTGCCACTCTAGTGCCTGCCTCCGGACCTTTTGCCGAACCGGGCGCACTCCTGGGAGCGTTGCCAATCGGTGCTCAATCACCTCCCTAGGGACCCTAGTCATATCGGACGGTTGCCAAGCGAACACGTCGGAGTTAGACCGGAGGAAGGTGACGAACGCATCTTCCTATTTGGCGCTGAGGCTGGCGCCAATGTTGCCGATTTTTTCGGGCTCGCCCACGCTCAGGGAGACCACCTTAACCTCGCCGGCCAAGCCGGGCGAGGCACAGGTCTTCGCCAGAGGGGCTCCCGAATAGGCGGCATCAGCCGGCCTTACACAGGTGGCGCCGGCCAAGTCCAATGCATGCTTGTGGCAACGCAAGGCTTCCAGCCTATCCACCTTGGCCGGCGAGGCACAGGTCTTCGCCAGAGGGGCTCCCGAATAGGCGGCATCAGCCGGCCTTACACAGGTGGCGCCGGCCAAGTCCAATGCATGCTTGTGGCACCGCAAGGCTTCTGGCCTATCCACCTGGATGACTATGGGGCCACCAGGCCCTGGTATCTTCACCACCATGTAGGCATAGTGGGTCGCCGCCATGAACTTGGCCAACGCCGGTCGGCCAAGCAGGGCGTTGTACAGGAGGTCGAAGTCAGTGACTTCAAAATCCACCATCTCTGTACGGTAGTTGCTTTCCTCCCCAAAGGTGACGGGAAGGCGCACTTGGCCCAGGGGCACCGAGCCAGACCCCAGGGCGATTCCGTAGAAGGGCAAGGCTGGGCGCAACTTCTGTCGTGATATCTAGAGCGTCCGAAATGCCTTGGAGGATAGGAGGTTGATGGAGCTCCCTCCGTCCACTAGCACCAGCCCAAACTTCACATTTCGGATCGTGGGTGAAACCACAATCAGAAGGTGACCTAGGCCGGCAATGCTTTCAGGGTGGTCGGCCTGATTGAAGGTGATCGACTCCTTCGACCACTTTAGCATCCGAACCGCCTCTGAGCTCAGCGCCGTGGCGCAGACCTCCCTCCTCAGGCGCTTGTACGTCTTGTTGGAGGGGTAGGTGGCCGAGCCACCATGGATGTACGCCACGGTTTGGTCTACCTACTAGAAGGCCAGCGGGGCAGGGTCTTCGTCCTGCTTGTCGTCGCGGGGGCGGCGCTCTTTAAGCCGCTGCTCCACCATCTTACTCACAACCTGGCAGCTGGCCAGGTCGTGGGTGTTGGATCTGTGGATCAGGCAGAAGGGCATGCCCTCCTTCTCCTCGCGGCAGTCATTCCTCCGACCACGGCGATCATCCCATCGGGCACGGTGGTCGTGCTCTCGCGGCCGGGTGTCCCTACGCTCACGCTCAGCGGTCAGGACCCGCTTGGTCTCAACCGCCTCACACCTCCACGCCTTCTTGCTCGCAGGGCCGGGACCCCTCGAAGTCCTAGCTTCGTCTCCACCGCGTCCGCGCGCAGGGCCAGACACTGGTCCCCGAGCTTCCGCCGTCGGCGCGCACTTGTGCGCTAGGGAGAAAAGCTCGGAGGTAGTGTTGATGTTACAGGTGGCCATCTTCTCCCGCATCTTGTGGTCCCAAACGCCTCTCCGGAAGGCGATGACGACCTGGCTCGCCCCTGTCGGCGTATTTCACCGGCCAGGACCCTGTCAGCGGACAGGGGTTCTCCCAGAACGGAGATTAAGGTTCGGTAGAGGGCGTCTTCACAGTCGAAAACCTTAATGACTCTCGCGCGAGGGATCTCGGGGGCCTACAGACCAAAGAACACACCGATGTACCCAGGTTCGGGCCCCTAGTGTGGGTAACAGCCCTACGTCCTACTAGATCTTTGTTGATATGTATCGAGCGGGTTACAATGCTTTTTTCAGTTTGTTCTCCTTCTCTTTTTTCTCTTTAAGTCTTGGTCTTTTTTCTCGGTCGACAGGCCGTCCTCCTCTTCCATGCACCAGAGCTCCCTTATATAGATGGGGCTGGCTCGGGCAGGTGAGAAGGTGACATCACACTGATCCATGATTCATTTATTACACCTATCACTGTAGCATTGTCCTTCAAACCCCATTTAATGTCGCTGTATGGCTTCGCCCGGGATGTGACATTTCTGCGACGGGTTAGGTGTGAGGCGTCAGAGGGATGGGTTGTCGTCGTGTCGACAGTAGAACTCTTCGCAATCAATGGCTCTGACACAGCGTGTCAGGGGAAGGAGACTTCGAGGCGAAGCCTCCTTTTCATTCTTTTGGTCGCCCGTGTGGCCTGGCGAGAGGGGCCTGATCACCCGCCTGCTCGCTAGGCCGCCACGTGGGCCGCTCGCCCGGTGAGGGGGGCCTGATCGCCCTCCTGCTCGCTAGGCAGCCACGTGGGCGCGCCCGCGCGGGGGGATCGACGCCTGCTCGCTAGGCCGCCACGGGTGATGCGGTGAGTTGGGCTGATCGCGCACCGCTTTCGCCCGAGCCGCCACGGCCAACGCCAATGAGAGGGGCTCGATCACTGCTGCTTTCGAAGCCGCCACAGGCCGACGCCCGTGAGGGAACTGGTCGCCTCACCTTCGCCAGCCGCCACGGGTCGATGCGACGAGAGGGCCTGGTCGCCACCGCTTTCGCCGAGCCGCCACGGGTCGATGCCGACGAGAGGGGCTGGTCACCCGCTGCCGCTAAGCCGCCACGTGGGCGCTTCGCCCGTGAGTGGGGCTGGTCGCCGCCATTAAGCTAGGCCGCCACGTGGTCTTACTTATCTGCGGCGGAGAGGTACCTAGCGCAGAGTCTGGCCGACAAGCCTCACGCGTGGTGGCCCACTGAAAACTCTCGCAAAGACGGCCCAAGAACGCCCTCATGACCCAGTCTTGCGGACCGGTGAAGCAAGGCGAAGTGCGACCATCGATCCAAATGGGCGGCTCGAGATCTTTGCGAGCGAAACAAAATGCTGCAATGAAACCCTAACCCTAATAGCATTACACTTCCCCGCTCTGAAAAGTCTACTGCGCGGTGACTGAGCAAGCGGAGAGGCACGATGATGAAGCGGCGGTGGCGGAGCACGCCTGCGAGGTGGACTGAGGACATGCAACTTTGGCGAGGTCGGGATACTAGCGAAGGCAGTTGCGACGGAGCGCACGCGCGATGGATCTGGTGCCACGCATGGCGAGTAGGCGAGGCAGGAACCGGGCGAGGCGGCCGCAACCACACGCAAGCAAGACTCATGGATCGACGGCGAAATGAGCACTGAACGAGGTAAGCTCGAAACCCCCTCTTAGATCATTAGGATTTGCTTGATTTGGGGACAAATAATGGGATCAGGGTTCGGGATTTGCTAAATTATCTCCTTCTAAGTGCTAACCATGGCCAAAACAACCTGAAACCGACCTTTAACCGACGAACAAAAGGGCTAATCCGGGCTTAACAGGGATCAAGATAGGCTAGATTTGCTTTGATACCAAATGATAGACTTAGAGTTTAACTAAAACATGAACTAGCCTAAGACATGATCACCAAACATAATATGGAAATAAAACTTTAGATGAACTTACCCAGTGATAAAGATGCGGCTATTAGGGTTCTTGTGTGTCGATGAAGTTTGAGCGTTGGCAGAGAGGGCTGCACCAACGCGCGATGAAGAAAGAAGGCGGCATCGAGACGTTCTCGATGATGGTTTAGCTCTTAGGTAACCTATGCGCCAAGAAGCTTAGATCGGAAGGGATGTCAGAGAAGATGACAGGGCTCAAGATTTTCCTTGTATTTTGAGTGCCGGCCTCTCCTCTTAATATGGTGTAGGTTATTGGGACCAAAACCAAAGATCAGTTTTAGCTACTCCCAATCAGAGCGTGTTAGATCGTTAGATGTGGGTCTAGCCCCTAATTTTTAGATCTACTTCCTTAATTTTCGGTAATTTCTATTATAACTGAAGATCACAACTAACATTAATCTCTATCTCTTAATATTGGAAGGTTAATCTATATCTCTTAATATTGGAAGGTTCTCTATCTCTTTTGACAGGAAAGGTTCCCTATCTCTTAATTATTCATGATCTCGTATTTGCTAGTCTAATGGGAATTAGACCCTGACAACGCCCAGGCGTATGGCCAACTAGCTCATCCCGCGCTCTAGTAATAGTAAACATGTAAGTTCTACTCCTTTGCATGAACAAGTAGTACAAACGTGCCTTTCTCATGCTGTCATGCAACAATTATCCTCGATTTGACTTCACTTATATGGTTTCCCCGGAGAACGATCAAAGCAACGGCATATATAAGCATGTGCTCACGAAGCCAACCTGCATCATCTGTGTCAAAGGAAAATGACCTGCTTGGATCGGGTGGAGGGGAGGAAGGAAAGGGAGGGGTATATTGGTCTTTAGCCTAGCCAAAAGCTGCAAAATCAATGGAAAATCTGAAAAGAAATTAAAAGTGGCATTTGGTAGATGATTCATTCTTTTCAGTGGCATTTTATGGACTTCAATCTTTTGAGTGGCATTTCCTAAAACGCTACTCCAGCATTCCCTCAGTTTTCCCGATGAACAAATGCCTAGTAGGTGTCATTGTCCATTTGTATCCTTGCAGCTGATGTCACATTGTCCATTTGCATCACGAGTTCCGGGCTGTTTGGTTGCCGTCTCGCACGAGCCTGGCCACGGGAGCCTGCACCGCTCCAGCTTGGCCGCGTGAGTTTGGCTGCGAATGCTTTGTGCATCATACTAGTCTGGCTTTGCAACATGCGCAGACAACCATCTTGCATACATAGGTGCAAGCTCACGCGATACAACGAGCAACCAAACGCTGGTTCCTTAGCTCCCGCGAGTCTGGCCGCGTGGAACCAAGCAACCAAACAGCCCCGAAATCTCACGTCAGTCCACTCCTTTTGTCCATAAACATCCTTTTGAGTTTCTTCGGACATCTACTGCTTGCAAACTTGATGAATGCCGTCGTTTCAGAAGTATAACATATTTCCCTCCAATGTTCGTATCAAGAACTACGCAACTAAAAAAATTTCAGTAAACAAAATTTGTACACACGACATCTGTAAGTGCAACAATAGCAATAAACAGCGGTTACAAATAGCTACTCCATTTCATTGAATCCTTCAATAATAAAGGGACTACATAAGAAAGGCTAAAAAGATACAATGACATTTTTTTTTCTTTTGTTTCATGTTAACTTGTTTGACTATTCTATGACAAGAATAAGTAGTTGATTGTTACTGCATGCCAGCAATCCTGGTTTTCCATGTTCTCGGTTATCTAGCGCATTCGGACTACTTTCAAAACCAATTGATTACATTTATGAAATGAAATCTATCTGCTGAAAGTTTCAAGGGTAGCTACCATTCAATCAGTTATCTTCACGCACCCAGAGCTCAAGCAGCTGATCTTTTGCTAATGACCTAGCATGCTGCCGTAATTTGAAAGCCCTGTTGATCTGCTGATTCAATTTGAAAGCCCTGTTGATCTGCTGATTCAACGTCCTGGTTTGATCCTCATATCCAGTGTCAAATGGAAGGAGCGCAAAGTCTTTGCAAGTAATGTTCCGTTTCTGACTTCCACCAATTTCATTCAGCATTTTAGCTGATGTTTCTGCTCCTTCGAGAAAAACAAAATTGGCCTCCTTTGTTTCACACGTCATAGCCTCACAGACATGAATACCAATCCAGAAAGCAAATTTCAGTAAGACTGCAACAACTGAGATGATTTGCTTCCAGTTATGTGGAACATATCCCTCCAGTCTATTTGCTTCTGGTTATGTGCTACACCAGATCATGGTTCGGAACATATCCCTCCAGTCTCATCTCACCAACCAGTATGTCGAGGATTCGATACATATCTTCTGCGCCATGCTGTGGTTCATCCCCTGCATAGAATTCAAAGACTTTGCCGCTAACCTCCACCCAGCTGCAACCTGGAGTTTTGCTGACACCCCTCTCCCTCATCAGCCATCTCATCCTTGCTGAGTCATCCAATCTATCTGAACTTGCATATATTTTGGATGATACCACATAGTTCCACGAGTTTGAGGGCTCTAGCTGCATGATCGTGTTGATGACCCTGTCACCGACCTCAACATTCTTGCATTTCCGACAAGCAGCGAGCAAAGCCCCCAACATCACTGCATCTACCTTGCCAGGGATCTTTTTAACGAAGTTCCAGGCTTCTTCTAAATGTCCGGCACGTGCCAATAGATCAACCATGCAGGAGTAGTGCTCGATCTTAGGAATGATCTGAAACTCAGTTGTCAAAGAATTGAACCACCGGCGGCCATCTTTCAGTAACCCTGCATGCACACAAGCAGAAAGGACTCCTATGAAAGTGATATCATCTGGCTTGAGCCCTTCTTCATTCCTCATCAGTTCAAACTGTCGAATGGCTTCATGGCCTCGTCCATTAAAGGCAAGCCCACAGATCAAGGCATTCCACGAAGCTTCATTTTTGCAAGGCATCTTTCCAAACACTTCTATGGCTTTGTCAAGATCTCCACACTTTGCGTACATGTCCACCAATGCTGTCCCCACGTAGACATTACTGTAGAGACCTCTGTGTGAGGCGTAGCTGTCCACTTCAGCGCCTAGCTCCAGAGCTCCAACTGCCGCACAGGCCGAGAGGACTCCAACCAATGTTATCTTGTCTGGCCGTACCCCTGCTTCCCTCATGGCGTGAAACAAGGCGATGGCTTCATTTGACATGCCGTTCTGTGCGTACCTGCATCATCTTTCATACCAGTGCAAATGGTCAGCCCAGAAAAGATGGTATTAATTAGCATTTATCTCCAACAAGAACCGAAGTGAATCTTCATATACTTGCCCGGTGACCATGGCATTCCAAGCAACTACATCCTTGTCAGTGATGCCATCAAACACGCGCCGTGCTTCCAGAATCTCTCCGCACTTCTCATACATCCCCACGAGCGCTGAGCCAACGAGCGAGCCCACCTCCATCCCTGCGGACCTCACCCACTCCTCCACCCACCTCCCAAACACCAAGTCCCCGGCAACCCTGCACGCCGCAAGCACGACAGCCACCGTGACTGCGTTGGGCGCCACCGCACCCTCGGCGACCATTGCACGGAACATCTTCGCCACGTCGGCCGCCATGCCCACCCGCTCGTACGCTTTCATCATAGCGTTCCAAGAGACGACGTCCCGGTGTGTAATTCCGTCGAACACCCTGCGGGCGGCGTGGGGATCGCCGAGGTGGGAGTACATGGTGATGAGGGAGTGGACGGTGTGTTCGTGGCTCCTTAGGCCGAGCTTCTCAAGAAGCGCGTGCGCAGAGCGGGAGAGAGAGGGCGCGGGGCAGCGGGCGGCGGCGAGGAGGAGGAAGGGGAGTGTGTAGGCGTCGGGGTGGAGCGCGGAGCGGAGCATGACGATGAAGAGGCGGAGAGAGGTGCGGGGGCGGGAGGAGGCGAAAAAGCGGAGGGCAATGTTGTAGGAGAAGGCGGTAGGGGCGGGATGAGAGGAGAGCAGCAGGAGGACGTAGTCGGAGGCGGCGGCGGTGGTGGTGGAGGACGAGGTGGTGGTGGTGAGGGAGAGGAGCTTGGAGAGGAAGTGATTGTAGGGGAAGGGGCGGCGGTGGGAGCCGAGGACGAGGAAGTGGGCGTGGAGCTGCTTGACGGCGGAGAGCGAGCGGCATTTCGGTAGGAGCTTGGAGACAACGGAGTGGGAAGCCGAGGCAACGGAGGAAGTAGAGGGCATTGCCGTCGCCGGTCGCGTTCGGTGGCGCTGCTGCCGCTGCTCGCCTCCGCCGGCGCGCCAGTGAAATCCACCGACTCGGCCGGGGCAGCCGCCGTCACCGGCGAATCAAAATTGATGAACTGGTCGAATTGTTGGGGTAGTAGTTGTGCTAATGAGCTGGGCTGAATATGGGTTAAACGGGTTGGGTTTCCAATTAGCTTGGCTTTGGATGGGTTGGAATTGGCCAACGGGCGTCCGTGGCTCCATGCTCTGGAGCACAGGCATCATCGGCGGCTGATCCGTCCGGCTCCTTCTCCTTCGTCCACGGGGATCGCGTAAGTGCGAATGGTATAAGATTATTTAGAATATTTTGATTCAATCAATATAAGTAATTTTTATACGTGTAGAAGTATAAATCATCTTTTATATGTGCAAAAGCACAAACCCATTTTGAGATATATTAGCAACACATTACATATCAAGTTTTTCTCTCCTCTCTTTCTTGTACTAATATATTTCTTTTGATGACTAAAGAACTAAGATTTCGTTTATATGTGTACTATTCTTTTGTTTCTTCACACACCATTGACATATGGGAGGAGACTCCTTTTATAGCCAAGAAGAGAAGTCAGAGAAAGTCAATCTCCATACGCTAATTTGGAAGCCAGTAACAGTGCTCTTTAATTGAGTAACAGTGAATTTAAATTGCAACTTACTGTTGCAGAAACCAAGAATGTTACCATGCACTTAAAACAATAAAACATGACTGTCATTAAATTGTTTTGTTTAAGCATCAATTCCTTTTGCAGTTTTGCTTTAATACATACATGTAGGCAGCCAAAAAGCAATGCATTGCTCAAATGCATGCAGTTGTGCCTAAAATATTATATTGATGCTTACCTATAATCCCTCCTATAGAATTATGGTTAATAACACTAATTAGTACACAATTGAATATTTGAAAGGGAGAGGAGAGGGATTTTAAACCCCATAATTTTTAATCTTTTAGTCTAGCACCCATCACACTTAGACTTTTTATTATAAGAACCATTCTATAATTTATATGGACCATATTATGTTAAAAATTAACAGATGAACCACCGTCACCGCAAAACCTTACAGCCTTGTCCTCTACAGGATAAGGTACAAAGTCATTGTGAAAATCGAATTCGACCAACGCCGGAGCTATGGGAAAATTTAGTAATTGCTTGGGATTGTCGTGCACTGCTATTAACCTACAGCTAGAAATATATGTCTAGGGTTAATTGGTTGGAGGCTTGGAGCAAGTCATTAAATAGAGAAAGAAAATACTTCTTCCTTCGGATTTTCTTTACTAATTAAGGCTACGGAATTGCTTCGGTAAAGACATCCAATTTTAGGGGTTATTTGGTTGTCGTCTCGTACGAACCTGGCTACGGGAGTCTGCACCGTCTCAACTTGGCTCTGAGAAAATGGTCATGGAGCTTGTTTCCCGGCTTAATGCGATGTCTTTGTGCATCATCTTGACCTTGCATCCGCAGATGTCTGAACAACTAGCAATGCAATCTTGCATGCATGAGTGCAGACTCACGCGATACAACAAACAACCAAATACTGATTCCTTTGTGTAGAATCAGATAACTAAACAACCCTTTAAAGTTTCCAATGGTATACTGCTAACATAAGTATGGAATGCTCCCAACCACTCACTTCTTATCCATTCTCAGGAGCCACATCCCTCTCTCTCCATTCTCTAGCAAACTACACAAGGCATCCATGCGAGTGCGTGGTACCACGCCAAGCCATCTTCGATGCATCTGCCTCCCTGTGGTTCCTAAATCACCTGAGCGCATCGTTGTGTAGGGTGTTGATGGCAGCGAGGATGTGATCTTCATCTCAAAGTTCCTTTTGTCGTCCCTCCTCAGGTACATCGGCTTGTCCCGGATGTTGCCAGTTAGGATCTCGTTCTCGTGCTCCGTGAGATTAGTTTATCAGTTTGGTCAGCTTCTCTATGTACAGGTTGTAGCACTTTGACTACTCAAAGCCAGGGATCAAGAGGTCAGGATCGTACCTGGGGAGATGAAGGAGAGGAGGTAGAGTAGTGGTCTTTTTTAATTTGGCTCCCAAGGTCGACGGGAGCCCACTGGATCTAGAGGACACGGGTTGCAAATGACGTGTGAAAGATTCCAACAGTTTTGAGGGTACTAGGTGTTGCGAAATTAGAGTGGAAAGATCCAACAAATTTCAAAAATTAATCCTTTTTAGGGATCATTCGTATGTATTAGAACCAAGATTTAGAAAATATCAAAATCAATAAATGCATACCGTGGTCCTAGAGCGCAAATACAAAACTTTTGCAAAAGGACTCGGCGAGGGTCACAGCTACAGTGCCTGGACGTAGCAGCAGAAATGGATACGTCAGATCTTCGTGGTAGTAGCAGCCACAACCATCAGGTATCCACATGAACAGGCGAATGACACCGTATGCCGGTATACTAGTACCGCACAATGCAACTCTTGTGACCATTTTCTGCTTTAGGTGAAAATTTTCGCCTTCTTTATTTTTTTCATAATTTTTCTAAACGCAGAGACACAATGTATAGCCTAATTACAGTATAAAGGCAGTCGATACAGTAAACTCCACGTGGTACTGTAGCAAAGGAGTTTGCTACAGTAATTTCTTCTCAAAAACATATTTTTACACGCAGATTCGCATCCATTTTTGTAAACAACCAGATATCATGTTCAATCGTTTTGACATGTATGTCACAAGTGAAGATTTTATAAATTTGTCTTAAGCCTATTCTAATATGTGATCCTTTAGGTTCATCCTATGTTGGCAATAAATCGATAAACTCCTTTTTTGATTCATTAGTCACAAGCAGCTCCTAACAGGACATAACGACTAACCAAATTGCATGAATGTCATTTATCCGACAAATGTTCAATGAATACATGTCAGTTCCTTTGTTACTTTGATATCATGGTTTAAATCAAGATTGAGGTCTACCATCCTTGCATTCTTAAACCGATTTTCTCAATTCTCTAAAATAGACTAACAAGATCGATCGATTAATAACTTTAGTCGTTCGGGTATGGCCATGCACATTCTTTAATCTATTTCATCGAGTTCCCGATTGATATCATTATCTTAGTATGAGGAAGACAAATTCCATCTTAATCATACACTTCCCTCTGCATGATTCAAGGTATAACTGAGTGTTGTCCTTATGGTTATCTAGTTATGGACAACGTTAGACAACATCAAAACATACCATCCTCATGTAGGAAACTGTGTTGATCTCAGGTCTAAGGATCAATCATTATCATTGTGTGAAACAACTTATGACACTAATCAAATCCTCAAAAGGTGTTTCATAAGCGGGTTAGTCCAATAGCATATACACTTACATGTATTCACATGACTGAATGGTATCACATACCCATAATCCATGAAACATGATAATCAATCAAATCATGTTCTTGTTTTGAATAAAGTTAATTGGTGTCCAATCTAATAAATAAATAAGGGACAATTTATAATAATATTATAATTAAATTACAGAGTTTCACGATCAAGTTACATACTTGATGATCTATAATATGACACTATTAAAAGAATGGCATAAGTATAAATACATGGTAATTATCTTCATGATTTGCCTCTTGGGCATATTTTCAATAATCTCCCACTTACATTAGAGCCAATCATTCATGTATCTAATGCCCATTGCTCTAGTGTGTGCCTCATGTTTTGCTTGTGGGAGAGGTTTTGTCAATGGATCTGCCACATTAGCATCCATTGCCACTTTGCAAATTTTGATACCACCTCTATTCAAGATTCCTCGAATAAGATGATAATGCTGCAATATGTGTTTGGATTTTTGGTGTGCTCTAGGTTTCTTTGCTTATGCAATGGCTCCATTGTTGTCGCAATAGAGGTCCAATGGGTTTATAGCACTTGGAACTACACCAAGTTCAGTAATGAACTTTCTTATCCAAATAGTCTCTTTTGTTGCTTCAAAAGCAGCAATATATTTTTCTTCTATTGTAGAATTAGCAACAGTTGATTGCTTTAAACTCTTCCAGCAAACCGCTCCTCCATTGAGGCAAAAGATAAATCTAGATTGCAACCTTGAATCATCTTTGTTAGTTTGGAAGCTTATATCGGTGTATAGTTTGGAAGCTTATATCGGTGTAACCAGTTACAACGAGCTCTTCTTCACCACCATAAACAAGGAACACATCCTTAGTTCTTCTTAAGTACTTGAGAATGTTTTTAACTGCTATCCAATGACTTTCACTGGGGTCTGCTTGGTATCGACTCATAACGCTTAAAGTGTAAGAGATATCTGGGTGTGTACAAAGCATGGTATACATAATAGATCCGATTGTTGAAGATATGGAACTTTATTCATGTAGTTTTGCTCATCTTGTATCAAAGGACATTGATTCTTGCAAAGACTAATGCCATGTGATATAGGCAAGAAAACTTTCTTAGAATCTTGCATGTTGAACTTATTCAACACATTGTCAATATGTGTACTTTAGCTTAATCCAATTAGCCTTTTTAATCTAAATGGATCTCAATTCTAAAAATTGTTAGAAATTTGAATCACCTCAGTCGGAGCATGTATGAGGGAGAATAGGCTCGAAAAAGATTCAAAAATTCTAAAAATCAGAAAATTAAAAATCCAATAATAAACCAAATTATTTTTATACTAAAAATCATATTTATGACATTTGAATGACCTCATGATGACATCAGCACCAAAGATTTTTCCATCAAAATATTTTTCAACAAAAAATCTAGAGTTATGACATCAGCATGACGCCAGCAAAACCCCCTGGACCCATCACAGCCGCCACGTGGCTTCAGTCCATGCGCTCAGTCCATGAATCTCCTCTAGTCCACCGTGAACCCGGTGTACAACGCTTCGGTTCCCATACCGCCACGCGTCGGCTCGTCATTGGTTTAACCGTGCAGCGTGATCTGATCCACACAGCGCAAAACAAATGGCTACAGATCTAGATCTACGTGGCTAAATCTCAAGCGTTCACCTTCGATCCAACGGCACGCGTTACCGGTGTGGTTCACTGTTGAAGCGGTGACGTGGCTTGATCGTGGTCGTTGGTTGATGATTCGATGGCTCCTAAGCTCCCACCAAACCTGAAGACGATGACCTTGGAATGGTGAAGCAGCGACCTTCGACAACCAAGAAGTGGTGGCTTGGATGCGTCTTGACGTGGCAAGTTCGGATCTAGAACCCAAGCGGTGGCTCTCGGTACGGCGGCAGAAGACGAAGAAAACCGCGACAACTCTCTTGACTAACTGCGACGAGCTCTTGTGCATGAACAGCGGCGACTCCAGCGAAACAGCTCTGATCAATCGACGCGTCAAGCACTGGTGATTCTCGGTGAGGCGGCGGCGACTTTAAATTGTCCTCGACGAACGCATACGTCTCCAAGAAATCGATGCGGCGGTGGGGTCCGTCTTGACTACAACGGCGGCTCTCTGAGACCCACGTGAACATGACAACGGATAACCGTCCAATGGCCATCAAATGGCTGTGATCCAAGCTGATGCGACTCAAACGGATTTGCCCGCATCTAATCAACGGATACGATCTCCACTTACCTAAACCAACATGAATCACTCCTCACCGTCCGATCTTGATTCAACGTCCTACGGGCATTAGGATTTTCGACCTCATCTTCAAATCACAGTCATCCTTTCCCGATCCAACGGCCGATCCGACATCAGACAACGCGGCTTGATAAAGACCTTGCGATGCCAATCCAACGGTCGATGGTAAAAACACTAGAAATTAGGCCTAAAGGGCCACACAGTACTGGGCCATGCGCGCATAGTACTGGGCTCCAGCCCGATACTGTTCAATCAATTTTCCCTATTTTCTTAACTAAAATAATTTTAAAAATTAGTTTAATTTGTTTTAAGTAATAAAAATATCATGAAAAATCCAAGAAAATTCTTAAAAATACTTTGAGACATTTTGAACTCAAACAAAATATTTTAGCCAAACTTTATATTAATTTTTTCTATATTTAGTTAGTTTTCACAAAAGGCCAATATACTTAATCTCAAATAAATTCCAGAAAAATCCAATAAATACAGAAAAATCACAAAATGCACAAATAACAATAAAATAATATTATAAGCAAAATTTGGGAAGTTACAACTTTGTACAATCCTCCTTTATCCTCTAAACATGTAGCTCTCTAGTCTTCACGGGCTGTACAATCTGGTATTCTGTAACCAACCTTCCATCCTGTACATCTTGGACCATTGACCCCTCTGCATTCCTATGTGCTTCTGTTCTTCAAGCTGCCGTGAGTAGAAGGGAATACCCCACTGTATTCAAAGGCCCTGCTATCCATATCAAACGTAGTAGATGACGTCGATGCATTGGAGTATGGATACTTTGGCGCAACCTTCATCGTTCTCGAGTCGATGCTGAACGAAGAGCTTGTTGACATCGAGCCCGGTGTGAGCCCATTGTCCTGCATTATCACCTCAATCTCCCTCACAATGCTGTTCATGGACGGCCGGTCAGCTGCTACCTCTTCTATGCATTGCAATGCCAGCTTCAAGAACCTTTGGAAACCGAGGAGGTCCCCCATTTTCTGAAGAACTGGGTCCATCACATCCTTCAGCCCACAGTACATGCGGTCTTCCATGTCTAATGCCATCTTCACCTCGCGGACAATATACTTCTCCTTGTATATCGGTGGCCTAGCCACTATGAGCTCTAGCAGTACCACGCCGAAGCTATAGACATCGCTCTTCGCTGTGAGCTGCTGTGTCATGTAGTACTCTGGGTCTAGGTAGCCCTGCATGCATCGATGTCAAGTGTTTTTAAGAGTTTGGACTGAAATGATGAATATATACAAAAGTTTCAATGAAATGGCAAGCATGGCATAGTTGTGACAAGAAGCTTACCGGTGTTCCCTTGACGTTTGTGCAGAGTTGGCCTTCCTCACTGTCTGATACCAACAAGGAGAGCCCAAAGTCTGCGACCTTTGCGGTCAGCTTCTCGTCCAGGAGAATGTTGGTGGACTTCACATCTCTGTGAATGATTGGAGGATTGGCGTGGTCATGGAGGTAAGCTAGCCCTATAGCTGAATCCAGAGCTATCTTAAGTCTCCTACTCCAGTCCAATTGTACTCCTTTCATACCTACAGTGACCAATTGTGATCAATCCAGCTGATAATTATAGGGAAAAGATCATGTATGATCTGACGATATTGTGGCGCAACATGTGTACATGGTTTCAGAAGTTAGCCAAAAAAAAAAAGGCCTACGTCTTGTATAATTGAAAGTTACTTGTGACAATGAGATGGAAGAACATACCATATAGCGCCTCACTTAGAGTTCCATTGGGTATGAACTCATAAACAAGCATCCTTTCGCCCTTCTCGAAGCAGAAACCGACTAGCCCAACCAAGTTCTTGTGATGAACCCTTGAAAGGAGCTCTATTTCTGTCTTGAACTCAAGCCCACCCTGCATGGACCCTTGCTTGGACCTCTTGATGGCTATGAGCTGCCCATCCTGAACTTTTCCTCGGTACACCTGTTTTTATAGGAACCAAAAAGATCACAGAACTGTCCTAAAGATGAAAAGAAAGAAATGCTGTACTTTTAGTTCACCGAAGAATTGTTTGCTTACAGTTCCATAGCCTCCTGCTCCAATTGCATTGATTTCTCGGAAGTCGTTGGTGCTCAACTTGAGTTCTTCCAGTGTAAAGCATCTAGCGCTCTGGAGTTTTGGTGCTTCACCAATATCTTCCCCCCTTGATCCCCATGATGCTGTGAAAACATGAACAGAAAGATAAAAAAACGAGGTAAAGCAACATGAGATGATGCAATGTGTACTGAAACTATCAGGTCGGTGCATGCATTACCAAAAGGATTGTTGAGGGAGGCAAGCCTCTGAGCCCGTTTCTTTTGCCGGACGGCGTAAATTCCGATCAACGCAAGCCCGACGACCAGGAGAACAGATCCAGTCACAATACCAATCAAAACAGCTCGAGAAGCTGCAACACCAACAGCTACATGTCAGCCTAGCTCATTTGGTAGCATGAAAAACATCACTGAAGAAGTGATTCAATTACTTTTGTCATGGAACGGGTAAGGATGTGCCTTCACATAGTAAGGTCCAAAAATATCCGGTGCCTTGTATGTGCTAAGTGTCAGGTTGAAGCAGTTCAGCACCTGGGAGTAGTTGAACCTCTTCTGGTTTTCTGGGCAAGCTCTGATATCCACATTAAGATACTCGTCGTCGTTGGAGTACTGTACCACACCTAGCCGGTTCGGGGTACAGCTGCTCAGTTTGCTCGAGAGGCTGCTGTTCAGGTCAGGAAGATACTTGATGAACTCGCCGAAGGAAGGAGCTCTGAAGACGATGGTTTCAACAAAAGGATTTGCACACTGGACATCAATGGAAGGAGGCTTGGGTGGAGGTTCAGTTAGCCCTGTGCAAGGCATCGTGCCCAACAGAAGAGAATCTCCACTGCAGAGTGGGTTTCCTGCAAGCCTGAAGCAGAAAAAAGCAACAAAGGGTAGGGACTAGGGAGTAAGGATTTGAAGAGAATGGAATGCATTGCCTTGTCATGAATACAAGTCTTGAAATGAGCATGATACGTACTGGAGAATTTGGCCTTTCAGGCTGTTGTACACTGTAACTGAGGTGAGTCTGTTGTTCCGGATATCAACAAGATCTAGTTTCTTGCTGATGTTGTTGCCCATGTCAAGTGTGTCATTCAGTTGATTATCACTCAATATTCTGCAAATAGTTTCAAGCTTTAACAAGTCTGTAAAATAAAACATAGCATATAGGACAGAGGTCCTTTTAATTATTTTTTGTCTTATCTTACACATGTTGCAACTCAGGCAAGCTGAACAGCATCTGTGGCAGTTGCCCAGAAAGCCCGACCGACTGCATTGTACTGCACCGTGAAAGGAAATAGTATATTATCATTTACAGCTCTAAAAGCACCTTTTTACTGGATTCAGATAGCACTGTAACTTACAGGATCATTAATCTGGGAAATTCTGTAAACCAGCTTGGAACTTGAGAAGGCGCAAAGCTGTTGTTGCTTAGATCCCTGTGGATAGTGCCATATCACTCGTTAATCATAGTGAGAGAGAGCAAGTTCGTATTGAAATGCCGATTGAGCATGCACTGAGTTCTTACACATTTTCGAGCCCAGTCATTCCGGTTAAATTAGGCATTGGTCCACTTAGCATGTTATTTGACAGCATCCTGGAGATTTTAAAGAAAAAATGTTACAAGTGACACAACAGTTCTTATCCCAGCTAAATAAGATTTTCGAAATGGTTGGCGCGATAACTTACAGAACATGGAGCTTAGTCAGGTTATCCATTACAGGAACTTGGCCCGTGAAATTGTTGTTATTTAGACGGCTGTTTTCAGAGAACACGTCGAGATGATCAGCTTGCTACAAACAGCCTAACTGCCCAAAGGAATTCTAGAGCAAGTTCTCTGAACACTTACAGTACTTCGAGTGTTGGAATTGCCCCAATAGATACCGGAATCAGTCCACTAAACCTGTTCCTGTCCAGAAGTCTGGACACAACAAATCATAGTCAGACAAATTACGTTCCATATAATGCAGAAGGCAAGACCTGAACCTTTGAACTTACATGTGTATGAGTTTCATACTGGAGTTGAACAGATATTCTGGGATAGAACCTTGCAGCATATTTTGGTTGAGATGGCTAAAAAGGGAAGAGACGTATGAATGACTGATAACCAGGTAATAAATATGATTAGCAAGAAACTGATTTTACTAATGGCACTCACAAGTGTTGTGCGTTAAGTAGCTGGTCCAATCCAGTTCCGTTGTCCCTGGAGTTTGGGAGAGGTCCAGTCAATTGGTTATCAGCTAGGTCTAGATATGTAACATTGGAGAGCTTGCCCAACGAGGGTGGGATGCTGCCCGTGAATTTGTTCGAGTTCAGAGCTCTGTGGATGGACATGGAATCAAGATATCACATTGAGATCCAACAGACAGAGACATCTTGCAAACAAAACTCAGAAATGTTGAAAGGAAGAATAATCTTACAAGAATATGAGGTTTGACAGGCTGCCTAGTTCGCTCGGAATAGTACCACTGAAACTGCAACCTATTAATGCACTACAAAATAATCCAAGTTACACCCAAGATAGTAAGTCAGTAGTTTAAGGTGGAAACTGATGATTGTACAGTTCATAGGTTGAGCACGGCCTCCTTTGTTCGGTAATGGAAACTGTTGCAACTTACAAGATTTCAAGCTGAACCAACTTCCCAATAGCAGCTGTCAGTGGACCACCAAGGCCTCTATTTGAGGATAGATTCCTGCAGTGCATTCACCAGTAAGTGATTCAGTGTCCTAATATTACCTTCTTGCCTAATCATAATGTAACACCTTAGCCCAAAATCCAATCCAAGCCTAGCCTACCATGGGGCAGGCCCACTCATGTATAGCACACTATTTACACTTTGGTTCTCGCTTCGTATAAAAGTGTTAACCCAGAAATAATATGTTCAAATCTAATAGGCATTATATACTACTATAAATCATTTTAGACCAGCAATGTTAGACTAATACTACTACCACAGTATGTGGGCCACATGGCTTTCACATTAATAGACCAGGGTATTAAACATAAAACAAAAAACAACATTGATGCATCCATAGCTGAATTATCTCAGCACTGAACCTAATTTGGAATGCTCAGAAGCTCTATTCCACAACTCTGAAAAATGTAGGATAATTTTCATAGAACAAAGTTTGGTAGCACTCACAAGATCGTCAGCTCTGTCAGGCTTCCTATATCATCACTCAGAGTGCCTGCCATGTTCATGCCGAATAGATTTCTGCCATGTTAGACGAGAGTCAGGCAAAATCGAAAGCAGAATCTTGTACAACAGCTAACATTTCTGGGATAAACTCTACTCACAATGATGTGACCCTAGAGTTGCCATTGCATTCAATTCCGTCCCATTTTGTGCCACAAGGATCGTTAGATTTCCCCCAGCTAGCAGGCACATTTTTCCATTTTTTCATTAAGGAATTGAGAGCAGCCGCTGCAAGGGGAGGAGGGAGACAACAACTTGTCAAACAACTTTATGACCAGCTACTGGATAATGATTTAATTAAGAGATTGTGACATGAAGAAATTAGGCTGAACTTGGCAGTAATATCTTCTGCAAAATTGCTCATATCTCATAGAGGCTTCACTAACACTAACAAAGTAACAAGGCCAAATTTTCAATGCAGGTACCATAAATATATATTCTGAAAAATATCAGTTAGCAAGAAAGTATAGTGTTTGGCATCATGAAACTGCAGGATTCACAAATTCCATGTTCGCACATATATATCATAATGCAACCGAATACAGAGTACAAAAAAGTTCCACATGCTGATTTTATCAGAACAAAAAAGTCTGGGGAAATAAGGACACAAGACGTAGAAGAGGTAAGACTATAAACTGAATAATGACACCAAGAACACAAGAAAGCATCTTCTTCTTCTCTGCCCTGTTTCCTTGGTGCCATTTCCACTCCATCCATCCGAATAAATTACATCCCCAAAACGAAAAATCCATCCAAACAAATTAATTAATGTTAGAGATAACTCAAATATCTCTATTTGCATATCTTTGGTTTTATCCAAATAGGTTGTTAGTCAAAATGTTTCATCATCGGTTTCTTTGACGTTTCATCATCAGGAGACAACTAAATTTAATGTTTTATTGACTGTTTAGATACATTGATCATTACGGAGGTTTTGGTAACATTAATTTGGAATTTGACGACACTCTGATGGTAGCATTATACTCTTTAAAGTTTTTCTAGTAAAGATTTTGCTTCAATGTCAGTTTGAAATAAAAGTTTGAAGTACAAAAAGGAGTTTGTTTCTGCATAGATACTACAACATTATTTTATTGTCTTTGTTCGATATGAGAGGTCTACTACAATTTATAATCCATTGACAGCATGATAGTTATTTTCATCTTGGCATTTTTGCAGGAGTAGTTTTCAACATGTTATGAATTTTCAATAGGCAATTTGCGAATTTTATGTTCTAAATGGAGAATGTAAAAAATCCATGTTATTTGTTCTTCGCTATCTACCTAGTACCAAAGGAGATGTCTTGGCTTATGCCGTTTGATGATTGAGCGTTTATTTTAGAAAGTCAGTTGCACAAACAAAAGACTTTACTAGGTTATGAATTCTTAAAGATCTAGATTTCTTCGTCTGTTTTATTGATAGTTGTGTGTTTAGATTAACTGTTTTAGTCTTTCTCACTGCCTTCTAGCGGTTTGCTTTTCTTGCTTCATGAGAAGTATTTATATAAGATTGTTCCAGTCTTTCATACCTTTTGTGGTTTTTCGCACTTCAAATATTTGGATTGACTATTCCAGTCTTCCTTGTCATCTGTCCTTTGGACTTTTAACGCATTAAGCATTTATGGTGCTTTATTATCCTTCGGGGTTTTCTGAAAATAATTTCATTATGGATTTTGAGATAAGGGGAGATTTGTTAAACATAACTCAAATATCTCTATTTGCATATTTTTTAGTTTTATCCAAATATATTGTTAGTCAAGTATTCAATAACTCGAACCCTTTTAGCTATATAAACCACATCCCTATAGATGTAATCCTTAAACCATTATAGTAGATTGTTTCCAATAATTTTTTCTGCAAAGATTTTTTCACGTAAATCTTACCTTCGTTTATTTTACCGTGCTTCTAACCTTAACAATCAGCACATCACAACTCAAGATTTCCAATCCCTAGTTTATCTGAACACTACATGCTACAAAAAAAATTGAACTCTCAAGCCAATTAAGTAGCTGGAAATCCTAACAAAATAAAACCTGGCCCCGTAGTGGCACTGAAATTGGACATCAACATCAAGCAAGAACAAGGAAAAAAAAACAAGAACCAAAAATTCAAGAAGAGCAGAACTTCAAAAGAAAAGGCTATCAAGCTTACCATCTTGTGCGTTGGTGTCCGCAGAAGCGATCCTTGATCCAGCGACGCACAAGAATAGCAGCAAGAACAGCCGCCTCTTCATCATTTCCTCCCTGCCTGAGCCAGAACTGCAAAACAATGACCCTTTCTTTGGTTCCAATGTTTCTCTGGGTTCTTCTGCAGCTCTCCTCGCAAAAAGGTAGTACAGGGCAGAACGTTCCAAGTTGGAAGAAGGCAAGAGAGCAAACCTCGCCGATGCTGAAATGGAAAACGGTCGCCTGCGGTCGCTACTGCAGTTATTGCAAGGCGACTGCACGCTCCATCCGTGGCGTGACAGCACTTACATGGGACGTGGCAGTGCTGTTTGTCACACAGTTAAAGAAGGTTATATTTATAAAAATAAAGTTAGGATAGGTTAATAATAAAAATAAGTTTAAAAAAGTGAAATAATAAAAATTATTCTTTTGAAAACGATGTAACACAGTTCTTTTGCCATTTCCTGATCAGAGAGAGAGAAAAAAGAATGAACGCCTTTTTTACTTTATATATATTGTTGATGAACGTGTACGGAACTCAATCTGGTCAACCAACAGGTGGCATCAATAGTGCATAATGGTCAAACAAGTCTCTGTTGAATGAAAAGCATCGCTTGGAGAACCCATTCATGTACCATGGATCTGCAGCATCGCTTGGAGAACCCATTCATGTACCATGGATCTGCAATATCCATGGGAGAGTTTGAAAATTACAGGTCTTTTAGTTTTTTCTAAGATAATGGAAGATTAAATTTCTTGATCTCTGTATCATGAGATGCATATAGCCAATCAATTATTACAAAATTACAGCCAAAATGCTTTTCAAAAAGATTCAAGCAAGTACTAAAAGAAAGTTGCAACAAGCCATAAGAAGCATGTTACAGAAAATCTTAAGCCGCACATAGCGTGTTACTAAGGGCCCATTCGATAGGACTCTAGCTTCTGCTTCTCTCTGATTCTGCTCTTACTCCTTTTGATTCTGATCTTACGAAGAATCAAGAGTAGTTTCTGAAAATATTCAGCTAGTTAGTTGACTCCAAATTCTTAAATGAGGAGATTATAGAGGAATTGCCCAGTTTGCAAATAAAAGCAAATGGGTTTTGGGGGACTGGACCTAGAAGATCCACTTGTTCATGTTGATGACGGTGGCGTTGAAGCCCCACCACTGTAGGATGGCGAGCACCACTGCTGGCTGCTGCTTGGGGGCTAAGGCAGTAGGGATTTATTTGTGAAGACCGGACTGAATTGTAGTTTGTAATAGTTGAGGACTGTAATGTGGCTGTGTATTGTAAAAGCTTGGACTTGTACTGGTTCATATGGAAGTCTGAGAGCAAGAATGTCAGTCCTGATGATGTAGACTGTATTAAAATTGCACTGGTTGCCTTCTCTATTATTAAAAATTTTAAAAGGCAAAGTTCAACTTAAGGTTAAAATTCAAATTTTAATTTTAAATTTCTGTTTTCTTTTTTATTTTGAGGCTGTTAGAAAACCGTCTGCTGTCTCTTGCTCCTGCAGCCAGAATGGGCACGTACCTGGACTAGGAAGGCTCCGGTGTGGCTTTATACCTTGGGAAGTATTAGGTAAGTCCAAGGAAGAACGATTTGCACGCACTGGATGCATTGTCTTGAAGTGTAGCACTCCACCTCCAAATAATTTGATCTTCCGTTTCTAACAGACACTCTGTTGTAGCAACATACTGTCTCTCTTTTTATATATATATGCAACATATCTAATGAAAATCCCCTTACCATGAAAACTCCGTGAAACCTACATGTACAAATTTTTAAAACTTCTCAAAAAATTACCTTATGCAGGAGATGTGAGCTTCAGCTTCCTTTATTTTAGGAGATGTGAGCTTCTACAATTCTGCAAAATTTGAAAACCAAACTCAATCGCATTTGAAAAATATAAAAAAGACAAATTCAGCTTGAACAGTAATTTTCACTGTTTAATACTATTTATCTCGTTGTTTTTCTTTTGCATATCTTTCAAATGCCATTGAGTTTAGTTTTCAAATTTTGCAGGATGGTAGAAGTTCATCTCCCCTACATGTGGTAATTTTTTTGAGAATTTTTGAAAACTTGTACATACGAGTTTTACAGAGTTTTCATGGTGTGTTTGTGTGTGTATATATGATCCATTTGGCAACAGGCACATTATTAGATCAGTTGTACCAACCTATATGAGTTGCTAGACATATATACACAGTACTTTACTTTCTAAAAAAATACAAGCCGTTGTTAATATTGGACACGAGTTCAGGGATTTTTATGTGGCATAGATTAGTATTCTAGAATTTACTGTATAATAAAAACGATTATCCATAATTGAGGATTATGTATATAAGGTCTATTGACAGCTACGTTCCGAAAGAAGTCGCGCTTTGGCTTTTGATGCATGCGTTGACAAAGAGGAGAGCGCATGCATATTGGTTGCAACTCGAAGTCCTTCGGCATATGCATGTGCGTTCACTTTATTATTCGAAGTTTCGAAGTGATTTTCTGTTTGGACAAAAAGAATTTCATAGTAGAAATTATATAGAAGTGGATGAAGTCGTGAAGATCCTACGCAAATTCATTGATTTCAGACAATTTTCAGGAATTGGCATCTTACAACGAATAAAAAATAGAGGATACAAAATGAAAATGGGAACCAACATGGAGGACAAAACCTTCGAAATTTCTAAAGCACCAGAAACTACATGCATGCTTAGGCTTTCTCTGCACGTGGATTCATTACACGAGTAAAATGCAAATGGTCTGTCTATACCGATCTATGGCTAATCCAACCAGCAGATACATATGTCTTGTGGCTAACGACCACAAATTCGTGTCCAAATAAGCTACATGTTTGATAGATTATTTATGGATCAACTGCACTCTATGAGAAAATGAGTTTAAAACAAAATCTCACAGAGGTTTTCCTTCTTGGGATTAATTTGCCAATTTGTACATCAGGGATTTGTTGCATTCGGGGCACTCAAATTTCTGAGCATCCGATTTGGCATGCATAGAGATTTGCGGTAGATCTAACTAGGCTCGTTGACTATTCGTGGGCTGCATGCATGGATTTGAGATAGCGGTCGGTTTGTTTTATTTTGTAGAGGCAAAGCAAAACAAATTGCCAATATGAAGGATTTGTTTGGGTGTACTGTGGCTAGGCTGAAAAGCTGTTTTTGGCTTGTTGAGCTATAAAGCAAGTATAGCTGGAGGTTGTGGCTTTTCTTGTTATGTCGTTTAGCAAACTGACTGTTGCAGCCGTAGCTTTTGGGGAGGAGGGAGTCGGAGAGGCGGCGCTCGAGCCGGAGGGAGTCAGGGGGGTGACCGAGTAGGGAGACAGTGAGACAAGGAGGGAGGCAGAGTGAGTGGGGATGCGGAGCGAGTAAGATGGGAGGTGGTCGAGTAAAGTCATAGCTAAAAAGCTCCTCCCCAGTGGCTGCAGTTTTGAGGGTGCTTTTGTTGTGTCTTAGCTTCCTAGCTGTTTTGTAGCCATACTATTTGGAGGGCTTTTGGTCCAAAGCTAAAGCATAGCTCCAAACAACCTCGAAATGAGTTGGTAGTTTGTTCTGTGTGCTTCATCTGCCTTTTTTGGATGGCCCTTTTATCTTGTTTGATTTCAAGAGCCCAAAGACAAAAGTTTTTTTTGAGACCTTTAGGTCTTCTGTGGGTTTCATATATATATATATATATATATATATATATATATATAGAGAGAGAGAGAGAGAGAGAGAGAGAAAATGATTCCATACTCAAGGGTGTCGTACTCCACCTCCGATTATACCATTTAAATGATATTTTTATACCTCTTTATCCTTTTGAGTATACTCTATCTGACTATAAGATACTCCAAAGTGAGTTTTACGAAAAATTTCATTAAAGTCCACCCTTCATAGCATAATTTGTTTATATATTCTTTTTTACATATGGAAAAGGGTATGTAGCAAAAAAATAAAGGGTTCTGATGAAATTTTTTAGCCATGTCGTATTGGAGTATCTTAGAATTATTATTAGAGTGTACTGAAAGTGATAAAAGAGCATAAAGTATTCATTTAAGTGGTATATTAGATGTGGGAGTATGTACTCCCGGGAGTACGAAAAAGGCTTCCTATATATATATATATGAAAATGGTCACCCTTTATAGCATAATTTGTTTATATATTCTTTTCACATATGTAAAAGTGTATATAGCAAAAAAAATATAGGGCTCCGATGATTTTTTTCAACCATGTCACATTGGAGTATCTTAGAATCATTATTGGAGTATATCGAAAATGATAAAGAAGTATAATACTTTCATTTAAGTGGTATATTGAAGGTGGGAGTATGTACTCTCGAGAGTACGGAAAAGGCTTCCATATATATATGTATATATATATGTATGTATATATATATATATATATGTATATATGTATATATGTGTATGTATATGTATATATATATATGTATATATATATATATATATATATATATATATATATATATATATATATATATATATACATATATATATATATATATAGATATATATATATACATACATATATACATACATATATATATATATATACATACATATATACATATAGATATATATACATATATACATATAGATATATATATATACATACATATATACATATAGATATATATATACATATATATATACATATATAGATATACATATATATATATACATATATATATATATATATATATATATATATATATATACATATATGTATATATATATATATAAGGAAGCCTCTTTTCTACTCCCGGGAGTAATTACTCCCTATACCGTATCTCACAACGTATGGGGTATATCGTGCGACGGAGGGTATGTACGCATAGTATACGAGTATATAAGATCATCTAGGTGGTATGTGCATTTTTTCAGAGGTGGTATGTATATTTTTTGGACATACTCCTTTTTATGTGTGTATATGAAAGTATTTGCAAAATACGCTAAAAATCATGCACTCTCTTGTAATTTTTTCATGTGGCTCATATTGGAGTATCTTATAATTAGTGTATGAGTGTATCCAAAGTGATAAAGGAGTATTTCAAGTTCATTTTTGTAGTATTTCAGAGGTGGGAGTAACTACACAGGGTGTAAAAGATATTTTTCCTATATATATATATATATATATATATATATATATATATATATATATATTTTATTTTAAGTCAACATAAATTTTGGTGAAAGTAACATAGTTTTTTCATTTTATATAGAATTAATTGGATATTTGCCACCCTTCAACGTGAAAATTCGACGCCATGTACATGGCGCCGAAGTTTGAAATTGAAGAGTGGCAAATATCTAAATCTCCCATTAAAATGTGTTTGCTAAATAGTACTAAGTGTTTCTTTGTTTATGAGTACTCAATTTTTTTTGTCCATTAGATGTTAGTTTATGATCCACATTGTGCTTTATCATTTAGACTTTGTAAGTTTTCTCAAGGTGAATAATTTGATAAGGGAATAATCAATTTGTTTACCATCATCGGGGAGTAGTAACAAAAACGAACAAGTAGAGTTTTTTGTTTGTTCTGTTCCTTATAGATTGTTTTGTTCATCTTTTTTTTTTACAAATCGTCACATTTTTTTACATAATATAATTTGTGTAAAACAAGAATATAATTGATGTAAAACGACCATGCAGAAAAGAATAATGCTCTTTTTTTTACAAATTTTGACATTATTTTTTACATAATTTAATTTGTGTAAAGCTAGTATATAATTGAAGTAAAAAAGGTCATGTAGAAAAAAACAATATTCTTTTTAAAAAAATTGTCACATCATTTTTACATAATTTAATTTATGTAAACTAGTATATAATTGATCTAAAAAGGCCATGCATAAAAGAATAATGTTCATTACCTAAAAAAATTGAGTACTCCTTGATAAAATAGTACTCAAACAGGAGAAGAGAAGGCAAATTGATTCATACATTGGATCTAGATCCAAAGGCTCAAAATTCTTTTATCAAGCTTACCAGAAAATAAAGCACAATTAAACGTAGACCTTTGTTGCCAAAGATAGAATGAAAGTGGTACAAGAATGTTGAGTTAGATGTCTTTTGGTGCACGCAGGTCCTCCATATACATATACACACACACACGCGCATGTTTGTATACATGTACACGTATATATATACATGTACATGTATATATACATGAATACATATATATACACACATATATATACATATACACACATACACACATGTCGGCGTGTTTGTGCCGGACAGTATTGGTTCAAGTGTATAACCGAGTTTCGGTAGAGGGTCTTCGCAGGTGCGCCACTCTCTGCTCTCTTCTCTACTCTCTTCGCGTGATGAGCAGGACAAGAGACTCAAGAACGCACGGGAGCACACAAGGAATACATAGGATTTACCTAGGTTCGGGCCCCCAATGCGGGTAACAGCCCTACGTCCTACCTAAGCTCGTGTTGCTCTAGTATTCTGCTTGCTCTTCGCTGTGAGCTGATCGACTGAGCGACCTCAGTGATACAATCTCATGAGTTTCGACCGACCTCTCTGCCTCATGCACACTAACGCCCTTATATACTCCTGGGACTAGCCAGGGTAGGCAGAGGGAGTAGTTTTACATTAATTACATTGACTGTCTAGTCTTGTCGCTACTGTCCCCCGGAGCCTCTTTGTCTACACCGTATCTTGACGCCACCTGTCTTTGGACCGCCCGAGAGGAAGGGTTCGGACGCTGCGTAACGAATGCCTAGCACACGCATCACCCCGTCTGCCCTGGGGTGGTGTAGATGGAATGGGAGTTGGTGAAGCTGGCTCAGTTGGAGGAACAGATCATCATGGCGTTAGGGACCCACGCCCATTTAATGGCCTTTAGGCGCACTGCAACGTCTTCCCGCACATTGAATAGCTCCCATGCGCATTTAATGGCTTCCATGCGCATTTAATGGCTATGATACGTTGTGATCCTGGCGATTGCTTCGGGCGGAAGCCTTCCAGCCCTGTCCGCGTGGTCAGCTAGTAATGGGCTGACCGCTCGTCGGGTAGCCACGTGGCCTGGATGCCCGACTGCTCGTAAGGTGGCCACGTGTCCTGGTCTTCAGGGGTCGTGATCTGGTCGCTTGGGCCTGGGACCTCGTCGGCCAGTGGTCCGCCGAGCGGCCAAGTGTCCTGGTCGCCCGGGGCTGGGACCTGGTCGGCCGCCAAGCCTTTCTTCAGTATGTTGAGTACTTCGCATAGTACCTTCTTCTTTCTGTATCTTGCATGCGCGGTCCCACCTGGCAGCGGTGGAGAGAGTACCCCGGTGTAGAATACACCGACAACACACATATATACATATATATGTATATGTATATAAATATGTATAAATATATGTATATTTGTATAAATATATGTGTAAATATATGTATATATGTACATACATATATATATATATATGTATATATATGTATATGTTTGTATATGTATGTACGTATATACAGTACAATTATTTAGCACACCATAGTTATAACACCCCGGCTCCACATTGAGCCCCGAATGCTACCAACTTCCAAACTCACTAACAATTTTAAGAATTTGTAACACCGGCGCCAACCACACATGAGTGCTACCAAGACCTCTAATAACGCTAGCGGAGGACAATTCTAAAGCAATTAAAAAGCTTAACGGATTAGCTAGAAATTTCGGCATGACCACTCTAGAAGTAGAGGTCATCCACTCGTGAACAAATAAACAACAGTTATAAGATAATCACAATACTAGTCATCCAAGATGACACATACTAGCAGAAGCATAAAGGAATTATCACACAACCAACTGGTAAATAACAATTCCGCAACAACGAATAACATAATTACAACACTAGCTAAGACTAGACACTATATTCATTTTAGGTAGGTTGAAGGTGAACGAAGTCGTGATTGTGTCTCTACACCCATCCTGGCGCGACAACTTCAAGGTACCAAAAAAAACAAATGACAAACAAGCGTGAGTTTGAAAACTCAGCAAAGTGCATCAAATCAACATAATTAACTAACTAACACATTCGAACCAACAACAAGATTAGAACTCTCATATGAATCAACCAATACATGAAACAAAGTATATCAATACATTTACCTAGTTGCGTATCTCATACACATACCTCATTAAACTTCTTTGGATGAGACCACGACTCCATCCCAACTCCTCACATTTCCATTTAACACCCAAAGCTTATCATAGAACATAACACACATAATTCATCCACATGATTCAATATGCAAGCTCAAGAATATCTCATCTCGTTCACAATTTATCAACCATATGATGCATTATGCTCATGAATGTCTCATTTCATCTCATTCTCAATCTTCATACATATGATGCATCATGCATGCTCATGAATGTCTCTTCTCTTTACTTAGCACATACCGGTATTGCCGAGCACCACCCGTCGATGCGTGCCCTCAAACCCATCCATCCGTGGAAGGGGCCTACAAAGCAGGACTTGCCGCTACCCGATGGCGGGTCCTACACTCTCCGCTCCCATCCATACCGTGGATGGGACTACGGGGTAGGATCCCGAGCACTCCGGATTAGTCATACATTCCATATGACTTTCTCACCGCCCTGGCTCGATGCATTTCATGAATGCACATATGCAAATGCCATTCTCAACATTCATAACCATATTCTCATCTTTCATTTTCACATAGTCACATTTTCATCGATTTCCATATAATTACCATATTCACAATTTTTGAACTAGTCTCATAACTCCACGAATCAATTCGGCCTATTCATACTGGTAGCATCATCTTGAGTTATAAGAAGTAGCAATGTGTCATGTTAGCAAGGCACACGTTTTATCAATCAACACACATATCAAACAAACAAGTGATGCACTTGCCTTTAACGCCACGGGCGTTAAGGCGGAGGTCGATGCCGCTCCCGGGTTCACACCACCTGCAATAGAATGATCTCCACTCAAAAACATGCTACTACAGCAAGCAACCCAAAACAAAACGACATCGAACCTACATATCGCCCCGAACTCCGAAACCTGAAATTTGCCGCTCGGGACAACACACTTCAATAGGCCATAACTTGGGCTATACAACTCCAAATCAAGTAAACGAGTACATTTTCTCGAACGGCAGGAAATTTCCCACTTTTTTCTAAGTATACGAAAAGCATGATTCGGCCTCTAAGTTCCTCTAATCTGCAGTTGAACACGGACCGCTCCAATCGCTACACAGATTGGACAATTCTCGGTAAAAAGGGCATAACTTTCAAACGGCTGAACGAAATTTAGTGAGGATTTCGGTCTCTATTGAAATGTAATTCGATTATCTACAACTTTCGAAACACCCGGACCCCCAGAAAACGCTTGCAAGGCCCTCGAATCGAAGCTCCAACACACCTTTGCCAAGACTGACCGAACGAGACTAGGATTTCCTCCAAATAGAATCACTTTTCCCTCAAAATTTCAGATCTAGGAACCCTAGAACCTACCTAACCTGGAAATATCCCCATTAGAGCACCTCCAAGAAGAAATCATACCTCTCTAGGTCTCCTTGGAGGAGGATGAGGGAGGGAAGAAGGCTGCCGCAAGAGGGGAGGACGAGCTCGCGGCCAAAGGGGAAGGTCATGGCGACTTCGGAGCCGAGGCGGAGGCCGGCCGAGCCTGGAGGTGGAGGGTCATTGGCTGCTAGGGTGGCACCGGCCTTGGGAGTAGTGAGGATGGCGCCAGGAGTTCTTTGGAGGGGTGCAGGCAAAGCAACAATGGCGCCAGGGAGCAGCAGCAATGGCGCCAGGGGCAGCAGCAATGGCGCCAGGGAGCAGCAACATGCGGGTGGGGGAGTGGAGAAAGGGGAGTTGGCTGGGGGAAGGAAAAATGGGAGGAGAGCTAGGGATTCATTTACCTCATCACTTGCTTTTATACTCAATAATTCTAAAGACCACCACCCCAAATTTCCAAAGATAGAAATTCAAACTCTTGGCGAAAAGCAAAGTTCTTTTTGAGTACACCTTGCCGCAGAAAATTTTGGCTCGGAGAAATTCCTTCCGATAAATTTTCACGGGAAAAACCCAAAACCTTTAATAGAATTAAAAAAAACCGCGCGACGACTGAACCTTGAATCAAGAAGGCGAAAAACATTCTGGCCGAAAACCTTGGTAAAGAAGATTTGCGGTATTACACTCTTCCCCCCTTTAACAGAATTCGACCTCGAATTCTGACCACAACAAGAACAACGGAAACAAAATACAAAACAAGGATACCCGAAACAGCAAATCTGGGCCTTCCTTAAATTGGCATGGCACAAGACATGAAGACCAGGCCTTACTCAAAGACCAAGGCTAAACCAAATTTACTTTGCGTTCTCGCCTCCAAATAGATTTCTTAAACCAGGAATCCCACAAGCACTAACTTAATCAGAGAATTCACATCTCCCACACGAAAACTCTAATGGATCCAGGTGATCAGCCAATTCCTAAATCATACCGCTCTTATATACAGTCGGACAACTCAGACAGCTCTTCTTTAACGCTTCAATACACAACCTCTAGTCAACCAACGATTCTTCCCGGAAGATCATAACACTAACCCCCAAACTCAATTCTCTCTATTCAATTTCACTCACCCAACTTAAATCTCCTCTCTAAAACTCCACACCACAGATCAACCAACTCATGATGACAGGAATAACACGAGTCACATCACTCTATTAAGCATCCAACCAATTATCATCAAAACACCCAAGCTATTCGATTAAACAGCTGGGTTCTAAACTTGGATCCCCTACGACCTAAGAAAAACACTGATTCCTATCTCTCCTCATTGATTAACCTTTCTAACCAAAGAGCCACACACAGAATTCTTTATTCCAACAAGCTCCCAACCAACTCCGAACATATCACTAATTTCTAACCATTTAACATCGGAATCCTCCAGTAAACAAAACACAAATATTTATCCTTTGCAGACGATTGCCCTTGGAACAAAAGAGTCAATGACATTCCTTACTATCGAAACAAATCGCACAACTCGGCACAAATCCCATTTCCATCACAGTACCAAAATCATACTCTACCTTCTTTCGAACCTTTCTCGCACAATGAAACAACCACTCAAAGAAACAATTCATAACTGAAATATTGATTCCAACCCAGGAAACCAAGGTTTCTAACACAATTAGACCAAGGCATTCGCTGATCGATTCCAAACAGTCCACCAACAAAATAGTCACACACGACCAAGAGACAACAAAATCAATTGATCCTCCCACGAAAGATCTGGATCAAAACATGCCACACCCTTCACAACTCTCCACTCTGAATCCAATTACGGTCAACACCTAATCCAATTTAGACCCTCCATTAAAACCAATTCATACTTGGTTCTCTTTCTACGACGGTCTTGCCCAAAGAATTAAAGCAACGAGCAAACTCTCAGATTATACTCAAGCAAGGAACCACAACTAAACATTTTCTTTTCTCACACTAGAAAGCGAAGAGAATCTCGATTCTCTTACAAAGCGAACCTCCCACTTTAACCAAAATCAACATTTTGGAAGAGAAAACCAATTCCCAAGTCAACATCTGCACCCACAACCGCCACAAATTCTCTCAAAGAGAAAGGAAACTCGTTCCCCAAAGAAAACACTTCACCACAAAAGCACTTATGAAACATTCATAAGATCCACCTTTCGAAGCACTTGCAAACTCCACACTCATTTTCCAATTAAAACCAACTCTAGACATAATAAAGTTACCAATTAAGTACTTAACTCAAGGGTTTCCAACACAACCCATTGTGTCCAATTGCTTCTTTTAAATATTGTTCCCAAAGATGATTCAATTTGAATGCGAAAGAACGCGATCCACTCATATACTTTTGGGTGAAAGTCCATACTCATAACATAAGCTAAACAAATTAGCCAAAGACACAGATTGGCATGGTTCAAAAGCATACACATTCCGGAATCCATCAATCGATTACTTCCAAGACTACTCTTTCATCCTCATTTTCGACCATCAAAGCCAAGTCCGCAACTTGACCCAAAAATGCAACTTAATCAAGGGAGTTCTATTGCCCACTCACGAGAACATTTTAACAAAAGGCATACACTCCCAACGAATCATATAATCAATTGAATCCACAAATCTCTCAAAGAAGGTTCCACCCGATTCCCACCATTTCCAGCATTCCAATCTCTTAACCATTCAGGATCCTGCACTCACCCAATCCTGAAAAGTCCAACACCTTTGAACAGAACTTACAAAACCCGATCTTCTCTTAGTTTCCTCTTCTTAGTCATATAACCATAACCATAACTAGCCACATAATCATCAAACCATAATCCAGACCCATCTCATAACAATTAACAAGGAGAACCACGTTCTCACTTCCTCAACACAAATAACTTATCTATTACTTCAGCATAATACGATCCATTACCCATACAATTGTTTATTCCAGTCCTAAAACATACCTCTTCAACACTTACTTTTCGTACAACCCTTAAATCACCAATTCACTAACCCCTAGCTCGCTCCATCAATAAACACTTCTACTTGCTCGACGCAAACTCCACTGGTCACATTTCAATTACGGACCAAAGACAAGCATGTGCCAAGGACAAACTCAACCTTTCATACAGTCTCCCTGCATACTCCCATTCTTTGATTTCACCCCAATTAAGTCATTTTGGTCAGTTTACAATTTAATTGACCCCTAAGCAACAAAAGCCAACATTCATCATGCCTCCGCACCATCATACTATGGTGCTTTACATCACCATTCTGCGATCAATAATTCGCCAAGCAGAAAATTCTAGATCCTCTCAAGCGGGATCAATTCTAACAAAATCTCGAATTTCCAATTACACCCATGACTCACAACACTTGGCGTACAATACTAATCAACCTTCACTTTAGGTCAATTATCATTTCCTTTAATTCTCCTTTATTAACATAATACTTTTAAGTTATCTTCAAACAACCATCAACCTCGCTCAAACCAAATTGGGAGTTTATTTCGATGATCTAACTACACAACACAGACATAATATTTATACACAACCCTCACGGGTCACCTACCCTTGACAAACAGGATACAACCCCAATCTTTAAAGATAACCTCAGCTCTTGAACAAGAACGAGCACCGATAATCAGTTTCTCTTTTCCAGAAAAGAAAGAAAAACAAAACCCAACAGAATTTGTAAGAGAGCTCAACTCCCAAATTCTGAGACTCTTGTAGCAAAAGCTCTTCCAAATAAGCACCAAACTCCAAACTTCCCCGAAAGAAGAGGGTCTTTCAAAGATGGCTTCCCAAGCAAGAAAAACGACGAGATCAAATACCCCTTACTCTCATAAACACACGGAACCCCATCCCTCACAACCAAGTTTGGCACAACACAACAATAACTCTTGCTTAACCTAGGAGAAGGACAAACACAGAAATAAGTTGATAACTTTCTTCGTAAGGCAACCAACAAAACCGGGCGTCAAATCCGAAATGGCGAACAAAAGAGGCACAACACTAAACTCTTCTTCCTTATCTTCAACCAAAGAAGGCAAAACCAAGAATCGTTGAGGAACAATCAACGAAAATCCCATACCAAACACTTTTCCTTCGATTTTAACCAACTAAGACCAAGGAAGCCAACCAAAACCGATCGTCAGATCAGTAAAAGAAATCCGAAAGATTCATCACTAAACCTTGCTATTTGACTCCAACCAATGGAGCCAAAAGAAACCGCAACTCCCATCCACTCTCTAAACGTTATCGCAAAAAAGCGACGACTCAGACCAATGAGAGACTCCCAACTTCCGATTGTGGCTTTACCCAACCACCACGGCCTCTACCATGGCCACACCACAACAAAAGAAGGTGAACGAAACCCTTCGGCACCACGACCTCACTTTATCACAATGACAAGAACAACTCAATTCATTCCTTTCATAAACATAGCAATGTACATTGTCAAATGTAGCAATCAACATCAAGGCTTAAATACAACATTTAAGCGTAAAGCAATGATACCCATACCCTCTCCTATTGTGCAACAGAGTGTGTCAAGTTTTAAATCAGTTAGCCATTCTATATCAAATTTTATCATTGCTATCCTATAGCAAAGTTTTAAGTATGAACCTAAGCCATGTTTCTAGGTTATCCCAAATCACAATTTTAGTTGACTCTACGATATTTCACTAAGTTCAAACACCACGGACCTGAAGCCCGCTCTGATACCAACTATAACACCCCGGCTCCACATTGAGCCCTGAATGCTACCAACTTCCAAACTCACTAACAATTTTCGGCAGCAGCTGTAACACCCTGGCGCCAACCACACTGCGAGTGCTACCAAGACCTCTAATAACGCTAGCGGAGGACAATTCTAAAGCAATTAAAAAGCTTAACGGATTAGCTAGAAATTTCGGCATGACCTCTCTAGAAGTAGAGGTCATCCACTCAGCAGACAAATAAACAACAATTATAAGATAATCACAATACTAGTCATCCAAGATGACACATACTAGCAGAAGCATAAAGGAATTATCACACAACCAACTGGTAAATAACAATTCCGCAACAACGAATAACATAATTACAACACTAGCTAAGACCAAACACTATATTCATTTTAGGTGGGTTGAAGGTGAACGAAGTCGTGATTGTGTCTCTACACCCATCCCGGTGCGACAACTTCAAGGTACCTAAAAAAACAAATGACAAACAAGCGTGAGTTCGAAAACTCAGCAAAGTGCATCAAATCAACATAATTAACCAACTAACACATTCGAACCAACAACAAGATTAGAACTCTCATATGAATCAACTAATACATGAAACAAAGTATATCAATACAATTACCTCGTTGCGTATCTCACATACATACCTCATTAAACTTCTTTGGATGAGTCCACGACTCCATCCCAACTCCTTACATTTCCATTTAACACCCAAAGCTTATCATAGAACATAACACACACATAATTCATCCACATGATTCAATATGCAAGCTCAAGAATATCTCATCTCGTTCACAATTTATCAACCATATGATGCATTATGCTCATGAATGTCTCATTTCATCTCATTCTCAATCTTCATACATATGATGCATCATGCATGCTCATGAATGTCTCTTTTCTTTACTTAGCACATACCAAGATTGCCGAGCACCACCCGTCGTCGTGCCCTCAAACCCATCCATCCCGTGGAAGGGGCCTCACCAAGCGAGACTTGCTCGCTACTCAAAGATGTGCGGTCCTACACTTCTCCGCTCCCATCCATACCGTGGATGGGACTACGGGTAGGATCCGAGCACTCCGGATTAGTCATACATTCCATATGACTTTCTCACCGCCCTGGCTCAATGCATTTCATGAATGCACATATGCAAATGCCATTCTCAACATTCATAACCATATTCTCATCTTTCATTTTTACATAGTCACATTTTCATCGATTTCCATATAATTACCATATTCACAATTTTTGAACTAGTCTCATAACTCCACGAATCAATTCAGCCTATTCATACTGGTAGCATCATCTTGAGTTATAAGAAGTAGCAATGTGTCATGTTAGCAAGGCACACGTTTTATCAATCAACACACATATCAAACAAACAAGTGATGCACTTGCCTTTAACGCTCACGGGGCGTTAATACGGGAGGTCGATGCCGCTCCCGGGTTCACACCACCTACAATAGAATGATCTCCACTCAAAAACAAGCTACTACAGCAAGCAACCCAAAACAAAACGACATCGAACCTACGGATCGCCCCGAACTCCGAAACCTGAAATCTGCCGCTCGGGACAGCACACTTCAACAGGCCATAACTTGGGCTATACAACTCCAAATCAAGTAAACGAGTACATTTTCTCGAACGGCAGGAAATTTCCCACTTTTTTCTAAGTATACGAAAAGCATGATTCGGCCTCTAAGTTCCTCTAATCTTCAGTTGAACACAGACTGCTCCAATCGCTACGCAGATTGGACAGTGCTCGGTAAAAAGGGCATAACTTTCAAACGGCTGAATGAAATTTAGTGAGGATTTCAGTCTCTATTGAAAGGTAATTCGATTATCTACAACTTTCGAAACAGCCGGACCCCCAGAAAACGCTTGCAAGGCCCTCGAATCGAAGCTCCAACACACTACCAGCGCACAGCCCGAACGAGACTACGATTTCCCTCCAAATAGAATCACTTTTCCCCTCAAAATTTTAGATCTAGGAACCCTAGAACCTACCTAACCAGGAAATATCCCTATTAGAGCAACTCCAAGAAGAAATCATACCTCTCTAGGTCTCCTTGGAGGAGGATGAGGGAGGGAAGAAGCTGCCGCAAGAGGGGGAGGACGAGCTCGCCGGCCAAAGGGGAAGGTCGCCGGCGACTTGCCGAAGCTGGGGCGGAGGCTGGCCAAAGCTGGAGGTGGAGGGGTCGCTGCTCGCTGCTAGGGGTGGCACCGGCCTTGGGGAGTAGCAGGAGGCGCCAGGAGTTCTTTGGAGGCGCCGAGCGGCAAAGAATGGCACTGTGGAGCAACAAAGAATGGCGCCGAGGGCAACAATGGCGCCAGGAGCAAACAACATGCGGGTGGGGGAGTGGAGAAAGGGGAGTTGGCTGGGGCGAGGAAAAATGGGGGGAGATCTAGGGATTCATTTACCTCCTCACTTGCTTTTATACTCAACAATTCTAAAGACCACCACCCCAAATTTCCAAAGATAGAAATTCAAACTCTTGGCGAAAAGCAAAGTTCTTTTTGAGTACACCTTGCCGCAGAAAATTTTGGCTCGGAGAAATTCCCTTCCCGATTAATTTTCATGAGAAAAACCCAAAACCTTTAATAGAATTAAAAAAACCGCGTGACGACTGAACCTTGAATCAAGAAGGCGGAAAACATTCTGGCTGAAAACCTTGGCAAAGGAGATTTGCGGTATTACAATAGTGCTCAGGCACCATGATCCAAAACCGGTATTTCCCCTTTGTATTTTCATGTGATATTTTTTGAAATTTTGAGGATGCTAAGTTTAACCAGTTTACTAACTAGTTCAAACAAGTTTGAACTAAAATTTAAACCAGAGTTTCCCTTTTTTATGATAGTTTGGTTGTAGGTATATGCCGATTTTCTATATAAATCAGCAAAGCATGTAATCCATACTCGTTCAAAATATTTGAATTTGAGTAGATTTTTTCAAAGGTATGTGTTTCATTTGAAATTTTGTAGATGGGTATATACCCCAAAATTGAATTTTTTGAAAAAATGTACCCAAAAATGGCTTGAATTTGTGCATTTGAAATCATGGTGCTCAAGCACCATGGTGACTTATTTCGGCTTCCTATATATATCCTATTCTATATGTGCATGTACAGTAGCATATTCTAAGCGCCTGCCAATTTTGCTTACCGATTGAGCCCACGCGTGGCATTAATTAGCACAACAGACTATTTATTAAGTCCAGTTGACTAAGCCCATTACGTGGCCAACTAGTAAATGTGCTTCTTTGTTTGTGAAAGACCATGTGGAGGTTTATCTTTGTGTATGATGAGTAATTAATGAGATTTGAGCTTGGTTTGATTTGAAATTGAGTTTGATTTGATTTGGATTTTCGATTTGAAGCAATTTGAGTGTTGGTTGCTTTTTCCAGTACGACCGGCTTGGGGGTGGTAGCATCGGACCTTTCAGTGAAATTATGATTGATTAATGATTTTGGGATAATCATTGAATATCTTTGTGGGCATTGCTATGTGAATGGTTTTTCCTTGTCTTTGATGGTTGCAGGGCGACAGTGCTAGATCATGGTGAGACGGAGGATGATCGGGACTAGGCGAGGAGCGTCGGAGGTCCAGACGGTCGAAAATCACCGAAAAATGATCAGAGACGGAGTCTGGGCAAGCCAAGAATACAAGGAAAGGAGGAGATGCTAGCTAGACACCGCGTGGATCAAGAAAGGCTGTCGGATTGCGGTCTAGTTGATAGGTTAGCGGGTCTAGATAGTATGCTTTGAAAACCGTGCAAGAATACTAGTTATGTGTGTGGGTTTTGGGTTAGCCCTTGCATGGCTATGTGAGTGGGCAAATCCTAGCACTTAGATGAGTTCGCTAGGGTTGAGGGCTGCATCCAAGGGTGATAGGTGACCCAAGAGTAGTATAAATAGGGGTGGAGGGGTAGCCCCCTCCCATTGAAGGTTGTAGAGTTTTTTGTGCTCCTTTGAACTCTTGCCCACCTTGTTGTGAGGCTTTGTAAACCTCATCCTTCTAAAAATGCAAATCTTTTTCATTCATGCTTGAATTTAAATTACGCACTTACTTTATGTCTTAAATTCAGCATTTAAATTCCTGTAATTTTCTTTCTTACAATTTAGGCCCTGTTTGGGAGAGCTCCAGATCCTAGCTCCAGCTCAGAGCTGAAACTTATAGGCTAAAATAAAGTGAATTAAGTTTATATTTTTAGTCTAAAATGTAAACAAGATGATCTACCTAAACACTCTTAATGTACCCACAGCTCCAACTCCACAAATTTCTGGAGCTAGAAATACCCTGCTCCACCAACTCCACAGATTTTGGTGGAGCTGGAGCTGTCCCAAACACCCCCTTAGATTTGCCTCCGCTCCTTCTAAATGCTACTAATATTTGATGTTTTTGAGTGTGTTCAAATGGTTTTATGTCTCTTTTGCACTCTAGGATAGAGTAGAGATCATCTTTTCTATCAAGTTGCAACTCTGTCCAGAACTTGTTCTTCACGCAGCAATCAGTATTTGATTTTTAGAAAAATCTATAAAAATCCTTTTTAGTTATTCTTATTGAATAAGGTGTGGGACTCTCATATCCATCTATAGAAAAATTTTAGAGTCCACTTGTTACACCGTTTGGGCGCCATGAGGTGAAAACCGAGCCCCAAACTTTTTGCTCAAAGTTCATGACTATCTGTGTTATTTGATTTTTTTCTGATTTTTCTATAAGTATTTTGGAGCTAAAAATTTGTGAAGTTCTTCATGATGCATTTTTTCATAGGGAGAAAAATTTGTAAAAATTTCTTGAGTACCAGAAACTCACCAACTGTCTGTTCTAATTGAGGACAATTTCTAGAAATTCTGCTTTTGCTTTTCTAAAAGTGACTTTTGTGATTTGGATTGATCTCCTTTCCAAAAGTAAGAGTTGAATTGATTCTTTTTTATTTTGGACACTAGACAACCAGGATTGTGACTCAAAATCCCCACATATTCTATGGTACTCATCCATGCAAACTAGGGGTACACATAGTTGTCTAGTTGTTCGAGTTTTTCACGATTTCCTTTGCACGATCCTTTCAAAGTATTTGTTCGAGTATTTTGGGAAAATTTTATTTGCGACCATTCACCCCCCTTTGTTCACCATCTCGATCCTTCAGTTTGTACTAGAATATATTCTTTCTATGTTTTATCTATAAGTTTTTATTAGTATTTCTGATTAACGAACAGTTTTTACCATTAGACTACTAACGATGAGAGCAACATAATGATATAAGATTTTAATGCCAATTTTACCAAATCTGTTGTAAGATTTTACTACTGTGCATGCTTCTTTAGGTTACGACCAACACTTAGAGTACTATCAAGTGTAATTGTTTTTACCATCTCAGTTAGTACCATTTACTTCCCTAAAATTTATGTTTTTACTACCGTTTCTATATGTAAGTTCTTGCCACAACATAATGATGTAAGTCCTGATAATGAACGCCGCATGAATAAGATTTTACTACCAATTTTACCAAGGATTGGGGCCAGCTGGCTCTGCCCCTGAGTACTCTTATAACTTCAGTTTGTGTTCTCAATTCACAATCTGGAGTTATAACTCAAGTCGATGCTGTTTTTGAAAGACCTTGTGGAGGTCTACCCATGTTGGTGATATGTATTTGACTGTATTTGAGTTAAGAATCTGATTTATTTTTAGAAATTGAATAATTATTGTATATCATTTTGGACATTGTTATGTGATAGGTTTCCTTGTTTTTGATGGTTGTAGGACGACAGTGCTAGGTTATGGTGAGGCGGAGGATGATCGGGACTAGGCGAGTGAAGGAACAAGTAGGCCTAGAGGGGGGTGAATAGGCAACTTTTCAAATTTTAGTGCTTAATTACAACACAACTATCAAGCTTCAACAACTAGTTTATCAGATGCAATATGAAAGAATGAAATATTGAGAACAACAAAGACAACGACAAATAATGAGAATGCAAGAATGTGAACAAGAGACACAAGAATTTTATCCTGTGGTTCAGAGCCTGTCTCCTAATCCACGTTGGAGCACTTCTCCTTAAAGTATAGCTCCCCCACAAGCTAGTTGTAGTAGCTTTGGGCCTCCACTATGGCAACTCTTTCACCACTCCGGTGAGGTGGGTTCCAAACCTTTCACAAACAAGGTGGCCTTCCACAAACGCTTTGGACAAGTCCTTATGGTAATGATGGATCCTGATAAATCTTTAGATAAGCAACCATAACATCAGCAAACACACAACACAGAGATGGACTTGAGTCCTTATGGTAATGTTTGAGCCTTATTTCCAAATGAGCATTAGTATTTGCAACATAAGCTCAGCTGAATGACTCAAGTGCTGAATAGAGATACTTTGATAATTTTGCAACTAGATTTTGAACAAGTCAGATTTTGACTTAATTACTATATTTCAGATAGGATGAGAAAGAAGCATAGAGAGGTAAGAGTTATAGCATCATTTTCTTAATTTTAGTTGAAGAGACTCATTATATCTAGAAGTATAGCTTTTTACTCTTAATTCAGCATTTTGAATTTATTTATTCACAAAGTGGGTATCAAGAAGTTCATAGCAGGCAGACTTGGCTCCCCCTTAATGTGACATCATCAAACAACAACATTTGAATAGATAATAATATTTAGTTCATTTTTCAATTTGGAGAATCTGGCCTCATCAAGTGGTTTAGTGAAAATATCAGCCAATTGGTCCTCTGTTCTTACATAACTAAGCATAATGTCACCTTTGGCCAACATGATCACGAATAAAGTGATGCCGGATTTCAATATGTTTAGTTCTAGAATGTTGGACCGGATTGTTTGCTATTTTCACTGCACTTTCATTGTCACATAGCAGAGGCACATTATCAAACTTTATGCTATAATCCAGAAATATTTGCTTGATAAATAGAATTTGAGCACAACAACTGCCAGCAGCCACATACTCGGCTTCAGCAGTGGAAAGTGCTATTGAGTTTTGCTTTTTTAAACACCAAGAAATTAAAGATCTTCTAAGCAAATGACAACCCCTAGAGGTGCTCTTTCGATCAATTTTCTAACCAGTATAATCAGGATCCGAATAGCCAAAAAGCTAAAAAAAACACCTTTAGGGTACCAAAGACCAATGCAAGGGGTATATTTTAGATATCTAAATATTCTTTTTATAGCACTAAGATGAATTTCCTTAGGTGCAGCTTGGAATCTAGCACACATACATACACTAAACATGATATCAGGCCTAGATGTTGTCAAGTAAAGAAGGGACCCTATCATGGACCTATATAGTTTTTGCTTAACAGACTTACCTCCCACATCTTGATCAAGATATGTATTGGTTGCCATAGGAGTTTTAATTGGTTTACATTATTCCATTTTGAAGCGTTTGAGGAGGTCTTTGGTATACTTCTCTTGTGAGATGAATGTTCCCTCCTTCAATTGCTTGACTTGAAATCCTAGGAAGAATGACAGCTCTCCTATCATAGACATCTCAAACTCCTTGGCCATCATGTCACCAAACTCCTTGCAAAATGAATGATTAGTACATCCAAAGATGATATCATCTACATATATTTGGCAAATCATTAATGCACCATTAATTTCTTTTAGAAATAATGTTGGATCAACCTTACCAATTTTGAAGTTCTTAATTAGTAAAAAATCTCTAAGGCGCTCATACCATACCCTAGGGGCTTGTTTTAGACCATAAAGTGCCTTAGATAATTTATAAACATGATTAGGTAAATTTGCATCTTCAAATCTGGGAGGTTGTTCAACATAAACAGTTTCATCAATGATACCATTAAGAAATGCATTTTTCACATTCATTTGAAAAAGTGTGATATTAAAATGAGAGGCAAAAGTAAAAAGGAACCGTATGGCTTCAAGACGAGCTACAGGGGCATATGTCTCCCCATAGTCTAATTCTTCTACTTGCGTGAAGCCTTGGGCTACTAGTCTTGCTTTGTTGCGTATTACAACTCCGTCTTCATTTTGCTTGTTCTGGAACACCCACTTCGTTCCAATCACGTTATGATCCATTGGATGTTCCGTCAAGCTCCATACTTTATTCCTTTCGAAATTATTTAGTTCTTCTTCTATGGCCACAATCCAATCAGCATCCTCTAGTGCTTCCTCTATTGTCTTTGGTTTAACACAAGAAACAAAAGAATAATGGTCACAAAAAGAAGTTTGCCTAGAGCGAGTTTGAACACCCTTACTAATTTCACCGATTATTTGATCCATGGGGTGATCTTTAGCAATTGTATGATGGCTCTTGATGAAGATTGGCCTATCTTGGTCTTTTTCTTCATCTTCTTCTTGTGTTCCATCATGTGGTTCCATGGAGGTTGTTGGCAACTCATCTTTGTCTTCCTTGGGCTTTATGTCACCAATTTCCATCTTTTTCATGGCTTGTACCAAGGCATCTTCACCTACATCATCTAAATTCTCATGCTCACCTTGTGAGCCATTAGATTCATCAAATTTAACATCATAGGTTTCTTCTACTAAGCTAGTTGAATTATTGAATACTCTATATGCTTTAGACTTAGAAGAATAACCCAGCATAATACCAATATCACATCTAGTTTGAAATTTACCCAAATGTGTTCTCTTTTTGTAGATATATACCTTACAACCAAACACACGAAAATATGATATGTTAGGCCTTCTACCTACCAACAATTCATAAGGAGTTTTCTTTAGAAGTCTATGAAGATAAAGACGATTAGTTGCATGGTAAGCAGTGTTAATGGCTTCAGCCCAAAAAGCATCAGATGTACCATATTCATCTAGCATAGACCTAGCCATTTCAATGAGAGTTCTATTTTTCCTCTCAACCACACTATTTTGTTGAGGGGTATAGGTGGCTGAGAGTTCATGCTTAATTCCTAATTCATCACAATATTCAATAATGTTAGTATTGACAAACTCAGATCCATTGTCACTTTTGATTTTCTTGATAGGGTAATCAAATTCATTTTGGGCCCTTTTTACAAAAGATTTGAAAATTTTTCCAACTTCACTTTTGTTTGGCAAAAAAAACCCAAGTAAACCGGGAGAAGACATCAACTATAACTAGACAATATGAGTTACCACCAATGCTAACATATGAAGTAGGGCCGAATACATCCATATGCAAGAGCTCCAGTGGTCTAGTGGTGGACATGATGCTTTTGTTGGGATGAGAATTTGCTACTGCTTGCTTGCTCGACAAGCACTATATATCTTATTCTTCTCAAATTTAACATCTTTTAGTCCCACCACTAGCTTATTTTTGAAAAGCCTTTTAAGATTAGATATACCTACATGCCTAAGACGCCTATGCCAAAGCCATCTAAGAGAGACTTTTGCTAATAGATAAGTCTGGATGCAAGAGGATTTAGATTTGAAATCAACTAAGTAGAGATTTTGAAATCTGAAACCTTTGAAAATAAGTTTTTCATTTTTATCAAACACGGTTATCCCATCAATTGAGAAGATACAGTGAAATCTAAGATCACATAATTGAGCGACTGAAAGTAAATTGAAATTTAAGGATTCAACAAGGAGAACATTTTTAATAGAATGATCATTGGATATAGCGAGCTTACCAAGACCTTTTACCTTTCACTTGCTATTATCTCCAAAAGTGATCTTGTGACTGGGGTCATTTTCTCCTTCAATTGAGGTGAACATTCTTGAGGTCCCGGTCATGTATTGTGTGCAACCACTGTCTATTACCCAATGCTAGCCTCCACTTTTATAGTTCACCTTATCCTCATCAGTTCTTGCCATGAGGCACAGAGGGAATGACGATGGAGGAGGAGTTCACTCATCCACAGCAAGTCCAGCTAGCCCTTTTGACCTTGTGTCTTCTTCATCTGAGGAGGACTCTTCACTTGAACTTTCTTCATCAGAGACCCATTCTCCAATGTGTGCCTCTCCCTCTCCTTTTCTTGAGTACTTCTTGGAGTAACCCTTCTTGAAATACTTCTTTTTGTACTTATCATGAGACTTCTCCTCTTCTTCATCTTCTTTGCCCTTATTCTTACTTTTCTTCTTACTCTTGTTGGGGCATCGAGCAGCTATATGGTGTTTCTCATTACACTCAAAGCAAATTACATTAGAAAAAGGATTTTTCTTTGAGTGGTAAGAGATTGAACTCCCTCTGTCTTTGGAGTTCACCCTTCTCATAATTTTGTTGGCTTTCCTCATGAGCATGGCCAACTTCTCTACATCTTCTTCTTCATCATCACTTGACTCATCACCATCTCCTTCATCTGATGAGTCTGGTACTTTCTCCTTAGCTTTGAGAGCTATTGATTTCTTCTTTGGAGCATCCTCTTCTGCCAAGGTGAGCTCATGAGCTGATATTTTGCCCAGCAGCTCGGTAGGTGTGAGCCTCTTGAGATCACCACTGTTGGACAGATACGTGATCAAGTTGTGATAAGCACGGGGCAGCACCCTTATCATCTTCCTGCACACCTCAACATCAGAGATTTTAGTCCCTAGGTGCTTAAGTTCATTAACAATAGGGTTAAGCCTAGAGAACATATCATTAGTATTTTTATGAGGAAGTATTTTAAATTGATCAAAATTTTCTCTAATGACAAAATATTTTTCTTCTTTTACATTTGAAGTTCCCTCATGAATTTCTTGCAAGGTTGTCCAGATGTTATAAGCAAAGGTAAGATTACTTACTATATCAAAAACTTCTATACTAAGACAAGAGAAAATAGCATTTTGGGCTTGAGCATCATACTGCTTATTTTGAATCTCACCAGGGGTGGGTTCACCATACACAGTATGGCCTTCGGCCATGATGCGTGGAGGCAGAGGCTTCTCTGTGACCCTCCACACATCATACCCGACAACCTCTAAATAGCATCTCATTCTAATTTTCCAGTAAGCATAATTTGTACTATCAAAAATTGGTACTCTTCCTACACTAACAGTTGCGGATCCATTTCCTTCGGCCATTTACCAAGCTGATTAAGCTTTATATGCTAAAACCTTGCTCTGATACCACTTGAAGGAACAAGTAGGCCTAGAAGGGGGGTGTAACATCCCAAAAATTTGGCCTAATTTAAAATTTTGGAGTTATTTGAATTTTTGTGAATTTTAGAATTTATTTGGATTTATCTGAATTTAATTTAAATTAATCTTTCCCTTTAATAATTAAATCATAGAAAAGTAATTATCAAAAATAAATAAAAATATTTTATCTGAGTTCTAAATCCCATGAGATATCTTCTAGAATTTTTCGGGTATTTTTAGTGCTCTAAATAATTACTTTGATTTTCTGTGATTATTTTAATTAAGAAAACCAGAGAAATATTCTTGCTACAGTGCTGGGCCGAGCCCAACACTGTGCACGGCGTAACGGCCCGTTAAGCCAGAAGCTTAACCATTATCCTTCGGCGCTGTCCGATGCGGATCATGCGTTTAAGAGGCCGCCACGTCGCTGTGCCGCGTGAGCCGTCGGATCCGTGTGACGTGGACGGTCGGATGGGGCTCTCGATGCCTCGATTCTGTTCCATCGGGCGTCGCCGTTGTTTTAACGCAGGTGGTTGGCCGGCACAGTAATGGCGGCCGTTCTCGCAAACCGAAGCATCGCCCAAGCAATGAAATACCTCGTCGAAACGTGCTCTTTCTTCCGCACCTTTTGTCCGCTCGCCCGTACACTGTCGTGCTCCGTAGCTCCACCAATTGCTCGCCGGAGTTGGCATTGCTGCCGCTTCGGTTTTCCTTGCTTTCTGCCGCCGTTAGTCACGGTCCTCCGACTTGAAGCACGGACTCGAGACCCTTGAGTCAAGCCGCACCTTCCACGACGTTTCATCTCACCGGAGAAGTCCCGGAGCACTGCCAACCGAGTCATCTTCCTCGTCTCTGGCCTTCGGAAGCCACCGCATCGCCGCCATCCACTTCGAATACTGTCAACCATTGGATCTTCATCAAACCGCTCCGGTGAGTCCACGTAGCCATCTTTGATGTGTCTGATAATGTCCGTCGGATCTTAGATCTGTGGCTGAGATCTCGCCATGTAGCACCGATAGCCCTAACCATGTTGAACCGTAGCCGTCGATTCTAGAATGACCGGCCAGGATGCGGCCAAGAGTCCCTCGCCGGGACCGTCCATGTCACTAGGTCAAAACTGGTCGTTGGACCGAATTCGAGCCGTCAGATTTTGAACGCACGGGCGGGATGTTGCTGTACTGCTAGCCAGTAGGAGCGCGCCACGTTGCCCTAGGGTTCCGAGGCGGCATCGCGTCTGGGCCGTTGGATTCAACGGACGGCTTGGATGGTGCCGCGTGGCCCAATCATGTGTCGATGCGTGGCTTGGGAGTTGAATCGGTCCAATCGTGGCCGTTGATTTGGCGGACGGTTGGGATAGCGCCGCGTGTCGGCGTGGCACTCGAACCGTCACCGTTTGACCGGGCGTTGAACCGGGTGTTGATTCCGACCGTCGGATTCAAATCCAACGGGCGGGAACGCATGTGCTACGTGAGCCAGTCGGGTCGTGCCAAGTGTCACCAGACGAGCCGAGCTGGTACTGTTCCGTTGGGACCCACCTATCAGTGGGGAAGCCGTAAGGGCTGACGTCATCATGACTTTATCTGAGGGGCCCACGGGTCAGTGACACTATTAGGTGAACCGAGTCCACCGTGAACCCGACCCGAGCCGTGAGCCTGGTCCACGGACCAGAGGCGACGTGGCTAGCTCCGGTGCTGACACGTGTCGGCCGGAGGAATTAACCGGAATTTCCAGAAGAAAAATAAATAGTTTAATTCGGGTATTTCTTTTATTTGAATTTACAAAATTGTAATCGCTATAACTTTTGCGTTTTAACTCTGATTTGGGTGATTCCAGTTCTTAAAAATTTGTAAAAATGTGAACTATTTATTGGTGAATTTTATTTTATTTTTAGAGTTGATCTTGCTATCTATGTAGTATATTTATTGAATGTATGCTTATTTAAGTAGACGTTGAATTGCCGGAAAACTTCGAGGGGGAGATTCCAGCACAAGACCAAGCTCTAGATCAGGATCATCCGCTGTTTGAAGGCAAGTCATGCTTTGATCATTTTGCTCCTAAGTTTTGAAAATATATTTTGATTCAAACTATGCATGCTAATTTAATTAAAAATAGATTTAATTAATTTGGATGAATTAGTTATTCAACCAATTTGTTATTGCCGCCTTGTCTCTAATATTTGTATGCCATGATTCACTTAATGCCCTAGGTTGATAACATTAGTTGGATGCAATGATATGCCAACATGGGAGGCTTAGACCGTGAATAGTTGCGTAGCCTTGCTTATGTCGTGAATAATATTTTATAATACAAAAGCAATATTGATTAAAGGAATAGCGAATGTATTTTGGTAAATGGTGGAATGTGTTGGTAATGATGTTGAAGTGTGGAGACCTGTGTGGTTCTACGTGAAGGTTGATTTGCTGGCACGTGTTGCACCGTAAAACAACTTGGGGTGGGAAAATGATTTAGACTGGGGCAAGTGGCAAGAGGGCTTCGTGCCAGGTAGGCCTGTGTGGCAACATAATGACTTAATTAAAATGAGATGGCCGTGTCCCGAACTTTTGAAAGGAAGTCTTGCCCTGGACAGTTAAGGACTTTACCTTGCGAGCCTTTGAACTGAGTTACTCGTACAACCACATGTCTGGTATGGGATAGACTTAGTTTAGTAGGGTTCTAATATCTTTTCTTTGACACCTCGGGGCGGCAGTTACACAAGAGTGTAACTGTGTGGGGGAGCGTACCTGTGTCACGGCTTGGTACCCATCCAACAGTATTCGCTTGTTCTAAGCTTCGGCTCTGAGTGAGGGAAGCGTTAGGAAGGCCATACTGGGGAGGTTCATAGGTTTAGATGTTGGTTTCTGAAAGACTTTGTTGCAATCAATCACCTGTGTGGTAAGCGACTGTATCGTGTGGGTAAAGTGTACAATCTCTGCAGAGTGTACAATCTATTCGAATAGCCGAGTCCACGGAATTGGACAAAGCTCGGGGATTACAGTTGAGGGGTAGACCTTTGAAAATAAAATGGGATGAAAGGCTGTGTGCCAGGGTTAAAGGTGAAATTTGATTAAAGACTGTGTGTCCAAAATTATATGGAAAACAATTGGAGAAACTTATTATATTAATCTGGTTTTGCTGCTTTATATCTAAATAAATAGTAAGTTAAAATATTGATGCAATGCAAAATAACCAATTGAGCCATTCCTTTGTAATAAGCCATGTATGTAGTAATAGAACTGCACTTTGTGCATGACTTGTTGAGTACGATGTGTACCCACCCTTGCTTACAACAACATATCAGAAAAAGAGTGTGCGCCTGCTTGGGAAGAGGAGTTTAACGAGGGGCCGGAGAACTAGGGAGCAAGCCTTGTCAGTAGCCTGTGGAAAGGAGATGGATCACTAAGATGCTTTATTTTCCACTGTTATTTTATTGATACTCTGATTTATGTAAGCCCTGCGTGGCAAACTATTGTAAGGTGACCATAAGGTCGTACAACTCGTTTATATTCATGTTTGAAGTACTTTATTATTATTCCGATGTGTATGATGTAGTACTTTAACCTGCTTAGCTTTGTGTGCACTAGCGTGATCTCGACTAGTGTCAGTATACACGAGGGTCCGAATTTGCGATTCGGTCCCGACAGAGTTGGTATCGAGCCATCCGATCAGAGGACTTGGCCCTAGGTAGACTGGCCGAGAAAGATAAAACTATTTTCTAAAGATTAAAATTGTACAAGATTATCAATGAAATCTTGACTAATCTTCTTCTTCTTACTTCGTATCTATGCTGCAATTTTCTGTTATTACTTTATGATTTTAAAATTTAGGGCTAACGAGATGTGATTTGGCAGATGAGGAGGATCCACACTTTTGGTGAGCACACTGGAGGATTCGCCGCAGAGCTGTGGCGTATGATGCAGATGCTTGAGGGCTTCGATAGGCCAATTGTCGACGATCGGGATCGTCAACCGCAAGAAAAGAGGTAGGGGTCAGAGAGTTTATGGGACCTGAGCTGCGTTTCGCTCGAACGAAGGAAGAAAATCGATCGCGTGATGATCGAGCAAGGCGACAACGAGCACGAGACAAGAGTTTATCTTGGTTCGAGCCTCGTGAAGGTAATAGCTCTACTCGATCGCCTTGCGGCGGTGATTCTTGTTATATGGGTGTCTGAGAAAGTGTTTACAACTCAAGACAAGAATGGTGATTCCTAGCTCGAGAGCTGTGTGTGCTATGTTGTTTCGTCCCCTTGGAGCTCATGCGCCCTTGGTCTTTATACTCCCTCGCGCTCTTAGCGGCTGGGAGCGATCCTGGGAGGGGCCTTCACGCACGTTGAGGATGGCAAGCAATTGCCGGACTTGTCGCAAGACTCTGTGTCATCCCCCGACCCGTTCTCTGGTAACTTCCCACAAATGCTAGATCCGAAATCCTGTATGACCGAGGCTTCGAACGAGATCCCGCCCGAGCTTGAGGTCGAAAGCAGGTCGAGCTTCAGGTCCACAGCGCCTAGGTCGAGCGCCCAAAGATGCACCAGTCGTGGTCGGGGCCTTCCGAGCTTGGGGGCTCCGTTGACCGCACACCAGCCGGTCAAGGAGTTCCCAGCCCTCGTCACCTAGCCCCCGAGGCTCTAGGTCGGAGGGAACCCTCAGGACGACCTCGAGCCTTATTCTCGAGACGGAGAAAACCTTCAGAGGTCTAAACTCCTTGGTCGAGGTCGGCGGAGACCACAAAGCAAGCCTTTTGGCCTCGACACCTGGCGACCTTCGGACTTTTCGATGTTGGTACGGATGTGAACGGTTGGCGTGCACCTGGCGGTGTTTCGACTCCGAGCCTTAATTGCGCCCATCAAATCACGGTTGGCACGTCTTTTTAAGGTGCCGCGGACTGGGCTTTGGAGCGTTACGGTTCTTAAGACCAGCACGACCCCGAGTCAAAAAAGCTTCCGCCCTTGCGCCCTTTGTCTTCTAGCCTCCTCTCCCGAGCAAGGCCCCTTCCGTTCGCTCCCTCGACCAAGCGCTCTACAGCGCCATGACCAAGCTTGGAAGGAGCACCCTGTCGTCCGCGAGGATGAAGGAGCTCGAGGCCCTGGGGATAGTGGACCCGGTGACATGGCGGTTGCCGGGCGGTGAGACCGAACCTCGCCCCAGGGATGATGAGATCGTCTGCACCGAGCATTACGCTCTCCTTGGCCTGCGGGACGGAGAGCGAAGTTCGTGGTGGACGCCCTTTCTAGCTACGAAATAGAGCTCATCAATCTGCACCGAATTCCGCCCCACGCCGCCATCTTTTCCCATTTGTGCGAGGGATTCTCGAATCCTTCCCACCCCTCGCCGTTCTTCCGCTATTACTCCCTCTTCCGCCCGGAAAGACCACGTGGTCGGATGTTCAGATTCGACTTGGACCGGCTCAAATGGCTCTTCCCGGCGCGCCGCCGGACTCACTTGGCCCTCGCCCGAGCGGTGGTTTTATTTGAAGAAAGGGAGCTTGAGCTCGACGCACGAGGGGACCCCACACCGAGAAGAAGGAGACCCCGAGCCCAAGATCCGAGGTTGACGAGGAGGCCATTGCTGCCATATATATCTGCGCCACGCAGGGCCTCACCGCGTGCAATCACCGTCGACTTCTTGCGGGAGCCGTGTCCCCTCTACGGAGGAGGGAGCACCGTTCTTCGAGATCACGGGCGACGACCCCACTCGTGAAGGTTCGACAGCAAGGCCTCCGCCTTGAACTTCCGCCAAATCCATCTTCGGCCTTTCTTGATGACCCATGTTCTTGCAAAGACCGGGAATCACGGGTCTCCGACAGGATGTTCGAAATGTTTGGGAAGCTGGCACATGGATACACCCTCGACGATCCGGTCCCGAAGAACATTCTTCGCCGGAAGGCCGAGGCAAGCCGTCCCGACCTTGCCCTTGATCTTGTTTTTAGCGAAGGTCCCTCTGACCCACGCAAGCTCTCAGGACCATCAGGAGCTGTTCGATACAGCCAGGAGGATGCTCCCGCTGCCCGGCGGGGGCAAAGGCAAGAAGGGGAGGAAGAGGCCCCTCACCACGACAAGTCGTTAGGAGGTGAAGAGGCGCGATGTCGAGTGGGGAACCGCAAGAACGGTAAGGACCCTACCGGCCGAGCCCCGAGCCTCGAGTTCATGTGCCTTGCGCTTGACGAGACCTTCCTAGTTGCAAGAAGAGAGCGCGCGGCCGCCGCCAGTCTTGGTACCCCGGCCTGGGCCTCGAGCCCGACCCCTGCCGCAAGGGCGCAAGCGTGAGCAGCTCGGCCTCGAGTCCCTGTGTCGCGAGGACACGAAGCGAGCGCGCCAAAGATCGGGCAACAAGACCTTCGACGACCCTCGGCGAGACTGAGATCGTGACCTGTAAATTCTTTGTATCCCGTCGCGCCGCCCTTTCGTGATCTTTTTGGCTTAGTGTATGCTTTTGATCGCAGATCGTGAGCACCGAGCTCGAATTTGCCCGTTTGACGATGGCTATTGTCCAGTGCGCAGTCGAGTCCGAGGAGGAGGATACGCTTGAGTTGGTCCTGCCGCCTTCGCGCAACGCGGACTCCGTCGAGGTCGCCGAGCTCGGTTCCGGTCGGTGAGTTCGACCAGCCCTTGATGATTCGGACGATGGAGAGCTCCACCAAGAACTCAACAAGGATTTTGACACCGCGAGGCTCACGATGCGCGCCGTTGTCGACTCTCCGGCTCCACCGCGAGGGAGGGTGCCCAGGCTTCGTGGCCGCCGAGGCGACACCCCGAGCCCCCGACCACGGCCGCCCAGCGCCAAGGTCGCGATTCCCGGCCACCGAAGGTGACCAGCCGCAGGGCTCCGCGGACCTGCTGAGAGGTCAAGGCTGGCACCGAGGCCGCAGTACCCGGCCGTGGAGGTCGAGAATCTGTGGCGACCCGTGCCGCCCCTCAGAGCCGGAGACGGTGGAGCCCGGTCGTGAAGGTGGGACCAATCTTGCCGCCACGCCTTCCTCGGTTGTTGACGGGCCGAACCCGGAGGAGGTGACGACCACCAAAGCCGCCCCTAGAGCTAGTAACTCGAGATCCCGCCCGAGCGCCGCCACAGGGTCGGGTCGACCTTGACACCGTGCGCCGGCCGACGAGGAGGAAGAGATCCCCGCGATCGATCGACGATCGCGAGGAGTTTACCCGCTATCGCCGAAGGCCATCTCCGCGAGGTAAGGGTCTTCTGCGATTTAAATGGTAGCCCGTGTTCTTATTCCTCATTTTGGGCCTCCCTACTCGCCGTGATGGTGATCGACCATGCCACCCAAGGGCTACAAGGCCTTCGTGAGCATGATTGTCAGTCAAGGGCCTTCTGGACGCAATAGAGGCGCGGGAGGTTGAGTGCGACAAGCTTATCCGGACCATTGAGGTCGAGCAAGGAGAGCTCGAGCAGAAGGCCCAGGAGATTGACGATTTGCGCCAGACGATGAGGGCACAAGAAGTAGCCCATACGGCGGAACTTGAGCAGGCCAGGGCCTCCGAACGCGACCATAGTTATACGGCCGTCGAGCAAGAGCGCCGCACGGTCGGCCAAGGCGCCAAGGTCGAAGCGGGCCAAAGTTGAAGCCCGGAGAAAGGCTGCCGCAGAGCGGGCGCCTCTCCGACCGAAGCGCCCCCGACCTCGAGGTTAAGATCCCGAACTCGAAGAGAAGCTCGCCGCGCCAACAAAGCGCGAGGAGGAGCGAGCCAAGGTCGAGGCACTGGAGAAGGCCGCCGCGGACCGGTCTTCCTCGGCGCAAGCGTCCCTCGAGCTCGAGGCCAAGGTCTCAGAGCTTGAAGGGAGGCTTGAGCGTGCCAAAAGGGCGGCGACGAGCGCGATGACCCAGCTCCAAGACTTAACGGCGCCGAGCTTTGATGCCTCCACGGTGGCCCTCCGTAACTGTGAGTGAGCTATCGGCCCCGAGGACCAAAGTCGCCGAAGCTCGAAAGAAGAGAAGATTCGCCCATGAGATGGCCGACCAAAAAAAACTTTAAAAGCAAGGGATGTACTAACAGAGTGGTTAGTTTTTGTGTGCAAAGAAACCTCGTCCCCTGTAAACCGTAGCTTGGGATACTTGAAGTCTTTCTCGCTTTGCTTGTTTAGCCGTTCCGTGCTTTCTAGGTCGTGGCGCCGATAGGGTAGCCTTACCGGCCCGTTGGGTCCGAGGTCGAGCGACGTGCCTCTGCACAAGACTTAAATATGGACGAGAGGCCACGACACGCAAAGTGGAGGAACACCAGAAGGTAGAAGGGCACGGCGGACATCGTTAAGTTGGTTAGTGCTCGAACGGCTCTCGCGACCATGCATATCGCCGACAGCTAAAGCGGCGAGGTTCTCACCGAGCCCTGCACAGGAAGAGCTAGATTGTGAAGAGGTTCGCTTACGCTTAGCTCGTCTCACCGGGGTGAACGCCAAACAAGGCTACTTAGACTAGGAGCAAATACGCTGCGCATCGAAGGTCGTGGTGAAAAAAAAACAAACGAGGAACCGCTTAAAAAGAAATAGCAAAGAACATAAGTGGAAGCAGACATAAAAAAGGGCAAAAATGAAAGACCAAATTTTTATTGAAATGTGAGGCATAGAGTTTACACATAAAACTTCCGGTCGATCTATATTCCACGAGCTAGAGAGCTCTTCGCCATCGGCATCGCTATCGGTAAGCCCCCGCGCGATCTGCTGAAACAACTCTATAGGGCCCTCCCACCGGGATAACTTGTTGGTGCCGGACGAGCTCAATCCGCCTCGTGGCTAGGGTCCCCAACAAGGAGCTTCCTAGGTCGCATCGACCGAGACGCATGTCTGCGAAGAGTTTGCGTGTAGTGCGCTGATCGTGAGCAAAGGCACGCATCTTACTTCTTCTCGCGAGGGTGAGGTCGAGAGACCGTTCGTGCTCGAAGTCGACTTGGTCGACTGTCGACTCGACAGAGCCCAGCAGGACCTCGGGAGGCGGGACGGCCGGTGCGAACACGAGTGGAAGGGTGTGGACCCCAATGGCTCGGCTTGTTGTGGTACGAATAGACCATAGGACGGTGGGAAGTTCGGCCCACCGTGCCTTGTCAGATCGACGAGCTCATCTCGCGACTCGTTTCTTGATGCCCGGACGATTTGTTCGTTAGCTGCTACCGCTTCCATTGCTCGGGGTGAGCCACCGGCGAAGCAGATTTGATGCCGAGTTCTCGCAAAACTCCCCGAACAACTCGCCGTAAACCGAGTACCGTTGTCGATGATAATTTTGCATGGAACCCCGCACTGTGACCACGAACAAGCAGAAGAAATGAACCGCCGCCCGAAAGCGCTATGGTCGAGACCGTTCACCTCTATCCACTTGGTGAAGGTGTCGATAGCGATTTAACGTAAACTTCTTCCCTGCTGCTTGAGGAAAAGGACCGAGGATGTCCAGCCCTGTGTCGAGAAGGGCCACGCGAGCGGATGGTCTGGAGCGCGTGGCGGTGTTGATGCGACTTTCGGGCGTGGAATTGGCAGCTTGGCAAAAGCGAACGATATCACGAGCATCTGAGCGCCGAGGGCCAATAGTACCCCATGCGAAGGCCTTCCGACCATTGTCCTCAGACGAAGAGTGCGCCTACGAGGCCTCGAGTGAATGTCATGCAAGAGGGTACTTACCTCCTCCGTGGAGATGCACCACGTCAGATGCGGAAACATTGCGCTCAGAAGCTCTCCCTCGACAAGCGTGTCTGAGACTCGCCCGGCGCTTGATCTCGCTCTCTCGGCAGGTCGGGTGGCGTGTCGCCCGAGCAAGGAAATCGTGGATGGCCTCGGCCCAGGAGGGGGTACCTTCGACCATGGCGAGCGCGACCTCTTGGTCGGAGATTGACGGGGCCGCCAGCGTCTCCAGGATGACGTCGGGTGGGACGTCGTCGTTGGAGGAGCCGAGCTTGGAGAGGCATCCGCTACCGGAGTTGTCCTTCCGGGATGTGCTTGAGCTCCAAGTTCGAACCATTTCTCCATCTTGCGTGCCTCGGCGAGGTACTTTGCCATCGAAGTCTTCCGAGCAATCGATAGTCCTTGTTGAACCGGTTGATGACGAGCCGAGTCGCCTTCACGACCAGACGGCGACGCCCAAGGCCTTGCAAGCTCAGAAGCCGCCAAGAGGGCTTCAGATTCGCCACATTGTTGGTCGCCGAGAAGCCAAAACGAATTACGACCTCATCGCCTTGTCGCCGCGTGGGGTGAGGATAAGGACCCCACCCCGAAAGTGCTTGAAGGACCTCGAGCCGTCAAGAACATGACCTGTGGCTTTTCCTCTTCGACCAAGCTCGGGGAGCGGGCTGCGACGTCTCGCCGACCACGGTCGGCGAGCACTTGCGATTTTATGGTCGCGGCGTGCCACGACCGACGCCGAACGCCCCCGCCCATGGCCCACTTGGCGATTCACCCGCCGCCTCCGGTTCTCAGATGTCCTCGAAGCGGAAGTTGCTCGACGACCATGGAGTGCACCCGAAATAGTGCCGAGCTTGCGAAGCCATGAGGAGAGCATATAACAGACTTCAGACTGCGGGTAGCACTCTTCGGCCGCAAGACCTCACCGACATAATAAATGGGTGTTCTTGAGGCCCCTGCTCCGCCACCAGACGGCACTAACAAAGATGGGGGTGGCCGCGAGATATAGCAAGAACTTCTCACCGTGTTGTGGCGTTGTATGGGAGGGGTGGGGACGACAGTGCACGTCTTGGTCGCCGAAGGATCGCGGCCTCTGGAGTCCACTGAAGCCCCGTGCTTGCGCAAGGTTTGGAAGAATGGGAGCCCGCCGCCGAGCCTCGAGATGAACTCGCCGAGGGCGCTATGCGCCAAGTGAGGCTTTGCACCGCTTGATCGAGGTCGGGTGCCATCTTTTCGATCGCCACGATCTTCTCCGGTTTGACCAACCCCGAGCCCCGATAATGTAGCCGAGCACCTTACCGGACGCCGCACCGAACACGCACTTCTCGGGGTTGAGCTTGATCTTGTGCCTGTTCAGGTTGGCGAAGGTCTCCTCGAGGTCGCGAACGTGGTCGCCCTCGGCGGGGCTTTTGATGATGATGTCATCCACGTAGACCTTAAGGTTCCGCCCGATCTGGGGCTCGAAAATCTTGGTCATCAAACGTTGAAAAGTGGCCCCCGCATTGCGCAGACCGAATGACATGGTCGTATAGCAATAGGTGCCAAACGGCGTGATGAAGGAAGTCTTGCTCGCTGCCGATCGCCACTTGATCCGGTGGTATCCCGAGTAAGCATCCAAGAAGCTCAAGATCTTGGCATTCGCGTGGAGTCCACGATCCGTCGATGCGCGAAGCGGAAATTGTCCTTCGCAAGCCGAGTTCAACCCCGTATGGTCGACGACATTCTCCACTTTCCTCCCTTCTTCGCGACGATGGCCGGGTTGGCCACCACCGGAGTAGTTAATCTCACGAATGAAGCCGCCTTCAAGAGCTTGTCAAGGTTCTTCTTGATGATCGCGACTTTCTCCGGGAGAAGCGACGCAGTTTTTGGCGCATGTGTCGGAGCCGGATCCCACCGCGGTTTGTGCTCAATCACCTCCCTCGACGCCGCATATCCGCGGGCTCCCTGCGAATATACCCTTGTTGGCGCTGAAGGAAGGTGACGAGCTCGAGTTCCTATTTGGAACTCGGCTCATCGGAGATGTGGACGACTGGTCGGGTCGCTCTCGCCGAGCGGCACGGCCTTTGTTGCCCCGCTTAGGTCAGATCGCCGCCTTCGGCGGGCGTTCTTCGTCGCTCTCTCGATCACAGCTGGGCAAGATGCCTGCAAGGTCCAAGGCCTTGGTCTCACAGCCATGCGCCGCTTGTAGGTCACCCCGCACGATGATGACACCGTTGGGGCCAGGCAACTTCATGCACCGATGGCCATAATGGTTGGCAGCCATGAATTTGACCAAGGCAGTCGCCCGAGGATGGCGCTTGTATGGGAGGTCACCCTTGACCACCTCGAAGGTGATCAACTCGGGCGAAGTTGTCGAGCCACCGAAGGTGACGGCAAGACAACCCGCCCTAAGGGGTGGTCGAACTCCGGGACTATCCCAAGAATGGTATGGTGATGCTCTTGACCTTCGACCGGGAATCGTGATCCGGCCGAGCGCCCGCCGCAGAAGTTAAGAGAGCTGCCGCCATCGACCATGACGCGACCGACCGTGGTGTTGCTGATGGTCGGGGTCACGACCAAGGCGGCCTTTAGGTCTCGAGCCATACCTGGGAGAGCATCCTCCGGGGAGAAGGTGATGGTGGCCCCGGCCCACTTGTAGGGCTGTTCGGTGGGCTTCCCAGCGGCGACCTGGTAGATGGTACGTGCGGCGGCCTTGACCTCGCGCCTGGACTGGTAGGCCGACGAACCACCGAAGATGACATCGATCCGGCACTCGCCTTGCTGGAACTCCAGGTCGAGGTCGTCGTGCTCCACGCCGGCATTCACCCGGTCGGGCTGGTCGTCATCCTTCGGGAGCATGGGCATCTCACCCCGCCCATCGTAGAAGGCGTCTAGCTTATTCTGCCAAGCCCTGCAGGCCCGCAGATCGAGGCCGGCCGCCCTGTGGAAAAGATAGAACTTTGTTTCATCATACCCCGCGCGCCCCTCGACCCCCGGCTGTCGAGCATCGGCCCGTCGGGGACCGTCACGTTGGCCCTCCTGCTGGGGCTGGTTCTTCGCCTGGTGTGGTCGGGGTCGACCTTGGCGAGGCTTAGAGTCCTCCCGAGCTTGGCCTCAGACCTCGAGGACCTCGCGCTAGCCATCCACCGAGACGATCACCGCGGTAGCCCTCCGCCACCTTCGCGATCGCTTCGCTTCTTGGTGGTGGCGCTTTGGTCGGCGCCCGAGTTGGACGGGCGGCCTCTGTTTGGTTCGCACTAAGCTTACCTTGGTCGAGTCGCGTTCTAGCAGACGGCATCGTCCGCGTCCGCTGCATCGCCCGCCATGCGAAAAGTTTGTTGACGCTGAGCCTCGAGGTGATCTCCGTGTCTTCGTGAGACGCCGATCACGGACCCAACTTGAAGGCCTTGATGACGGCCTCGCCGAAATGCTCGATCAGTTCCCAGCGGATGAATCGCCGCACAAAGTCGCAAGATGGCTCGTTTCTTCCTCGATGACACGATCGAGTCTTTTCCCTACCCGCCGCCGAATAACTCGAAGTTGGAGCGAAGGCGTTCGATCTGGCGCCACGACCAAGGAGCCAAAGCTTCGATTAAAAGCCGTGTCCTAGCGCCCCCGCCCGTAATCGCCGGAGGTAGTTTGCCATTACGAGCTCGTCCCCTCCAAACCGCCAGATAGCGGTCGAATAGATGAACAGAACTCGCCAGGTTCTTGGTCCCGCCGGCGCCAATCAGCGCTGGCTTGAACCGGCCGCCACCGCACACACATTTAAGGCCGCCGAGTACGCCATGCAGCCGAGGTCGACAGTGCACGCCAGTCGTGGTCATCGCCGACAAGATCCCTGCTGCTGCCAGACTCGGAGTCGAGGCTGTCCCGGCGGCCCGACCTCCGGCGGGGACGACCATGGTGCCGAGCACGGGAATCACCTGGTTGGTAACGCAGGCGGTCCTGGACCCTGCGGCGCCTGGGCGGAACATCCCGGGAGAGGTCCGCAGACCTGCTGCCAGTCGACTCGGAGCGGCTCGGCTCAGGCCTGGTCCTGGTTGGCGCGGTGCCCGTGGGACACCGGCGCGTCTGCGTCAGAGCCTCGTCCCGAGCCTGTTGCTCGGGGGCTAACTCCTGCGCAGGAGGTGTCCGACGCGGCTGATGGCGCGACGTGTTATCATTACTTCTCTGGGAGCGGGTCCCCGAGTGTTGACTTCGATGCTGCGGAGGTGCCACCTCGGTCACAGCCCGATCGAGTTCTTCGGCCAGGCTCGCCAAAGACCCGGTTGGCTATGACCCGGCGATAAGCGCGAGGCGCCCCGTAGGGGAGCCCGGTGGCTCAAGATGTCTTGGCCTTCTCTGGGCCTCCTGGCCGGAGAGTCGTTATGGCTTGGTTGATGGCAACTCGCACCATCCGGCGAAGCGTCTTCGGTTCTGCAGATCACGGTCATCCGATCTCTCGGTGTTTGACCGCCCGCCACCGTAACGGCCGCCGAGCGGCGGCGGTGAGGGCGTGAACAGGACACGGAGTCGAATCCGCTCTCGAGGAAAATCCGTCGGCGAAGGGCGCCATGCTCCCGGAGTCTTGGTGTCGCTCTCGCGAAAAGAGCAAAACAATCGGGCCCCACGGTGGGCGCCAGCTGTCGATGATCGGGATCGTCAACCGCAAGAAAAGAGGTAGGGGTCAGAGAGTTTATGGGACCCGAGCTGCGTTCGCTCGAATCGAAGGAAGAAAATCGATCACGGTGATGATCGGAGCAAGGCGACAACGAGCACGAGACAAGAGTTTATCTTGGTTCGAGCCCTCGTGAAGGTAATAGCTTACTCGAGCCGCCTTTGCGGCGGTGATTCTTGTTATATGGGTGTACAGAGCAGTGTTTACAACTCAAGACAATAATGGTGATTCCTAGCTCGAGCTGCTGTGTGTGCTATGTTGTCTTCGTCCCTCTTGGAGCTCATGCGCCCTTGGTCTTTATACTCCCTCTGCCCGCAACGGCCGGGAGCGATCCTTGGGAGGGGGCCTTCACGCACGTTGAGGGTGGCGGCAATGCCCTGACTTGTCGCAAGACTCCTATGTCATCCCCACGACCCGCTTCTCTCGTAACTTCCGGTCAAATGCTAGATCCGAAATCCTGTATGACCGAGGCTTGAACGAGATCCCGCCCGAGCTTGAGGTCGAGCAGGTCGAAGCTCGGGTCCACGCTCTAGGTCGGCGCCCAAAGATGCACCTGTGTCGTGGTCGTGGCCTTCCGAGCTTGGGGGCTCCGTTGACCGCACGCCAGCTGGTCAAGGAGTTCCCAGCCCTCATCACCAATATATCGGGGAACTTCTGTGGTTCGAGCAGGTCTGGTCGTTGCTTGGGACGTGAAAATTACAGTTTACGCTCGCGAAAGGGGGAGAGCGAGTCGTCCTATTCACATCACTGTCAGGAGGTCTACATTTGAGGCTGGGATCCAGGAGACAGCACATCTTGCGATGCGGCAGATCGCCCGCACCTACCTGGCAGAGCTAGAGGGCATAGCCTTCCGTCATAATCCGCGCCGGGACAACCGCTTTGATCGAGATCCGATCGAGGAGGAGGATGCTACGATCACCTATCTAGCAAGGTTCGTCATGGCCCAGGAGGAGTCCATCGATGAGACAGTCCAGGAGTTGCAGAGGGCCCGTGACGAGGTTGCGGATGTCAGGACTCAGCTGCGGGAGGCTCAGGAGTATCTAGCTCACTCCATCTAGAGGGTCCGTGAGCTATAGGAGGAATTGTACGGACCAGAGCCAGAGCCGAAGTTGGAGCTGCATGACCCGGACCCCGAGGAGCCAAAGGCAGAGGTGCCAGAGACGGTCTGCAGGAGCAGCGGCCCAGAGCCATCGAGTCGGTGGGTCGTTCAGACGCCGTGAAGGGGGCATCAGACCAGCTTTGCTCCTATGCCGCCAAGAATCGCCACAAGACTCAAGGTCCCGGCACTGTGGTGGCTCGACGACTGAGAGTTTTATTTTCTTTTCAGGGTCGACTCAAATGATGAGTCAAGTTATCGAGTCAGTTTTATTAAGAGGTTTCTTAGAACATTTGTTTGAGTTAGTCCTATCGAGTCCACTCTTAGAACGTTTTGTAGGATCGGATGACGTCAATCAGAGGGGGGTGAATGATTGAGGGGAAGCTTCGCAAGATGGCTGCAGTACCTTTAGTCGCCAGACTCCAAACCATGCGCGGCCGCCGGACTTCTAGTCTCCATGCATGCGCGGATCTTCAGGTCGCCAAACGTGTAGGATCCGCTGTAGGAAACAATGACACAAGTAGAAACTCTCTCGCCACAAGACACAAAGAATTATCTAGTCGCCTAATATGCATGCATGCAAGCAATTGAAGCAGTAACATCACGGCCAGAAGACTAAAATCAGCCACAAGGATGCTACACTCGCCGAAGGAATTGATCTCGTCCGCACTCGCCAAAACGCCTCAAGCAAGAATGCATGCATGCGATCGCCAGACCGCTGCATGTCCGCGGGGAGCTCTTGCCGCTAACAAAAATGCCTACGCCCACGCTGCGAGGTCACCACGGACACAAATTATCTAGTCGCTCGTTGGATGTGCTGCTGCCGGCCAAATAACAATAGTCGCATAAAAAACGGCCAAGCCACCAACCGCCGCCCCAAAAAGCTCAATTCATTGATCAGGTTTCCATGTCCTTTTATACAACTCAAAACCCTAACTTCTTATCTCTAATACATGTATGCATATCCACCTGGCCCAATAACACATGGCCCAATATATGCATACAACCCAAAATTCACACATGCACGCGTACGGCCCGCCTACCGCACTCACGTGACTAACCAGCCTCCGTGTGCACCGTTCTCTAGCCCGAACATCCCGCATGACATCCTCAACTACCAGGACCTTGATTCCTCCCTAAACCTAGTCCCGAACCTCAGTTCCTCCATGAACCTAGTTCCGGTCCCGTCATCGACCACGTTCGCCCTCAAGCAATACCTGCACATGAATAAATACCAAACGAATCCGAGCACAAGTCCATGACTTGACTCAAAGTCAATCCATGCAACCACTCACACGAGCACATTGCATCAAGCAAACTCCATCATGCTATCACCTAGCATAATAAGCATATCAACATAGCACATGCACAAGCACCACACATGCTATAACCAAAGTCACTTTACAATGCCAATTTCACCATTCAACAAATGTTTCATCACATGATCTCACAATCTCCCCCTTGATGAAAACATTGGCAACACCATTTGGACCTGAGCATTGGCATTATCTCACAAGAACAGATGTAAGAAATTTTGTTTTTTAAAAAACAAAAAGACAAGCAAGGTGACCAAAAACAAAGAGAGAAAATCTCCTCCTACAAAGAAGAAACAAAATCTCCCCTTATCTAAAAAGAAATCTCCCCCTAACAGAAAGAAGAAATGTGTGTATGAATGTGCAATGTGTGACCAAAAATCTCTCTCCCTTGACTCCAAACTTTCTCCCCCTTTGACAATGGATTCATTAAGAATGCAAAAAGAGAGCAAAAGAGAAACTTCTCCCCCTTTATGTTATTGTTTTCCTTTTTTTTATGTACTGAGCATTATGAATCATGCACAAATGTAACAACTTGATCACCAAGTCATGCTATCAACAGTACTTGCACCCTCAAATCTACACATAAACAATGTAGAGTAAGCATAACTAGAAATCAAGTACTATTAACGATTTTTTGCATGGCATGATCTCCCTTTCTCAACAATCTTAAAACCTGAAAACATTGAATTTTTGTGCACTTTATTTGTGCTTTGAAAAACTGATTCATTACTTTGATTGCAACAATAACAATTGCAAGGAATTACATGCACCACTAGCCTTACTTTTCAACCATGCCAAGCAATCACAAGCTTAAGGTTTCATGGTTTCGGTCATACACAACCTCTTCCAAGTTCATATCAAAGTGCAATGATAAGCAGTCTCGTAAAGAAGAAGTGCGACAGTACACGACCTTGTTCTTGCATTTATCAACAATCATTCTTTGCTTTAGCACTTAGCTTTCAGATTTAGCACTTTTTCGAGCAGGATCAAGATAGCCAAGAAAGTTCAACTATGACAAGATTTAATTCAAGTTGTCATTCCATTTAAAAAGTCATGACATAAACTACACCATATATGTATAAACAGGAAGTTGCAAAGACCTTGTAGCATAAACAAGGCGTCAAATGACATATGTGTATGAAATACAATGCTCGTTACTTTTTCATTTTTTTTTGTTTTTCATTTAAGAAATACACAAAATAAAAAGTATGTTACACAATTATTACACGGTTTTTCACAAGCTCCCCCTCAAAACAACCATCTTAAAAAAAACTTCTTCAAAATTGTCACTTGAAGGGAATAATCTTAAAAAAACAAAAGGCTTGAAAGAACAAACCTCCCAAAAGCAACCGAAAAAGACTTTCACCAAAAATCCAATAACTCCCCCTCAAATGGATAACCAATGAGATCAACAGAGAGGAGATGATGATATACATGTGCTTGAGTTATCATGGTATGTTCAATTAAGCATAAGCATGAATCATGATAAGTGAATTCAAAGTATGAAAGGCATGATATAAAATATAACATTATTGAACATGGCAAGGAAAACATATGAGCATATGAATAAGAAGTCTCATCTCATGTCACAATTAAATATCTGTAAATGTAAAAGACATGAGTATATAAGATATCTCACAAAGTAGATGAAGAATTATTGCACATGCCTCTTGAAAACCATCTCAAGGGTGAGAACCATCCAAGTCTTGATCCCATCTTGCAAAAGACCAAGATCCACTAAGCTCTGTTCTCCAACCCGCATATGAAAAACCTACATATATAGCACGAGAAGATGTCGAGGCCTCGGTACTGGGTTAGAAATAAAGCATTTGGGAATCCAGTACTGAGCCACACGACAAGTAGACACAACACGAGTATGCTTGTTCACAAAAACATATTTGCCCTTTCTGGTGTTTCTTTCAACAAAAAATGTTTGCATCACCCTAGGCACAAAATGAGGATGCTTGTTCACAAAATCAGATTTGCTTTCCCGTGTTTCTTGCAACAAAAGGTGTTTGCATCACCCTAGGCACAAAATGAGGAGTAAAGCATGCCTGTCTGAAATTAGATCTAGCCTTAGCCCTTTCTTTCTTTTGTTGTTTGGCTAGTCTAAAGCAAAAATCTACTAAGTGTCCATCTCTACCACAATGAGTGCAAGTGTACTTAACATGATGTTTAGATTTAGAAACATAAGTAGCATTTGCATTCATTATAATAGAAGATAACACACCAGCAGACTTGAAAACAGTTTTCTTAGGTTCATTGACAATTTCAAATTTTCTACTTTCAAGTGTCTTAACAACAGTAGGAGCATGCGATTTATGATGAGCATAAGAATCAAAACCTAAACTTTTGTGATGAGTACTAACTTTTGATTGATCCAAAATCATGTTTAGGTTTTTCTTTCCTGAAGTGAACCGTTCTAAAGATTTTTCCAAGTAATCAACCTTTCGAGAAAGAGTTAAACAGTTATTACATGGAACGTCCACTTTTCCTTTCTGTTTGTGACAAGTTGAGCATGAAATAACCTCATGAGTGAGCATAGCATCTGTTATTTGAGAAACCCTAGCATTCGCATCATGCAACTTTAATTCCAGTATAGCACATTTAGAACAATAAGTTGTATCATATAAATCAACAGTTGAACAGCTAGCATTTTTAACATGTTTATCATTTTCTTTCTTTTCAGCATTGACTTGTTCTAACAAAGAGACATGTTCTTTCCTAAGCACGGTGAGTTCACTGTAAATTAAGTCACATGATTTGCAAGCATCATCATCAGGAATCAAAGATCTAAGCCTTGCAATTTCAGAATTGGAGCTATCAATTTCTAGATCTTTTTCTTTAAGAGCCTTCTTAGATTTTTTAAGTTCTGAAGCTAATTTAACCATGGCATATTCAAGATCATCATAGGAAGGTCTCACCTCATCAAGATCGGAGTCGTTGTCGCTATCCCTTCCAGTCATGAAACACATGCCGGTGAAGTCATCATCGGAATCTCCCTTCTTGTCCTTCTTGTCATGTGGCTCATTATCACTCTCAAAGTCTACATCTCTAAGATCACACTCCTCTATGGTGGCTAAGACTTTCTTAGCAACTTTTCAAAAATTGGAGCGCCTAGGAGTAGTGCGTCTTGAGCTGCATTGCGCTGGTTCCCTTTCTTCCTTCTTCTTCGACTTGGGACAATTTGCTTTAATATGCCTGGAAAGGCCACACTCAAAGCAACTGAAGGACCCCGAAGTTGTGCCTCCACGCCTCCTCATTCTCACATTGTTGAGTGCTTTAAAAGCACGTGAGGAGATGAGCACAAGATCTTCTTCAGGAAGCATCTCAAACTGCTCATCTGAAAAAGAAGCCAATGCGATAAGGAAGCAAAAGATGATGATCCGAGACGGCGTCAAGTTAGCAATAAGAGCATGTGTAGAGGATTTATCATCTCTAGGTGACAAAGAATCCATCTCATAAGTTTTCAGCCTAGAGTAAACATCATCCATGGTCAAAGTATCTAAATCAACAGTTTGATTAATTGTCAGAATAACCATGCGCCATTCAGGACCAAGAGATCTCAAAATTTTACTAGCATTATCCTCAACTGAATTATTAACTCCAACACCACGCAAATTGCTCAAGATTTTCTCAAATCGAGAGAAAAGATCATCAATTGATTCACCTGGTCTCATTACAAAATCAGAAAAGTCCTTTTGGTAAATATTTTTGCGCACTTTCTTAATCTTAGTAGACCCTTCATGATAGTCACATAATGTCTTCCAAACTGAATATGCAGAACGTAAATGAGAAACTCGATCAAATTCCTTTTTAGAAATTCCTTGAAAAATCAAGTTTTTAGCTTTAGCATTCAAATCAACATCTACTTTATTATCATTAGTAACTATATCAGGAACATCATATGCAGTAGGAACTTTGTGCCAAACCTCATTACCTTGAGCTTCAATATAGGATTGCATGCGGCTTTTCCAATAAGAAAAATTTAAATCTTTAAGCATAGGAGGACGATTAACATACTTACCTGACGCCATACCTTAACCTTGCTCTGATACCACTTGTAGGATCGGATGACGTCAATCAGAGGGGGGGTGAATGATTGAGGGGAAGCTTCGCAAGATGGCTGCAGTACCTTTAGTCGCCAGACTCCAAACCATGCGCGGCCGCCGAACTTCTAGTCTCCATGCATGCGCGGATCTTCAGGTCGCCGAACATGTAGGATCCGCTGCAGGAAACAATGACACAAGTAGAAACTCTCTGGCCACAAGACACAGAGAATTATCTAGTCGCCTAATATGCATGCATGCAAGCAATTGAAGCGTAACATCACGGCCAGAAGACTAAAATCAGCCACAAGGATGCTACACTCGCCGCAAGGAATTGATCTCGTCTGCACTCGCCGAAGGAATTGATCTCGTCGCACTCGCGAAAACGCTCAGCAATCATGCATGCATGCAGCCGCCACACCGCTGTTCGTCCGCCGGGAGCTCTTGCCGCTAACGAAAAATGCCTACGCCCACGCTGTGAGGTCACCACGGACACAAATTATCTAGTCGCTGTTGGATGTGCCGCCGCCAAATAACAATAGTCGCATAAAAAACGGCCAAGCCACCAACCGCCGCCCCAAAAAGCTCAATTCATTGATCAGGTTTCCAAGTCCTTTTATACAACTCAAAACCCTAACTTCTTATCTCTAATACATGTATGCATGTCCACCTGGCCCAATAACACATGGCCCAATATATGCATACAACCCAAAATTCACACATGCACGTGTACGGCCTGCTTGCCGTACTCACGTGACTAACCAGCCTCTGTGTGCACCGTTCTCTAGCCCGAACATCCCGCATGACATCCTCGACCACCAGGACCTTGATTCCTCCCTGAACCTAGTCCCAAACCTTAGTTCCTCCATGAACCTAGTTCCGGTCCCGTCATCGACCACGTTCTCCCTCGAGCAACACCTGCACATGAATAAACACCAAACGAATCCGAGCACAAGTCCACGACTTGACTCAAAGTCAATCCATGCAACCACTCACACGAGCGCATTGCATCAAGCAAACTCCATCATGCTATCACCTAGCATAATAAGCATATCAACATAGCACATGCACAAGCACCACACATGCTATAACCAAAGTCACTTTACAATGCCAATTTCACCATTCAACCAATGTTTCATCACATGATCTCACACGTTTGCTTTGAGTCGAACTTTATGTGTTGTTATGGTTGAATGATGTGTGTTTGATGTGTGTTGCATGGCCCTTAGGCCCTTGCAAGCAACCAGACTTAATTACTATCTATGAATTGTCGTTTAAGGGTTTTAATTACACATATTTTCCCGCATAAGCTCTTCTACTTGTCTACTTTCTTTTTCCTTATCTCTAAACCGTCAAAGCAATCAGCAGATGGTGAACACATGTGGAAGCCGTGGGGCAGGAGGAAGCAGTTCGCAGTAGGAAGGAAACCAAGACAATGCACCAAATCCTCAAGGACCACCACCTGTTGATATGAATAATCTGGGAGTTTTTTTGACTGCTCAGACTCAGTTGATGCAGACTATGATGCATCAGATGCAACAGATGCAGAACCAGGCCGCAGTCAACAATAATCCGGCCATGAACCATGGACATCAATCTAGACTTTCAGATTTCATGAGGACTAGGCCTCCAACGTTTTCTGGCAATGTCAATCCTATTGAAGCGGATGACTGGCTACGTACCATTGAAAGGAAGCTACACATATCCCAGTGTGTAGGCAATGAGAGAGTTCTGTATGCCTCCCATCAACTGGAAGGAACTGCCGCGGAATGGTGGGAAAATTTCTGTGCTTCCCAGGAGCATCCCTAGGGGATCACTTGGGAGGAATTTACTACAGCTTTCCGTCAATATCATGTACCGAAAAGTATGATGGAGCTTAAGAAAGAAGAATTCAGGTCTTTGAAGCAGGGATGTCAGTCAGTGGCCGACTACCTGAATAAATTCACCCAACTTGCACGCTACGCCCGAGGACGAGTAACCGACAAGGCCAGCAATTCCCGATTCATGAAGGGACTTAACACTGGACTGCAGGTGGGGTTAATTACCCATACATTCCCTGACTTCCAGGAACTAGTCAACAAGGCCCTGATTCTTGAAGACAAGCGCAAAGAGCTAGATGACAACCGCAAGCGCCGCATAGCCTAGCAAGGAAATCGCCAAGGGCAGCAGAGACCAAGGATGGTACCTCAGCAGTTCTCCAGATTCTAGCAAGGGAACAATGTCAGGACACCACCGCCGATGCCAAAACCGACAGGACAAACCCCCCAGACTCCAATCAGAATTGTTAGTCAGAATAGAGGAAACCAGCAGATGTCAGGAAGGCGCTGCTACAATTGCAATGAGACAGGGCACTGCGCCAATGTTTGCCCCAAGAAGGGAGGGGTTACACTAGTACGCTTCAACTTAGGAAGCACGCCTGCTAGAACCCCTGCTCAAGGAGGAAGTAGAGGACCTACTCAAGCTGGAACCACACCCTAGGCAGTTGCACGAGGCAGAGTCAACCACGTCACCGCAGACGAAGTTTAGAACGCCACGGATGTTGTACTGGGTAAGTTTCTAGTTAACTCAGTACCAACTACAGTTTTATTTGATTCCGGAGCTTCACATTCATTAGTTTCTCGAGTTTTTGCTGTAGAAAATGAATTGGGTATTGTCAACTTTAAGAATACGCTTCTAGTCCAATCCCTTGGATTAGAACTTCAATCTAAGATCGGTTGTTCTGGGGTTAAGCTATTAATAAAAGGAGTAGAGTTCCTAGTGAACCTTATTATATTAGATACCCAAACCCTAGATGTTATACTGGGAATAGATTGGTTGTCTAAGCATAAGGCTGTATTAGACTGTGGACGAAGGGTTGTGTCTATTGAAAGCCCTGATGGCAGGAAAGTTGAATTTCAAGCAACGGCAGTTCGAGAAGGGCAGTTATTGGTAAATAGTCTAGAAACCATCAGTTTGAAGGATGTACCCGTGGTCAGTGAGTATCCGGATGTTTTTCCCGAGGAATTACCTAGAATGCCACCAGACAGGGACATAGAGTTCGTAATTGATTTAGTGCTTGGAACAGCACCAATAGCAAAGAGACCATATCGAATGTCCACCGAGTTGGTAGAAATGAAGAAGCAGATCGAGGAACTATTGGAAAAAGGATTCATCAGATCGAGCTCGTCACCTTGGGGAGCACTGGTTCTGTTTGTTAAGAAGAAAGATGGGAGTTTTCGGATGTGTGTGGATTATCGTGCACTTAATGAAGTAACAATAAAGAACAAGTATCCGTTGCCCAGGATAGATGATTTATTTGATCAATTAAGAGGAGCAGGAGTTTTCTCTAAGATTGACCTTAGATCAGGATACCACCAGTTGAAGATTAAGACAGAGGACATACCAAAGACTGCATTTTCCTCAAGATATGGACATTACGAGTTCACTGTTATGTCTTTTGGATTGACAAATGCACCAGCATACTTTATGAACTTGATGAACAAAGTTTTTATGGAATACTTGGACAAATTTGTAGTTGTGTTCATAGATGATATTTTGGTTTACTCAAAGACGAATGAAGAACACGCTAAACATGTGAGAATGGTTTTGGAAAAGTTAAGAGAACAATAGTTGTTTGCTAAGTTTAGAAAATGTGATTTGTGGAAGAGTAAGGTAGAATTCCTAGGACATGTAATGACTGCCGAAGGAATTGCAGTAGACCCAAGCAAGATAGAGACAGTACTGCATTGGGAGCCGCCAAAGACGGTGACCCAGATCCGTAGTTTTCTTGGGATGGCTGGTTACTATCGCCGATTTATAGAAGGATTTTCGACAATTGCTAGGCCTCTTACGCAATTGTTAAAGAAAGAGAAGAAATTTGTTTGGACACCAGAGTGTGAGAAGAGTTTTCAGGAGTTAAAGAAATGATTGACGACAGCACCAATATTAGTTCTACCAGATGTGCACCAGAGTTTTGATATATATTGCGATGCATCACGCCAAGGACTTGGATGCGTGTTGATGCAAAATGGAAAGGTAGTAGCTTATGCATCAAGGCAGTTAAGGCCGCATGAAGGGAATTACCCGACGCATGACCTAGAATTAGCAGCAGTAGTGCATGCCTTAAAAATATGGCGTAACTATCTCATTAGAAATAGATGTGAGGTATATACAGATCATAAGAGTCTTAAGTACATTTTCACCCAATCTGACCTGAACATGAGGCAAAGAAGGTGGTTAGAGCTGATTAAAGATTATAAGGTGGGGATTCACTATCACCTAGGCAAAGCCAATGTGGTGGCTGATGCCTTAAGTCGGAAAAGTCATAGCCCAAATATGTTGGTAGGAGAGAGTCAGGCAGAATTGTGCAAGGATTTCCAGAGCTTGAAATTGGAAGTTGTTCCTGAAGGATTCGTAGCTGCTTTAGAAATAAAGCCTACCTTAGAGGATCATATCAGGGAAGGTCAGAAGAATGATGAGAAGATCAAACGAATCAAGTCCAAAATGAAAGAAGGTCAGGCAAAAGAATTTAAGCTGGACGAATAAGGCACACTATGGATGAAAGAGCGCATTTGTGTACCTAACAAAAAGGAGCTGAAACAATTGATATTGGAGGAAGCTCATGATTCCAAATACTCGATTCACCCAGGAAGTGCGAAGATGTACCAAGACTTGAAAGAAAGATTTTGGTGGCTGAATATGAAGAGAGAGGTAGCTGAGCACGTAGCGCTATGTGATGTATGTCAGCGAGTCAAAGCGATGCATCAAAGACCAGCAGGACTGCTGCAACCGTTGAAAATACCAGAATGGAAGTGGGAGGAAATTGGGATGGATTTCATCACTGGTTTGCCAAGGACGCAAGGTGGTTATGACTCCATATGGGTCATAGTAGATCGTTTAACAAAGGTTGCGCATTTCATACCAGTAAAGACAACTTACTCAGGAGATAAGTTAGCAGAGCTATACATGGCAAGGATTGTTTGTTTGCATGGAGTACCAAAGAAGATAGTATCGGACAGAGGTACCCAATTTACCTCAAGATTTTGGGATAAGTTGCATACGGCGATGGGCACCCGTTTGAACTTCAAGATGACTTATCATCCGTGAGATGATGGATGTATGTAAAGAATCAATCAGATATTGGAAGATATGTTGAGAGCTTGTGCGTTAGCTTATACAACATCATGGGATAAATGTTTGCCATATGCATAATTTAGTTACAACAATAGCTACCAGGCCAGTCTTCAGATGTCACCTTTTGAAGCACTGTATGGTCGTCCTTGTAGAACACCATTGAATTGGAATGAGACAGGTGAGCGTCGTGTCTTCGGACCAGACATACTTCAAGAAGCCGAAGAGCAAATAGCACTGATCAGAGAAAGGTTGAAAATCGCACAGTCAAGGCAAAAGAGCTATGCAGACAATCGCCACAGGGATTTAAGCTTTGAGCCTGAAGATTATGTGTATATCAGAGTTACACCTTTTAAGGGAGTCCAAAGGTTTCACAAAAAGGGGAAACTCGCGCCAAGATATGTAGGACCGTTTAAGATCATAAGCCGCAGGGGTGAAGTCGCATACCAACTGGAGTTACCGCAAACATTAGCGGGAGTACACAACGTCTTCCATGTATCGCAACTCAAGAAGTCTCTCCGAGTACCTGATGAGCAAACACCCTTGGAAGCAATTGCACTACAGGAGGACTTGACCTATAAAGAATACCCGGTAAAGATTCTGGACACAATGGATCGAAAAACAAGGAACAAGACAACCCGCTTGTGCAGAGTTCAGTCGAGCAATCACTCGGAAAGCGAAGTCACCTGGGAGCGTGAAGAAGATTTGAAAAAGGAATTTTCGAACCTATTCTCTAGTTAAGTTTCAAATCTCGGGGTCGAGATTCTGTTAAGGGGGGTAGGTTTGTAACATCCCAAAAATTTGGCCTAATTTAAATTTTTGGAGTTATTTGAATTTTTGTGAATTTTGGAATTTATTTGGATTTATCTGAATCTAATTTAAATTAATCTTTCTCTTTAATAATTAAATAATAGAAAAGTAATTATCAAAAATAAATAAAAATATTTTATCTGAGTTCTAAATCCCATGAGATATTTTCTAGAATTTTTCGGGTATATTTAGTGCTCTAAATAATTACTTTGATTTTCTGTGATTATTTTAATTAAGAAAAGCAGAGAAATATTCTTGCTACAATGCTGGGCCAAGCCCAACACTGTGCGCGGCGTAACGGCCCAATAAGCCGGAAGCTTAACCGTTATCCTTCGGCGCCGTCCGATGCGGATCATGCGTTTAAGAGGCCGCCACGTCGTTGTGCCGCGTGAGCCGTCGGATCCGTGTGACACAGACGGTCGAATGGGGCTCCCGATGCCTCGATTCCGTTCCATCGGGCGCCGCCGCCGTTTTAACGCAGGTGGTTGGCCGGCACAGTAATGGCGGCCGTTCTCGCAAACCGAAGCGTCGCCCGAGCAACGAAATACCTCGTCGAAACGTGCTCTTTCTTCCGCACCTTTTGTCCGCTCACCCGTACACTGTCGTGCTCCATAGCTCCACCAGTTGCTTACCGGAGTTTGCATTGCTGCCGCTTCGGTTTTCCTTGCTTTCCGCCGCGGTTAGTCACGGTCCTCTGACTTGAAGCACGGATTCGAGACCCTTGAGTCAAGCCGCACCTTCCACGACGTTTCATCTCACCGGAGAAGTCCCGGAGCGCCGCCAACCGAGTCATCTTCCTCGTCTCTGGCCTTCGGAAGCCACCGCATCGCCGCCATCCACTTCGAATACTGTCAACTGTCGGATCTACATCGAACCGCTCCGGTGAGTCCACGTAGCCATCTTTGATGTGTCTGATAATGTCCGTCGGATCTTAGATCTGTGGTTGAGATCTCGCCACGTAGCACCGATAGCCCTAACCACGTTGAACCGTAGCCGTCGATTCTAGAATGACCAGCCGGGATGCGGCCAAGTGTCCCTCGCCGGGACCGTCCACGTCGCTAGGTCAAAACTGGTCGTTGGACTGAATCCGAGCCGTCGGATTTTGAACGCACGGGCGGGATGTTGTCGTACCGCTAGCCAGTAGGAGCGCGCCACGTAGCCCTAGGGTTCCGAGGCGGCATCGCGTCTGGGCCGTTGGATTCAACGGACGGCTTGGATGGTGCCGCGTGGCCCAATAATGTGTCGACGTGTGGCTCGGGAGTTGAACTGGTCCAATCGTGGCTGTTGATTTGGCGGACGGTTGGGATAGCGCCGCGTGTCGGCGTGGCACTCGAAGCGTCGCCGTTTGACCGGGCATTGAACCGGGTATTGATTCCGACCGTCGGATTCAAATCCAACAGGTGGGAACGCATGTGCTGCGTGAGCCAGTGGGGTTGTGCCAAGTGTCACCAGATGAGCCAAGCTGGTACTGTTCCATTGGGTCCCACCTGTCAGTGGGGAAGCCGTAAGGGCCGACGTCATCATGACGTACGTCATCCGAGGGGCCCACGGGTCAGTGACACTATTAGGTGGACCGAGTCCACCGTGAACCCGACCCGAGCCGTGAGCCTGGTCCATGGACCAGAGGTGACGTGGCTAGGTCCGGTGCTGACACGTGTCGGCCGGTGGAATTAACCGGAATTTCCAGAAGAAAAATAAATAGTTTAATTCGGGTATTTCTTTTATTTTAATTTATAAATTTATAATCGCTATAACTTTTGCGTTTTAACTCCTATTTGGGTGATTCCAGTTCCTAAAATTTTTTTAAAATGTGAGCTATTTATTGGTGAATTTTATTTTATTTTTAGAGTTGATCTTGCTATCTGTTTAGTGTATTTATTGAATGTATGCTTATTCAAGTAGACGTTGAATTGCCGGAAAACTTCGAGGGGGAGATTCCAGCACAAGATCAAGCTCCAGATCAGGATCATCCGTTGTTTGAAGGCAAGTCATGTTTTGATCATTTTGCTCCTAAGTTTTGAAAATATATTTTGATTCAAACTATGCATGCTAATTTAATTAAAAATAGATTTAATTAATTTGGGTGAATTAGTCATTCAACCAATTTGTTATTGCCGCCTTGTCTCTAATATTTGTATGCCATGATTCACTTGATGCCCTAGGTTGATAACATTAGTTGGATGCAATGATATGCCAACACGGGAGGCTTAGACTGTGAATAGTTGCTTAGCCTTGCTTATGTCGTGAATAATCTTTTATAATACAAAAGCAATATTGATTAAAGGAATAGCGAATGTATTTTGGTAAATGGTGGAATGTGTTGGTAATGATGTTGAAGTGTGGAGACCTGTGTGGTTCTACATGAAGGTTGATTTGCTGGCATGTGTTGCACCGTAAAACAACTTGGGGTGGGAAAATGATTTAGACTGGGGCAAGTGGCAAGAGAGCTTCGTGCCAGGTGCGCTTGTGTGGCAACAGAATGACTTAATTAAAATGAGATGGCCGTGTGCCGAACTTTTGAAAGGAAGTCTTGCCCTAGACAGTTAAGGACTTTACCTTGTGAGCCTTTGAACTGAGTTACTCGTACAACCACATGTCTGGTATGGGACATACTTAGTTTAGTAGGGTTCTAATATCTTTCCTTTGAAACCTCGGGGCGGCAGTTACACAAGAGTGTAACTGTGTGGGGGAGCGTACTTGTGCCACGGCTTGGTACCCATCCAACAATATTCGCTAGTTCTAAGCTTCGGCTTTGAGTGAGGGAAGCGTTAGGAAGGCCATACTGGGGAGGTTCATAGGTTTAGATGTTGGTTTCTGAAAGACTTTGTTGCAATCAATCACCTGTGTGGTGAGCGACTGTATCGTGTGGGTAAAGTGTACAACCTCTGCAGAGTGTACAATCTATTTGAATAGCCGAGTCCACGGAATTGGACAAAGCTCGGGGATTATAGTCGAGGGGTATATCTTTGAAAATAAAATGGGATGAAAGGCTGTGTGCCAGGGTTAAAGGTGAAATTTGATTAAGGACCGTGTGTCCAAAATTATGTGGAAAACAATTGGAGAAACTTATTATATTAATCTGGTTTTGCTGCTTTATATCTAAATAAATAGTAAGTTAAAATATTGATGCAACGCAAAATAACCAATTGAGCCATTCCTTTGTAATAAGCCATGCATGTAGTAATAGAACTGCACTCTGTGCATGACTTGTTGAGTAAGGTGTGTACTCACCCTTGCTTACAACAACATATCAGAAGAAGAGTCTGCGCCTGCTTGGGAAGAGGAGTTTAACGAGGGGCCGGAGAACTAGGGAGCAAGCCTTGTCAGTAGCCTGTGGAAAGGAGATGGATCACTAAGATGCTTTATTTTCCGCTGTTATTTTATTGATACTCTGATTTATGTAAACCCTGCGTGGCAAACTATTGTAAGGTGACCATAAAGTCGTACAACTCATTTATATTCATGTTTGAAGTACTTTATTATTATTCCGCTGTGTATGATTGTGGTACTTTAACCCTGTTTAGCCTGTGTGCACTAGCGTGATCCTGGACTAGTGCTGAATACACAGAGGGTCCGAATTTGCAGATTCGGGTCCTGACAGGGGGGGTGAATAGGCAAATTTTCAAATTTTAGTGCTTAATTATAGCACAACTATCAAGCTTCAACAACTTGGTTATCAGATGCAATATGAAAGAATGAAATATTCGGAACAAAAAAAACAACGAAAAATAATGAGAATGCAAGAATGTAAATAAGAGACACAAGAATTTTATCCCGTGGTTCAGAGCTTGTCTCCTAATCCACGTTGGAGCACTTCTCCTTGAAGTATAGCTCCCCCACAAGCTAGTCGCAGTAGCTTTGGGTCTCCACTATGGCAACTCTTTCACCACTCCAGTGAGATGAGTTCAAAACCTTTCACAAACAATGTGGCCTTCCACAAACGCTTTGGACAGGTCGCATCTTCATTGCCTCCAACCCATCTAGGATCACCAAGACCCAAGAGTAATAGACTACACACAAGCCCTGTCTCTTAGATCACTCAACACAGCACTAGTTAGACTAAGCTTGGAGTAAGAACACTTAGAAAGTGAAGGTTTTTTAGTTCAGAGTTTCAGCACACTCTCTTTGAAGGAATGAAAGCTCTAAGTTTGCTAAAATATCAAGGAGATCAAAAAGTTCTGTGGTAGATGGCTCAGGAAATGCTTATATAGGCATTTGGGATGAATATAGCTGTTACACCTACCACAGTGACCATTGCAACGTGTTAGACTGTCAAAAATCAAGATTACACATTTACAACGAACTTAGAGAAACAAGCTAGCGATACTGGTCCTGTGTACTCCGGACCAAATGGACTTATTTACACTGGACCAAAAAATTTGGTCCGTCGTACATAGGTTTTGGTCCGGCGAAGGAGTGAGAATTCAACATGTGCGCCAGACCAAAATATTTGGTTCGCCGTAGATGGATTTCACAGGAATCAGTAGCCACGAACTTTTTGACAAAGAATGAGTTCAACCGAGAGAATTACTTTAGCGCTGGACAGAATTTGATGAAGGCGGAATTTGGTCCGACGTGAATGGACTGAGCTCGGTTAGAATTTTGATCAAGAATACTTGGAGTAGAATGTTATTTGGAGCTAAGGAAGTTTATCCGAGAGAAAAACAACTACGCTGGACTGAATTTTGAAAAAGCGGGATTTGGTCCGGTGTGAATGGTGTGTGCACGGTTAAAGGTTTCTTCAAAGAATTTTCACCATGGATTGAAGGTAAAATGGTCTAGAGAAGCATTATGAGCATTTGATCAAGCATACCATTCCAAGAATTGTTTGGTGTAGATGGAATGTACTCGGTTTGCTTTAAACATAGAATACACTCACCATGGATTAAAGGAATCAAAAACAAGACTTTGGTCTGGCGAAAAAATGAAACCTTTCACATGTGCGCTGGACTGAAAAGTTTGGTCCGCCATGAATGGGAAGTGTTCAGATAGGATTTAAGCCTAGAGATTTTTGGCGTCGGAGCACGAAGGACTTTGGTCCGGCGGAGATGGGTTTTGACTAAGGTTGCACCGAACTTGAGGAGAGATAAATGAAGTTTAGTCCGGGGAACACTTAGACCCTATTTGGGGTTAAGACTGATTAGGAGGTAAAGAAGTGATGAAAGGATTTTAACTCCAAACAGTCTAATCTAGACTTAGCCTTGTGAACCAATATTCTATCTTGTGCATAATCCCTCTTTATAGTACGGCCAATATAAATAACCCTAGCTATTATGCTTGAATCATCTCCCAAGCCAAAAACTACTAACAACTAGCCTTAATCTTATTCTTTCAGACAACTTCTTTAATACTCCAATCCAAAGTCTTCAAAGCTTTAGATATTATTGACTTAGTCATCAATACCAAAACCATATAATTAACACAAAACAAACAATTAGGGGGCCTAGATGCTATCAGCGAGATGTGCCGAAGGTCCAGACGGTCAGGGATCATTGGAGGATAACTAGACACGGAGTCGCTACGAGCATAGATTATAAGGGAATGGCTGAGATGCTAACTGGGGGCTGCTCAGATCAAGGAAAGCTGTTGGATTGTAGTTTAGAGGATAGAGTAGTGGTCAAGTTAGTTTGTGTGAATCTCAACCCTTGATGAAGTTTCTTGAGGGCCAAGTAGAACTCGTCCAAGGGTGGAAGATGATCAATATCAACCCTTGGTGAGATTACTTGGGGGCCAAGTTGAACTCATCCAAGGGTGGAGGATGACTCAATCTCAACCTTTGGTGAGATTACTTGGGGGCTAAGTTGAACTCATCCAAGGGTGGAGGCTGACTCAAGAGTAGTATAAATAGAGGGGGAGGGGTAGCTCTCCACTTTTGAAGGTTTTGTGTGATCCTTTGAGCTTTGCCCACCTTGTAATGAGGCTTTGTAAAATTTTCTACAGAAAAATTAAATTTTACTTCCTTACTATTCTGAATTTAATTCAGCATTTACATTATATTTTAAATTCAACATTTAAATTCCACACTTTAAATTTCACAATTTATTTTCTTGCAATTTACATTCTCGCAAGTTGGATTTGCCTTCTCCCCTTCTACTTACTTTTTAAATTTTGCAATTTAATTTCTTTCAATTTACATTCTCACAAATTGGATTTGCCTACCCTCCTTCTACTTGCATGTGCTTGTTGTGCTGAGGATGTATGATTGATGGATGAATCTTCTTCATATCATATCATCATCATCTAGGTAATCTTTTGTAAGAACTCGATCGTTTTGCTCTTTCTTTGTAGATTGTGTTTGAGGTTCCTGTGTTCTTACTTGGTGTGACAAGTGGGAGGTTATCTAAGATCATCTTGATCATCAAAACCCCATAAGCAAGTCCAAGACCAAGATTTTGCTCTTCTGTGCATTAGTGTTTCAAGAGGAGTCTTGGCTGGGTTTCCTTTAAAGGGGGGAAAATTTAGTTAGAATCGTTCACCCGCTCTGATTGCCATTTCAGTTCTTCAATTGGTATTAGAGCCTGGTTTTGCTCTTTCATAGATCTTGACCAGTCTCAAGAGCCATGGCGATGGACAAGTATTCCATCAAACCTTCGATTTTTTCTAGAGTTAATTTTTCTTTTTGGAAATCGAGAATGGAGTCGTACATCACTACCTAGGGCTTTCTGATTTGGCAGAAGGTGAAGCTCCCATATGAGATTCCTACCGATGAGAATGTCACGATCAGTAATATGGCTGACACTAAGGTGAATGTTAAGGCAAGGAACATCCTCATACAGGGCCTTAGACATAGTTAGTACTATAGGATTGCTCACCTACGATCTGCTCACCAGATCTGGGTGACCCTCGATGCTTACCATATGAGGGCACCACTTAGATCAAGAAGGTGAGACAGGATCAATACAAGTGTTATTACAACAAATTTGAACAGTATGCCGGTGGGACCCTTGATGAGTGTTTTGGTTGCTTCACAAAGATCTTGAGCGATCTCCGTGCAGTTAGTTGCACATTCTCAGACTCAGAGAAAGCTTGACACTTCTTGACCGCACTCGATTTTTGGGTTTGGGAGATGAAGTTGACCTTGACTCTTGATAGGCTTTACTCCCAGCTCAAGACTCGGGAGATCGACGTTGTCTCTCGTAAGACAAAATCACAGTTGATGGCCTTGCTCACCGATCCCAATGGATCATGTTCTGAGACTTCAGTTGGTTTCTCCCTTTCTGCCTTTTGTGAGCTAAGCGATGAACAGTTGGAAAATTTTCTAGAAAGTGAGCTTTCTCTTTTGGCTCACAAATTTTCTCATGTTTATAAGAGGGTAAGGGAGAGGAAGAGAGGTGACACAATCACCTGCTTTGAGTGTGGTGGGCCCAACCACGTTTGGATGAACTGCCCCAAGTTAGAGAAAGGTAAGAACAACTCCAACGGTTTAGGAAAGAATGAGTACACCTACAAGAACTACAACATGAGGGAAATAACAGTCGGGTGTTCTACAAATGCCCTTTTTTCTCTGTAAGTGAAAAGTTAATTTGATTTCTTCTCGTTTTGATATTTTCTTTCCTGTTCGAGTTGTCTATTGTCGAGAGATTAGCTTTCTTTCCACGGCCTCAACGCATGTTCACATCGTCACGTAGGCTGTAGGATGCCAATATTTCTAGTAGGCAGACATCATGGATACCTCGATGGAGATTCTTGCAAGCACAGTACCACAGAGGATATAGCCTGTGATGGAGTAGAGCATGGACGCAGAGGCTGAACATGCTGATGTTTAAGATGTAGCGCATTTTAAATCATGTCAAGTAGTTGAAGATGATTGTGTGTGTGGCTTTCTTTATTGTATTGTATGCTATACTAGCGAAGTAGTTCATTTCCTGCAAAGGAGACAAAGTTAGTCACGGATGCCATTTGAAGTGGTTTAAGAATAATGTAATTTATTTATTATTTCAATATGGTCTTTCGCTTTGTTAACTTATGTGCTATTCAGATATGATCTTTTGCTTTGCTAACTTATGAGTTACGTAATTATCTCCTCGTAGTAATGATAGTTGTGAAATACTAAAAGTATCCATCACCTTTCGCAGTTACAAGTCATAACACTCTGCCCACCGCTTTCATGTTTTTTAGGCCGATTCGACAACACACTGCTCCCTCTTTCTCAGAGTGAAGTGACCACACGTTGGTTATTGCTTTCTCAAACCGATCAAACTGAGCCAACCCCCACATCGAACACCATAGCCCTACCTGCACCACAGCCCCCTTCACTAGCAGGTTCACCATGGTCGACTACGCAGCAATTCTTCATAGGCCCAAGTGGCTTGCCGAGAAGGGGAAAACTGTCCAAATGTTTCTTGCAAGAATGCATCTATGCCACCGGAGTTTCTCCACCCAAACTGCGATTGCGACGAACCAGCATGGATAAAGCAGTCTAGACATCCCGACACTGCTCCTTGGGTGTACTACACATGCCTCTGGGAAATACGCGTAAGTTAATGGCATGCATGTATATTCCTTGATGTGTTTTTCAGACTTCTAACTTCGTCCTCGTATGACACCAGGGAGAAGACAGTTGCCACTTCTTCCAATGGATCAATGGCACGGATAAGTACAATAAGGAGTACTTGTAGCACGAAGAGTACTTGTACTTTGCATATGCCCCCGAGCGATTCCATTGTTGGAAGCCTGAGGAAGACAAACTAAAGCAACCGTGCTACCAGGACGACATGACGCACTTGTGGAAGGCACTAAAGAAGCATCAGGCACATCGCAAGAAGATGAAGGAGGTAGCCGACGAGCGGGACAAACGCGAGTGTGAGGAGTAAAAAATCCCCTAGAAGACTATTATTGGGTCGATGTGTATGGGCCTAATTGGAAGGAGGCAAAGGTCCTACATCTCGTGCAATCAAAGGGGAAGACACCAATGGATCCTTCCACATATGGTCTACTACAATAAGTATGACTTTTTCCATTTCCAAAAGGTGCACATGTATCTTAACAGTAGTTTTTGTTCATGGTTTGTCTATGTCGTTGCACCTTGTCTCTTCCATCATTTTCTGTGTCAACCAATGTCATTTTCTATGCCATGCTATGTGCCACCCTATTATTTCAATTTCATGCTACATACCCTAATATTTGTATGTATATTTCTCTCATCATTTTGTACATCCTGCCTTGTCATTTTCTTCCGTATGAGCCATATAGTCCCTACCTTCGTTATGTTTGTACCAACTGTAATCATTACTATTGCGAATTTTTCCTTACCATTTGAAACATATGCTGCGCTACCCTGTAATCATTTGAAAAAACAAACACGATGCCAATCAAAACGGTGATAGTGGCCTACGACTATAATTTTTCTATTCGGCTTATTATTTTTTGAAATTCTTAATTTCTCGTGTAATATTTAGAAAAATTTCTAACAAGCTTCCCTCAATGTCGCCATATTATTTGGCGACATACTTATGCCATATTCTAACAAGTTCATAAGTTACTGTCTTTTGGGCATCTTCATGTCTATTGCATGTACAACAATTTGATTGTAATTCCACAATGTTGAAGTACAACAGTCAACAAATAAATGCAACAACTATCCATTAAAATTCCACAATTTTGCAAGCAATCGCCAAACCAAAAAAAAAATCAAAAATTGTCGATTGAAATACCCCAATTTTGTGTAAACCAAAAAAATTCAAAAACTATCAATTCGAACTCCACAATTTTGCAGTACATGATTGAAAAAAAAACTATCAGTTAAAATTCCCCTTTTTCGTGCTACCCCCGCGGCGCAGCGGCATGGGGCTATTCTTACTGATACGCGAGCAGGAGAGCTAAAAATGAAAAATATCAAAACAAGGCAGCCCAAATACATCAACAGTTCTATGCTTGCAAGCTGTTGAACCTTTCTTTACTTCGGCTTTGCCAAGGCAAGTGAAACGAGCATTATGTACGTGCAATTTCTGTTGGACGATGGCCTCTCATGTCCCAGCGATCAGTGAGTTCTAACTGAGATCTCCTGCTGATGGTACCAAAAAAAAAATTCAGATTTAGCCGAGCGCTGGTTAATTTTCCAGCAGACCCGCTGTCCCGTCTCGGCAGAATCCAGCGGTTGTCTGCCGCTGAAATAAAAGCAAAAACAAAAAAAAAAGGCAGCACAGCCGATTCCAGCGGTCTCTAGCCGTATGAAAAAAATAAAACAACAGTTTTGACTGCTAGGGGCTTGATTTGCAAATTTGTTGTCACTGCTACAGAACTGGGCATCACAACCGGTCTATTAGAAGCGGTTTGGTGCGAACCCGTTGTGATGTTCGCACCAGAAGCGGTTCGTAGGCAACGGTCCGGAGAGGGCTTCCAGAAGCGGTTTGAGACACGAACCGCTTCTGTATGTTGCTTTCTAGAAGCGGTTCTTGTCTCAAACCACTTCTAATTTCCAGAAGCGGTTTGAGACAAGAACCGCTTGTAGAAAGCCACATACAGAAGCGGTTCGTGTCTCAAACCGCTTCTGGAAGCCTTCCCGCCCAGCCCATTTAAACCCTTCTTCCTCCATGAGCCTGCAGGCTGCAGCAGAGGTATGATCGAACAGAGAAGGGCCGGCCAAGCACTGTTCTTGGGGAGCTGCTGTCCAAATTTTTAATTGGGGGTGATTAGCTCCAAATTAAGTGTTTCAAGGTTAGTGACATCATGCCAACATCCTTCTCACCTAGATATTGCAATTTTTTTCAATGGATGTGGAGAAATCTTGAACTTTTTAGGCAAGAACATGCATGATCAAATTGTAGGGAGTTCTTCCCCAAAATTTATTTTGTATGCTTGTTTTTGTTGTTGTATGAAGATGTAGGGTGTAGATCTAGGTGCTTGTACTTTTAGAATCTTAAATATCACAATAAGTTGGGGAGATCTAGGTACATTGCAAGGAAGTAATTATTGGTGTATGAAATAAAATAGAAAAAATGTAGAAGGATAAAAAATAATTACAAAGGTAGAAAGGGATAAAAAATTAGAAAGGTATGTTTTTAATTGTATGATGGTGTAGGTGGAGCTTTTTTGTTGGAGAAGAAAAAATATGGTCATTAATTGTAGACTCAAGAAGGAAAAAATAATTAGAAAGGTAGATTTAAGAGCTTGTGAGCTATAGATTTTAAATGTACCTATAAGTTAGGTTATAATTTTTGTAACGAAATTTGTTATAATTTTTAATGAAATTATAACATGGTGTAGATGAATCGGCAATGGATGTACAATGCGGACCGTCGCTCGAGAGAGTTCATTGATGGCGTGCAGTCTTTTCTCGATGCGGCCGTTGCATTCTTGCCTCTAGGCAGCTTCATATGTTGTCCGTGTGTAGATTGCAAGAACGAGAAGGAGTACTCCCAGCGATGGCAAGTTATGAACCACTTGATCATGAGAGGTTTCATGCCAAACTATACCTGTTGGACCAACTATGGCGGTTGAGGCGATTAGCCAGAAGACGATGAAGAAGGCGAGGAAGAGGAACATGGATTCAATAAGATCCCGGACGGCACGCACATCTTGCTCCGTGGAATAAATACTTGGTGACTTTGGTGATGATGAGCTAGACCAGATCTTTGCGTGACGGAGAGGGAGACTACACGGATGAAAGACAGTTCGAGAAGTTCCAGGTAAGATGTTAGAGGACCATAGAACTCCTTTGTACCCAAAGCGTAGGCGAGAGCCACACAAAGCTGCGTACACACATCGAACTCATGCAATGGAAGGCTACAAATGGTGTGTCGATAAGGATTCAATGAGTTGTTATCACTCGTAAAGAAGTTGCTTCCGAAGATAACACTCTTCCGAATCTACATATGAAGCCAAGCAAGTAAATGCGCCCTTTGGGATTGGAAGTACGTGAAGATACACGCATGTCCTAATGATTGTATCCTGTATCGTAATGAGTATGCCGATTTGGATGTTTGTCCAGTGTGCAAAGAATCACGGTATAAGGTGAAGCGTGACGATCCAGGTGAAATAAATGGGGAGCGTAAGAAGAAGAGACCTCCAGCTAAAGTGTTGTGGTATTTCCTTCTGATCCCCCGATTGAAATGTCTGTTTGCTAACAAAGCGCATGCCCAGATGATGCGTTGGCACAAAGAAGAGCGTAAGGACGACGGGATGCTTAGACACCCTGCAGATGGCTCACAGTGGAGGAAAGTCGACCGGACGTACCCGGACTTCGCAGATGAGGTGAGAAACACAAGGTTTGGGTTGAGCACCGATGGGATGAATCCTTTCAGAGAATTGAGCAGCAGCCATAGCACCTGCCCTGTTACACTATGTATCTATAACATTCCTCCATGGCTGTGCATGAAGCGAAAGTACATCATGATGCCGTTGTTGATCCAAGGCCCCAAGCAACACGGAAATGACATCGATGTTCACCTGAAACCATTGGTTGAAGATCTTGTGACGCTAGGGATGATGGTGCAAGGGTATGGGATGAGTACAAAAGGCGAGATTTCACCCTACGTGCATTGTTATTTGTAACAATCAACGATCGCCTCGCTCTCGGAACTCCGTCCGCCTAACTGTCAAAGGATATAGAGCTTGCATGCATTGCTTAGATGAAATGGACGGCATGTACCGAAAAACTCTCGGAAGGTTGTGTACATGGGTCATCAGAGGTTTCTTCCTACGAGTCACCCGCTTGCGGAAGAAAGGCAGAAATTTAACGGCAACTGCACCTTCGTGCAAGGCCTCAAGATCGTAGTGGGACACGTGTGTTTGCTATGGTAAAGGATTTGAAAGTAGTATTTGGAAAGGGTCCCGAAGCAAACATGTGCGTAATGAGGATGGTCAGCACCCATGTGGAAGAAGAAGTCAATATTTTGGGACTTGCCTTATTAGGAAGTCATGGAGGTTCGTCACTCACTTGACTTCATGCACATCACGAAGAATGTCTGCTTGAACCTACTAGGCTACATAGATATGTATGGAAAATCGAAAGATACACTACAAGCTCGGAAGGACCTTAAACTCTTGGAACTGAGGAACGACTTACATCCCGAAAAAAGAGGGAAAGGACAACATTACCTACATCCTGCGAGCTACACTCTAAGCAAAGAAGAGAAAAAAAGCATGATAGAGTTCCTGAACAGTGTGAAGGTCCCTTCCGGATACTCCTCCAATGTAAAGAGACTCATAAACACGAAAGAGAATAAAATCGCATACATGAAATCCCATGAGTGTCTTGTGTTTATGACACGCTTGCTCCCGATGGTCGTGAGAGGCATAACGCCCGAGTGGGTACGGGGACAATCACAAAGCTGTGTTCTTTTTTCAACGCTGTTTCACGAAGGTCATCGACCCGGATAAACTAAGTAAGCTGCAGGATGACGTGGTACAAAGTGTGGTTAGTCTTGAGATGATCTTTCCTCCTGCATTCTTTGATATTATGGTTCATCTCACTGCTCACCTTGTCAAAGAGATTGGTATTCTCGGACCAGTATCCGCACAACATGTTCCTTTCGAGAGGTACATGAGTGTGCTAAAGAAGTATGTCCGTAACCGTTCTCGTCCGGAAGGATGCATTGACGAGGGCTATGGGACAGAGGAGGTGATTGAGTTTTGTGTGGATTACATTAATGATCTAAACCCGATCGACGTCCCTATATCACGCCATGAGGGGAGGCTACGGGGAAAGGGATACTAGGAAGGAAAGCAATTGCATGCAATGATCTTCTTACATTTAAGCAAGCACATTTCACGGTCTTGAAACAATCAACTGTAGTGGCCCCGTATGTCCATGAGCACAAGAGTATTCTACGCGCGATTTCGTGGAGGTCTCGAGGATTGATAACACTGAAGCACATGGATTCTTTCGCGCTTGGTTACGAAGTACATCCCTTTGAAAGGGCGGACAATGAGCAGTTGTAACGCTTTGGCTCGGGACCATCTAGTGAAATCGTGACATTCAAAGGGTACGAGATAAATGGTTACACATTCTACACCGATCCGGGATAACAAGAGCACAAACCGAATAGCGGTGTCCGATAGATGCCAAGACAACAAAGGCAAGGTGGATACATATTATGGTTTCACAGAAGAGATATGGGAGCTCGACTATGGACCTTTGAAGGTCCCTCTATTTAAGTGCCAATGGGTCAAACTGACTTCAAGCGGCGTGAAGGTTGACAAATACGGTATGACAATCGTGGACCTCACGCAAGTCGGCTACAGGCACGAACCATTCGTCCTCGCAAATGATGTGAGACAGGTCTTCTACGTAATGGACATGTCAAGCAAACCTAAGAAGCAGAAGGACAAGCAGAAAGATTGTAGTAGTAAACCAAAGCGACACGTGGTTCTCCAAGGCAAACGAAGGATTGTTGGAGTTGAGGACATCATAGACGAGGAAGAGTATAGTCAGTTCGACGAGCTCCCTCCTTTCGCTGTGGATGTCGACATAAGCCTCCTCAATGACATAGACGTGGATGCTCCTTTCATACGTAGCGATCATAATGAAGGAACACTTGTAAAGACAAAGTATGTGACTACTTGAGATGTACCACTACTGTATGAACTATGTATGTGTACCACTCTCAGTATGAAACATTCATAAGGAACTAATGCTCCTTTGTATGATGGCAAGTGGCAATGATGTTCACTTTCTTTTTGTACTAGTAAATAAATGCAAGATTACTACGTAGTCTCCTACTCACTCTCTCTGCCTTCATCGCCTAGTCTCCTACTCACTCTCTCGCCTTCATCGCCTAGTGCTTGTGGAAGGCATTCTACCTTTATTATGAATTTTTCAGATATTCGATATTTTATTATGAATTTTTCAGATTTTTGTTACTGAATTCTACAAATCCTCAATTTTTATTACGATATTTTTGAGATTATAAAATTCGATATTTTATTATGAATTTTTAGATTTTTGTTATGAATTCTACAAATCCTCAATTTTTATTCGATATTTTTAGATTCTAAAAATTCGATATTTTATTATGAATTTTTAGATTTTATTATTAACCGAGAAGGGCACCAAAATTTCTTTGACTTGTAGCAACTCTTCACATCGAAGCGGTTGGTGTTTTCAACGGATCGATGTGAGTCATCGATCGGTTGGTGTCTCCAACCGGTAGTGATGCACGGTTTGAAAACAGAACCGTCTTTCATGATCAATTGGAATCAGCAAATGCGCGCCATACAAAAAAGACTACTGGATTGCATGAGAAGTAGTAGCTTGCATTATATATGTAAGAGATAATTACAAAAGTATTATAGAAAGCATTATAATGCTTTATAGATTGCATTATAAGCAGCATTACAAAAATACTTTAACTACAAAAGACTAGCTACTAAATCGTTGTCTGGAGGAGGAGGCCGAGGGTCGCTTGAGTCCTCGCCGCGCCATCCGGGTCCTCACTCGAGCCGTCTCGATCTGGTCATCCTCCGGCTCCCAAACTGTCGCGATATCCCTCCGACGAGTCATAGCTTTGCTCGTCGTCGGAGGAGGAGGACGGGCGGGCGCTTTCCCGGCGAGGTGGAGGCGGAGGCGGCCGGAGGGGCATGGGAGGAGGCGGAGTCGATCGGAGGGGCGCGGGTGGAGGCGGAGGCGCCGGTAGAAGGAAGCGGAGCAGCCGTGGAGATGGCGCCGGCGTAGCGCCGCAACCATTGGCGCATGGTCATGCCGGCGGGTTTGGGCGGCGGAGGTGGGGTGGAGCTCATGGCGTCGGAGTGTTTTTCTGCTGATGACGGCGTCGAAAATTAAGGGCCTCTCTGTTCTTATAGGCGCGATTTTGTGTTGGGAAGCGAAACACCTCTCTGTTCTGCTGATGATGCACTGGGAAGACGAAACGATCAAGCATTGGGAAAACGAAACGATCAAGTCGAAAAGCCTCTCTGTTCTTATGATGATGCACTGGGAAGACGAAACGATCAAGCACTGGGAAGACGAAACGATCAAGCACTGTGAGACATCAATCCTGGATGAATACCCCAACCGGGACTGATAGTGCCTAGGGCTCCCACAGTAAATAAAAAAAAGAAATCTAGGGCTCCCGGGCGCCAATATGAGCCATCGATGCGGTTGGTGTATCCAACCGGATCGATGACTCATCGATCGATTGAAGACACCAACCGCATCGATGGCTCATATTTGGCGCCCGGGAGCGGGAGCCCTAGGCACTACTACAAGCGGTTGGTAATACCAACCGCTTGTAAAAGCCCTTCCACAAGCGGTTTTTACTACCAACCGCTTGTAGAGGTGACGGTATAAGTACGCCAACAGACCAAATTTTCCAAGTCCCCGCTCTCAGACCAAAAATTTTCTAAGTCCCCGCGCGCTCTCAGACCTCGTCGCCGCCTCCTCAGCCACCTCGCCGACGCCACCTCGCCGTAGCCTCCTCCGCCACCTCGCCATCGTCTCCTCTGCCACCGCTCGACGCCGCCCCACCATTCCACCCCGGAGGACCGAGGTATAGCTGCGCACGCCCTCCTCCTCCCTCTCTAATCCCACTGCCCGCAAGGTGTTCGGCGAAATGCCTGAGGAGTGGTCCGGCTAGGATGGGCGCCAGGGTCTGGAGCAAGAAGAAGGAGGGAGTGAGGAAGAAGGAGGAGGAGGAAGAAGGGTGGGTGCTGTGGTCCGGAGCGAAATCCCGTCTGGAGCTTCTTGTCTGGGAAGAAATTAAGTGGCGGGGGGGGAAGAGGCGTGTGCAATCGCCACGCACTACTTGTTAATTTCTTCACCAAGATTTTACCTAATTCAGGTCCCATTAGATCGATACTTACTTGATTTTGTTAAGTCTTCATTGATGTTTCATTTATATATATGCATTATTGTCATTGGTTCTTTCTCGATTTTGTTAATTAAGGCCCGGATGTTATATAATATGAGAGAATTTTAATTTACTATTCTTAGAAGGTATATACCAAGCTGTCTATTGAGCTAGCACCAAAAAGTTCTAAACGTTTGAAGGTTATAGGTACAAAGGGCTTAAAAGCAGTTTGGTGTTTATGTTCTGTCTCCAGGCGTTATGCTGCAAGTTTGGCTGTGTGATCTATGTCAGTTTTAGGTGTTATGTGTTTCTTAATCATGTATTAGTCATGATTTATTATATGAATGACATAATGTTCTTTGAACTGCAGTTGTAAATCGGCGAGGCGAGCACCCAAGAGACAGGGGCCCAACTCATATATTCTTTAGAATATTATTGCTTATTTGCTCAATAAAAAAATAATGAATCACACGGTCTCCACACTGCATGCCATCATTTCCAAAAAAAGAAAAAAGGTTATAAATCCACAACTAGTTAGTTGACATGGAATGTGTAAGTATATGTGAAATGATGGCATGCGTGTGGAGACCGTGTGATTCATTATTTTTTATTGAGCTAATAAGCAATAATATGTGAATTGTCAATTGTATAAGTATATGTGAAATGTGTAAGTATATGTGAAATGTATAAGTATATGTGAAATGTGTAAGTATATGTGAAATGTATAAGTATATGTGAAATGTCAAATTGTATATATATCATGTGAAATGTGTAAGTATATGTGAAATGTCAAATTTATTACAATATGCTTGTGTTGTAATCTGTAATATGGTTGTTTATGTCAACATTTTTTCGGAATTAGGATAGATGGAGCAACCAGGACGTGGTGACCCTAATTTCGATCGCGGAGAACATTCTTCTTTGGACTCCATCATGTTGGTAGCGCCGATGTCGCCGAGGCTAATGTTGGTTCCGGTGAGGTTGTTGACGTTTGGAGCCATTGGTTCCGGTGAGGCCGTTGAGGCTGCAGCCGATGAAGGCATTGACGCTAGAGCCACTGGTTCCGGCGAGGATGAGGTATAGCGGAAGAATATAATCCCGTGGACATGTTAATTAATCGCAATTCATTAATATAATACACTCGACACGTTTATACATATGTTTGTGTATTTCAAGCCCCATACATCGAGCAACCAACCCAAGCATCGGGGACCTAACAAGAAGCCATCCACAAAGCACGGTTTACTGACGTTAACAACGAAGGGATGCGGTGGCCCTCTTTCAGCAGCTTGGGCGTACAACAACGCTTGCGGTTATCACGTGAGGATCACGCCGCAATTAGCATCGAGAAAATGGGCGAAGTTCCTCAAGTTACCAAGGACACGCTCGGCATGATATTAAGGAAAATTTCACATTTCCTCAAGGGTCCAAGACAAGGCCAAGAAATTCACTCAAGAAGATGGCAACAATGTTTCAGCGTGGAAGGCGTCTCTCACCGCAAGTATGTCCAGAAGGGAGAAAGACCCGACTTCAACCAATTTCCTAAGCTGGCGGATCACTGGGAAGCATTCGAGGAGTACAAGCCGTTAGTCGAAGGCCGCATCATGAGTCAGAAGAACAAGGCCAATTCACAGGAGAAGAAATACCACCACCATCTTGGCACCAGTGGTTACCTCAAGGCTGTACCGAAATGGGAGAAGCGGGAAGAAGAATTAATGGCGAATGACGTCACACCGGCTACCACTTTGTGGGATGAGCGCCTGCGCAATTGGTTTATGGGTCACGGGGGGAGCCTTTCAGATGACAGCAGCTTGGTGATGGCACCAGGAGTGCAAGAACTGGTCAAAGGATTGTACAAGTGTCGGCGGCCTCAGCGAATGCGTTCGTGCCAGACAGGGAGCATGACGTGCTAACACATGCCCTTCAAAACCCTGAGCATCCGGGACGGACACGAGGTATGGGCAAGCATACGCCGTGGAAGTACGGTTTCGCCAAGGATGCGGATACGTATAGGAGCTGGCAGAGAAGCAAAACAAGAGAATCATATAAAGTGTACCAATTGGAACAAGAGCTGAGAGCAACCCAAGCTAGCATCGGCGACATAATTGCGCAACAAGTACAAATTGCCCTCAGCAACCTTCAGGGACTAGGTCCAAGCAATCAGCCGGACGCCGTGATCAGCCCCTCCGCGCGGCGGAGTAGCTGCGCGTCCACCGGGGCCCCTGAAGCGGAGAACTTGCTAGCACGTTACCCCGTGGATGACATAAGGGTTCGCCGCCAGTGTGAGCTACACGTTGATGCGCGTAAGCTCTCCATCAAGGTGGCTTACGGCATGGCATTTCCGGTGGAGCAGGGCTAGACGTTCCACTGCAACGAGATACCCGGGTTACTCGAAGGTCGCGGTGGAGGAGGTCGAGCGGGCGGACGAACTTAACCTCGATATTCTTTGGAGGCGACGGCGTGACCAAGCTTGGACAGGCCCTCCACAAGATCATCCTCTGGCGTAAACGGTACATCATATTTCCGAGATGGTGTGGAGGTGTCATCTCCACCACGGCAACCCACTCCTCCAACGTCACCTCCACGCAATGCCTCGCCAAGCAAAGCAGAGCACGCCTCCACCACCCGCCCACACGAAGCCCTACTCCGCCACCACCATCTCAAACAAAAATGAACCTCCCCAGGAAAACCACGCCTCCACCATCTCCTCCAAGGAAGAAGCTCGATAGCAGAAAGGCTCCTCCACCCGCTCCCAAGAAGGCCTCCTCCAGCCGATCAACAAAGACAAAGGAACCTCCAAAGAGGCCATATGATATGACTAAGGAGGAGAGTGACGCGGTCAGGAAAGCAGAATTGGCTGCACACTTCGCAAAAAAGAAGCCAGAGCCAAAGAAGGTACCAATTGATCCAAAAGCGGCGGAACACTTCGCGACATGCCGTGCAAAGCCACTGCCTGTGCCGTCCAACTATGAACGGACAATAATGAAGGCTACACAGAAGAATAAACGTGGTCATGCGGCGGCGGCAAAGAACAAGAGAGACCAAGATCAGGAGAACCTCGAGAAATTTATGAAGGGTGCAGGACTCAGTTCCGCAGCTGCAGCTCTTGGATTAACAGATGATCTCCCAATGGCAAAGGTCAAATGGCAATATCAGTTGGGCCGGGAGCTGATTGACCCTAATGAGATAAAGGATCTGCCAACCAAGATGCGGCAATTTCACGAATGGTACATGACAGAGTCCGCTCAAGGAAGAACGATGTTCCCCCTCCGTTTCAAAGAAGAAGATTTTTATCGCGGGGACAACAGCATATGGCTCGAATTTGACGATTTCTACAATATTTACCATGTTGACTCCATCAACGTGTCTCTCATGAGCTGCTGGTGCCTGTAAGTGTCAACCTCATACCTTTACCGTGTGTTTCCTCGTACAATAAAATTGCAACTCTTAAACTTATATCTTTCTATGTAGAATGGAGATACAACGATGTAGAAAAGAGAACATCTTGAACGTGGGCTTCATCGACCCAGAGATTGTTAACGAGTACGTCTTTGGATTGAACCATGGCTGAAAGCATGTTGAAGATTACATTCTCGATGCATTCTTGGGACAAACACTACAAACCGTACATACTACGCCCTTCAACCTGCATGCGTATATATACAACCTCTCGTTCTTATATTTTCCAAGGCATTGATAATACTACTAGCTAGTTACATATATGTTGCAATACATGAATAGGTATCTTTGGATCCTTCTTGTCATCAAGCTTGATAGCGACCGGATCGTTGTTCAAGACTCAAAAGGACTCGGTGGAAAATTATCAATATATCATTGACACCCTAAGCAGTATATAGCACATATATATACGATAGTTTTAATTCCTTATTATATATATTGAAATACCTTGCTAATTCCAACTCGATAATACTCGTAATAACGCATCACACAGGGGCATTCGCAAGGTTCCGAAAGAAGCAACAAGGAGATTTCGAGAACAAATTTGATGTACAAATAAGCACTCGAGTACGTATTAAAGAATATTAATATGCCGTAACAGTTTTTCATCCCAATAATAATTGTTTTCTTTTCAAATTTCATCGCAGGTTCTCTGACGCACGGAAGGAAACAACTTATGTGGCTATTATGTGTGCCACTATATGCAAAGTATTACCCACGGCGATGTGCCGACAACCAACGCCGAGGTAGTGTGAACATGTCAATTTCTTAGTACTTAATTACACTTTAATTACATGTCCAGAGATTTATTTACTTCCCACTTTGTCACCCAACATCGATGAGCAAGGCGTGATCCCGCCAAGACCGGTTCTGACAATCCAAGAACAACTCATCGGCTTTATTGTCGATTTAGATTGTATCCACCAAAGGCGAGTTCCACGCAAATGGTTGGAGACCTTGTCTGAAATAAGGACGGGTGAACCGACATCAACATCGACCTAAGGGTACAAAGAGCGCATACGCAAGAAATGAGCTCAAGATTCACCCTTTTATTCTTTGAAACTTGTAAAAGTGGCTTATTATTTCATGTGTTCATCACTTGTTCATTTTTAGTTTATTAAGTTAGTATTTTTCTATAAATGAACCTGTAATTATCTGAATGAGTACGCATGAATAATATATATTTAATTATTGTGTCAAAAAACTCCTGTAGTTCTATTTATTTTAATTGTCAAAATCTATATCAAAAACCCCTCTGAAAACATATTCTATATTGAATATAATCAAAACGCTGCGCGTCTTTGTCAGCCTCTTCACAAGCGGTTGGTAACTACAACCGCTTGTGGAGAGTTTCTCCTAGCGGTTGGTAACACCAACCGCTTGAAAGTGTCCAACGAAGCGGTTGGAGAACCGCTTCTGATACCCGACAGGGTATCACTCGCGGTTGCTTACAAGCGGTTCTAAAACCGCTTCTGAAAGCGGTTTCGAACCGCTTGTGCATGCACGATCCACTGTAGTGTGTGATAAGGGTCATGTTCGAGAAAAAACGGCTAGGATAAAAATTCCAAAAATCTCCGGTGGACTATATGTCCCAAGTGTCAGGATGAAGCAGTTCAGCACCTGGGAGTAGTCGAACCTCTTCTGGTTTTCTGGGCAAGCTCTGATATCCACATTAAGATACGCGCCGTAGTTGGAGCAGTACGGTACCAAGACTAGCCAGTTCGGGGTACAGCTGCTCAGTTTGCTCGAGAGGCTGCTGTTCAGGTGAGGAAGATACTTGATGACCTCACCAAAGGATGGAGCTCGGAAGACTATAGTTTCAACGAAAGGATTTACACACTGGACATCAATGGAAGGAGGCTTGGGTGGAGTTCAGTTAGCCCCGTGCAAGGCGTCATGCCCAACAGAAGAGAATATCCACTCCAAAGTGGGTTTCCTGCAAGCCTGAAGCAGAAAAGAAGCAAGAAAGCATAGGGAGTAAGGATTTCAAGAGAATGGAATGCACTGCCTTGTCATGAATACAAGCCTTGAAATGAGCATGATACGCACTGGAGAATTTGGCCTTTCAGGCTGTTGTACACTGTAACTGAAATGATTCTGTTGTTCCGGTTATCAACAAGATCTAGTTCCTTATTGATGTTGTTGCCCATGTCAAGCGTGGCATTCAGTTGATTATCACTCAATATTCTGCGAATAGTTTCAGGCTTTAACAAGTCTGTAAAATAAAACATAGCATATGAGACAGAGATCCTTTTAATTATTTTTTCTGTTATCTTACACATGTTGCAACTCAGGCAAGCTGAACAGCTTCTGTGGCAGTTGCCCGGAAAGCCGGACTGACTGCATATACTACATATAGTAGCGCCAAGAATTCAGACGCAACCAGGGGGGCCACGTGTCGCCCCCGGGCGAGGCCCCCCTGGAAAATCCGAAATTGCGATTAGGTCCCTGGAAAATCGCGTTTAAGTCCTTTTGTCTGTTTTTTTTTAGGATAGCTCCGAGAAATATCGAAATTGCGTTCGGGTCCCTGCACACGGTTTATAGCTAAATTGGAAATCGCGTATAGGTCCTTTCGCCCGATTTTTTTCGCGTTTAGGTCCTTTCGGCCGTTTTTTAGTAAAATAGCCCCGAGAAATATCGAAATTTCGTTCGGGTCCCTACACACGGTTTATAGCTGAATTGGAAATCGCGTATAGGTCCTTTCGCCGATTTTTTTGTAGACTGTACCCGAAAAAAATCGAAATGGCGTTTAGGTCCCGTGACGCAGTTTTTAAAAAAAACAACCAGATTTTTCCCTCGCGGCGTGGCGTCGCAATTTCAACCAGATTTTTCCCTCATGGCAAGAACGCGCAAGAACCCAACCTAGTTGTCTTGAGGCGTGAAAGGAAAGAGAATATTATCATTTCTGACTCTAAAACCGCCTTTTTACTGAATTCAGATAGCACTGTAACTTACAGGGTCATTAATCTGGGAAATTCTGTAAACCAGCTTGGAACTTTAGAAGGCGCAAAGCTGTTATTCCTTAAGGGTGCGTTTGGTTGGCCGTATGAACGGAACCGTTTGATACGGGATGAGATGGTACAGATTCCTAGAATATTCCTTGAAGATGCTGTATCATTCCATTCGGCAAATTTCGCTGAACCGATCCGTACAGGACCGAGTGAGAAGGCTTCACTCGCCACAGATGCGAGCAGTAGCAGGAGGAGGCCGCGCCTTCCACCTCATCCACCCGCGCCCTCCATGGCGACCTCCTCCGCCTCCTGCAGCCGCCGTGCCCCTCTCCCACTCTGGGCCCACGAGCCGCGTCCGCCACCATCGCCTCCCGAGAGGTTGGTTCGTCTTGCTCGCCTCCCCTTTCCCCATCCCCTCGCGGCTCCCCTGTGGGGTGTTCGATGAAATGCACACCGCCGGTTTAGGACCGCTTCTGATGAGCGAGTCTTGCGCATGCCGCCTCTCTGCTTGTCTTGAGCTGCGGACTCACATTGTGGCGTGTCTTCGTCGAACGGCTCGCAGCGCGAAAAGCCTTTATCGAGCCGAGCGTGCGTCTTGTTCGAGTGAGGCTTGCGCGATTCCTGCTACGTGATGGTTGCCAAACCAAGCAAGATCTTCCTGGTTAGCTTCTGTGAGGATGAGACCTCGTGGATGTTCTTGACTCCCCCTGTAGCTTTCGTTCCCACTCTACTCTGGACTTTGATTGTCTGCAAAGTGTTCGATGAAATGCCCAGCGCTAATTGGATATGCCAGTCTGAATATCCTTGCAATAACTAAAATTTTCTGCTACCGCATGTGTATTTTTCATCATGCGTTGTCGTCCATCTTCAAATACTGTTCTGAGTATTCTCCATTCCTCCATGCAATTCAGGTATTTTAGCGACTCTGGAACGAGGGGATTGTACAGTCTACTTGTGCCGAGGGAAAACCTCTAAGGTTAGAGTCTGACCTCATTGATTTTTATTAAGTTTGGCAATAGTTCTTGTTCTTAGTATTTCATATCTTCTAACTAGCTATGTTGAGGTGAGAAGGATGAATAGAATAGAGAATGCTGACTGCAGTGGTCACCTTTCTGGTTTCAGAAAGTGCAGCTAGCTCCCTCCCCACAAAATTGAATTGCGGTTTGCATTGCGGTTTTAACAAGGACTGAGCTCAAATCTTTGTTTCATTTGTTTTTGTGTTCAGTTATTGTGAGGACTGAGCTCAAATCTTTGTTTCACTTGTTTTTTGTTAACAGATTACTGCGAGGACTGCTCATGTACAAATCAGAAATTCAGTTGTTTCACTTGTTTTTGTGTTCTGCTATTAGAATTTTGGAATCTTAAAACCCCAAATCAGTGTAGTGATCTCATTTCAGTCTTGTATAAAGGATATTGATTTCTATTTGATTTATCCAATTCTACATGTGTTGAACAATCTGTAACCAAACCACTCAAATTGATAATCTGTTGTACAGAACAGAGAATTTAACCTTTTGTGTTCTAAAGGTCTCATGTTGTCAACCACTCAAATTCATTCTCCCATTTCATGCGCTCTTGGGCATGAGGAAAAAATATACCTGCTTTGGTACCTTCCAGTTAGAGTTAGGACTTAGCTGACCTATTCTAAGTCATGAACTCATGATTGTGTATAATTGTTGCCTAATAGGAGAACATAGACTACCACACCCATGCACATATACAGAAATGTATGTTTGATCATTCTCATTGGTTACAAATTGAACTAAACTCATTGTGTAAAGCTAGTTTTGTTGCTCGAGTGATGATTCCTTTTGCTCTTTCTACAATGTGCATAATTGTTGTTTCTCGGCAAATGTTCTCTTGTGCATAGCTATCTGGGTACTCTATAAATTTTAGTGATGTTTCATTACATCTTACCGTATGGTGATCTGCTAGAAAGTAGTTATCACTGACAAGTCGTGCTTCCATCATTCTAGAATTTGTAGTTGTCGCAAGTAGATGAATGTGATGTTTGATTATCAATAGGGAGCTGGACGTGCATTTTCTGCTGGTGGGGACCTAAAGATGTTATATGAAGGGAAATTAGGTGTGAATGTTGCAGTCTAACAATCACATAACATTTCTTCAGATTCTTCAGATTGACTAATCAATATGATTGTGATGTGCAGAAATTAGAAGAATTCAAGAGGCGTTGAATTCTAGAATGTGAGCAATATCTGCAGAGGCATTGAATTCTAGCAAGCTTGAAGACTCTGTGCATGGAGAGGCTAGAATATAGAGGTGAAAGGGGATAATTTTTTTTATATTTTTGCTAGAGGACTTGTAGTTCACATCTTGAGGATGTCTGTTTAGTTACTTGGTTTGTACTGAGTTTTTGGCTTAATGGTTCCATCAGTCAGACGAGTAGTTTATATATGTACGATGACATGGTTACGATTTAACCCCTGAATGATCACTACATGAGTAAATTGTTCGTTCAATCTCTTCTTGTTTTACCTCTGAATGATCACTACATGAGTAAATTGTTTTACCTCATTTGATCACCACGTTAGTGTTTGCGAGGGAGTATGGTTTGCGCGCTGAAGTACTCAGTACCGCGTAAGTAGTTTAAGTAATTTTACTGAACATTTCAATAAACTACACGTCTGTAGGTATTTGTCATGTTAAGTAATTTTACTGAATATTTCAATAAACTACACGTCTGTCGGTATTTGTCTTGTGTTAAATAATTTTATTGAACATTTCAATAAACTACACGTCTGTCGGTACTTGTCTTGTGTTATTGTGTGCAATTGAGATCGCGGTTGAGATTGCTGGTTGTATCGGTAGCCCGGTCAATCAAGCTTCATCCCTCAAACCACCTCATCCCTCAATTCAACTTCATCCCTTCAACCAAACATCATCTCGTACCATCCTGTACCATTTCATTCAAGCAACCAAATATCATCTCGTACCATCTTGTACCATTCCATTCAAGCAACCAAACAAAACCCTGTACCATTCCATTCAGGCAACAAAACGCATTCCCTGTACCATCTCATCCAGGATCATTCCATCCATCATGTACCATCCCATCCCATTCATCCTCGTTCACCCAACCAAACGCACCCTAAATCCCAGTGGATAGTGCCATATCACTCGTTAATCATAGTGAGAGAGCAAGTTCGTATTGAAATGCTGATTGAGCTTGCACTGAGTTCTTACACATTTTCGAGCCCGGTCATTGCAGTCAAATTAGACATCGGTCCACTTAGCATGTTATTTGACAGCATTCTGGAGATTTTCAAGAAAAAAATGTTACAAGTGACACAACTGTGCTTATCCCAGCTAAATAAGATTTTCGAAAAGGTTGGCGTGATAACTTACAGAACATGGACCTTAGTCAGGTTATTCATAGCAGGAACTTGGCCCGTGAAATTGTTGTTATTCAGACGGCTGTTTTCAGAGAGCACGTCGAAATGATCAGATTGCTACAAAGAGCCTAACTGCCCAAAGGAATTCTAGAGCAAGTTCTCCGAACACTTAAGAGTACTTCGAGTGTTGGAATTACCCCAGTAGATGCCGGAATCGGTCCACCAAACCTGTTTCTGTCCAGAAGTCTGGACACAACAAATCATAGTCAGACAAATTACATTCCAAATGATACAGAAAGCAAGACCTGAACCTTTGAACTTACATGTGCACGAGGTGCATACTGGAGTTGAACAGATATTCTGGGATAGAACCTTGCAGCATATTTTGGTTGAGATGGCTAAAAAGGGAAGAAGAGACATTTGAATGAGTGATAGCCAGGTAATAAATATGATTATCAAGAAACTGATTTTACTAATGGCACTCACAAGTGTTCTGCCTTAAGTAGCTGGTCCAATCCAGTTCCGTTGTCCCTGGAGTTTGGGAGAGTCCAGTCAATTGGTTATCAGCTAGGTCTAGATTACATTGGAGATTTTGCCCAACGAGGGTGGGATGCTGCGCGTGAATTTGTCCGAGTTCAGAGCGCTGTGGAATGTGGATGGACATGGAATCAAGATATCACATTGAGATCCAACGGACAGAGACATACTGCAATAGGATCGAATTATACTAATATAGCAATCAGAAAGGAGGTGAATGATTGCGCAGAAGCCAAATTCAAATTTTTATGATTTTTGACACACTCCAATTCAGACTCAAATTGCTTGTTTCGGATTCACAAAAACCTTATTGCGCCGGACCAAATTTTTATTTGCACGCCGGACCAAATTTTTACATGTACGCCGGACCAAACTTCGCTTCGGATAGAAAGTTTTGCATGTACACCGGACCAAATTTCTACTGTGCCAAACAAAATCAGTTCACGCCGGACCAAATAAAAACAACCTGACACATGTTTACTAAAATAGTAACTCCTGAAGATCCAACAGTTGGATTGACGTGAAATTTTAACTGTAGAAACTAGATTCAATTCTGAAGTTAACCCAAAAAGAATCAACTCGATCGGATCTATAAATCTCACGATATTACCTTCACAAGATGATATTTTTGTAAGAGATCGAACTCCGTGATGCGTTCCCTTGTGCAACAGACCAAACTTCAAAAACTTCAACTACCACGGACCAATCTTCTAGTCAGCTGATTTTTCTTCACGCCACAAACGAGCAATCTTCTAGCCACGATTTGCTTTTTCCTTGTATGCATGCAATAGTTGTAACGATGCATGCATGCATTGAGAGCAAGAACAAAAAGCCTCCAGCCGCAAACAAATATCTCAAGCAGCCATGCGCATGCAGCAGCCGCACCGTATTTTTTCTTCACGCCGCCGGCCGCAAACACTCAACAGTCGCTAGGAAGATTTTTTTATTTTCTTTTTGTCTAATAACAGTACTCCAAACAAAAGAGTACAAACCCTAAAATCTCGACACACATAAACAGGAGACATCTCCCCCTATTTATATAGAGGAAACATAAAGAGATTGAATACAACTCCACTTCCAACATGGAAAAAGTTTGTATACATCTCAACCTGGCCCAAACATGGCCAAATACAACTCTTGCACGCGTGTACAGCCCACATGCCATACTCACGTGACTAACCAGCCTCCATGTGCATCGTTCTCTAACCCGAACGTCCCGCATGACATTCTCGACCACCAAGACCTCGATTCCTCCGTGAATCTAGTCTCGAACCTCAGTTCCTCTATGAATCTAGTTCCGGTTCCATCATCAACCACGTTCGCCCTTGAGCAACACATGCACACAAATAAACAAAAAATGAATCCGAGCACAAGTCCACGACTTGACTCACAATCAATCCATGCAACCACTCACATGAGCGTATTGCATCAAGCAAAATCATTAACATGCTATCATCAGCATATCAAATCAACATCTTAAACAACACATACCATGATCACAACCACTTTGCAATGCCAATTTCATTACTAAGCCAATTTTTTAGCACATGATTTCACAATCGCCCCCTTGATGAAAATATTGGCAACACAATTTAGAACTAAACATTTGCATTCACCTCACAAGAAAATTTTAAAGGAATTTTATTTTAAAGCCAAAAAAAAAAGCAAAGTGAAAAATCTCCCCCTAAAAAGAAGAAATCTCCCCCTACCTAAAAAGAAAAAATGTGTGTGTAAATGTGCAATATGTGTCCAAAACTCTCCAAAATTCTCCCCCTTTGATAATAGATTCATCAAGAATACAAAAGAGAGAACAATTTTTTTTTGTTTTTAGTTTGTCTATTTTTTTTATGTACTGAGCATTATAAGTCATGCACAAATATAAAAAATTCATCACCAAGTCATGCTAACAAAAGTACTTGCACCCTCAAATCTACACATAAACAATGTAGAATAAGCATACCTAGAAATCAAGTACTATTAACGATTTTTTGCATGGCATGATCTTCCTTTCTCAACAATCTTAAAACTTGAAAACATTGAATTTTTTTGTGCACTTTATTTGTGCTTAAAAAAACTGATTCATTAATTGATTGCAACAATAACAATTGCAAGGAATTATATGCACCATCAGCCTTACTTTTCAACCATGCCAAGCAATCACAAGCTTAAGCACTATACCATGACATATTATTCGCGTCTAACTGTGCGTCGGAAAAGACCCTATATAGCGACAGACAGTCCGTCGGTAAAAAGTATTACCGACGGATTAGGAGTGTCGGCTAAAGTCGATCGGCAAAAAACTTTATCGACGGATCTTATATTCTTGACAGACGATGTGTAGCCGGCAATAAGGACTTTTGCCGATGACATAATTTTACCGCGAACTTTGCTTTGCCGTCGGATTTTAGTTTTTAAGCGCATTTGTTTTTCTCGACTTACAATGTGTCGGCAATGTCTAGTATTGCCGACACACGGTTCGTTGCTATAATCGATCGCTTCAAAAAAATAATGACATAATTCATCCAAGCTGAGACATGACATGATATAATTCAAGCATCAATAAAGCATGATAGGATAATTCAAGCATTCAAAGTATATTACAATTACATATCATCCAACCGATAGCATATCATCCAAGCGAGACAATAACAATTACATAACACCAAAAGTATATTACAATTACACCATTTAACATAGCTGATCCCCAAAAGATAATAGTTTGTACAAGCATATATATAACACCAAAAGAGAGGTATGGAGTCTCCACGCATGAGCTGGAGGTGTAAGAATCGTTGAGCTCGCCCTTCCTTTTTACTGCAGAAAAGAACATTTATTGTCATCAAAAGATATATAGATCAATAATGCAACAATACAGTTGAAGTAGACAAAAGGTAAAAGAGAATCATGAAATGAGCAAATTTCAAACAATGATGGACACAAAAACAGGGACATGTTACTTGAATGGCTCATAATCAACACCACAGCTACAACTTATGGTGGAAGCACCATTTAATCTCTCTCTCTCTCTCCATGAACTGTTTAGTAGGTTGTTCATTCCAACATATAACAGCAGCAGCAGCACCAGCACCAGGAATAACTATCTGCTAAACTAGTTACTTGCAGTGTAGCGTAGAATATATCACATATAGACATATATATATCCTCAATTCCTGATCATGTTTTGGACTTGAGTTTGGGTAATATATATGCGATTTTTAAAGCGTCGATCCATCAATCTCTGGTAGTAATAATTCAGAAGGGATGTGAGAGTTCATTGATAGATCTATGTATGATCACCGTAGAAACCTAATTAATTAGACAATAAAAATATATTCTTCCTGATATGATCATGGTTCCATATGCGCATGGAAATGTGTTTTCTTCTCGAGTTCTATTTGAAGCGTAGTAGTCGCACATAAGATAAGATTCGACTTGTCAAGCCGAAAATGTATTGCAAAGAGAGAACCAAGTACAGTAGTAATATAGAAGTCAACATAGTGATGAGACAATTTGAACCATGGCCACATATGTGGAAAATCCAATTAGAGTACTATTTTCATTTACTCTTGCAACTTTTGTATGGAACATATCTTCTGATCTTTGAAGCCATTCCAAGAAAAGAATAAATAAACCTGTTTATAGTGAACAATCATTAACATGTGCTAATTAAGTACCAAACATCCGAGCATATATGTACAAGAAGAATAAAACTCTTGATATATGGTGAAAATGAAGATCAAGGTAGATTGAAAAATGGACTACTTGAGTGAGATTCACACCGGTAGCTTTTTCTTGCCCTACTTTGTTGTTTTTACTTTAACCACTACATACATCCAAGCTCAAGCTTTGGTCCAATTTATGACAAAGGCTTGCTCTGCTGGCCTCAACTTTTCTAATACTGCATGTTGATCATACATTTCTTGATTTCCATTCTTTTCTCTTTTGGGAGCATTCGCCCCTCAAAAGGCCAGGCTCTCACCTCTTTTTGGGCACTCACTCCCATAAGAAAGAACAAACAAATCCATGACCCCTCCCAATTATTGTGTATGTAGGTGTTTAGCCCATGCAAATGTACACACAAAAGGCCAAGATGGATTGCTGTGGCTGAGAGAGGAGAGAATACCGAGATCTTAATTTACATATAAAATATCCATGTGCATTGCATGAGCATGCAGCATGCTCATTGGCTTTTCCCTGCAGCTATCCCTGCCTCCCATCTCTCAACCCTCTCCCAGGCAAAATATGAAAACTAGTAAAGGTAATAGAGATGTGTCCCCTACACTAGGGAAATATGCAACAGATAGTGACACTTCATGCAGAACCCACTTCACACACACATGCATGCAAGATTAATTAGCATGGAGTATATACTTAGGTCTCATGCTAACACATGTACTGGTACATTACCTACAGTAATCAAAGGGTTGCATCTTGGTTATTTATCTCACAAGAGCAGTTATTAAACATGTGCCTTAAGATATTCGGTGGTGTAGCTCATATATACACCCGGGCTAATCAGACATCTACTTTTATGAATGCTTGGAAAACCTTATTAATGAGTAACAACATAAAAAGATGCTCAGATTGGTACAAGCGGCGGTACAAGATCTCACAGAATCATGTAGTTCACAACCATCTAGATTTTTCATTGCTCATGAGTTGTCGGTTTTCCATCTTTGTCTTTAAATCTTGTTCATTTTCTTGAGAAGCATGGCAAGATGCTAGTCTGGATTTGGTTCAAGAATGGCCATTTGCCGTTCTTTTAGCATGATAAAGTTTTATTTGTTAAATTGAAGTGGTATGTCCTCAATTTCAATTTCTCAATTGCTTGAGTAAGAAAACTGATTTTTTAAAGCGATTGAGAAGAGTAGCCAACCAACGACCGAGAGATCGAGCCCAAACTCCCATTAATTAGAATCAAGGTAAAAAATATGAACAGAACTAAAGTGCTCTGTGCAAAATGATCAAGATAGACAGAATTGAATTTGCTCATATTGTTCTGCAGGTAGATTACTCTGGATTTTCAACATATCGATGATTCTGAGAAACTTCGTCCCGAGGAACTAAACCAACAAACAATTGAAGCTTTGGTTGCAGAAAGTAACTTGGTACTTACTGCATATACTGTATTCTTTTACTCTTCTTTCAGGAGGGCAAAGAATTAATCTTCATTAACCCTTATGCATTGATTGAATGTTTAAATGTAGTTTAAATGTAGTTTCGTTGTGGGGCTTCAAGTGCCAGTGGAAGAAGTTCGTTTTTTTTTATTGTTTGTAATGCTGAATAGTAAACAATTCCCCCCCCCCCCCCACTAATTGTCAGCTCATGGAGAAATTTTGTATATTACTGTCTAACTGACCAAGTAAAGTCTGGAAGATTTAGTTGCAAAAATTGACATAATTCCTTCTTAAATGCAGCTTACCATAAACAGTTCAATTGTGCATCCATTTTACTGGTTCAACAGTTCAATTGTTCATCCCATGAGATATGAGAAGATGACTATGTTTAATCTATTTTACTGGGTTTGGGTTAGTCATAGAATAGTATTACCTTTGTGTTTGGGTTAGTCGATAGAATAGTTGCCTTACCCACGGGAGTGTCTGATCTGACCATAGCATATAGTATTACCTCATTCTGAACTTGAAAGACCATGTGGAGGTCTATCCTTGTGTGTGATGAGTAATTGACAAGAGTTGAGCTTGGTTTGATTTGAAATTGAGTTTGATTTGAAATGGATTTCGATTTGAAGCAATTTGAGTGTTGGTTGCTTTTCCTAGGGCTACCCGCTTGGGGTGGTAGCATCGGACCGTTGAGAGAAATTATGTTAGATTAATGATTTTGGGATAATCATTGAATATCTTTGTGGGCATTGATATGTGAAAGGTTTTCCTTGTCTTTGATGATTGCAGGGCAACGGTGCTAGGTCATGGTGAGGCGGAGGATGACCGGGACTAGGCGAGGAGCGTCGGAGGTCCAGACGGTCGGGAGATCGCCGGAAGATGATCGGAGACGGAGTTCGGGCAAGTCAAGAAGACAAGGAAATGAGATGATACTAGCTAGATGTCGCGTGGATCAATGAGGGCCGTCGGATTGCGGTCTATAGTTGATAGGTTAGCGGGTCTAGGTAGTATGCTTTGAAAACCATGCAAGAAAACCCGGTATGTGTGTGGGTTTTGGGTTAGCCCTTGCATGGCTGTGTGAGTGGGTCAATCCTAGCCCTTAGATGAGTGTCCTAGGGTTGAGGGACTCATCTAAGGGTGGTAGGTGGCCCAAGAGTAGTATAAATAGGGGTGGAGGGGTGGCCTCCTCCCCTTGAAGGTTTGAGTTGCTCCTTTGAGCTTTGCCCACATGAAGTGAGGCTTTGTAAACCTTCCCACCAGAAATACAAAGAAATTTCTTTACATTATTGTGAATTTAAATTCCGCATTTACATTATGTCTTTACTTTACGCAATTTAAATTCAGCATTTACGTTACGCATTTACTTTCCCGCAATTTACATTCATGCAATTTGAATTTGCCTCCCCTCCTTCTAAATGCTGATCTTGGATATTTTGAGTGTATTCATATAGTTTTACATCTCTTTTGCACTCTTTGATTAAGTAGAAATCATCTTTTCTTTCAAGTTCCAGTTCTGTCCAGAACTTGTTCTTCGCGCAGCAATTAGTATTTGATTTTTAGAAACATTTAGAAAAATACTTTTTGTGTGCTTCTTGTTGGAGATTGTGTGGAACTACCATATACATCTGTAGAAAAATTTTGGAGTTCAATTGTTGCACCTTTTGGGTGCCATGAGGTGAAAACTGAGCCCTAAATTTTCTGCTCGAAGTTCCTGACTGTCTGTGTTCATAGATTTATGATAATTTTTCTACCTAGATTTTTGATTTGAAATTTGGTAGAGAGATTCAAAACTCATCTTCTCATAGGTATAAAATTTCTCAAAAATTTTTGAGCAGCAGAAACCCACCAACCTCCTGTTCAAATTAAAGACAGCTTCTGGAAATATCTGCTTTTGCTTTTCTAAAAGAGACTTTTGTGTCTTGGCTTGATCTCTTTTAGAAAAGAAGTATTTGAATTGATTCCTCTTTATTTGGACACTTGACAACCAGGATTGTGATTGAAAAATCTCTCACATATTTTATGGATCTCATCCATGTAAGCTAGGGATACACATAGTTGTCTAGTCGTTCCGGTTTTTGCGGGTTTTGCGAATTTGAGGAGCACCAGTTTTCTTTGCGCGATCTTTTCAAGGTTTTAGTTGGAGTATTCTGGGGGAAAATTTATTTGCGACCATTCACCCCCCCTCTGTTCGCCATCTCGATCCTTCAATTGGTATCAGAGCCGGTTTTGCTCTTCCATAGATCTTGACCGGTCTCGAGAGCCATGGCGACAGACAAGTATTCCACCAAGCCTCCAATTTTTTGTGGTGTTGATTTTCCTTTTGGAAATCCGGATGGAGTCATACATCATCGCCAGGCTTCTGATATGGCGAAGGTGAAGCTCCCATATGAGGTTCTGCCGATGAGAACGCCACGGCGGCAATATGGCGACGTTGAGGCAAATGCTAAGGCGAGGAACATTCTCATACAGGGACTCAGCCGCAGTGAGTATGATCGGATCTCTCACCTGCGATCCGCTCATGAGATTTGGGTGACCCTCGATGCATACCATGAGGGCACTACCCAAATCAAGACCGTGAGGCAGGATCAACACAAGCGTGAGTACAACAAGTTTGAACAACACGCTGGTGAGAGTCTTGACGAGTGTTTTGGTCGATTTACTAAAATTTTGAGCGATCTCCGGGCAGTTGGTTGCACATACCCTGACTCGGATAATGCTCGTCACTTCTTGACTGCACTCGATCTTCGTGTTTGGGAAATGAAAGTGACCACCATCAAGGATACTACCGACTTGTCGACCTTGACTCTTGACGGGCTCTATTCCCGACTCAAGACTCATGAGATCGACGTCGTCTCTCGCAAGATGAAATCACAGTCGATGGCCTTGGTCACCGATCCCATTGTATCTTCTCTTGATTCCTCTGTTGGTTTTTCCCTCTCTGCACTTTGCGAGCTAAGCGATGACTAACTGGACAAGTTTTCAGAAACTGAGCTTGCTCTTTTAGCTCGCAAGTTTTCTCACACCTACAAGAGGGTGAGAGAGAGGAAGAGAGGTGGTGGGATCACCTGCTTCGAATGTGGCGGCCCCAACCACATTCGAGCGAATTGTCCCAAATTGGAGAAGGGTAAGAACGACTCCGGCGGTTCCGGCAAGAACGACTACACCGACAAGAACCGCAACAAGAAGCCTCCAGTTCGTGAGCCGGCGCACGAGAAGAAGTATCGCAACTTCTCGAAGAACAAGAAGCTCTTCCACCGCGTCCTCGCCGCCCTCGACGACATCAGCCTCTCCGACACGGAGACATGGAGCGACGAAGGCGAGGATGATCCGCAAGAGAAGAAAGGCGGCAACGACTTCTCCGGCATGTGTTTCATGGCAAACACCAACGACATCAGCGACTCCGAGCTCTACAGCGACTCGGACGAGGTACCTTCCTATGACCAGCTCAATGAAGCTTTTTGCAAATTAGGAAAATTTCATGCTAGAGCTAGGGTTATGGAGCTTGAGAAGGAAGTAGATACCTTGACTCGGGAGATAGCTTCTCTTAGATCTTCTCCCTCCCAAGTCACTGATGATTGTTCCTTGTGTGATGCTTTGCTTGTGGAGCTTGAGAACCTAAGGACTTTGCATGATAGTGTGCAAACTGAACTTAAAAGTCTTAGGTCGAAGAATGCTAGCACTTGTACTGTTGATATTTCCCCTCTAGATGCTAGTTTTCTTTATACTCACACAACTGCATCTTGTGAAAATTGCCCTAAGCTACTTGCTGAAATTGATGCCATGAGTTGTCACCTTAGGAAGCTTTCTGCTAGAAATGATGAACTTGAATTGCATGCTTCTAAGGACCCGGTCGGCTCATGTGAGGTCAGTAAGCAACTAAAACTTGATAATGAAGCTTTGAATGCCAAGTGTGATCAACTTGCTAAGGACTTACTAGTTAAGTCATATAATGGTTGCTTTTGTGTGTTGGGGTTAAGGATGCGTGGATAAGGTCCACGCAGAGCTTAGGAAGAAGTTAGAGGCCCAGGTTGGTAGAATTAGAGATGCTTCTTGCACTTCCTGTGAGTCTCTCAAATTTGAGGCAGCCGTGTATAGGGAAAAATATGCACACGCTGTTCGATCCTCTTCTTCTGGCTCTTCTTCTACTCCTTCCCCTTGCTCTTCATGCGCCTCACTTTTTCGAGAGTGTCAGTATCTTATGAGCACTCTCGAGAAATTTGTTGGAGGCAAGAAGAAGCTCAATCTCATTTTAGACCAGTCCAAGATTAGCAGATTCAATCAAGGTCTAGGATTTGATTACTTGGAGCACGCACGGGCGCATCCGCCTTCGGTTATGCGTGCCTCCAAGAGTGGAGAGATAGTGGTAGCTCGGGGTGAGTACCACTTGTGTTTAGGTCTCTTTGGGGTTATCCATGGGACTTACGGCGAAGGTGCTTCTCTGTCATACGCCTCTAGCAAGGCGAAGTATTCATGCACCTTCAGAAGAAGGATGGTCACCTAGTAGATTTCTGTTTTAGACGCGCCAAGATCACCAGCGTGGCGTGTTGCTGCTCTTAGGGGTATTGAGGTCATCCCGGACTCGAGTGCTCTAAAGCGCCTGCTCGCTACTAAACGAGTTAGAGAGTCGCTGTTTTTAAGCGGCGTCCGAGGACTCGGTTTTCATCTTTGTTGATCGAGTTTTAGTCACGAGTTGCTCGTGGTCGATCTTTCCGCCGTCCTCTTGATATTCCTCGTTTTTCCCATCGAGGTAGATATCGGCGGTGTGAGGTGTTTTCGGGTAGGAGATTTAGGCGACCTCGTTGGGATGGTCGGCCTTTGCACCACGGCGGGCCAAACCGATGGCACTCCTACATCTTCTACTAAAGTTGCTTCTCTCGATCTTGTTAGAGTCGGCGTCGAGAGACACTAGAGTCGATCTTCTTCCTCTGTGGTCGATACTTTGAGGCGTCATGTAATTGATATTGGGTTCCCGTGTCCTCACTTTATCCCGATCTTGAGTCTTCTCTCTCTCCTTTGACTTGATCGGGTTAAATCGGATGGGGAAGGGAGATGTTTGGATTGTTGACTCCGGTTGTTCTCGCCATATGACCGGAGACTCTCGTTGGTTCTCTTCCCTAGTCCGAGCCCCGGTGATGAGTTGATCACTTTTGGGGATGCTTCTTCAGGTAGAGTCATTGCTAAAGGTACCGTCTGCATTAATGAAAATTTTATTCTTAAGGACGTTGCTTTAGTGAGTAAGCTGCAATACAATTTGCTTTCTGTTTCTCAGCTTATCGATGACTCTTTCGAGGTAAGCTTTAAGTGTAATGCTTGTAGAATCCTTGATTCATCAGGAGAGTTAGTTTGCGGGATTTCTAGATTTGGGAGAGTCTTTCGTGCTGATTTTTCTGTTTCTTCTGGAGACTCTCTTCGGTGTTTGATTGCTTCTGAGTCCCGTGATCTCTCCTTCTGGCATAGGAGACGGGTCACATTGGTTTTGATCATTTGACCGAGTTAGCGATCGCGATCTTATTCGTGGTTTGCCCAAACTCAAGATGGTCAAAGACTTAGTTTGCTCTCCTGCCGACATGGCAAGATGGTTCTTGCTTCTCATCCTCCGATCCACCGTAGTGATGGTGATGCACCAGACAGCTTTTACACATGGACCTTTGTTGGTCGGCTAGAGTCTGATCGGCAGGAGGAAGTGGTATGTCCTTGTCATTGTTGATGATTTTTGAGGTATTCTTGGGTATTTTTATGGCCTCGAAGGATGAGACTTTTTCTCACTTGAGGATTTGTTAGTAGGTTGTCTATTGAGCTCCCGGTGCATTACGAGTTATCTGTGATGATAATGGCACGAGTTCAAGAACTCCTACTTTGAGAGTTTCGTGTGGAGTGCGGGTTAGAGCATCGGTTCTCCTCTCCATCGTCCCTCGGCAAAATGGCGTAGTGGAAAGGAAGAATAGGACCCTGGTTGAGATGGCTAGGACGATGCTAGATGAGTCTGATACTCTAGGAAGTTTTGGGTGAGGCTATAGCTCTTGCTTGTCATGTTTCCAATCGCGTTTTCTTGAGAACACATTTGCATCGTACTTCTTATGAGTTGAGGTATGGGCGAAAGCCGGTGTTTCTCATTTTCGCGTTTTTGGTTGCAAGTGTTTTATCTTGAAGTCGATAACCTAGATAAGTTTTAGTCTCGTTCTTCGATGGTATCTTTACGGGTTACTCGACTTCTGTCGTCGTAGCTATAAGTGCAGGTTGTGACGCGAATAGGATCATAGAGACACGTGGCGTGACCTTTGATGAGGCTAGCCAGAGCTAGACACGATATTTTGAGCTCTTCTTATCCCTCCGAGACCATCTTTGTAGAGGATGAGGTTGATGGAGATGATGGTGTTCCACGATCCAGTTCCTCTACACACGAGGTGCCTCCTGTTTCTATTTACGCACCTCGGGGAGATCGGCCCTTGCCTTGGACTCTTCTTGGTGAGTGGCTCTGTTCCTACCTCTTCTCCTCAAGAGGTAGAGGCCACTTCTGCTTCTGGTCCTCCACGACACATTCAGCGTTCTCATCCACCTGAGCAGATCATTGGTGATCTATTTGAGCGTGTTATGCGCTCAAAATCAGGCTTATCTTCTTTCTGCCTTTACTCTGCCTTTGTTGCCTCTTTTGAACCAAAGGATGTTACTCATGCATTATCCGATGAATCATGGATTAATGCTATGCATGAGGAACTGGAAAACTTTGAGAGGAACAAAGTTTGGCAGCTTGTAGAGCCCCCATCTGGTCATAATGTCATTGGGACCAAGTGGGTGTTCAAAAACAAGCAGAGTGAGGATGGGGTTGTCATTCGCAACAAGGCTAGGCTAGTTGCACAGAGCTTCACTCAAGTTGAGGGTCTTGACTTTGAGGAGACCTTTGCCCCTGTAACTAGACTAGAGGCGATTAGAATCCTGCTTGCATTATCTGCATCCCAAGGCTTCAAGTTTTATCAAATGGATGTCAAGAGTGCATTTCTCAATAGCTTTATTGAGGAAGAGGTGTATGTCAAGCAACCTCCAGGATTTGAGAACCCCAAATACCCGAACCATGTCTACAAGCTTTCCAAAGCCTTGTATGGACTTAAGCAGGCTCCTAGAGCTTGGTATGAGAGGCTTAAGTCCTATCTTCTCAGTCATGGTTTCAAAATGGGTATAGTAAAGAAAACTCTATTCATCAGACACCAGGATTCTCATTTCCTTCTCGTCCAGATTTATGTGGACGATATTATCTTTGGTGGCTCATCTCAGTCTCTTGTGTCTCATTTTTCTGAGGTAATGAACACAGAATTTGAGATGAGTATGATGGGTGAGTTGAGCTACTTTCTTGGCTTCCAAATCAAGCAGACTCGGGAGGCTACTTTCTTGCACCAAGGTAAGTACACTCGGGACCTTCTAAGGCGGTTTAATATGTCTGATGGGAAGCCCGTGATGACTCCTATGGCCACCACTGCTGTCCTCGAGCCCGATGAGGATGGTGAGCCTGCTGATCAAAAGGAATTTCGGAGCATGATTGGCTCTCTCTTGTATCTTCTTGCCTCATGTGGGACATACACTTTCTTTGTGTGTATGTGCGCTCGCTCAAGCTTCTCCTCGCGTCTCTCATCGCCAAAGCGGTGAAGCGCATCTTCAGTACCTTGAGCTACCATTGACTATGGTATCTGGTACTCTTCTTCCTCTTGTCTATCCGTTAGAGCCTTTTCCGATCTTGACTTTTGCGGGTCAGAGGATAGATAGGAAAAGCACTTCCGGCACTTGCCAATTCATTGGCACTTCTCTTATTCTTGGTTATCTAAGAAGCGATGCAGAGTCGCATACAGGTCTACCGAGGCCGAGTATGTTGTTTGTAGCAGTGCTTTGGATGAGATCGACCTTGCGGGATTTTGGGTTAGAGATAGATAGTGTTCCACTTTTACGTGATAACATACGCTATTTGCATTGCCAAGAACCCGGTCAGCACTCCCGGACCAAGCATATTGATATTAGATATCACTTCCTTAGAGACCATGTGGAGAAAGGAGACATAGTGCTTCAGTTTGTGGAGAGTGACCACTAGTTGGCCGATATCTTTACCAAGCCTTTGGATAGCTCTAGGTTTGTTGCCTTGAGGAGTGAGCTTGGAGTTGTGTGCCCTTACGGCCTTCTGTGAGGGGGAGCTGATCTGTATATTATGTATTATATTTTATTTCAGTTTTTCCTTTCTTTTGTATTGATCTGGGTGCTTATGGGTTTTATTCTTTAGAGTTATGAGTTCACATCACTTAGACTTCTGGCATGCTTTTGCATGGACCTCTCATCTTGTGCTTTAGGTTGCTATCATGCTTAATTAGCTGTACTCTCTTCTCTCTAGGTTGAGTTCCTCACAGTCTTATAAGTCTAGCGGTGTTGGGCCCCTGGTAGGCAGTGTCTGTGTGCACTCCTTAGTTTGGGATCTAGAGGCGGCTTCCTATGTCGATCATTGGGGAAGATGAGAGCGAGTCTGAGCCGTAGTGTTCTCTACCATCTTTTCTATACTCTATAGCCACCCAGTTCGCAGGTTCTTGACTTCTTTTCTCTATTCTATGTTTCTGGCTTTAATTGAGTTCTTTTCGACCTTTCTTGAGCTTAATCTTGCTAATAACTCAATTTGAACCAGATTTGTGCTTAAAATGGAATCACATGTTGAGGGGGAGTTTAAGAATCTGTCTCATGCATTGCATATAGACTTGATTTTTCATTTTATGAGCTTTGTCTATTATGCAAATGATCCATGTTTCATTTTATACACCATGCTATATTATGAAGAAAATTACTTGCTTAGATATGTCCAAGTTCATTTATCTTGCTAAGCTTGCAAAATTAAAAAATAAGCTTTAAAAGAAAAACTTGATAAAACATGTTGTGTTTACTTGCTATGTTTCTTCTCTAGGAGTATTTGCCATGATTTGTGAAATTCTGGAATTCTCTAGAGTCTCTATAGCAACTTGGGTGAATCTTGTTTGATCCATACTTGAGTCCTTCACTAGCTTAACAATGAAAATGCTAAAATGAAAGTGAAGCAAACTTGATTCTTTTTGTGCGCATTAGACTCAACACCTCACATTCACAAGACGGCTTCTCATTGCACTTGAGATGAACTTGGAATGGGTTGTGTATGACCAAGATCATTCTCTTAAAAGTCCCTCTTGAGATGATCGATTATGGCTTGAGTCAATTGCTTTAAAAATGCAAAAAAAAACATACGTGGGTAAAGAATGCAAATAATGTCAAACATTTGCACCCCGCTATGTCTTTTAAAGATTCAAAGAAAAATTTGCATACAAGAAACAAAAATAAGCTCGAAGGACCTTGTATGAACTTCTAGATTCTCCAAAGTGTTGAGTAGGTTGAACTCTAGGCTTTCCATTTGATCCTTTGAATGGCTTTGCTTCTAGTTTTGAAACTAATGACAAGTGTTGCTCATATTCAATCTTGCTAAAAATGACATTGTTTTAATTAAATCTTGCTAGCAAAATGTTTATTTGCACTTGGACATGCCTTAGCTTAGTCTATTTTTGCCATAACTTAGCTTGGTGTCATAACTTGTCTTGTTGGTCACATGGATAATCTTCAAAGCTCCTTTAGGCTGCATTACTTGCATAAAAACAACAAAAAAAGGGGGAGAAAAGAAAATGATCTTGATGCCTATATTGCCAAAAGGGGGAGAAATCGTAGAAAAGGCATCATTTTGCATCTTGATTCTTCTTATTTCTTATGATCTTTGTTAATCTTTGCTATATTTCATAGATCATAAGTTGCCAACTTGATCATGTCCTTGATTTTTATTTCTTTGATCAAGTTTGGCTCTGCATTCAAATTGCTTTCTTCTCTTATTCAAACTCAAAACTTATGCCTTTTCATGTGTTTGTCAATATACTCATCAAGGGGGAGATTGAAAGACCATGTGGAAGTCTATCCTTGTGTGTGATGAGTAATTGACAAGAGTTGAGCTTGGTTTGATTTGAAATTGAGTTTGATTTGAAATGGATTTCGATTTGAAGCAATTTAAGTGTTGGTTGCTTTTCCTAGGGCTACCCGCTTGGGGCGGTAGCATCGGACCGTTGAGAGAAATTATGTTAGATTAATGATTTTGGGATAATCATTGAATATCTTTGTGGGCATTGCTATGTGAAAGGTTTTCCTTGTCTTTGATGATTGCAGGGCGACGGTGCTAGGTCATGGTGAGGCGGAGGATGACCGGGACTAGGCGAGGAGCGTCGGAGGTCCAGACGGTCGGGAGATCGCGGAAGATGATCGGAGGCGGAGTCGGGCAAGTCAAGAAGACAAGGAAATGAGATGATGCTAGCTAGATGCGCGTGGATCGATGAGGGCGTCGGATTGCGGTCTAGTTGATAGGTTAGCGGGTCTAGGTAGTATGCTTTGAAAACCATGCAAGAAAACCCGGTATGTGTGTGGGTTTTGGGTTAGCCCTTGCATGGCTGTGTGAGTGGGTCAATCCTAGCCCTTAGATGAGTGTCTTAGGGTTGAGGACTCATCCAAGGGTGGTAGGTGGCCCAAGAGTAGTATAAGCAGGGGTGGAGGGTGGCCTCCTCCCTTGAAGGTTTGAGTTGCTCCTTTGAGCTTTGCCCACATGAAGTGAGGCTTTGTAAACCTTCCCACCAGAAATACAAAGAAATTTCTTTACATTATTGTGAATTTAAATTCGCATTTACATTATGTCTTTACTTTACATAATTTAAATTCAGCATTTACGTTCGCATTTACTTTCCATAATTTACATTCATGCAATTTGGATTTGCCTCCCTCCTTCTAAATGCTGATCTTGGATATTTTGAGTGTGTTCATATGGTTTTACATCTCTTTTGCACTCTTTGATTAAGTAGAAATCATCTTTTCTTTCAAGTTCCAGTTCTGTCCAGAACTTGTTCTTCGCACAGCAGTTAGTATTTGATTTTTATAAAAATATAAAAAAATCCTTTTTGTGTTATTCTTATTGGAGATTGTTCGGGACTCCCATATCCATCTGTATAAAAATTTTGGAGTTCACTTGTTGCACCGTTTGGGCGCCATGAGGTGAAAACCGAGCCCCAAATTTTCTGCTCGAAGTTCCTGACTGTCTGTGTTCATATATTTATGATGATGTTTCTACCTGGCTTTTTGATCTGAAATTTGGTAGAGATCTTCATGACTCATCTTCTCATAGGTATAAAATTTCTCATAATTTTGTGAGCAGCAGAATCCCACCAACCTCCTGTTCAAATTAAAGACAGCTTTTGAAAATATCTGCTTTTGCTTTTCTAAAAGAGACTTTTGTGTCTTGGCTTGATCTCTTTTAGAAAAGAAGTATTTGAATTGATTCCTCTTTATTTGGACACTTGACAACCAGGATTGTTATTAAAAAATCCCTCACATATTTTATGGATCTCATCCATGTAAGCTAGGGATACAAATAGTTGTCTAGTCGTTCCGGTTTTTGCGGGTTTTGCGAATTTGAGGAGCACCGGTTTTCTTTGCGCGATCTTTTCAAGGTTTTAGTTGGAGTATTCTGGGGTAAAATTTATTTGCGACCATTCACCCCCCCTCTGTTCGCCATCTCGATCCTTCAGAACCTACATCACATATTGCATTTTTAAAATGTGAAGAATATGAAAGATGAAATATAACTACTTATATGACAAGATGAGAAATTACAAGGTTATCATCTTCACTAGGAAATGGTTCACGATGTATTGAAGGTACCCGCGCCGGAGGTAAGAAAAGTTCATCTCGTGAATTATCTATTGCTTCAACAGGATGGAGATCTCTTCTAATGTCTAGAGACTGAAGGTCCAAACGAGCATTCAAGTTATCCTTGGACTTCCCATCAATTCCCAAAAGTGTGTTAGTTATGTTATCACATACATTCTTCTCTATATGCATTGGATCTAGATTATGCCGCAACAATAAGTCCTTCCAATATGGCAGCTTAAAAAAAGTAGACCTCCTTTTCCAAATGATCAGAGGCTCACCCTTTTTGCGTTTCGTCTTTTTGGCTGTTTTCCCAAACTTTGTACGCATATTTTCTATCTGCGACAAAATCTCGTCCCCTGAAAGTGACCTAGGCGCTGACCCAAGCTCAATTTTACTATCAAATAAATCAGCATCATACCTAAAATCATTGTCTTTCTACCTTTTTTTAATCATAGAGAAGATGTATATGAGTGGCATGCAATGCATGCTACTTCACCGGATGTAGTGCATCCAGCGACATAGCCTAGACCTGGGTAATCAGAAATGGTCCATAATATGGCAGCAAGCAGTTGGAAGTACTCACGTTTTGATGCATCATATGTTCTCACACCACTCACAAACATATCTACCATATCATCAATTAGTGGCTGAAGATAGACATCAAAATCACTACCGGGAGCTTTTCGGCCAGGAATTAACAATGATAGAATGAAATTTGTTTGCTTCATACACACCCAAGATGGAAAGTTATATGGAATCAAAATAACAGGCCAAATGCTATAAGCCGACATTCATGGACTGAAGGGTTAAAACCATCCGTAGCCAACCCAAGTCTAATGTTTGACTATCTGAAGCAAACTCGGGATGTTTAAGGTCAAAATCCTTCCAAAGAGGAGAATCGGCAGGATGCCTAAGTAAACCATCTTTTTGCGCTCTTCATCGTGCCATCTCATGTCCTCGGCAGTTTATAGGATGTAAAAAGCCTTTGAAACCTTCTTTTCATTGAAAAATAGCGAAGAACTTTGCACGGAACTTTATGTAGCGTTTCCCATCTCTGAGCGTCCTTCGACTTCCATCTTGACTTTCCACATGTTGGACATGACTCATCATTAGCGTTATCCTTCCAAAAGAGAATGCAATCATTTTCACATGCATGAATTTTCACATACCCAAGTCCTAGGCATTTAACTATTTTCTTAGCTTCATTGAAATTTGTTGGCAATGACGACTCATCAGGCATAGCTTCTTTAAGTAGATCTAATAACCGATCAAAACTTTTATCGGTCCATCCTCCAAGCAATTTAAGGTGAAGAAGTCTAACTAGGAAACGCAACTTAGAGAAGTTCTTACAGCCTGGGTATAGCTCTATGCTGTTATCATCTACTAGTTTTTGAAGAGCTTCTAATTCTTCATTGGACTGCTCCAAACCTCCATCGACCTCAAAATCCCCTACGTCATCTAAACCACCTGCTAGGTCCTCGAGCAAATTAGAAATGTCATCTTCATCCAAACTATCCCTAGCCTCAGTACTCTCAAAAGAGGAGCCCACCTCTCCATGATAAGTCCACCTTGTATAACCTTCTTGAAATCCCTCACATATTAAGTGCACATGCATTTCGCTCGGTTCTTTCCACAAAGAGTTGACACACTTTCTACAAGGGCACAATATTCTATTTCCATCTGCTGAATTAAGAATTGCATAGTTTATAAATTGGTGTACCCCATCTATATAGACCTTTGTGTGCCTAAATATCAAACAAATATAACATGTTAGGTTAGTTCAAAAGTTACAACCGAAACCACCTAATAGAGTAAAAACATGTCATGTACCTAGGCTCATCCATCCACCTTTTATCCATCCTGGACCTTCACTATGAATGACGTAAAGCTATATGGATTAAGCATACAACATGCAATGTAATTAGTAATTGGTATATTTTGCAAACTACAAAAAAAGGGTGCTCAACCAGTCATTTTTACAGACTAAGGCCTTGCTTGGAAGACTTGAATTTTTTTACAAGTGTAAATGTCTTACACTTGTATATTTGTGGGCACAAAGAATACATCCGGATTTATTTTCCTTTGTAAAAACTTCCAATTGTTGTTTGGGTATTCCAATTGTTGTTTGCGGAGAGATTGATTTGGCGTGTGCGGAGAGACTAATTATGCGGGAAGTACTAGGCTTATGTTTTTCATATTAATTGAAGGTGCATAGTGATTACAAGTAAATTCTACAAAAATAGCTTCATATGTCATGATAATTTATGGATTTTCTTAATCTAATTTTGATTTAAAAAAATTCGCTATATAAAGGAACCAGTAATGGGAACACAGAATACATGCTATGTGCAAAGTAAATAAGGTAGGATGTAAATATATATGCACATATGAGCTCATTGCATAGAGAAAGTTCGGAGTCAAAGAGATTTCATGGTTCAGATCATATATATAGCACGTGTTTGTATGTATAACTAAGATCATAGATATAACCCAAATATAAACCAAACGTCGAATTATTGTAAGTTAGACTAGCTTGTCTTTAAGTCTAAGATTGAGTTAATTAGTGCATGTAATACCTAAAGGCTTGATCAACAGAAGTACTACAGATCATTGACACCTTTGAATGAGCTTTTGGCACAGTACATATCCAAAACTGGACTAAGATTCATATATATACACATTGCATTTACATTGGAATTAGAACACTATTAATTTACATTGAGACATATAATTGCATAACCTAATCTATACAGCAGATGGATGCAGTTAAGTAAACAAGCGCTTGCAAATTAGAATTTGAAGGCGAAGAAATCATATATACCCTTATTTTAGAGTAGATGAGCCATATCTCCCTGGATGCAAAGTTAACCCAGATGCGCTCCACTTGGCATTTGCATTGGGTCTGCAAGATTAATTGGATACCTATAAAACATACATATGAACTTAGAAATATTGTAATTTGTTACACAAAAGTATGTCAATTAATGTTATAACTGAGAACATATTTACAAGTATGACAATGTCACTCTTTGTAAAGTTAAGTATACATAGGGACTTCACCAATGATTAAATCTTAAAGCCTTGGGAGCATATGTATAGATGGACACTCCTCCAAGGACCAAATCTTATGGCTCTCGCTTAAGCATGCATGCAAACTTGCACGTACCGCACATACATGGTTAACAAAGTCATGACTGTATAACCACAGGGAAGAAAAGCACAACTTGTCAACTTTCTTTGGTGCATAAGTACAATGCATATGCCTCTCAAAAAAACACATAGATAAAGGCATGATCATCTCCATCCAGACAGCTAGTCTACGTACACTCAACACACACACACACACACACACACACAGAGAGAGATCTGATGATTACAGACATCAAACAACTGATAATGGAACGGCTGACACAAGCTGCATTTGAAGTAGTACAATAGACAGCTGTGTATGAGATAGTGCAGATATATATAGTGGTTGTTCTATTTCCCTCTTGTGCCTCTGGATCAAAAATATTCCGGTATGCAAGTGCTCATACACATATAAACATTCTCTCTGATATCAGCAATGATAAAAGGTTTTTCTGTAGATGTTTGAAAGCACTGGGCTTTGTATATGGCATTACTTTCCTCGCGAATCTCTAAACAAGTTAACAGAGAAAAAATTCTTCGGAGGGCAGCTACAAGAGTAACAAGACAGAGATCGATGATTCATTTCTATGCCAAACTAGAAACTACAAATATGCCTGACCCAACATGTAATTACAAGTCTTTGTCTCTTTTGCCTACAAAGATACAAGATAATACATAGAAGAGTTTGAATATTTGGTGAAGTTTTTGTAACTATCTTTTCCATATTATTGTAAATTAATCTTAAAATATACACAATTAATTCCCTACTCGGTCCATTCCTTGCCACGGTGGTGGTTTCATCTCCCAAAGAAAAACAATGTAGGGCACATGCACCAAGTCAGTTTTGAATAAAAGAGTATAAAAATCACTAACAACTACAATGGAAGCAAAGCTAAGTTTTTCCCCCTCTAATTTAGGTTTCGTTTGGCATTGCGGTGGCTAGTGGCTTTTCAAATCACTTTATTTCCACTTTGGATGTAACAGATTGATTGAAAGCATATTTTTGGACCCATAATGACAAAATTTTACTAGAATCGGTAACATTCACGAAACTAAGTAGATTACGTAGTGTAGTAGAGCACAACCACTTTGCAAATTGGCCTTCAATTGTAACGGTCTTGCTCTATCATGAGATGCCTTCGCATCACATATTTCATTTTCTTTGTCTTTGTTAAAGAAATGAAATAATTCAGTTCTCTACCGAACAAATTATCATTTGCCAATTCAACCATAGTCGAGTTTATACTTTTGTTAACTATTACTCATATCATAACATTTAGAAAAAGAACTTCCCAAACAAAGGGCATCACTATCAAGCTCACCCATACTAAGAGTTTCCTTTGCAAGAGTACAATTGCTTCCAACAATAATTTACTGCGGTCTCGATCGGACGGCGATCAACGGAGTGATCACAAAGGAGGGCGGCGAGGAGGAGGCGACGCTGACCGGGCAAGTGATGGGGGAGGAGCCCGGCGTGGAGGTCGGCGGCAGTGGGGAGGACGGCAGCCATGAGGAGGAGGCGGCCAGCCCAGCATGGTGGGGGAGGAGCCCGACGGCGTGGAGGTCGGCGGCACAGTGGAGGGAAGGCAGCGCGAGGAGGAGGAGGTAGAGGCGGAGAGGACGAGGAGGACGACACGACGGTGGAGAGGATGGGGAGGTGGATGCGGTGGCGGAGAAGCTGGGGAGGAGGCGGCGGAGAGGATGGGGAGGAGGAGGCGACGGCGGAGAGGAAAGGGAGGAGGAGGCGACGGCGGAGAGGCCGGGGAGGCCGGGGAGGAGGAGGCGGCGCAGAGAGGACGGGGAGGAGGAGGCGGCGGCGGAGAGGAAGGGGAGGAGGCGCGTGCGCAGCCGATCGATCGATTGGATTTGGTGTGTGCGGAGAGAGATTGATACAGGCCGGCGGGATGAGGGGATTAGGGTATAAGTTTTGGCGCTCATTTTTTTCACCCCTGCGCGCGCGCACCCCAATAATTACCGACGTATTTTTCCCGACTAACTCTAAGACGGGAAAACTTTATGCACTTTTGCCGACTGACTATAGGACAGGAAAAATTAATTTTACCAATGCACGGTCCGTCACTAATAATAAGTATTATTGCCGACTGACCAGTTGACACTGTATAGACAATTCCCGTCTTGTCATCAGTTGCAAACTTTTGCCGACTTCTTTTCTGTTGGCATTTACCCACTATTGCCGTCGGACGTCCGACGCTAATTGTGTGCTGTGGTATAGTGAATATTTCATGGTTTCAGTCATACACAACCTCTTTCAAGTTCATATCAAAGTGCAATGATAAGCAGTCTCGTAAAGAAGAAATGCGATAGTACGTAACCTTGTTCTTGCATTTATCAACAATCACCCTTTTAGCTTTAGCACTTACTTTCATATTTAGCACTTTTTGAGCAGGATCAAGATAGCCAAAAAAGTTCAACCATGACAAGATTTAATTCAAGTTGTCATTCCACTCAAATAGTCATGTCATAAACTACATCATATATACATGAACATGAAGTTGCAAAGATCTTGAAACATAAACATGGCTTCAAATAACATATGTATATGAAATACAATGCTCAATACTTTTTTATTATTTTTCATTTTTTTTATTTTTCATTTAAGAAACACACAAAATAAAAAGCATGTTACAAAATATTACAAAACTTTAAAAACTCCCCCTCAAAAATAACCTATCGAATGAACCAACCCAAGTTCTCCCCGAATAAAAGCAAAACGAGAAGAAGACAAAGGTTTTGTGAAAATGTTTGCCAATTGATGTTCAGTATCCACATGATGAAGCACAATATTTCCCTTTTCAACATGATCTCTAAGAAAGTGAAATCTGATCTCAATGTGTTTTGTTCTAGAATGTTGCACAGGGTTCTTAGCAATGCATATTGCACTAGTGTTATCACACAAAAGAGGAACACTATCCAAATTAACCCCATAATCTTTAAGTGTAGCTACTATCCAAAGAATTTGAGAACAACAACTAGCAGCAGCCACATATTCAGATTCAGCAGTTGATTGTGCAACAGAAGATTGTTTTCTAGATGACCACGCAATAAGAGAATTACCCAAGAAGTGACATGAGCCAGATGTACTTTTCCTATCAATTCTACAACCTTCAAAATCAGCATCAGAGAATACTCTTAAACTAATGCATGAGGAAGCAGAAAGCCATATGCCAAAGTCTTGAGTACCATGAAGATACATGAAAATCCGCTTGACAGCTTGTCGATGTGAAACACGTGGGGAAGCTTGAAAGCAAGCACACAAGCACACAGCAAATTGAATATCCGGTCTTGATGCAGTGAGATATAACAATGAACCTATCATGCTTCTATATTCCTTTTGATCAACCATCTCACCATCTTCATTCGGATCAAGTGTACAAGTGCCTCCCATGGGTGTCATGATCGGCTTGCAGTTTTCCATCCTAAAGCGACGAAGCAAATCTTTTGTGTACTTACTTTGATGAACAAAAGTATCTTCCTTTGTTTGTTTGATTTGTAGTCTCAAAAAGTAAGTTAACTCACCCATTATACTCATCTCAAATTCCTTCCTCATGGTTTCTGAAAACTTAGATACTAAAATATGAGATGAACCATCAAAGATAATATCATCAACATAAACTGAATGAATAGTTTATCAGTGCCTTGCTTCAGTAAAAAGAGAGTTTTGTCAACTTTTCACATTGTAAACTCCTTTTCAAGTAAAAAAATTTTTAGCCTATCATACCATGCTCTAGGGGCTTGTTTTAAACCATACAAAGCTTTTGACAATTTGAACACATAATTTGGATACTTAGGATTTTCAAAACCAAGTGGTTGCTTAACATATATCTCCTCATTAATATAGCCATTAAGAAAAGAACTTTTCACATCCATTTGATACAATCTAAAATCTTTAGATGCAGCAAATGCTAAAAGAATTCTAATGGCTTCAATTCTAGCAACAGGAGCAAAGGTTTCATCAAAATCTAAACATTCAACTTGAGTAAATCCTTGAGCAACCAATCTAGTTTTATTCCTGACAACAGTACCATCCTCACTTTGTTTATTTTTGAAAACCCATCTAGTTCCAATTATATTAAAATCAGGAGGTGTAGGAACAAGTTTCCAGACTTTATTAGCTCAAAATTCTCTAATTCCTCGTGCATGGCATTAATCCAAGATTCGTCAATTAGTGCATGAGATATATCTTTGGTTCAAAAGAAACAACAAAAGCAGAGTGAGCGTGAGAATCAGGAGCAATAAACTTGGATCAAGTGACTCTCTCATTTAAATCTCCAATCATCTGTTCAGGTAAATATCTTCTTTGAATGTGCAAAGGTGCTGCAACTTCAGAAACGTCTCCTTCTCCTTCGTTTTCAGCATGTACAGATGATGTTGTAGCTTGAGGATGCTCAGCTGTAGGTGATGTAGTGGTAGGTGCCAGAGGTGCTACAGTTGGTTGTGCAGTATGAATCAACACTTCATCCTCAACATCATCATCATCATCAAGAAAGATACCCTCCCCTTGAACATATGCATCTGTACCTGCATCAATTGGACTAGTGCTAGGACTAGCCTCATCAAAAGTAACTTCACAGGTTTCTACAATTTTGTTAATCTTCAAAACAAGTACACGATAGCCACGAGTATGAGTAGGGTATCCAAGAAAATACCATTAGTTGATTTAGCTTCAAATTTATCAAGATTTCCTGATTTCAAGACAAAGCATTTGCATCCAAAAACTCTGAAATGAGATACACTAGGCCTATGACCAAAACGAACCTCATAAGAAGTCGCTACCATGATCGTCCTCGATGAAACTTTCATCACTCCTAGCCATGAGATACAACCCTGTCAATTCATGCTTGCTTGGAGTTGTTGTGTCATCTTCACTGCTCTCCGAATCTACATCGCTCAAATTAACTTGTTCAAGAGCAGAAAGGACTCGGTGGACAACTTTGCGGTTTACAAAGTTTCTCTTCTTACTACTGCTTGGGGTTGTCTTCTTCTTCTCCTTCCTCTTGTCCTTGTCCTTCTCCTCCTTTGAAGATTTATCTACAATTTTAGGACAATTTAGACGAATGTGGTTGAAATCACCACACTCATAGCATCTTGGAGGGCCACCACCAACCAGTGTTATCCTAAACGCTAAACGGTAAACAGTCGGTCGCCCTTTGTTTAGCGTTTAGACCGTTTAAACGATGTTTACACGGAGTTAAACGGTCTAAACGGTTTTGTACTGTAGCATTAAAATAAACATATTTATGCTTATAGAAGAATAAAATATTAGAGCAAGTACACATATTTATGCATGTAAAAAATATATATACGTATTTATACATGTAACAAATCAAGTATACATATTTATGTATGAATAATATAAGATATACATAATAATATATGAAAAAACTCAAGTGAATTTGGTGTGTTCGCTTAAACGATTGGATTAAACAGTAGTTTAGCTCGTTTAATAGCGTTTAACTCCGTTCTGTTTAGACCGTTTAGGCCGTTTATCTCCGTTTAACCGTTTAATGGACCGTTTACACACTAAACGATACAGTTTGCCACCGTTTACCGTTTAAACGCCGTTTAAACGGCCGTTTAGCCCGTTTAGGCGAACACTGCCACCAACTCTCTTTCTCATTCGCACATTCTGCAAAGCTTTATTAAAGCGTGAGGAGAGTAGTGCCAAGTCATCTTCAGAAAATTCTTCAATCTGTTCATCAGGTAGCGAAGACAAGAAAAACAAAGCAAAACTTGAAGAAGCATTATTCTGAGACATGCTAGATTAGGAGGTCAATACAATTGATTTATTATTATTCTTCCTAGTAAGAACATCCAATTCATGAGTTTTTAATTTAGAGAAAAGAACATCTACAGTAAGTGTACTCATGACAGTTAATTCTCTAATGGATGTAACTTTCATCTCCCAAATAGATATGTCTAATGCACTAAGCAATTGTCTAGCATTAGTAGCTTCATCAAAGAAAACTCCAACAACACGTAAATTGCTAATAATCTTATTGAAACGTGCAAAGCAATCATCTAGTGACTCACCAAGTTTCATCTCAAATCGTATGTATTCTTTCTTATATATATCTTGACGAACTTTTTTGATAGTGTTAGATCCCTCGTGATAATCACAAAGAGATTTCCATACCTCATATGCAAACTTGAGATGGATCACGCAGTTGAAGTCACTTTTTCCCAATCCTTGGATGATCAAATTTCGTGTTTTGCTATTTGCTTCAACATGTGCTTAATTGGTTTCATTGACTTGATCATTCTCAGGAACTTGATATGGCTTGTACACCTTCTCCCAGATTGCAAAGCCCTGAGCTTGAATGTATGTCTCCATCTTTGCTTTCCTAAACTGAAAATCAACACCATCGAAAACACAAGGTTTTGTCGAATACCTATTCATCGCTATAGTTTCTAATCACTGGTTAAGATTAATTAGAAAAACAAAGCTCTGATACCACTTGTAGGATCGAAATATACTAATATAGCAATCAGAGGGGGGTGGATGATTGCGCGGAAGCCAAATTCAAATTTTTATGATTTTTGACACCCCACAATTCGGACTCAAATTGCTTGTTTCGGATTTACAAAAACCTTATTACGCCGGACCAAACTTTCAATTGCACACCAGACCAAATTTTGCGCCGGACCAAATTTTTACATGTACACCGGACCAAACTTCACTCCGGACAGAAAGTTTTGCATGTACGCCGGACCAAATTTCTACTATGCCAAACAAAATCAGTTCACGCCAGACCAAATAAAAACAGTCTGACACACGTTCACTAAAATAGTAATTCCTAAATATCCAACTGTTGGATTGATGTGAAATTTTAACTGTAAAAACTAGATTCAATTCTAAAGCTAACCCAAAAAGAATCAACTCGATCGAATCTATAAATCTTGAGATATTACCTTCACAAGATAATACTTTTGTAAGAGACCGAACTCCGTGATGCGTCCCCTTGTGCAACGGACCAAACTTCAGAAACTTCAACTACCACGAACCAATCTTCTAGTCAGCTGATTTTTCTTCACGCCACAAATGAGCAAACTTCTAGCCACGATTTGCTTTTTCCTTGTAAGCATGCAATCGGCACAAGAACTATTTAGTTGTAATGATGCATGCATGCATTGAGAGCAAGAACAAAAAGCCTCCAGGCACAAATCTCCAGGCCGCCAGCCACCGAAACAAAACGTCCAGCCGCAAACAAATATCTCAAGCAGCCACGCATGCATGCAGCCGCCACACCGTATTTTTTCTTCGTGCCGCCGGCCGCAAAGACTCAACAGTCGCTCGGAAGATTTTTTATTTTCTTTTTGTCTAATAATTGTACTCTAAATAAAAGAGTACAAACCCTAAAATCTCGATACACATAAACAGGAGACATCTCCCCCTATTTATACAGAACAAACATAAAAGAGATTGAATACAATTCCACTTCCAACATGGAAAGAGTTCGTATACATCTCAACCTGGCTCAAACATGACCAAATACAACTCTTGCACACGTGTACAGCCCATATGCCATACTCACGTGACTAACCAACCTCCATGTGCATCGTTCTCTAGCCCGAACGTCCCGCATGACATCCTCGATCTCCAAGACCTCGATTCCTCCGTGAATCTAGTCTCGAACCTCAGTTCCTCCATGAACCTAGTTCCAGTCCCGTCATCGACTACATTCGCCCTCGAGCAACACCTGCACACGAATAAACAAAAAACGAATCCGAGCACAAATCCACGACTTGACTCACAGTCAATCCATGCAACCACTCACATGAGCGCATTGCATCAAGCAAAATCATTAACATGCTATCACTAGCATATCAAATCAACATCTTAAACAACACATGCCATGATCACAACCACTTTGTAATGCCAATTTCATTACTAAGCCAATTTTTCAGTACATGATTTCACAAACAAAACTCTGAAATGCTGAAAGGAAGAAAATAATTATACAAGAGCTGAAATGCTGAAATGGTTTAGAAGAAATATTAGAATCGAGCTGAGCTGAGTCCGAGTGTAATTGAGTTTCATTCAAAATTAACTCATTTCAATTTTAAACTAATTAACAGAGTAATCAAAACAGACCAAGAGCCCATTACGGAGTTCTTTTTTCCACCCTATTAGTTGGAGCAATGTCATGTGTTCAGAAGCCGGATACATTGTTGTTGTCAAATAGCTCGTTGCATATGTTAGCTGAATATACTATAGCAACATTGCTTGTGCAAAGATAGCGTTGATAATTTTATATTGAAGTTACATATTATAAAGCTAGATACTATTAAAAAAATCGACAGGTTCTTTCTTTTTCTCAAGACAAAAAGAATTGTAAGTTAGGTTATGTTTGGATCCTTGGACTAATTGTTAGCTGGCTAAAAAATAGTCCTAGTCTATCCAAACAGAAAGACTAATAGGTGGGCTAATTTTTAGCCAACCCTTCAACTAACAATTAGTCTATTAGTTGGTGGGTGGGAGCTAATTTGGACTAAAAGCATGTAACACACTGAGAAAAGTCTGAAATACCCTCGTCATTATGAGGGGCAGACATATTATGAGGAACAGACATGACTTTTCAAAGAAATTAGTTCAACCATTAGCCATGTATCCAAACAGTCCTGGGCTAATTTTAGATGGACTAATTATTAGCTGGCTAACAATTAGCTCTAGCCATTAGCCAGCTAACAATTAACTCTAGTCCATCCAAACATAGCCTTAATAAACTCTGTACAGCTTACTTAGTACAATCCTGATGAAAAATAATCTTGTGCATGGAAGTTCAGAGCTAGAGTTCGTTCTGTCGGCTAGGAAACGGAGTCCAGTTCGTTTTGGTTTGTCTCAGTTTCGGTTTTATCCGAACTAACTCCAGAGTCGTGTGTTTTCAGATATGTTTTCAGTCGTGTTGTCGACTAGATAATGTAGTCTAGTTTTGATTGGAGTCAGGTTCGGATGAGGTATTATCTGAACTTGTATCGGGGTTTCAGGTCTTCAGAGTTCGCAGTCTTGGTTGTGCCGGATTACAAATACTATTTAAACCCGGCAAAACTTTGAAGAGTCTGATTAGGTTCCAACAAGTTTAGCAGTCCGGATTGGCTATCGGTAACTGAATTCAGTTTAGTCTGTAATCTCTAACTTGTACAAGTATTGAGTAAGAAAAACAAAAAAGCCTGCGGAAGTGTTTTTTTTTTTTTTGGCAGCACCCAAAAACTCTGATCTGTTCTTGCTGTTTTTTTTCCCCTCCTGCCGTCTGCTGTTTTTTTTCCTGTATTGCACTGCTACTTTGTGTTGCAGAATAGCAAACCGGCAATACTGGAGAGGTGGATCGACTGCTTCTGTGCAGTATTCCGGCTAAGCAAGAAGTAGTCCGACTTCTCCTGTGCTGTAATCTGGCAACGTAGCATAGTTGTCTAGCTATACAGAAGCATGTTCAGGTTATTACAGAATAGTAATCTGACAACTTAAAGAGAGGATTTGCAACAAATCCTCCTTAATCCTCTAAACAAGTAGCTCTCTACTCTTCACGGTTTGTACAATCTGGTATTCTGTAACCAACCTTTCATCCTGTACACCTTGGACCATTAACCCCTCTGCACTCCTATGTGCTTCTGTTCTTCAAGCTGCCGTGAGTAGAGGGGAACACTCCACTGTATTCAAAGGCCCTGCTATCCATATCAAACGTCGTAGATGACGTCGATGCATTGGAGTATGGATACTTTGGTGCAACCTTCATCATTCTCGAGTCGATGCTGAATGAAGAGCTTGTTGACATCGAGCTCGGTGAGAGCCCATTATCCTGCATTATCACCTCAATCTCCCTCACAATGCTGTTCATGGACGGCCGGTCAGCTGCTACCTCTTCAACACATTGCAATGCCAGCTTCAAGAACCTTTGGAAACCGAGGAGGTTCCCCATTTTCTGAAGAACTGGGTCCATCACATCCTTCAGCCCACAGTACATGCGGTCTTCCATGTCTAATGCCATCTTCACCTCGCGGACAATATACTTCTCCTTGTATATCGGTGGCCTAGCCACTATAAGCTCTAGCAGTACCACACCGAAGCTATAGACATCGCTCTTTGCTGTGAGCTGCTGTGTCATGTAGTACTCTGGGTCTAGGTAGCCCTGCATGGATGTCAAGTGTTTTAAGGGATTGGACTGATATGACGAATATATACTAAAGTTTCAATGAAATGGCAAGCATGGCATGGTTGTGACAAGAAGCTTACCGGTGTTCCCTTGACGTTTGTGCAGAGTTGGCCTTCCTCACTGTCTGATACCAACAAGGAGAGCCCAAAATCTGCGACCTTTGCGGTCAGCTTCTCGTCCAGGAGAATGTTGGTGGACTTCACATCTCTGTGAATGATTGGAGGATTGGCATGGTCATGGAGGTAAGCTAGCCCTATAGCTGAATCCAGAGCTATCTTTAGTCTCCTACTCCAGTCCAATTGTACTCCTTTCATACCTACAGTGACCAATTGTGATCAATCCAGCTGATAATTATAGGAAAAAGATCATGTATGATCTGACGATATTGTGGCGTAACATGTGTACCTGGTTTCAGAAGTTAGCCAAAAAAAAAGGCAATGTCTTGTATAATTGAAAGTTACTTGTGACAATGAGATGGAAGAGCATACCATATAGCGCCTCACTTAGAGTTCCATTGGGTATGAACTCGTAAACAAGGATCCTTTCGCCCTTCTCGAAGCAGAAACCGACTAGCCCAACCAAGTTCTTGTGATGAACCCTTGAAAGGAGCTCGATTTCTGTCTTGAACTCAAGCCCACCCTGCATGGACCCTTGCTTGGACCTCTTGATGGCTATGAGCTGCCCATCCTGAACTTTTCCTCGGTACACCTGTTTTTATAGGAACCAAAAAGATCATAGAACTGTCCTAAAGATGAGAAGAAAGAAATGCTGTACTTTCAGTTCACCAAAGGATTGTTTGCTTACCGTTCCATAGCCTCCTGCTCCAATTGCATTGATTTCTCGGAAGTCGTTGGTGCTCAACTTGAGTTCTTCCAGTGTAAAGCATCTAGCACTTTTGAGTTTTGGTGCTTCACCAATATCTTCCCCCCTTGATCCCCATGATGCTGTGAAAACATGAACAGAAAGATAAAAAAACGAGGTAAAGCAACATGAGATGATGCAATATGTACTGAAACTATGAGGTCAGTGCATGCATTACCAAAAGGATTGTTGAGGGAGACAAGCCTCTGAGCCCGTTTCTTTTGCCGGATGGCGTAAATTCCGATCAGCGCAAGCCCGACGACCAGGAGAACAGATCCAGTCACAACGCCAATCAAAACAGCTCGAGAAGCTGCGACACCAACAGCTACATGTCAGCCTAGCCCATTTGGTAGCATGAAAAACATCACTGAAGAAGTGATTCAATTACTTTTGTCGTGGAACGGGTAAGGATGTGCCTTCACATAGTAAGGCCCAAACTCTTCCGGTAGAATGTAAGTCCCAAGTGACAGGTTGAAGCAGTTTAGCACCTGGGAGTAGTTGAACCTGTTCTGGTTTTCTGGGCAAGCTCTGATATCCACATTAAGATATGCATCGTCGTTGTAGTACGGTACCAAGACTAGCCTGTTCGGGGTACAGCTGCTCAGTTTGCTCGAGAGGTTTCTGTTCAGGCCAGGAAGATACAAGTTGACCTCGCCAAAGGAAGGAGCTCTGAAGACAATAGTTTCAACAAAAGGATTTGCACACTGGACATCAATGGAAGGAGGATTGGGTGGAGGTTCAGTTAGCCCCGTGCAAGGCATAGTGCCCAACAGAAGAGAATCTCCACTGCAGAGTGGGTTTCCTGCAAGCCTGAGGCAGAAAAGAAGCAAGAAAGCATAGGGAGTAAGGATTTCAAGAGAATGAAATGCACTGCCTTGTCATGAATACAAGCCTTGAAATGAGCATGATACGCACAGGAGAATTTGGCCTTTCAGGCTGTTGTACACTGTAACTGAAGTGATTCTGTTGTTCCGGACATCAACGCGATCTAGTTCCTTGCTGATGTTGTTGCCCATGTCAAGCGTGGCATTCAGTTGATTATCACTCAATATTCTGCAAATAGTTTCAGGCTTTAACAAGTCTGTAAAATAAAACATAGCATATGAGACAGAGATCCTTTTAATTATTTTTTCTGTTGTCTTACAAATGTTGCAAATAAGGCAAGCTGAACAGCTTCTGTGGCAGTTGCCCGGAAAGCCGGACTGACTGCATTGTACTGCACCGTGAAAGGAAAGAGTATATTATCATTTACAGCTCTAAAACTGCCTTTTTACTGAATACAGATAGCACTGTATCTTACAGGGTCATTAATCTGGGAAATTCTGTAAACCAGCTTGGAACTTGAGAAGGCGCAAAGCTGTTGTTGCTTAGATCCCTGTGGATAGTGCCATATCACTGGTTAATCATAGTGAGAGAGCAAGTTCGTATTGAAAAGCTGATTGAGCTTGCACTAAGTTCTTACACATTTTCGAGCCCGCTCATTCCGGTCAAATTAGGCATCGGTCCACTTAGCTTGTTATTTGAAAGCATCCTAGAGATTTTCAAGAAACAATGTTACAAGTGACACAACTGTGCTTATCCCAGCTAAATAAGATTTTCGACATGGTTAGCACCATAACTTACAGAACATTGAGCTTAGTCAGGTTATTCATAGCAGGAACTTGGCCCGTGAAATTGTTGTTATTTAGACGGCTGTTTTCAGAGAACACGTCAAGATGATCAGCTTGCTACAAACAGCCTAAATGCCCAAAGGAATTCTAGAGCAAGTTCTCTGAACACTTACAGTACTTTGAGTGTTGGAATTACCCCAATAGATGCCGGAATCAGTCCACTGAACCTGTTCCTGTCCAGAAGTCTGGACACAACAAATCATAGTAAGACAAATTACATTCCAAATGATACAGAAGGCAAGACCTGAACCTTTGAACTTACATGTGCACGAGGCGCATACTGGAGTTGAACAGATATTTTGGGATAGAACCTTGCAGCATATTTTGGTTGAGATGGCTAAAAAGGGAAGAAGAGACATTTGAATGAGTGATAGCCAGGTAGTAAATATGATTATCAAGAAACTGATTTTACTAATGGCACTCACAAATGTTGTGCCTTAAGTAGCTGGTCCAATCCAGTTCCGTTGTCCCTAGAGTTTGGGAGAGGTCCAGTCAAATGGTTATCAGCTAGGTCTAGATATACAACATTGGAGAGCTTGCCCAACGAGGGCGGGATGCTGCCCGTGAATTTGTTTGAGTTCAGAGCTCTGTGGATGGACATGGAATCAAGATATCACATTGAGATCCAACAGACGGAGACATCTTGCAAACGAAATTTTGAAATGTTGAAAGGAAGAGCAATAATCTTACAAGAATATGAGGTTTGACAGGCTGCCTAATTCGCTTGGAATAGTGCCGCTGAAACTGCAACCTACTAATACTCTACAAAATAATTTAAGTTACACCGAAGATAGTACGTCAGTAGTTTAGGGTGGAAACTGAAGATTGAATAATTCATATGTAGAGCACGGCCTCCTTTGTTCAGTAATGGAAACTGTTGCAACTTACAACCATTCAAGCTGAACCAACTTCCCAATAGCAGCTGTCAGTGGACCACCAAGGCCTCTATTTGAGGATAGATCCCTGCAGTGCATTCATCAGTCAGTGATTCAATGTCCTAATATTACTTTCTTGCCTAATCATAATGTAACACCCTAGCCCAAAATCCGCTCAAAGCCTAGGTCACCGTGGGCAGGCCCAAACATGCATGACACCACGCTTACACTTTTGTTTTTACTTCGTGCAAAAGGGTTAACCTAAAAGTGCTATATTTGGATCCAACAAGTATTATATACTACTACAACTCACTTTAGACAAGCAATGTGGTACCTAATCCCACCACTGCTCCACTTAGGCCATATGGGCCTTTACATTAGTAGGCTGGGCTATTACACATAAAAAAAAGAAAAGTGTTGGAGAGTAGAGTACGAGTGATTGCGACTCAGAGTCATATTAGGATAGGTTAGGACTCAAGTTTGAGATAAATTCAAGGGTTAAGAGATAAATTCAAGATAGAGTTTAAATGTAATTCGGTTATGATTGACGCTATAAATAAAAGGTGTGGGATCCTACGGAACACACACACACGAACCACAATAATTCCTCAAATTGCTACATGTTACGAGAGCCAAACCCTAAATCATACCTCTAAGCCGTAGCCGCCTTTAATCCTACCCTTGATCCTGATCCACTCTAATCCGCTGCTACCATCCACCGCAATTCATCTCGGGGGCAACACGTTGCCAGCATAACCCCGCTCGGGCGGGCAGGCCACTGATGTCGCCTAGCCCTAGGCGGGCAGACCGCATCACCACCCACTCGGGATCTCACCAAGTGGGACGCTGCTACGGCTCAGGGGGCCATCATTGCACCACGAGCCGACCCGCCGCTGCCTCAGCATGGGGCTAGGCCACCGCTGTCGTCGGACTTGACGCGCGCATGGTGGAGGAAGCGGAGGCCAGGGAGGAAAGAAAGTCGTCATCACTGGAGAGGTAGAGAAGATTGAGGCATTAGGGAGGCAAGGGATGAGAAGAGAAGTGCGGCTACTGGGAGTTGGTGGGGAGTGATGTGGAGAGGATAAGAAAGAGCGGAGAAAAAGGAAAGAAAGAAAGAAAGAAAGAAAAGACAAGAGACAAGGGAGTCGGCTAAGAAGGAAAAAAGAGAAGAGAGAGGAAAAGAAAAGGAAAAAATAAAGGGAAGAGACAAAATGAAAAAAAGAGAAAGAGAAAAAGAAAAAAGGGTGCTCATGTGTTGTGCTGTTGCAAGGAGAGAGGTGTGCTACATGTGCTTTGTAGAGGGAGAGAGACCTGTAAGGAGAGAAAGATTGGGCAGTGTTTTTTGGCTACTTGGTTAGGTACATAAGGAGGTGTGCCAGAGATATTAACTGCTAATTTGTGTGGTTCGAAGTTGCTATAGAGGTGATGTTGGATATGTGGTGATGATGGTATTGGTAACAGAAGTAGGAGCTGGTGGTAGCTTCAGTGGAGACTATGGCTATGGTGTCGGTGGTCTCTATCGAGATGTTTATGTTGGTGCTTGGTGCTAGAAGCAGCATTGGTGGAGAGATGTGGATATGTGTTGGTAGAAGGCGAAGATCCTGGTAGTCGGGGGGATGTGAGGAGAGGTGGTGGAAGCCAACGTGGTTAGAGGTACATTGGGAGAGGTGGTGGAGGCATGGGTGGCTGAGGGCTAGAGGTGGAGGCGGTGAAGGCCAATGCTTAAAGCGTTTAAGTAGTGGAGGAGACCAAGATTGTGAGTGTAATGAAGAAGGCGAAGGACTCGATGTTGGTTAAGGCGTGGTTAAGGTGATGATCATAGCAGGCGTTGTGTGGTGTAGGTGAAGGCAGGGAAGGCACTCGGAGGTTACATTCATGTGACAGTGTTGGAGATGGAAACGATAAGATAAGGATGACGGTTTTGGAGGTGGTCTTGATCATGGCATCAAAGGTAGCTTTGGACGTCAGAGGTGGATGTCATGGTGGTGGAATTCATTATCGTGTTGGCAGTTAGGTAAAAGTAATTGTCTTGAGAGAGAGTATTGCATTATATAACAAGATAGCCATAGTTGTATCTTATGCCCATCTTGAGGGGGAGTGTTAGAGAGTAAGTCTGAGTCATGTATGACTCGGAGTCATATTAGAGATAGGTTAGTATTCAAGTTATTCATAAATTCGAGATAGAGTTTGGGTGTAATTTGGTTTTGATTGATACTATAAATAAAGAGTATGAGGACCCTATAAGACACACAAGAACACACAATAATTCCCCAATGCTACAAAAAGGCATTGAGGCATCCAAAGCATGAATTATCTGAACACTGAACCTAGTTTGGAATGCTCAGAAGCTCTATACCACAACTCTGAAAAATGTAGGATAGTTTTCATAAAACAAAGTATGGTAGCACTCACAAGACCGTCAGCTCTGTAAGGCTTCCTATATCATCACTCAGAGTGCCTTCCATGTTCATACCGAATAGATTTCTGCCATGTTGGACGAGAGTTAGGGAAAATCGAAAGCAGCATCTTGTACAACACCTAACATTTCTGGGATCAACTGTACTCACAGTGATGTGACCCTTGAGTTGCCATTGCATTCAATTCCATCCCATTTTGTGCCACAAGGATCGTTAGATTTCCCCCAGCTAGCAGGCACATTTTTCCATTTCTTCATCAAGGATTTGAGAGCAGCCGCTGCAAGGGGAGGAGGGAGACAACAACTTGTCAAACAACTTTATGACCAGCCAATGGATAATGATTTAATTAAGAGATTGTGGCATGCAGAAATTAGGCTGAACTCGGCAGTAATATCTTCTGAAAAATTGCTCATATCTCATAGAGGCTTCACTAACACTAACAAAGTAACAAGGCCAAATTTTCAATGCCGGTAATTTGTGCAACTGTACAAAAGAAAAGCATGGAAGCACTTCTCAAAATGTATTATGAAAAATATCAGTTAGCAAGAAAATATAGTGTTTGGCGTCATGAAACTGCAGGATTCACAAATTCCATGTTCGCGCATATATATCATAATGCAACCGAATACAGAGTACTAAAAAGTTCGACAAGCTGATTTTATCAGAACAAAAAAGTTTGAGGAAACAAGAAGAATAGAAGACGTAGAAGAGGTAAGACTATAAACAGAATAATGACACCAACAACACGGGAAAACGTCTTCTTCTTCTCTGCCCTGTTTCCTTTGTGCCATTTCCACTCCATCTATCCGAACAAATTACCTCCCCAAAACGGAAAATCGATCCAAACAAATTAATCAGCACATCACAACTCAAGATTTCCAATCCCTAGTTCATCTGAACACTAAATACTACAAAAAGAAAAAATGAACTCCCAAGCCAATTAAGTAGCTGGAAATCCTAACAAAACAAAAACCTGACCCTTTAGTGCCACTGAAATTGTACATCGAGGTCAAGCAAGAACAAGAAAAAAAATCAAACAAGAACCAAGAAGGCAAGAAGAGCACAACTTCTCCAAAAGAAAACACTATCAAGCTTACCATCTTGTGCGTTGGTGTCGGCCGAAGCGATCCTTGATCCAGCGACGCACAAGAAGAGCAGCAAGAACAGCCGCCTCTTCATCATCTCCTCCCTGCCTGGGCCAGAACTGTAAAAGAATGACCCTTTTATTGGTTCCGATGTTTCCCTGATTCTCCTGTAGCTCTCCTTGCAAAAAAGTAAAGTTCGCAAGTTGGAAGAAGGCAAGAAAGCAAAGTTCGCCGAATGCTGGGATGGGAAGGGATCGCCTGCAGCCGTCTGTCCATGACGTGACAGTCCTTGACTTAGCCTGTAGCGCGTTGGTAGTTTTGTTTGTCAGTCAAAAAAGGTTATATTTATAAAAATAAAGTTAGGGTAGGTTAGTAATGAAAATAAATTTAAAAAGTGAAATAATAAAAATTGCTCTTTTGTAAACAGTGTAACAGCACTCTTTTTGTCATTTCATGAGCGGAGAAAAAAAGAAGAAGAATTTGCTACTTTCTTAATTAATTCGTTGAATGAGATGTTATTTTATTTATATTGCTACTGTATACACTAATGTATTTGTATATTAGTGCAGCATATACAGAACGTTTCGAATTTAGAATTCCAAGTCCTAACAGTAATCAACAAAATAGTGTATACGATAAGTTATAAATTCAATCCTAACACCCTGTAAAATGTCCATAGTTAAGATTGAAGCCTAGCATGTGCTCCATATCCTGTTGCCCATAGCAGAGCTGCCCACAAACTATAATCTCCTCAGGACCTATCATTAATTCAGAGCAAGGTTCTTAGTTCCATCCAAGCTATAGGGCATGATAACGACCGTGAGGCCTTGTCTTGTGAGGGCACCTCCAGCAGCTTACTTATCCTATTCTGTAACCGATAAAATGCAGAATCCGTACCTCGATCGGTACTGTTCCAGCTCCAAAAGAATCCTCATCCAGTTCCCCATTTTTGTAGATCGGACAAAGAGTCCCGAAATCTCAGGACTCTCCCTCCGTTCCCCATCGCATTCGCGTCCACTCGAGTGCAACGGTTCTTCCCTCCCGCGCTCGCGAGGAAGCAGCGAGGAGGCGACCGCTCCACCGCTCCATCCCAAATCCGGCATGGAGGCGATGGCTGGCTCCTTTTGACGCCATCTAGGAGGCAAGCCTGCGGTCAAGCGCTCCGTCCCGCACCGTCTTGGAGGCCAGACATCGCGTTGCGTCACCAGCTTTGTCATCGACCCAATCCGCCTCGCCATCGACATCGGGTGCTGTCGCGTCGCATCACCAGTGTCGTCGTCGACCCGATCCGCCTCGCCATTGACCTCGAGTGCTACGGGATTGAGCAGATCTGCAAGGTATAAACCCTAACTTGATTTGGATCTAAGGTTTCAACTCGAGATTGCAACAGATTAGAGCTCATGACTTTCTTGTCAAACAACATGATTTACTTTCTTGTCAAACAACATGATTTGGATCTGGTGATTGCAACCAGATTAGCTTAGAATGATTTGGATAGGTGGGAAGAGGGATTGTATCGGTAGGCTGGTGGTTAGTTTTTAGTTCTTTTGTTGGATTGAAGGGAAGGGAAGAGTAATTCTACCGCAATGTTCATAATGCGCCACTTTGCCAATAGAAGTCATTTCTTGCAATGTCTAGTGCCAAAATCAAGTTTGTGTTGCTAGACGTAGTTTCTCTGGGACTGACTAAATCTTCAGTTGTCTGTAGTTTTAGTTGGCTTTAGAGATAAGAGATAAGCAGTTCGATCATTTGGTGCTCACATCAAACTCCTTCAGATTTGTGTGTTCCATCTTCAGATTTATCTCATGGCAGAAGTCATATAATAGTCAAAATTTGTTTCTGGTAATCCTTCCTACCTGGTTTGTTTATCTTCTAGTATATCATATTGCATACGTTTGCTATATGTTCGGCTTCTTGCATACGTTTCCTATACGAGTCAGTGCTTTCTGAAGATTATGTTAATCCTCATTATACCTTGATTGTTATCAAACAGATAGTGAAAGGACCAACCAAAATCTATTGAGTTTCATGCTCTTATGTTTTGCACCTTTTTATTTTGAAAATGTTTCACTTCTGATTAAAGATCTTCTGGTGCTAACTCAGAAACGCTTAAATGAAGATGTCATTGATTTAGAGGGGCATCATCTGATTGGATTCTCCCTTTGCATTCACTACTTGCACCCACTGATCAAAGGAAGGTGTTTCAGTCTCCACCAGAAAACATTCACAAGGCATATTTCTGGTGGTTCATGAATTTTTGCTATTCCAGATTCATCTTTATGCAAGTGAAGCTATTCGAGACTTCGAGTGTAGTAGTTACGTTTCTTATCTTGCTGTTGTTAGGCATCCAAAATGGGGATCAGCAGGACCGAAGTGAATTTGCTAAGGTTGCTTGACTCCGCTCTGTGACAGCCGAACCAAATGGGTTGGATTTATCTGTTGTTTTTTTTTAAACGGGAACTGGGTCCTGGCCTTTTACTTCATAATGAGATTGTTTTGAGTTCCTCATGTTGGTGTTGCCTCATTGCCATCACAGCAGAGTTATTATGCTAGTGCTTGCATCTTAGTACTACTAACTTGGGAATTTTTTTGTATGCATACTAAATATAGTTGATGCTACTTTTCTCTGTAGAGACAAAGGATGTCTCAAAGGTTGGAGAAACTCAGGCTGAAACTCCTCTACCTGTGCTCCTCGTTCATCCTTGCCAGTGGTGCAAGAACAATCTCCAGGGGATCTAGTTGTTGGCCTTGTGAACGCAATTGCAGTTGTTGCCTCGGGTGTTCTTGCTGGATTGTATGGTACTTCTCAATAGGTAACGAAGGCCCTGCAACTAGTGTCTGTTACTGCTTTTTATTTGTTAGGGGAGATTGATTTGTAATTTCATATATTCATATAGCCTAAATGATAACCATGGCTTAGCTAAATCCTCACTACATGTCATATATTCATAGAGCCATCAGTACTTTGGATTTTTATAAGTGTTGATAAATGTACATAATAATCCATAATGACAGAAGTGGATAGTGCTGGTTATGTAGAGGTGTTCGATAAATGTGAGCAAGAAGTGTTTGTTCAGTTTCATGTATCAGGGAGCTGACTTTGTCTCTATTCCGATGTATGTATAGTCTACAATGGTGTTTTTACTCTTTTTTAAGCTATTGCAATTTCTCATAAATGCCAATAGTTGTCATAAACTTCTTTATTTAAAGATCCACATTACAATACATATAAAATATAAATTAGTACATAATTGAAACACTACTGAATTACACCCCTCCATAACGCTGCCATAAGTGCTCTACTAGATCGTCTTGAAGCTGGTGGTGAGTTTGCCTGTTCTGAATGGAATGATGAGTTTGAATAAACTCAAAGAGTTCAGGTGTATGTTCGTGTGACATCGAAACTGTTTCTCCCGTTCCTTTGTAATTGTAGTCAAGTAGTCCTCCGTCTCGCTCATCTTCAACTATTATGTTATGCATGATGATACATACTGTCATGATATCTCTTAGTATTTGTTGATCCCAAAAACGTGCTGGTCCTCGAACAATTGCAAAACGAGATTGTAGAACTCCAAATGCTCGTTCCACATCCTTCCTAACTGCCTCTTGAGCTTGGGCGAAATATTTCTTTTTATTCCTTTGGGGAGCTGGTATTGTCTTCACAAATGTTGCCCATGCAGGATATATCCCATTTGTAAGATAGTACCCCATTGTGTAATTGTGACCGTTGATAGTATAATTCACTTTCAGCGTTTGTCCTTCTGCTAGCTTTGTGAAGAGAGGGGAACAGTGAAGAACATTAATATCATTGTGAGATCCTGGTAAACAAAAAACGGCATGCCAAATCCACAGATCTTATGAAGCAATGACTTCTAGAATTATTATTGGCTTATGTACATGACCAGTATACAAGCTTCCTAGCATTCCAGGAAAACCTCTTTCCTCACCGATTGCAAGTAATCTAGCAGTATCATCCTCATTTGGAGATCTCAAATACTCATCTCCAAAGAGGACAATAATAGCTCGTACAAACCTTTTAAGACTCTCTATGGAAGTACTTTCTGCAATTTGTAGACAATCATCAATAGCATCTGCTGGTACTCCATAAGCTATCATCCGAAATGCTGCAGTTACCTTCTGTAAAGAAGATAATTTGATAATTCTAGGATAATTCCTTTTTTGAACAAAATAATCGTCATAGGCTTCTATAGCATGCAATATGTGAAGAAATAGAGAACGACTCATTCTAAACCTGCGTTGAAAAGAAGAATAAGCCATAGACAAGATGATCAACCAAAAATACAAAGAAATAAAATATTTCTCATTGAAAACCTGAGACGAAAGAAGGCTGGGCCATAGACCGGAGGTTCAGCAAAATAGTCTCGGTATAGCCTGGCATGCCCTTCCTCTCTATTGCGATATATGTATTGATGGCCAAAAATAGAACACCCATGACACCGAGCATTCACACACTTATCTTAGTCTTGTGCTAGGTATGCTAATGTAAGAAGAGATTCATCATCGTCATCCGACGATGAGTCCTCTGAGAGGAAATGCTGAACTAAGTTCTGACGACTCATTGAGATAAGTAAGATAGTAAACATTCAGAAATAGGCAAGGTTTGGAACTGCAAATGGCTATGTATATATAGCCTAAAAATATAGCCGTTACAATATAACCGTTATGCTGGCCATTACAATAAATTTCAAATTTTAGATTCCTGCAATTAAAAATAGCCGATCAAATTTGGTTTGGTAAAAATTAAACGTGGCTCATATGGTAGTTATGAAATATCATTATAATATAGGAGGGAGAAAATACAGAGTGGGATTTGGGGAATGCTGTTGGCGAGGGAAGAGATATAGGAAAGGAATCTTTTTAGGGAATTCTGTATATGAGGATATAGGGATCCAGATTTAGGGAATGCTATTGGAGATGGCCTGAATTCTTTTTAAAATAATAATTTTTAATGAAAAATTACATAAATAATATGCCTATTTAGAAAATTATAAATATACCTATATGTCGCCATTTCAATTGCTAATAGACTTCTGTTGGCAATTGAAACAGCGACAACGAGTCTATCGCCAGTTTGATCGGGCTCTCTGTCGCTAATTGGATTGGCGATAAAGGTTTTTTTTAAATAAAAATGAGTAATAAAAAAAATATAAAATTTTCAAATTTTTTTGTTTGCAAAATTAGCCTATGCAAGCTGAATACAGTAATTACAAATAAAATTTGAATGCAATAAGTATATGTAAAATTTGAATACAATAATTAAACATATAAATTGAATGCAATACTTACACATCCAGTCCATACATTCATTACACATGCGAATTCGATACATTACATTGACATAAGACTAAAGTACAACAATTTCATATGCAAAGTCCATACAGCAATTTCACAACCTCTGAACTGTCGGACAATACTTAAAAGTGTGCCCTGCCTCCTTACAAACTAAATATTTCTTCACACGACGCCCACTTTCCGTAGCATCCATATCATTCCTTATACGCTTTGTCTATGGTCGCTCTACGCCCTTCAACCTCTACTAACATCCAAAACCCACCATGTATTCTTCCATCTCGATGCTTTGTGAACAAACTCGCCACTCGAAAATCGTAAATTTCTGCGTTTCAATTTGCCGTCACCGCTTCTTTATTGAACGATTGTGATAAAAATATACCCAGATCCATACAGATTGTTGAGAAGGTAGCCATAACGTGTGAGCATGGCCTGTGTAACAGACGAGACTTGTTGCAGCTGCTGCAGACGCATATTTGCCTATGTAGGATGCATTCATGAGCAACATTTCGTCAGTTCATCCCATGACCGTCTTTCTATTTGCACAGTACCTCAAAACGAAGCTCCCTCATGCCCATCTTCAGTGCTATATGCATCTCCCCCTTCTTGCCTTTGTCCTCTATGTATGCAGAAATTATCTCAGAGAATTTCACAGCAGGATCATTCATGCGGGCGAACACCCTAGCGTGGCGATCCACAAAGTACTTCGTGATGCTACGAAGAACACCCTTCACTATAGCAACCAAGGGAAGGGGTCTCAGGCCTCGTATGACCCAATTATAAATCTCAGTCAGGATTGTCGTCATTACCTCATACCTGGCACCATCGGTATTATAAAGCAGAGCCAATTTCTCCCTAGGGTTGAGCTCTATCCATTCGGAGAAGCATTTCATGGCCCTTCCATTCCTCCAAATCAGGTGCGGAGGGTCTGTGGGTAATTCTTCAAGTGCTACTGGAGCATCCCCTATGCTAGGCGCTGACCTCTTCGCTACCTCTATTGTATGTCTTGATGTCAGCTCGTCTAACTTCTTCCATAGTACGTCAAACTTTCTTTGCTGGTTCTGGTTGCATAGCCTTTTGAAAAGCTTTGTCAGCTCCTTGTTCCTGAACTACTTGTAGAAGTTGGCACCCATGTGTGGCTTGCGCCACCTACTTCGCAAATTAGGCCATAGATATGTCTCATCTGCACCTTACTGCAACTGCACAATCGCATTCAACAACTCGGGATGCCGATCGTATATGACACACACTCCAGGCAGCTAATCCATGACGTTGTCTTTCACATTCCTTAGAAACCAGAGCTAGCTATATGTATTTTCACCCTCCATGAATACGAGTGTTATGGAAAGAATCTGATTGTTGCCATCTACTCCTATGACAGTCAATATCTGGCATTTGTATTTTCTAGTTAGAAATATCCCATCCACTCATAACAACAAACGACAATATCTGAATGCGTTAATACATACACCGTAAGCAAAGAATGCCCGCTTGAGTACCATCCTCCTAGAGAAGTGCTGCGAAGGCTGCTCACAAATATCGACATAAGTTCCAGGATTTCTTTTCTTGATCACTTCAAGCATACCTGGTAAATTCTGATAGGAGTCTTTGTGCGTACCAAACCTTGTTTCCAATGCATTCTACTTCGCTCTCCATACCTTGGCATAGCTTATGCTGTACTGGAACCTCTGCTCTATTGCGAGTATGATAGCACGTGGCTCTAAATCCAGGTTGCCCACAATCTCTCCTTACATTGCATTCGCAACAAATCCTAAAGATATGTTTCTATGAGAATACGTAGACTTCGTTAGCATGCATGTGTGTGGGATGACTATAGAATATTTCTAAGTAGTGTCCCACTTAAGCTGGTATGTATGGACACACCATAGGCAACTCTCTATTTGGCATCCGACATATACACCCGCTAATCTAACTTTACAACCTTAAAAATTCTATGCAGTGACACTGCCCATGCTGTCACTGCTTCCTAAACCTCACATTTATTCTTGTAAATTGCACCCTGCCTCACCTCATTTTGATTGGGCTACCATGCGAACTGTTCGTCATCGTTGACCACTAGCCTATCAAACTGACACTCATCCCACTCCACAGGGAAAGGCTTTTCATTATCTTAGTCATTACTTAAAGCCTCGTAGTCCTAGCTCTCTGCCTTCATCGCTTGCATCACCGATTCAATATGTTCTCCCTCATCTGTTACACCCATTGGTTCCTAAACCTCTAGCATTGGAACATCAACTCCTTCGCCTTGCACTCCCTGCTAACCCGAACTAACATCATGCCTTACTAAGCATTCTCCACTTCAGCTGCTCTCCCCAACTTCCTCTAGTTTATCACTAACAACCTCCTCCTATGTCGCATGGCTAGCATTGACTTTCTAAAATGCTTGCGCCAATAACACTAATGGCCATCCTTTCTCAGTCACCATTCTTACATACGAGCTCCACAACTCTGGCCCTTTCAATTCCATTTACTCCCAGTACGTGCAATCCCGTCTCCAGCACCCTACTCTTGCAGCTTCAGATCATGTAATTCATGGTCTAGCGAGAATATGTGGTACAACTATCTCATAACCGTGCATCATGAATGCTCCCCTGTATGTGACATGTTAGCCATGACACTTGAAAAATGAATTAGTTCCTCCCCTTGTGCACCCATGTGCGGAACTCTTCGCCGTAGTGTATTTTAAATTGCACTCGTTCATCCATACCTGTCAAGCATTTTATGAAATTCTTAATACATGCACACCTAATTAATCTGATCGATAGATTGTGTATCTAAAAAACTACTAGTATTTTATATAGCTAAGTACTTACAAAGCTAATTATATTGGTCACTAAGTCGTATATATGCACAACTATTGTTACTCTACATACCTAATTGCTTATAAATCTATTTAATCTGATCGCTAAATCATATTTTAAAATTTTAATTTAAATAAACACAAAGTTTACCTACCAAACGATGAAGCCTTTCTTCTTCCTCTCCCTCCTCATCTTCCCCCTCCTCCTCCTCCTCCTCCTCCTCTTCCTCCTCCCTCTTCTTCTTCCCCTTCTCCTCCTCTTCTTTTTCCCCTTCTCCTCCTCCTCCCTCTCTTCTTCCCCTCCCCCTTCTCTTCCCTTCTCCCCCTCTTCTTTCTTTCCCTCTCTTCTCTTCCTCTCTTTCTTTCTTTGCTCTCGGCTCTCTAAAAGTGAGGGCTATGTGGAAGGTGAAATGGCGTCCTGGTCAAGGGTCGGCCGCTAAAAAGCTCTCTGTCGCCAATCCAATTGGCGACAGAGATCCAACCGAACTGGCGACAGACTCTCTGTCATCGTTTCAATTGCTGACAGATTCTCTGCCGCCGTTTAAAATGGCGATATGACCATTTCAATTGCTGACAGACTCTCTGTTGTCGTTTGAAATAGCGATAGAAATGGCAACACATACGCATATTTGCAATTTTTGAAATAGGCATATTATTTCTGTAATTTTTATTAAAAAATTATTATTTAAAAAATATTCCTTGTCTTGTTCTCTCCTTTTAACATCTTTCCTGGAAACTACGACTTGTGAATTTTTAGAAATACCTTCTTATTTCCTTGGGAAGAAATGCACAACACTATGGTACCAGCTCTAGTTTTATGCAAAAAAGAACGTCAAATATTTTTATGCAAAACGAACACATATACCGTGTCGTTGTACTATGGTGCATCTTCCATGTGCGGTTTCCATAGGCGATCTCATGTCAACACGCAATTAAATTTCTAACGATAGCGTGATTACTAGTCAATAATCAAACAGGAGAAGGTAAGTTGAAAATTCAGACTTTTCTGAAAAAAGGAACTGAAAATTCAGACTATTCTTTTTCGTTTGACATTAAAAATTTAGACTTTTTTTTCACAAACTCGCAAAAGGCTTGCGCGTACTGCATCAAGTGCCAAGCAGATTAAACCAGACCTCGCGACTTGCTGAGCAGCCCACAAAGATATGGTCTGCTGTCTCTTGCTCCTGCACGCAGAATGGTCATGCACCAGGATTAGGAAGGCTCTAGCGTTGCTTTGTACCTGGGAAGAAGGTAAGTCCAAGGAAGAATGCTTTGTATGCATTGGATGTATTGTATTGAAGTGTGGCACTCCACCTGCAAATAATTTGATCTTCCGTTCCCTGATGCAGATGCACACTTTGTGTCAGGTCCCATATAGTTTAGACTAATCGTTGTCTTTTCTCTCTGGCTAGTTCAATAGTTTATCAAGATTTCAAGTTTGGTCTTGCTGCTGAATCAAAGCTTCATTAATATATTGTGCCAAAAACTACTTAATTTTGACTTGGCCAGTATAATTTCCCTCTTGGACGCGTCAAGGTTAAGGATCTTCTGATTACCATGCTTAGCAAATTAATTTCGTAATCAACATGTTCAGCGACCAATATGGATGTTATGATACTTGAGTTTGTTGGGCCAAATCAATGTCTTTTTTTATGAAAACTCCAAAATTTGCACATGTCTTGACATGTTCTTAATTGTACCCAGTTGCTATGTTGTAGAGCAAGGGTCGTTATACATCAAACAGCGTAGGAATGCATGCGTTGCTTTAGACTTCAGAGTCCTAATTTTCTTCTACGAGCCTCGATCGACGCCGCTTACAATCTTCCCCCAAGCCAGGCCTTTCTACTCTTATATTGGTCTTGAATCCCTTTAAATGCTGACTTAGCCTTATATTGGTGGCATTTAGGCTACACATCAGCCTAGGGTGAAACGCCGGCAAATATCGGACTTGCAATGTATCACTACTGCACAACAAGTCATCACAGACGGTTCATAAACCACATCACAGATGGTTTTGTGAACCGTCTGTATACAAGTGTCAGTAATGACAAAGAGTTATTGCAGACGATTTTCGAACCGTTTGTGAAAAAACTCATCACAAACGGTTCCAAATTAGAACCGTCTATAATGTGGTATCATCTCAGACGGTTCCACTTAGGAATCATCTGTGATGATGGGATTATCCCAGATGGTTCTAACGAAGAACCGTTTGTGAAGAGGCACAAATCACAGACGGTTCCAATTTGAAACCGTATGTGATGATGCCCTCATCACAGACGATGCTGCAGTGGAACCGTCTGTGATTTGTGCCTCTTCACAAACAGCTGTAATGTTGATTTTCTATTTTTTTTATAAAATTTTAATTTATTGGCTAGTCTCAGAAATTGCTAGCTATGCCTTCTAAAACAAAAGACAGTACACAACATGACCAGCATATTATTATGACATAAATTTAAAAAATATACTCCAATCACATGTTACACAACATATAACGCATCCATTTCATAAATCAATTTAAATCGCACATTATAACATTTGTATATCGCGTCCATTTTAGAAATCAACTCACATATGTACTAACCAATTGGATTCAAAAGTACAAATGACAAATTATAGCACAATGTTCACAAATTAATCTGAATGTACGGTAAGTAACAAATTCACAACTCATGATCCGTTGAGCCCTGAGTAGCATCTGCCCGATGGATTTAAGACCTCACGCAGTAAGAAAGCACAGAGATGTCCTTGAATAGCTAGCAAGTCAGCCTGTTCCAACGCAGATTCAGCGCATTGCTAAATCTGTCGATGAGAAGAGTAAAGTCTCGCGTGTATATAAATTAATAAGTGAAGACAATTGTTGTAAGATTGACAGACCTGTATGACATTGGTCTGCTGGGAACCAACGAGGAGTGCCATGTTATGGAAAACATAGAATCCACATAGGTTAGTGCTCTTTGGTTGTTGGTGGCACTGCCAAAATATAATAGGTTAATTAGTTCCGAAGGTATTATTATGGAGTGTACAGGATTATTGCGTACTATCGGATACCAAAAACTTAAAAGTATGCATTAGAGTGGCTGGCCCTTCTTGTGTGGCCCTCCCCTTGATTTGTAGACACTGAATGACGTGTCGAGAAAATCTTTGATATGCTTCAAATCGTGGGTGCCTCCCTTTTTGGAAACAAGTAAATTACCCGGTTCTGTCTCGGTATAATTAAAAGTAGAACCTAGTGATTCCTATATAGGTATGTCGTCATGGTCACTGAACCTAACTTCGAGGTGAGACATATAGTAGAAATCAATGAGTATAGCATCCGGACGAAGCACTTACCCCGGGTTATAGGGTAAAATATGAATTTTTTGTCCAAATGAGCCAGCATTACTTTTTTCGTGTACTCGTGGATGACTTGTTTATTTTCGTCCATGGTTTGCTTGGACACCATGTGTGGGTCGACGAAACCCACTGGTTGTTCTCTTACTATTGCTTCCAGGATCATGTATCTACATATACAAAATCAAGGATAATATATATATATATATATATGACATTTACCGGTGCGTTAGAAATGTAGACGGTGATTGCACACACTTACATTGTCCAGCATCTTATGAGTGAGGCGTCGAGTGCTTTGAGGTTATATAGATCGAATAAGTCGGTGAAGCCGACCACGAAGACGCCATATAAAGACCGGTGTAAGAAATACTCCTCCTTGAAGCTCACCGAGATAGTCGATGTCCGTTGTGCCATTGGCTTGTTGGCTTGTTGCTGTACCATTCTTGCAATCTAATGCAAGTTAATGAAAGCGTCTTCTTGCACTCATTCGGTATGAATGGTTGCCCCAGTTCGAATTGCTACACCAATGGAAAAAACAGAAAGTCACAGGCTAACGTGGTCTATTTCGATTTGCCTTTGTCTCCGCCTCCCCTTCTACCAAACTTCGTCTTCACAGGAGACGACTAGGCTCTTATTGTAGTAACGGTCTGCATGGGACAGGACACGGTAGCCGATTTGGCAGGCTACTTGTAGCTTCGGTGCTACTAGGCGGGTGTCGAAGGAGGTGTCCTTCTTGACCGACTAGATGAATGTGCCGATGGTATCCCCTAGTGTGACGATCTCGTCGTTTAGGGGCATGTCCAGCGTGACGGCCTTGAAAATTTCATGTACACCGTCGACATGGACCTTCGCGTGGCCCAGCTCTACAGTACGACCGTGCACTAATGCCCCTACACCGAATACATACGCTTATCCCCAAGCAGCCTGCAGGAGAATAGAGCCATTGGCAAGCTTCACTTATAGATTGCATGGCGTGACCACCTACATAAGGGTACATAAGTAATTAGCTAATACGTCCAACATTAAAGTCTATATAAGGAGCATTGTAGACGTGTACCCGGGTGTCATTAGGAAGAAATCTGACTTTATCCACGTCCATCTCAAGGCGGACGCGCAGCTGCTCCGACGGTTGGTTGGGCTGAACTGCGCCTGTGCTTCTTGGACTTACACGTTCCGTGCCTGCCTCTCCTCAACCACCCTTTGCTCCATCCTTTCCTCGAGACTTCGTAGCTAACTATCGAACTGTGCTCTAAGCCTTTCCTCAACCCTTTCCTCAATCAGGGCTACTAGCTGTTCCTCACGCTCGGCTTTACTTCTCTTCCTACTCCTGTACGTGGCCGAGTCTTGTGGGAATCCCAATTTCCAGGGAACAAAAACACCTAGACCTTAGGTGCGACCTGGGTGCTCCTTGTTTCCTAAGGCCGTAGAGAGTATGTCTTTCTCTTTGTTCGAAGTGAAAGAGCCCTGAGAAGATTCCATGCTTAACGATATTAGGCGTTGGGACACTTCCTCATCAACCGGGTTTACAAAGGACACGCTGCCCAAAGAAGTGTGACATGACCTCACTCTTACCCAATTTTGGGCATGCGAGTCCACGATCGAGGCAAATGGTAGCGCGACCTTATAGACAGCCTCGTTGTCCTCCCTCATTCATTGCGCCATCTTACCCGCGTACCCAGTTGAGCCGAGTCTATGTGGGTGTGTGTTTCTTGACTGGGTGGTCTTGTGAGCTGGGCTTTGAAGCATGAACTCTACCGTCGTTTTCAACTCAACAAATTATCCTCAAACCTCTTTAGAGATGAACCCGTACTTCTGGAATGGAGTCATTTCCTTATTGACGTAATTAACAACGAGGACGCTCTTAAAGTTCTTCCACACCTTTCCCGCCACTACAACATGTACCGTCGTAGTGCAGGCATGGCGTCTTGTGGAAGCCCGAAAGACGCAAATATTTCTGTCACCAGGTTATCGTGCTCGTCATCTGTTAGTGTCTTCCATAATGGATAGGTGATAGGGACCCTTTCATGCCCAACGATCCTGCATAGGGTCTAGAAAGCTGCCGCAGCCTTTGGAAGCGCAGTAGGGGCCCCATCACGCGGATCGATCACCGTGATGGTGTATCGGCTTTGATGCCTTTTACTAAACCCTCTTGTACCGCGCCTGTTTCCTTCTACGTTGGGCGCGTCATCAAATCCATTCAGAAGCGAGGATTGAGGGGACACCTTCTTGTATGATGCAAGGTTAAGAGTAGGTAAGTTAAGAGAAGCAAATGTAAAAGAAGGTAAGTTAAGAGTTATTTTGCACATGCAAGGTTAAGAGAATCAACATTGCTTGCAACACCAATTGGGCAAATATGAAGATTTAATAGGAAGATGTGAATTTGTTTGTGGTGCTCTCAGAAATCGGGCAAATGTGAAGATTTTTGAATCTTAATTCACAATCACAAATGGTATTATGTTTTAATGGTAGATTTGCCGATGCATAAAATTAATTTTATGTCATTCATACAATGAATCATGTCTTTTATCATAAATTGAATGAAGATTGTATTATATTGCTCTCAGATAAGGGTTGGTTGAAGATTTTAAACCTTCAAGCTTAATCACGAATGGGCTAACAATTAATTCAGTAAATAAGGTCTTGAACCCTTACCACCTTAATATTCAGATTAAGCACTTGCTAACTGAATCAACAATAAACTACCAGTTCAGCATTTTAACAAGATGATTCTAAAGCAGTACAACAGCACTAAAACTGATCCACTCAATCTGGCTTTAAAGCACACTAGTAACAGTTAAGATAACAAAATGTATTTAGCTAAGCATCTAAATATCACATGTACTGATATAACAATCTTAATCTGTGTATGGATCAGAAATTAAACCAGAATGATGTGACTGATAATACAATCAAGATTAAACCAGCAGGTAGTATATATAATGAAGTGCTGACAGAAAGGTAATAACAGTTAAGAACAAGCTATTAGCCAGATATAATCTAATCAGCGTTTAAGCCTATGGTTCAAGGCCTAGTTCACAAAAATAAATGTTCTAGTCATCACAATACCCATTATCATCATCGAGCAACACAACAAAAAAAATGGAGACCAAAAAGCAGGGAGGGCACGGGGAAGGGAGGAGGGCACCACCGAGGGAGAGGGGAGACACCACCGAGGGGGAGGGCGCGGCTAGTAGTCGTCGCCAAGGGGTGAATTAAGGCGCCGCCAAGGGAGGAGAACACGACCAAGGGAGGAGGGCATCATCGAGCTAGGGCGAGGGCGCGGCCGAGGGGGGAGGGCGCCGCCAAGGGGGGAGGGCATGCCCGAAGGGGGAGGGTGCTGCCGAGGGAGAGGGCTTGCAATAGCTAGGGTTGCAATAAACTAAGTGTGCACAGGACTTGGTGAATGCCAAGTACGGGACTTAATGAATGGCACGGGAAGACCATCCCAAACGGTACTGGGATTGAACCATCTAGGATAAAGTCACCCTAGACGGTTCGAGCCCAGAACCGTCTGGGGTGACTTTATCCCAGACGGTTCAATCCTAGAACCTTCTAGGATGGGATAAAGTTATCCTAGATGGTTCAAGCCCAGAACTATCTAGGATGAGCCATTTTATTATTTTTTATCGTACAAACATATATGTCATGTATTAAAATTAATCATAATACATACATCTCATTTAGCATAATATACATACACCTGATTAATTTTAATCAATACATCTCAGTAATTATAATTAATGCACATCTCATTAATTATAATACAGGAATACTTGGTATATACATGAAGACCTCATGACAACTCCACTTGCTTATTCTTTTGTACAAAAATTAGCCCTTCGCGATGATCAACACGTGTGTAGGTAGCTTCCTCAGGTTGGTTTTCCTGTATTGTGACGTTGGTACCAATAGGAGGCAACTCATTGAACTGATTGTATTCTTCCTCATCTACTACATTCTCGACTCTGACAATCCTCCTTTTTCCCTAAAAAACAACGTGGCGCTGCTTGTTGGACGGGTCGGTTACATAGAAGACTTGAACAACTTGGTTGGCGAGAACGAATGGTTTATCTTGGTATCCGACACATTCGAGGTCCACAGTTGTGACGCTATACTTGTCAACCTTCACGTGTTGCAGGTTAACCCAACGGCACAGAAATAAGGGGATCTTGAATAGTACATAGTCGAACTCCCAAATTTCCTCAATGAACCTATAGTATGAGCTCCTCGTCAATCCAGCAATATTCAGCACATTGATGCGAACACCGTTGTTCTGGTTTGTGCTCTTCATGTCCTGATTTCTCGTGTAAAATGTGTACCCATTTAAGTCATATCCTTTCCATGTTACAATTGTAAAAGCTGGCCCTTTTGCCAACCATGTTAGTGTATCACCTGACGTGCTTCCAGTAATGGGTTGTCACTCCTTGAACCATCTGTTGAATTGAAGGTTATGCTGTCTGATGATCCAGTACTCCTACCGTGTCAGATTCTCTTGCTATAGCCAATTCTTGTGCTCTTCAATATACGGGGCCACAACAGCCATGTATTGCAAAACTGTGAAATGTGCTTTCGCACACACAACTGGATTAGGCATGATTCCTTTCCTTTTGATGGTCCCGATGCCCTGGAGCCTCCCCTCATGGCAGGATGGAGGCACACCTATCGGTTTGACCTGAGCCATGTAATCCACACAGAATTCGACGACCGCTTTGGTTGCATAACCTTTGATAATGCTACCCTCCGGTCGAGATCAATTCCGTACGTAGGACTTCAGAATTCCCATGTACCTCTCGAACAGGTACATGCTACATAGGAACACAGGCCCGTACATCTTTATCTCCCTCACAAGACGAACAATAAGATGGACTATGATATAAAAGAACGAAGGAGGGAAATACATCTCAAGATTACATAGAGTCATTACCGCCTTGGCCTGCAGAGCATCTAGTCCTTCAGGATCGATGACCTTCTGAGCAGAAATAACACAGCCTCGTGATTGTCTCCTGAACCTTAGTCGGTAAAATACTTCTAATTGCCACAGGGAGCATCTGTGTCATAAGCACATGGCAATCATGGGACTTCAGGCCAGTTAAACTCAAATCATGCATCGAAACAAGTCTCTTCATGTTGGACGAGTAACCATACAGAACTTTCACACTATGCAAGCATTGGCACAGTTCGGTTCTCTCGGCCTTGGATAGAGTGTAACAAGTAGGTTCGTGGTATGTTCGGCCTTTATCGGTCTCTTTCGGTTCTAACTTAGGTCTGATGCCCATATCGACCAAGTCAAGCCGTGCATTCATACCATCCTTTGTGTTTGCCCTTAATGTTCAGTAAGAGCCCAATCAAGCTATCACAGACATTCTTCTCTACATGCATCACATCGATTCAGTGCCGAACTTCTAGGTGCTCCCAATAAGGTAGGTCCCAAAATATTGATCTCTTCTTCCACATGCTATTCTCACGGGTCCTTGATTTACGTCACTTTCCTAGCGCAACATCCAAATTCTTAACAATATCATGAATGTCTGTCCTGCTTAAAGGCTTTGGAGCTAAAACATCTTCGGTTGTACCGTTGAATTGTTTCTTCATCTTGCGGTATGGGTGATTCCTCTGAAGGAACCTACGGTGACGCATGTACACGGTTTTACGTGAGTGATTCAGCCAGACACTCTCGGTGTCATCCAAGTAGTGAGCACATGCTTTGGCTCCTCTTGTACTCTTCCCTGACAGGTTAGCAAGGGCAGAATAATCATTTATGGTGCAGAACAACAGACAGTGCAAAGTAAAGTACTCTCGTTTGTGAGCACCCCATACCTGCACCCCAGATCCGCTGCGAATTCTTCAAATCTCCTATCGATATTTCTCCACTGTGTCAAATCAGTAGGGTGCCTAATCATTCCATCATTCTTACGCTCATCCGAGTGCCATTGAAGCAATTTTGCCTCTTTTGGGTTCGCAAACAAACGCTTCAAATGGGGAATTATAGGCAGATACCATGCCACCTTAGCAGGAAATTCTTTCTTCGCATCCATGCCCTCATCATCATCATCCGATATATCTTTACGCTTGTACCGGGATGTGTTGCACACCAGACATACATGCAAGTTTGCGTACTATTTGCAGTATAGGATACAGTAATTTGGACAAGCATGTATTCTTTCTGCTTCCATTCCCATAGGACAAAGAACCTTTTTGGCTTTGTAGGTGGTTGTCGGCAACTCGTTTCCCTCCGAAAGCATATCCGCTAATAGACCTAATAGCACCTTGAAACTCTTGTCGGACCAACCGTTGCTTGCCTTTAATTTCAGCAGTTCCAGTACAGACGACAACCTTGTGTATTCGGACTTGCAACCCGGGAATAAAGGTTTCTCTGAGTCATCCATGAACCTCAGAATTTTACGTCGGCTGTTCGACGCCTGGGGAATTCCCGAGAAGTGCAATTATCTCATCACAGATGGTTTTATCCACAAACCGTTGATGTTCCCCTTCGTCTTTCCAATGCAGACGCGCGTAGTGTTTCGAGTTGATCGTTTCGTCCTTTGAAAGAATTAAAACCATCTATTCAAATTTCACTTGGAAGACCATGTTCTAGGTGGCATTTCATTTCCTCAATGCAGATCATTAATTGCACTTCTGTGCTATGAGAACAGAGAGGCTGATCGACCGCCTGTATACTCGATCGATCAGCAACCAAAAAATCCCCTCCAACGCCGCCATGAGCAACCAAAAAAATCCCCTCCGATGCCTCTGGATTCGCCCCCCGGCCTCCGACGAAGGCTCCAACACCTCCACCGCCTTCGCCTCCAATAGTACCGCTGACAAACCCTCCACCACCGCCATCGTCGACTTCACCTCTAAGGCCCCCACGACCCCTACGGCAATGGCTGTGGTGCCATGCTGGCGCCATATCCATGAATCTACTAGCAGCCCATTACTTATCGCCTCCGCCTCCAGCCGCGTCGGGCAGCACCCCTCCGGCCGCCTCTGCCTCAAGCGTCGTCATCGGGCAGAAGCGTCCGCCGCCGGCCTCCTCCTCCTCCTCCGACGATGATAGCTACGACTCATCGGAGGGCTATCGTGATGGCTAGGAGCTGGAGGATGACCCAGACAGAGTCGACTTGAGCGAGGACCCAGACGGTTGCAGCGACGACTTCAACTCCGACGATGACTCCGGCGACGACATGTGATCGACTAATTAAGTAGTCTTCCTAGTCTTTTGTAGTTAAACTTTTGTAGTCTTTTGTAGTTAAACTTTTGTATCCAGCAACAAACTAGTTAAACTTTTGTATCCAGCAAGAAGCTTGTTCTTATATATAATGCAACAATCTAGGTTATATTAATCCAGTAGTCTTTTGTAAGGTATGTTTCGCGCATTTACTGTTTTCAATTAAATCACAAACGGTTTGTAGATAAAATCGTCTGTGATAAGGGAAATATCATAAACTATTTTATCCATAAACCGTATGTGAAGTTATACCTGTCATCACAGTCGATTTGTCGATAAAACTGTTAGTGATATTTCCCTCATCACAGACGGTTTTATCCATAAACCGACTGTGAACTTCTCGCTTTCATCACAGACAATCTGTTGATGAAACCATCTGTGATAATCAAACATCACAAACGGTTTCAACCACAAACTGTTTGCAATGTGCTTAAAACACATCATAGATGGTTTTAGTAAAAAACTGTCTATGATGATGTGTCTAATACAACCCCTTTTGTAGTAGTGTATATTCATTGGGTTTTTCTTTTCTTCTTCCTTTCCCTTGTAGCAATTCCCCGAATATGCTCCAGGACTACTGCTGTGCCTTGCCACCTTCATATTTGTCATTCACATTCAATGGCGAACAACACGCTGCTGATGCTGAACTTGCATGCCCATTGTCATCTTCAACCTCCAACTTTGTCTTATTCAGGAGCAGCTTAGGACCATGCAGAAGGGTGATCAACTTGCCATGCTAGAGTGCCATTGACCATCGTTGTCGTGGTAGAGCTCCCACGAAGTAGCCAGCCGATGACATGTTGACCACCCTCACCTGCATCAGAGTGCCGTTGATCATCGTTATCGTGGTAGAGCTCCCACGAAGTAGCAAGCCGATGACCTGCCGACCACCCTCACGCACCACCCTCACCTGCATCAAAGAGTGTTCTCTTTCTGACTCTCTGTAATGACCTAAGGATATTGTTGTAATTTTTATCTTCTGCAGGACACTACTATAGAAAATCTCATCACAAGATGACTCAACAGCATCATCTCAAATGGTTTTATGAACACAGATGGTTTTCGAACTGTCTGTGAAAAGAGACATCACAGGTGGTTCTAAACAAGAACTGTGTGTGATATGTAGATCATTGTAGGATCGAGGCACATTAAGAGAGGGGTGAATTGGTGCGAACTAACACTAAAAACTAATTTTTAATGATTTTCAAAACACCCCTAAACAAAATATGAAAAATTGTTTTGGTTTGAACAAAAATAGATTGATATATGTTCACTAAAAAATTAATTTATGAAGTAACTTGCTACATACCACTATCAAGAACATATGTCGGCAGATATTTACATATAAATAGATTTTTAAAAGATATTGCTCACAATACTTCTAAATAAATGTATCTATTTCAACACAAATGTATATGCTCCCCCTCAAATGTTGCATTTACAGTACATTATCTGAATGAATGATAACCAATTCTCTTCTTAAACTTGCATACTTAGAATATGCCAACGGTTTAGTAAAAATATCAGCTAAATGATACTTAGTTTTCACAAAACAATTGCAATGGTACCTTTATCCACATGATCCCGAATAAAATGATGTCATATATCAATTTTATCACAAATAAAATTAGCATAACCAATAAGATATAAATGAGAGTCATGAGAGTACCATAGGCCAAAAGAACATGTACCTTATTGAGTTCATGGTTCTCCATTCACTTTTGTATCAACTACATGTTCATAATTTATTGTTGGTGTAGGCACAACCTCACTTTATACCATCTGCAAACCTGCAATTTGTAAAACAGTTCGAGTATAGGGGCTAGACTCATCAAAAGCAATATCACATGACTCCTTGAGTCGATTCGCCTCAACATTAAACTCATTTTCACCATTCTCACAATTTCTAGACTTGGAAACAATTTTTAATCTCAGGTCATGTGTCATGAGCAATCCGAATCAATTAGCCACCAGTTTCCAAGTTATTTATCTTTATTATAAAATGGGAGAAAATGTTTAGGTACCCACACTTTTGATACCTTGCTTTTTTATTGATTTTTTTGGAATCCATGTTGTTTTTGCACTAAATGACTCAATTGGGCTTCTTGTTTGATATGCATTATATAAAGGTGAAATGCCCAAGTTGCTTGATGTTTCTGAGAAGTTTTAGGATCAAAATTAATATTTTTATTTGCTAAAAATTAATTTTATTAGCCTCAAAACATTGTGTAGGATGCAAAAAACAATTTCTGGCAATATGACCAATCTTACCATAGTTAGCCATTAACATTATAAAAATTATCCCAAAATTTTTGACCTAAATTAGCATAGCAATTAGTTTTAATATGTCAAAATTTCCATAATTAATTTTTTTTGACAATTCTATTCTGAATCTTTTTTATACAAATGCCACTTTGAAAGTCATGTGTTTTTGGAATAACCTTTGACGTGCTTGGTTGTGAGATAGAATTTTTATCAAAGTCTAACCCGTCCTTCTTAAATGAACATTTTGATGTATCAAGAATTAAATTCAAATTTTCTCACCATTTTTTATTTTTTCAAAGATATTTTCAAGTAATTGTTTTCTTTAGTAAGATTAGGACATCTATTGCACAAAAATGTGTAAGGACGTTTTTCAAGTTCGATTAATTTTCTCCTAATTCCAGCAAGGTCGTCATAAGAAAAATCTTTTTCTAACTTATTTACATCATTCTCTAAATTAGAGTAATTTTTTACCAAATAATTTTTCAAAGAGTCTACCTCTTTTTGCAAGATAAGACAATGGTCACATGTTGAAGAACTAGATTTCAGTGATGTATTCTCACTTTTATAAAATTCACATGACTCACAAGAAGCATTCTCAAGATCAAAAATTTTATTTTTCAAAATTTCACATGATTTACAAGGAATATCAATTTTCTTTTTCAATTCTACACAAGAGTCACAGTTATCATCTTTTTTACTAGCGGAAGAAAGAATCACATCATATTCCAATTTTAATGCTTTATACTTCTTGATCAATGCTTTTGAAATTCTTTGTTGTGCATGAAAAGCTTCAAAAATTTCAGACTTTGTTACCTCATTGTCGTCATCGGTGTTCTCATCATTGTCGTCCGCATTGTCCATGTTCCTTCCCATGAGACAAACATTAGTAATATTATCATCATCCTTTCCAAGACATGCCAAAGGATCATCCTCATCACTATCACTTAAAGAGATCAAGCTCCTCCACTATCTTCAATAATGCTTTATGAAGTACATGCTTCATCTTCTTACTTGAAAATTTACTTTTGCGAAAAGAGCTAGACTTCTTGTTAGCAAGCTTGGGACAATCACTTTTATATTGACCAAAATCATCGCACTCGAAGCATTGTATTTCACGAAGTTCACTTCTTCCTTTTTGAAAACCTTTTTCATTCTTCGTTGAAAATTTTGTTCTTAAGGCTTTGTTTACTCTTTTTAGACAAAAGTGAGAGCTCATCAAAATCCATATTATCAGTGTCTTTTTCTTTTTCACAGTGCCTAAAGCAATGGAAGTATCATTAGAAAGATTATTATTAAATTGACTCATACTCATCTCTTATGTCATCAATAAAACAATTAAAGAATCTAGTTTCAAAGAGCTCAATTCCTTAGACTCACTTATTGCGGTCACTTTAACATGCCAAATTTTTTGATCTAAAGACCTAAGCAATTTTCTACATTGATCTTCTTGTGAGAGCACTTTTCCTAGGGCAAAAAGTTTATTAACAAGTTCATTAAAGCGAGTACCAAAATCTTTAATTGTCTCCCCAGGGTTCATCTTGAATAACTCATACTCATGTGTGTACAATTCAATTTTAGCATTTTTAACTTCATTAGTACCTTCACGAATAATCTCTAAAAAAATGCCAAATTTCATGAGCAGTTATCAAAGTAGAAATTTTATTAAACTCATCTCTAGACAATGCACCATAAAAATAACTCATAGCTTTTTGATTCAAAGTGTAAAGCTCTTTTTCTTCATTAGTGATAATATTTTTAGGTTTTACATATTTTGTAGCTATAATTTCCCACAATTCATACCCTTAGGGCTTTCAAAATGATTCCATGCGAACTTTTCAATAAGAGTAATCATCACCACTAAAGACAAGAGGTTTAGACCAAAAAAAAAGATGCAACATGCGCCATGCTTTTTAATTGTTAAATTAAATCTAAAGCAAACCCATTCTGATACCAATTGTAGGATCAAGGTGCACCAAGAGGGGGTGAATTGGTGCAAGCTAACACCTAAAACTAATTTTTAATGATTTTCAAAACATCCCTAAACAGAATATGAAAAATTGTTTCGGTTTCAACAAAAGTAGATTGATATATGTTCACTACAAAATTAATTCCCAAAGATCCCACGGTTAGATTGACGTGAAATTTTAACTGTAGAAACAAGATTCAATTTCAAAACAAACTCAATAAGAATCAGCTCAATTGGATCTATGGATATAGCTAGAGTTATGACCTTCGAAAGAAGTCTATAGGTAATAATAACGAAAAAGATCAAACCCTAATTACAAGATTAATCATGATTTACGAGGAATTAACCAATCAAACTTTTTAGATCAATCACTTGATGCCCTAGAAAGGTTTTGAATGGATCAAATCAAAACTATCATGGTGAAACAATAAATCAATCTAAAATAAATAATCCAAAACTATGACAGCAAACTAGGCTAAACACGCATGCTACAAAGTAATTGCACGCAAATAATAATTAGTAGATCGGAATTCTTACTCACTGATTTTCATCAAAAAATATGCATATAAATCCTTTTACACGAAAACACAAACCTCAAATAATCTCTCAAATTTTTCTTTAATTTTCTTCTTTTTTCCCTCTCTCCTCTCTTTCTCTTCCCTCTGTGCACTGTAGCACCGAATGAACTCCTGTAACAGATCACTGTAGCACGCGAAATGATGTAGCAACACGCATACTGTAGCATCGAGAAATGATGTAGCACCAAAGTTTTTTTTCCCGTCCGTGCGCCGCCGCCGGTGCTGCTTCTTTTGTTTTTTTACTCACCTTCTCAAGTCCTTCAACCCTAAATTATGTTTATATATGCAAACACACTAGGCCCAATTACATAACTTATGAAATGCTGGACATTGTAAGTGTGTGCAATCATGGTCTACATTCAGTCATACCAATAAAAGTCATACATATATGGTACTTACTTTTGTATATATAGATACATGATTATTGAAGAAAAAAAGTGAAACAACTGGTGGGTTTCCTCAATCCACACATGGTGTCTAAACAAATCATGGATAAAAATTTACAAGTCGTCCAGGAGTACGTGAAAAACGCATTGCTGGCTCAACGTGAAACAAAATATATACTTTTACCCCACAAACCGGGGTAAGTACTGCACTAGTTGCTATACTTGTTGATTTGTACTTTACACGCAACTCGAATTTAGGTTGAATGACCATGGCAACATACCTATATAGGTTTCACTATATTCTACATGTAATTATATCAAGACAAAACCGGATAATTTATCTTAATTCCAGAAAGGGTGGCACCCACGACTTGCCACCTGTAACAAAATTACTCGAGACATTGTTCAATGTATACGGAGCTCATGGAGGGCCACACAAAAACTCGTCTTAGCTGAAGCATGTTCATAAGTTTTCGGTGTTCGGTAGTATGCAATAATCCTATATCACACTCCATAGTAATATCTACAGAACTAACCAATTCTATTTTGCCAGTGCCACCAGTAGCCAAAGGGTACTAACCAATGTGGATTCTACGTTTGCTATAACATGTAACTCCTCACGGATAAAAGAACTACCAATGACAAGGTTGGTTAATTTTGCAATAGTTATTTCGTACTTATCGATTTATATATATGCAAGACCTTAGTCTTCCCATCAACAGGCTTGGAAATGTGCTACAATTACGTTGGAATATTCTGATCTGCTAGGTATCAAGGACAACTCTGTGCCTTCTTGCTACGTGAGGTCATAAGTCCAGAAAACGAGTGGCACTCAGCCTGACCTGATAACTTGTGAATTTGTTAGTTACCACTTGAGTTAATTTATGAACCTTGTACTGTGAATTTGTGAATTGTAGTTATAGATTCAATTGGTTAATATATCCGAGTTAATTTTTAAAATAGATGTGCAGTACGTGGTGTACGTGTAATATCTAATCTGAGTTGATTTCTGAAATGTATGTCATAATATGTTTGTGATGTAAATTATGTAATCTGTTTTGTTTGAGAGGGTATGGCTAGCAATTTCTAAGACTAGTCAATAAATAGAAGAGTGTAAATAGTAAAAAATGATATTTTAAATGGTTATAAATAAGAACCATATGTGATGACATAGACATCATAGACGGCTAAAACGTTATGTGATGACATAGACATCACATAATATTAAAACGTCTGTTGACGAGGGCTGGGCGTCCTTTGACCGGCTGGCGCGCGGTCAACGGACCCCCCGAGCTCGGGAGGCCCCCGATCTCGACCTGGATGCGTGCCGAGGCGCTCGACCTAGAGCGCGCTAGACCCGAGCACGGCCTCGCTCGACCTCGAGCTCGGGCGGGCCCTTATTCGAAGCCACGATCCGCCCTTGGATTTCGGATCAAGCATTTGACCGACGGTTGCTCAAGGCGCGGGTCGTGGGGCAGGAGTGGATGCGTACAACAAGTTCGGAAGCAGTTACCGCCGGCCCTCAACGTGCACGAGGGCCACTTCCCGGGAATCTAGCCCGACCGTTGCGTGCTGAGGAGGCATAAAAACCTAGGGAACACAGTCCTTTGGGGCAGACGAAGACAACACACAACGCGCCCTAGCTCGAGCTTAGACTTAGCCATTGTTGAACTTGAGCTGTAAAAACACCCTTGTACTCAGAATTAGCCAAAAGAACTGCCGCAAGGCGACTGGAGTAGAGCTATTACCTCCCCAGGGGCTCGAACCAGTATAAATCTCGGTCTCCCGCTCGTTGTCGTCTCACTCCGACCATAACCACGTCCATACTTTTCCTCCGACTAAGTGAAGCGCAGCTCGGGTCCCGTATCACACCGACCCCTAACTCACTTCTTGCGGTCGGCGATCCTGATCGTCGAAAGCTGGCGCCCACCGTGGGGCCCGGTTGCTTCACTTGTTTGCAGGAACAACATCAAGAACCCAGGAGCATGGCGCACTTCATCGATGGACTTTCCTCAAGCATGGATTCGGGCACGGACTCCGACTCCGTGTCCTGTTTCGCTACGCCGCCGCCCCTCGGCAAAGACGCTCGATGGCGGATGGCCAAGCGTGGAGGGAAATGCGGATGACCGTGATCCGCAGACCTGAAGACGCCCGCCGGATGGTGCGTCGCCATCAACTGCCATAACCGCCCCGGCGGAGGCCGAGAGAGGGCCAAGACGTCCTCTGGGCCCCAGTGCCCTCCCACGGGGCGCCTCCGCTTATCGCCGGGTCATGGCCGACCCCGATAGGGCAAGGTCGGAGCTCTTTGGCCGAGCCCTCGCCAAAGAGCTCGATCGGGCTGCGACCGAGGTCGCGCCTCCACAAAGACCGGTCGGCACTCGGGGACCCGCTCCCTAAAAGTGATGACAACACGTCGCGCCGCCGCTCACAAGACCCATCAAACGCCTCCTGCGCAGGAGCTGGCCCCCGAGCAGCGGGCTCGGGATGAGGCTTTGACACAGGCGCGCCGGCGCCCTGCGGGCACCGCACCAAGCAGGCCCAGGCCCGAGCCAGGCCACACGAACTCCGAGTCGACCGGCAGCAGGTCTGCGGACCTCTCCCCGGACGTTCCGCCCAGGCGCCGTAAGGTCCAGGACCGCTTGCGCTACCTACCAGGTGATTCCCGCGCCCGGCACCGTGGTCGTTCCCACCGAAGGTCGGGCTGCCGGGGGAGCCTCGACTTCGAATTTAGCAGCAGCAGGGACCTTGTCGGTGATGACCACACCCGGCGCGCACCTGTCCCGGCCTATGGCTGCATGGCGTACTCCGACGGTCTACGCCGCGTGCGGTAGCCGGCTCGGTTCAAGCCCGCGCTGATCGAGCGCTTCGATGGGACTAAGAACCCTGACGAGTTCTTGTCCATCTTTCAGAGTTGTTACGAGCGGCCGGGGAGGGAGAAGGACCTGGATCGTGTCATCCAGGGCAAGAACGAGCCGCTGCGTGATTTTGTGCGGCGATTTATCCGCACAAGGAACCTGATTCCGAGCATCTCCGACGAAGCCGTCATCAAGGCATTCAAGTTCGGCATCTGCGATCGGTGCCTTACTGAAGACCTGGAGATCACCTCAAGGCTCAGCGTCAACAAACTTTTCCGCATGGCAGAGCGATATGCGGACGCGGACGACGCAGTCCGATGGAAACGCGACTACGACCAAGGTAAGCTTGGTCTAAACCAAACGGAGGCCGGCCCGTACAATTCCAGGGGCGTCGACCACGACACCACCGCTAAGAAGCGGAAGCGTGACTGTCGGGCGGCGCGGTCCGCCATGGTGATCGATCGGCGGACGGACGGTAGCGAGGTCCTCGAGGTCCGAGGTCAAGCTCGAGAGGGCTCCAAACCTCGCCAAGGTCGGCCTCGGCCTCGTCAGGCGCAGAACCAGCCCCAGCAAGAGGGCCAACGACCTGGGCCTCAGCGGGCCGATGCCCGGCCACAGGGGGCCAAGAGGCGCTCGGGTTATGATGAGGCAAAGTTCTGCCTGTTTCATAGGGCGGCCGGCCACGACCTGCGGGCCTGGCAAGGCAAACTGGACGCCTTCTATGATGGGCGGGGCGAGATGCCCGTGCTCCCGAAGGATGACGATCAGACCGACAGGGTAAACGCTGGCGCGGAGCACGACGACCTCGATTTAGAGTTCAGCGAGGCGCGGCCGGATCGATGTCATCTTTGGCGGCTCGTCGGCTTACGACCCAGCGCGAGGTCAAAGCCGCCCTTGAACCATCTACCAGTCACCATTGGAAGGCCCATCGAGCGCCCCGCAAGTGGTGAGCCACCATCACCTTCTCTCCGGAGGACGCCCTCCCAGGTATGGCTCGAGACCTGAAGACCGCCTTGGTCGTGACCCCGACCATCAGCAATACCGCGGTCGGGCGTGTCATGGTCGACGGCGGCAGCTCTCTAAACTTGCTGCAGGCAGGAGCACTCGACCGGATGCAGATTCCCCGGTCGAAGGTCAAGAGCGTCGCCATATCCTTCTTCGGGATCGTTCCCGGGAGCTCGACCATGCCCCTGGGGCAGGTGGTCTTGCCCGTGACCTTCGGGGACTCGGACAACTTCCACACCGAGCTGGTCACCTTCGAGGTGGTCGAGGGTGACCTCCCGTACAACGCCATTCTCGGGCGGCCTGCCTTGGTCAAGTTTATGGCGGCCAACCATTATGGCCATCGATGTATGAAGCTGCCTGGCCCGAACGGCATCATCACTGTGTGGGGCGACCTGCAGGCGGCGCATGGGTGTGAGACCAAGGCCTTGGCTCTTGCAGGTATGGGTGTGAGAAGGCGGCGATCCAGCCCAGTGGGGCGACGAAGGCCGTGCCGCTCGAGGAGGGCGACCCGACCAAGTGCATCCACGTCTCGGCCAAGCTGAGTTCCAAATAGGAACTCGAGCTCATCACCTTCCTTCGCGCCAACAAGGGTATATTCGCTTGGGAACCCGCGGACATGCGGCCCCGAGGGAGGTGATCGAGCACAAGTTGCGAGTGAGACCGGCTCTTAACTCAGGCGCTTGAAGCTGCGTGCTTTCTCCGGAGAAGGTCGCGGTCATCAAGGAGAACCTCGACAAGCTCTCAAGGCGGCTTCATCCGTGAGGTTAATTACTCTCAGTGGCCGCCAATCCGGTCATCGTCTGCGAAGAAGGAGGAAAGTGGAGAATGTGCGTCGACCATACGGGGTTGAACTCGGCTTGCCCGAAAGATAACTTTCCTCTTCCGCGCATCGATCAGATCGTCGACTCCACCGCAAATGCCAAGATGTTGAGCTTCTTGGATGCTTACTCGGGTTACCACCAGATCAAGCTGGTGGTTGACGACGAGAGCAAGACTTCCTTCATCACACCGTTTGGCACCTACTGCTATACGACAATGTCATTTGGTCTGCGCAATGCGGGGGCCACATTTCAACGTCTGATGACCAAGACATTCGAACCCCAGATCGGGCGAAACCTTGAGGTCTACGTGGACGACATCATCGTCAAGAGCCCCTCCGAGAGCGACCACGTTCGCGACCTCGAGGAAACCTTCGCCAACCTGAACAGGCACAAGATCAAGCTCAATCCCGAAAAGTGCGTATTCGGCGCGGCGTCGGGCAAGGTGCTCGGCTACATGATCGGGGGCTCGGGGGTTGGCCCGAATCCGGAGAAGATCGAGGCGATCGAGAAGATGGCACCCCCGACCTCGATCAAGCAGGTGCAGAGCCTCACCGGCCGCATGGCCGCCCTCAGCAGGTTCATCTCGAGGCTCGGCGAGCGCGGGCTCCCATTCTTCCAAACTCTGCGCAGGCACGGGGGCTTCGAGTGGACTCCGGAGGCGCAGCGGTCCTTCGACGAGCTGAAGGTATACCTGTCGTCCCCACCCCTCCTTACAACACCACAACCTGGCGAGAGGTTGCTGCTCTACCTCGCGGCTACCACCCACGTTGTCGGTCTGCGTCGAGGTGGCGAGCGGGGTCTCAAAGAAGACCAATTTATTACGTCAACGAGGTCTTGCACGGCCCGAAGGAGCGCTACCCGCAGGTACAGAAGCTGCTGTATGCTCTCCTCATGGCGTCGCGCAAGCTCCGGCACTATTTTCAGGCGCATTCCATGGTCGTCCCGAGCAACTTCCCGCTTGGAGACATCTTGCGAAACCCAGACGGCGGCGGGCGCGTCGCCATGTGGGCTATGGAACTGGCGGCGTTTGATGTCCAGGTCGTCGCTCGAACAGCCATCAAGTCACAGGTGCTCGCCGACTTCGTGGTCGAGCAGGTGTCGCAATCTGCGCCCGAGCCGGAGGTCGAGGACGAAAAGCCTTGGGTCATGTTCTTCGACGGCTCGAGGTCCTTCAAGCGCTTCGGGTGGCATCCTTATTCTCACAGCGGCGGCGAGTGAGTCGTGGTTCGTTTTGGGTTCGCGATGACTAATAATGTGGCAGATCTGACGGCTCTCTTGACGGCCTCCGAGCTTGCAAGGCTTTGGCGTCTTGGCCGGTTGGTCGTAAGAGGCGACTCGGCTCGTCGTCAACCAAGACAACAAGGAGTACCAATGCTCGGGAGACTCGATGGCGAAATACCTTGCCGAGGTCATAAAATGGAGAAGTGGTTTCAGAACTTGGAGCTCAAGCACATCCCGGGAAGGACAACTCCGGTACGATTTCCTCTCCAAGCTCGCCTCCTCCGACGACGAGGTCCCACCCGACATCATACTAGAGACGCTGGCGGCTCCCTCGATCTCCGAGCAAGAGGCCTTGCTCGTGGCGGTCGAAGGTACACCTTCCTGGGCCAAATCCATCTGTGATTTCCTTGCGCGGGGCGACCTACCACCCGACCCTGCCGAGAGGAGCCGGATCAAGTGCCGGGCGAGTCTATACACTTCGTCGAAGGAAGCTCTACAGGAGGCATGTTTTCGGCATCCTGGCGCGGTGCGTCTCCACGGAGGAGGGTAAGTACCTACTAAACGACATCCATTCGGGCCTCTGTGGAGCACATTCTTCGTACAGGACGATGGTCGGCAAGGCCTTCCGCATGGGGTATTATTGTAGCGGCTCTTCAAGATGCTCGTGATATCGTCCGCACTTGCCGCGCATGCCAATTCCACGCCCGGAAGTCGCACCAGCCCGCCTACGCGCTCCATACCATCCCGTTCGCTGGCCCTTCTCGACATGGGGGCTGGATATCCTCGGCCCTTTTCCCCAAGCGGTCGGGGGAAAGAAGTTCCTGTTCGTGGCCATCGACACCTTCACCAAGTGGATCGAAGCCGAACCAGTCTCGACCATCACTGCTCGAGCGGCAGTTCATTTTTTCGCTTGTTCGTGGTCACCAGGTACGGAGTTCCATGCAAAATTATCACTGACAACGGTACCCAGTTTACCAGTGAGTTGTTCCAGGAGTTTTGCGAGGAACTCGGCATCAAAATGTGCTTCGCTTCGGTGGCTCACCCCCAGAGCAACGGAGCAGCGGAACGCGCCAACGGGCAAATCGTCCAGGGCGTCAAGAAACGAGTTGCAGATGAGCTCGAACGCTACGGCAAGACCTGGGTGGACGAACTTCCCACCGTCCTATGGTCTATCCGTACCACGACAAGCCGAGCCATGGGGTCCACACCCTTCCAGCTCGTGTTGATCTGAAGCAAATCCGCCTCCCGAGGTTACGCTAGGCTCTGCCAGAGTCGACAGTCGACCAAGTCGACTTGAGCGAACGGTCTCTCGACCTTACCCTCATGGAAGAAGTAAGATGCCGTGCCATCGCTACGATCAGCGCGATTACCGCAAGCTCTTCGCAGACATGCGTCTCGGTCGGTACGACCTAGGAAGCTCCTTGTTGGGGACTTAGCCCTGAGACGGATTCAGGGCTCGTCCAGCACCAACAAGTTGTCCCCACGGTGGGAGGGCCCCTATAGAGTCGTTTCAACAGATCGCACGGGGGCTTACCGGCTAGCGATGCCCGATGGCAGGGAGCTCTCTAGCTCGTGGAACATAGATCAGCTTCGGAAATTTTATGTGTAAACTCTATACCTTACATTTCAATAAAGCTGATTGCTCCTTTTTCACCCTTTATGATTGCTTCCACTTGTGTTGTTACCATTCTTTGTACGAGCCTTTTTTGTGTTCGAGCACGACCTTTCGCGCGCAGCACGTTTGCTCTTGGTCTACGTGTCGCGGGCTTGACGTTCACCCCAGTGGATGAGCTAAACGTAAGCCGAACCTCTTCGTGATCTAGCTCTCCCCTGTGCCTGGGCCCGAGCCGAGGGCCTCGCCACTTTGGCTGTTGAGCAAATGCGCTTGGTCGTGATGGTTGCTCGAGCATTAACCTGAGTGTGGCCATCCGCTTAGCGGGCTCGCTTTGTGTCACTCCCCTTGCGGGCTTTTTCCTCTACTCTACAGGTCGTGGCCGCTCGTCCGTGTCTACGTCTTGTGCCCAAGGCACGCGTCGCTCGACCTCGGGCCCAACGGGAAATTTGGATAAGGCTATCCTATCGGCAAGACGACCAAGAGAGAGCTTGGCGTGGCAAACGAGCAAAGCCGGAGGGACAAGTATCTGCAACTATGAATTTAAATCAGGGACAAGGTTTCCTCGTTCCCCCAAACAAAATGATCTGTTTTCTATTGGAACATTACTTGCTTTATAACGTCTTTTATAGCTCGGCCATCTCGCGGGCAAGCTTCTCTTGCTTAAGCTCGGCGACCTTGGCCCTCAGGGCCGATAGCTCACTCTGGTTCTGAAGGGCCACCGTGGAGGCATCCACAGCTCGGCGCCGTTCGTCTTGGAGTTGGGCCATCGTGCTCGTCGCCGCCCTTTTGGCGCGCTCAAGTCTCCCTTCGAGCTCCGAGAGCTTGGCCTCGAGCTCGGGGGACGCCTTCGCCGAGGAGGACGACCGGTCGCGGCGGCTTTCTCCAAAGTGCCTCGACCTTGGCGCTCGTCTCGCCGCCTTGTTGGCGTGCCAAGCTTCTCTTCGAGTTCCAGGACCTTGGCCTCGAGCTCGGGGGACGCCTTCGGCGGGGGAGACGTCAGCTCGGCAGCAGCCTTCTCTAGAGCTTCAACTTTAGCCCGCTCGGCCTCGAGCGCCAATAACCGTCGGCGTTCTTGCTCCACGGCCTTAAAGCCGTGGTCGCGTTCGGAGGCCCTGGCCTGCTCGAGCTCTGCCGCGTGGGCTACCTCCTGCGCCCTCATCGTCTGGCGCACATCATCGAGCTCTTGGGCCTGCTGCTCGAGCTCCCCCTGCTCGACCTCTATGGTCCTGATGAGCTTGGAGCGCTCGACCTCCCGCGCCTCTATCACGTTCAGGAGGACCCTCAGCACGTCAGCATGCTCTTGAAGGCCTTGTAGCCCGCTAGAGGCATGGTCGATCACCTTCACGACGAAAAGGGGGGGCCCAAAATGTGAGTGGACAAGGAGCTCAGGCTACGAACTACGAAGTGCACAGGAAGACCCTTACCTCGCGGAGATGGCCCTCCAGGCGTGCACGGGTAAATTCCTCGCGGTCGTCCGTACGATCGCGAGGGATCTCCTCCTCCTCTCGCGGCCGTGTTGGGCCGGGCCGCCATGGTTACTGGCTGGCGCTTGGGCAGGGCAGACTCCGCCCGATGGCGGCTGGTCTTCATGCCTCTTCGGTGGACTCAACTCGCCACCGGGGCGCGGCGGTAGGATCGATCGACCTCGCGGCGGGCCTCACTCGTCTCCGGCACCAAGGGAATGGCGGTCGGGTCCGCCGCGGCATCCTCGACCTCCACGGCCTGGGACGCTGCGGCCTCAAGACACAAGCGACCACATTTGGAAAGATCTGCGAGCACCGCGGCTGGTCACCCGGTGGCCGGCGGCGCGCCACGACCTCAACGCTGGGCGGCCGTGGCGGAGGAGCTCGGTGTCGCCGGCGCGCCGCTGGCTCGAATGTCCTCCTCGTGGTGGCAGGGAGAGACAACGTCGGCAGATCGTCATGGTCGGCGGCTGCGTCATGGGCCTCGCCGGTGTCAAAATCCGCTAGCCGGTTCTTGGTGGGGCTCGTCATCGTCTGTGTCGTCGAGGCCTTGGTCGAACTTCATGGCGGAACCAGCTCGGCGACCACAGACGGAGTTCGCGTTGGGCGCGAGGTCTTGAGGGACCAATTGAATGTGTCCTCCTCCTCGGATTCGGACTCACCTGGATAATGACCATCGTCAAGCGGGCAAGTTTGAGCTCGGGCGCTCAAGGTCTGCGATCAAGAGCATACACTAAGCCAGAAAGATGTGGGGGCGTTGTAGTCTAAAGATCTTTGGGGTTTACAGGTCACCGACCTCGCCTCGTCGAGGTCGGCGAAGATCTTCTTGCCGGTGCCACGGGGCCAGTTGCGCTTCGCGCCCACTGACTGGGACCTCGGGACTCGGGCGGCTCAGCGTCGCCCGGCGGCGGTCCCGGGGCCTCGAGCCGAGCACCTGGGCAGTGGGGCTCAAAGTCCGGGCGGCGCCCACCGCGCTCTGTTGCTACAAAGAGGAAAAACTCATCAACCGACAGGTCGCGCGGGCACGAGCTCGGGGGCTCGACCGGTGGTATCCTTACCATGGCACGGTCCCCCCACTCGACGTGGGATTTCTTCGCCTCCGAGTGGCCCGCTCCGGCAGCGGGAGGCCTCTTCTTCCCTTTCTTGCCCTTGCCCCCTTGGGCGGCGGGAGCATCCTTTGGCTGTATCAAACGACTCTTGATGGTCTGCTTGGCACGAGAGAGGGTCAAGAAAGGCCTCGGGGCGCTAAGAGCGAGCCCTTGGTGCGATTGGTTTACCTCGGGTTTTCGGCGAACACGTTCCTTGGGGCGGAGTCGTCCATGGAATAGTTGTGCACCGATTTTCCCGAACATCTCGTACATCCTGTCGGCGACCCAAGACTCCTTCGGAGCTGCAAAAAGGAGTACCCTTCAGGGACCATCGAAGGCGCGGTCGAGCAAGACCACGGCAGGAAAGGGCTTACCGGACGTACACTCGCGTGTCGGGTCGATGCGCCCCTGGATCTCGAAGAACGGGTGTGTTCGCCTCCGCAGGGGAGACACTCGGTTCCGCAGGAAATCAACGGCGATCGCCTGCCCGGTGAGACCACGCTCGGCGCAGAGATGTATGGCGGCAATGGCCTCTTCGTCATCCTCGAGGTCGCCCGATTCTGGGGTCCCCTTCTTCCCGTCGACGGGCTTTCCCTCGTATGACAGAGTGCCGAGCTCCCCTTTCTTCAGGTAGAACTAGTGCTCGGCCCACGGCCCGAGGGAGTCCCGAGCTTGGACCTTGGGGAAGGACCACTTGAGCCCTGTCCGCTGTCGGAAATAGAGGCACCCGACCACAGGGTCCTTCCCGGAGCGGAAGAGGCTGAAGTACCGAAAGAAGAGCGAGGGGTGGGGAAGGATTCCTAGGAACCCCTCGCACAGGTGGGAAAAGATGGAGAGAGTAAGAATGGAGTTCGACACCAGGTTTATGAGCTCGATCTCGCGGTGGTGAGGACCACAGAGAGGAACTTCGCTCTCCGGGGTCCATGAGCGAAGAGGACGGCAGTGCTCGGTGCGAGCGATTTCATCGTCCACAGGGTTGGCTCGGTCTCGTTGCGGAAGCCGCCATGTGAATGGGTCGAGCAACCCTGTGGTCTCGAGTTCCTTCATCCTCGGCGACAAAGTGCTCCTCCCTAGCTTGGCCATGGCGATTGCGCGATCTCGGTCGGCGGGGAGGAAGGTTTTTGCTTGGGCGGAAGGGCTTGGAAGGCGAAGGCACCGGTCGGGAAGCTTCCTCAAGAGGCGGTTTATAAGCCGCCGTCGCCAAATCGCACCGTGGCACCGGAGGACTCGCCGCCCACGATTTGACAGATGCAATTAAGGCCGGGGCGGCGGTTTCGAGGCACGGCAGGTGTCACCAACCGTTCGCATCCGTACCGGGGCGACGGAGATCAAGAGGCGCCAGGTGTCGTATCCTCAAGACCTGGCGTTACATTCCCGCACGACCTCGACCTCAAGGAAGTTCTGGGAATCGATCCCGGCTATGGAGACTCAAGGTCGGCCCATGTTCCGGCCACGACCTTAAGCCTCGGGGCTAGGCGACGAGGGTGGCGTCCTTTGACCGTGGCGGTCAGCGGACCCCGAGCTCGGAGGCCCGATCTCGACTGATGCGTCTTGGCGCTCGACCTAGAGCGCGCTAGACCCGAGCACGGCCTCGCTCGACCTCGAGCTCGGGCGGGCCCTTATTCGAAGCCACGATCCGCCCTTGGATTTCGGATCAAGCATTTGACCGACGGTTGCTCAAGGCGCGGGTCGTGTGGCGAGTGGATCGTACAACAAGTTGAGCGATTCTGCCGGCCCTCAACGTGCACGAGGGCCACTTCCCGGGAATCTAGCCCGGCCGTTGCGTGCTGAGGAGGTATAAAAACCTAGGGAACACAGTCCTTTGGGGTAGACGAAGACAACACACAACGCGCCCTAGCTCGAGCTTAGACTTAGCCATTGTTGAACTTGAGCTGTAAAAACACCCTTGTACTCAGAATTAGCCAAAAGAAGCGCCGCAAGGCGATCAGAGTAAACTATTACCTCCCGTGGGCTCGAACCAAGTATAAATCTCGGTCTCCCGCTCGTTGTCGTCTCACTCCGACCATAACCGCGTCCATACTTTTCCTACGACTAAGTGAAGCGCAGCTCGAGTCCCGTATCACACCGACCCCTAACTCACTTCTTGCGGTCGGCGATCCCGATCGTCGACATCTGTAATATCTATGTCATCACAGACGGTTATTGTCTATTTATAACCGCCTGTGATATATCTTAAATCACATATGGTTTCAGTAAGAACCGCCTATGATGATTGCTAATTCTATTTGCGAAATATATATGTGATGATTAATTTGACAACAATATTTGTGACAGATTATAATATTTATTTGTGGACGAACAAGATACTATGTGAGTTTATTTTTATGTAATAGGGATGTGAGATAAACGTACAGTGCAGGTCGAGAAGAATCCGCGCAGGTGGCGCTAGCCCGAGAGCAGCATATACGAAGGTCGCAGAAGTGCAGGTAGCACGCGAGGTCACAGGTGCAGGAGGCGCAGCACGTGAAATACGCAAGTGCAGCGAGACTAGACACATAGAGGTCTACGCAGATGGACGACACAGTGTAACGGCATGCGGGTCGTGCAGGCGAGCAAATTATGTGAGAGCGGCAGGTGGGCCGTACGCATGCGTGAGTTTTGAGCCGTGTGTGTTCATGAAAAATCAAACATAACAGATTGTCAGGAACTTCGAGCAGGAAGTTTGGGGCTCGGTTTTCACCTCATGGCGCCCAAACGGTGTGACAAGTGGACTCCAAAATTTTTTCACAGATGGACATGAGAGTCCCACAACTTCTCCAAGAAGAGTCACTAAAAATTATTTTCTATTTTTTTATAAAAAATAAAAACTGACTGTTGTGTGAAAAACATATTCTGGACATATATGCAACTTGATAGAAAACTTGATCTCTAGTCTATCCTAGAGTGCAAAAGAGACATAAAACCATATGAACACACTCAAGACATCCAAGATCAGCAGTATTTTGAAGGAGGGGAGGCAAATCCTAATTGCAAGAAAGTAAATTGCGTAAAAGTACATTGCAGGAATTTAAATGCTGAATTTAAGACATAAAGTAAATGCGTAATGTAAATTCAAGTATGAATGAAAAGATTTGCATTTCTGGAAGGAGGAGGTTTACAAAGCCTCACAACAAGGTGGGCAAAGCTCAAAGGAGCACAAAAATGTCTACAACCTTCAAGGGGAGGAGGCTACCCCTCCACCCCTATTTATACTACTATTGGGCCACCTACCACCCTTGAATGAGTCCCTCAACCCTAGAGCACTCATCTAATGGTTAGGATTAACCTAGTCACACAGCCATGCAAGGGTTAACCTAAAACCCACACACATAACAGGTTTTCTTGTATAGTTTTCAAAGCATGCTACCTAGACCCGCTAACCTATCAACAAGACCGCAATCCGACGGCCTTCCTTGATCCACGCGGTGTTTAGCTAGCATCTACTGCTTTCCTTGTCTTCTTGGCTTACCCGTACTCTATCTCCGATCATCTTCCGACGATATTCCAACTGTCTGGACCTCTGACACTCCTCGCCTAGTCTCAGTCATCCTCTGCCTCACCATGATCTAGCACCATCGCCTTGCAACCATTAAAGACAAGGAAAAACCTTTCACATAGCAATGCCCACAAAGATATTCAATGATTATCCCAAAATTATTAATCAATTATAATTTCACTCAAAGGTCCGGTGCTACCGCCCCCAGGCCGGTAGCATTGAGAAAAGCAACCAACACTCAAATTGCTTCAAATCAAAAATCCAATTCAAATCAAACTCAATTTCAAATTAAACCAAGCTCAAATCTCGTCAATTACTCATCACACACAAGGATAGACCTTCACATAGTCTTTCAAGTCATTCTCTAAAAGGGCAAGCTCGTTTTCTGAAAAAAAATTTAGTTGGTCATCGCTTAGCTCATAAAGGGCGGAGAGGGAGGATCCAATAGAAAAATCAAGAGAAGATCTAGTAGGGTTAGTGACCAAGGCCATCGACAGAGATTTTGTCTTGCGAGAGATGACATCGATCTCATGAGTCTTGAGTCGGGAATAGAGCCCATCAAGACTTAGAGTCGACAAGTCGGTAGTGTCCTTGATGGTGGTCACTTTCATTTCCCAAACTCGAAGGTCGAGTGCGGTCATGAAATGTTGAGCATTATCCAAGTCAGGGTATGTGCAACCAACTACTCGGAGGTTGCTCAAAATCTTTGTAAAATGACCAAAACACTCGTCAAGACTCTCACCAACATGTTGTTCAAACTTGTTGTATTCATGCTTGTACTGATCCTAGCTCATGGTCTTGATTTGGGTAGTGCCTTCATGGTAAGCATCGAGGGTCACCCAAATCTAGTGAGCGGATCATAGGTGAGATCCTGTCATACTCACTACGACTAAGGCCCTGTATGAGAATGTTCCTTGTCTTAGCATTCGCCTCAACATCAGCCATATTGCCGGCCATTACGTTTTCATCGGCAGGAACCTCATACAGGAGCTTCACCTTTTGCCAGATCAGAAAGCCCTGGGCAGTGATGTATGACTCCATTCGAGACTTCTAGAAAGAAAAATCAACACCACAAAAGATAGGAGGCTTGAAGGAATATTTGTTCGTCGCCATGGCTCTCGAGACCAATCAATATCTATGGAAGAGCAAAACTGACTGTGATACCAACTGTAGGATCGAGATAGTGAGCAGAGGGGGGGTTAATGGTCACCTTGAAGATTTTTCTTTAGACCGGTGCTCCTCAAATTCACCAACCCTCCAAAACCCGAATAACTAGACAACTATGTGTATCCCTAGCTTGCATGGATAAGAACCATGGAATATGTGAAGAATTCCTGGTTGTCAAGTGTCCAAACAAAAAGGAATCAATTCAAACCTTTCTTTTAAAAAGGAGATCAAGCCAAATTACCTAATTCACTCTCAGAAAAGTAAAAGCAGATTCTCTAGACATTGTCATCACTTGGCGCAGGTATTTGGTGGATTTTTGTTGCTCTAGAATTTTTAGGAATTTTTTCCCTATGAACTAATGAGTCATGAAGCACTCCACCAAAGACAACCTCAAAACGCCTTGTAGAAAAATTAGAAAAAATCAAACACTATAGACTATCAGGAACTTTGAGTAGAATGTTTGGGGCTAGGTATTCACCTCATGGCTCTCAAATGGTGCAACCAGTGGACTCCCCAATTTTTTCACTGATGGATATATGAGTCACGCACCTTCTCCAATAAGAATCACTCAAAAATGATTTTCTAGATTTTTCTAAAAACCAAATATTGACTGCTTCACAAAGAACAAGTTCTGGACAGATTTGCAACTTGATGGAAAACTTGATCTCTAGTCTATTCTAGAGTACAAGAGAGATGTAAAACTATATGAGCACCCTCAAAACATCATGGATCAGTAGCATATAGAAGGAGGGGAGGCAAACAAACAAGTTACAACAAAAATCATCAAAGAAACAAGATTGAAACATAAGAACTATTAAGAACAAGCCATGATCTTGGAGGAACTTCATTTGATTGCTTTAGGAGAGTTTTACACAACCACACCTAGGTGGGCAAAGCTCCAAAATGAGCAAACAACAGCTAACTCTTAGCCCAAGACTTACAGAGAGAGGCACCCCCTCCCTTTCTTTTATACGGCCACCGGGTGAATCTCATCCCTTGGTTCAAACCACTAATCCTAGCACTTCATCCAAGGGTCTTGATTCACCCACTCAACCAGCCACTTACGTGGGCCTAAAACCACTCACTCATAGCCCAACATGGGCTAACCCAAAACTCACACACAATGGGTTTTCTTGCATGGTTTTTAAAACATACTACCTAGACCCGCACCTTTCAACTAGACCGCAATCCAATAGCCCTCATTGATCCACGCGACATCTAGCTAGTATCATCACCTTTCCTTGTCTTCTTGGATTGCATGAACTCCATCTCCAATCATCTTTTGGCAATCCCCGATCGTCTGGACTTCTAACGCACCTCGCCTAGTCCCGATCCTCCTCCGCCTCACCATGATCTAGCACCGTCGTCTTGCTACCATCAACAACAAAGAAAACTCATCATATAGCAATGTCCAAACAGATATGCAATAATCATCACAAAATCATTAATGCTCAGAAGGTCTGGTGCTACCGCCCCTAGGCCGGTAGCACCGCCCTTAGTAGGCCAGTAGCACCAGATTGACTGAACCCCCCAAAAACACCCTCTCTGAAATTATCACATGCATTGGGGTCCGGTGTACCGCCCGACCGGTAGCACCACGCTACCATGGCCGGTAGTACCTAAAAAGGCAATCAAATTTCAAATTGCTTCAAATTGAAAATCCAATTCAAATCATACTCAAATCCAAAACAAACCAAGTTCAACTTCAGTCAAATACTCATCACACATAGGTATAGACCTCCACATGGTCTTTCAAGGCTAAACTGAAATTGACAAATTAAACTGCAGTAGAACGAAAACGTAGATAAAACCCTCAGTATACTGCAAACAACTGACAAGACTCGCACCCTAAACATCTATCTCCCCTTGGTACTCCTCCAAGGCTGGTGTAGATTCTTCATCAACTAGCTATTTGTTATTGGCAAGGGTGAGTACTTAAAGCACTAAACAAGTTGTGCACAAAATACAATTCTAACATAACTATATGCAAGGTTTATTCCAATGGAATGGCTAACATAGTTGTTTTGTAGTAAAGCAGAATTTGTAAATGAATACAATAAATAGATTGCAAAAACAGTAAAACAAATAACAGTAATAGTAACTTTCAGCATTTTCAAGTAAACATGGCATCCAACCCTAAATCATATTCCAACTTTCCAACAACATCCAACCTTTCTACTCAAGTTTTTATTTTACAAAATCTAACCCTTGACTGTAACTTCCGAGCTTTGCTCAATACCACGAGCATAGCTATCCGAATAGATTTTACACTCAGTAGAGGTTATGCGCTTTAGCCACACGACAAGATATTCTCCTTGTGCCTAGCCATTAACACACATCCTTTGGGCCGGTAGAAAAATCATGACAAAGCCTTTATATTGCTTTGTCTTAACCCAGTACTACCCGCTAAGGTTTCAACACTAGCGGAACTATTTACAACAACAAGCCCCCCTCTTACGTCATCTAGATTCATAAAAAAGGTCAAACCTCACACTACCATTGGTAATACCAAAGTTAAGATATTGCAAATTAATTAGTAAGGATGTCCCATTCCAAACATGTGGTTGCATTTTTAACTAAGGCTTGCTTACATGGTTAAGTCCTTAAGATGACTAGGGCTAGTCTCCCACATACCCTTTACCTTTTTGGCCCACTTTGGCACACTACCCCTTGCCACTAGCCTCAATCAACATGATTACCACCCTAGTTGATTACCAAGCACCACGTGCTATCAACAAGTCAACTTTGTTGCGTAACATCCCTCGTCACTACAATTCAACATCATAGTATGACAACACCTGACACACCAATTTATAAACATGTTCCATAATACATTAGTCAAGATTAACTTTTGGGTATCTCAAAAGATATGTGATGTACGTGGTATGACTAAGCAAACTAATACAGTCTAACCCACCCATGTTAATTACTAGTATTAACCGACTATTAATGAACCATCCTAGGGTGACAATTAATCATGGCATACAAATGACATGATAGGGTATAATTCAATAGGACAAATTAACTAAATTCTAATCTATTTTAAAATAGTTGTACACATAAAATATCATTCATAAAGTAAAACAACATAGCAATTTTGTAAATTGGGTTCAACATGATCAAAGCACAATTTGTCTTAGAAAAGCCCTTGTTCTTGCTCTGAACCTTGGTCTTGAGTTAACGATTCCTCCTCGGATAATCCGAGCACTTCGACGTCTATGTGTAACAAGAGAAAACACCAAATAAATACCAAATAGAGAGCAAATAATCTCCAAAAATCAAATAAATTCACCATTAAATAGATCTCAACTTTACAAATTTTTAAAATTTTGAATCACCTCAATTAGAGCACGTTTGAGAGAGAAAGGGCTCTCAAAAGATTCAAAAATCCAAAAATTAGAAAATCAAATAATAAACTGAATTATTTTTCTATTGAAATTTTTTTTATTGCGTCAGCAACAGATCTGACCAATCAGGTGGTGCCACGTGGCCATAGACTTAGTCCACCGTGGACCACCGGCATTGTGCGGTGCACCAGCTGATGCAAGCTCCACATCACATAGACTCCAACAGGCCCTCACAATGCATTGTGGTGCTGACACATGGTAGAGCAAGGTGATTACCCATGGCGCACATTCGATCGATAGATGCATCCAACGATTAAGACCACGCAGACTCGCGACGAAATTCCTACAGCCCATCTAGAGCTAACGGTCCATGTTACCGTTGAGATTTCAATCCGTTCGTGACTTACGTGGCACTATCCTTATCGTTCACCGAAGATTGAATATAAAGAAACCCTTTTTGAACCATAATCTATGTAGTGAACAAAATATTTCTCATCATGCAAATACAGTGCTGATAAAGACAACGTCCAACCTAATCACAGATAAAATTTAACTCTCTTAAATTTACTTTATTTCCTCTTGTATGTGCATTTGTGAATTATTGATTTACCAACTTGCCTAATCTTTTAAGACCTAACACAATCTAGTTAAAAAGAAGATGATGTCCCTTCATTCCTCGTCGCTGAATGGATCTAATGAGCTGAACATAGGAAAATCAAGGCATGGTCCAAGAGGACTAAGTAAAAGGCTCTAGAGCTGATATACCATCACGATGATTGATCTATGGGATGGGGCCTCTACTGTAGCTCCAAAGGCAGCAGCAACATTTTGGATATTGTTCAGGATAGTTGGATGGAAAAGGGTCCTCATCACCTATCCATTCTAGAAGTCACTGACAGATAAGCAGTGTGACAGCCAGGTGATAGAAATTTTTGTATCGTTCAAGCTCCCAGAAGATGCCATGCACGCACTGCGATGATATGTGTTGCTAGTGGTAGAAAAGATATGGAAGAACTTCAAGAGCACCCTTGTTAGTAATTATGTGAATAAGGAAATAACTCCATTCTACAAGTATAGATTCATCATTGAAGATGTCTGGGAATGATTTGGGAAGATGAAGATGACAGAAGAATTCGTGCATCAAAGTGAAGTGCACAAGACCATCTAAGCAAAAAACACTCACACGCATAGACTCGGCACCACTAGGTATGCAGGTAAGATCGCACAATGGAGGAAGGAGAATGAGGCAATCCAGAAGGAGGCATCCCTACCATTTGCCTCAATCTAAGACTCGTGCGTTTGAAACTAGGTAAGAGCGAGGTCATATTTCATGTCTTCGGGTGGCGTGTCCTTTGTAAACCCAGTAGATAAGGAAGTTTCCCAACGCCCAGTAAGATATCAAACTACATATTTTGTAATTAGTCCATATATAACTTCATAAGTGAAATAACGTATTGGGATCTTGGATGCAGATAGCGTTTAGTACAGAATCTTCCTAGGGCTCTTTTATGGTAGTTAGAGAGAAAGATATACTCTTCATGACATTGGGAAATAAGGAGCATCCAGATAGCACGAGAGGCAAAGGTGTTTTTGTTCCTTGGAAAACGGGATTCCCATAGGACTCTGACATGTACCAGAGTAAGAAGAGAACCAAAGCAGAGTGTGAGGAACGGCTAGTAGCAATCATTAAGGAAAGGGTGAAAAAAGGTTGAGAGTGCAATTCGATGACCAGCTAAGAAATCTTGAGGAAAGGATGGAGAGAATGGTGGCTATGGAGAGGTACATACGAATCGCATAAGCCCCAGAAACACTGATGTAATTTAGCCTGACTAACCATCAGAGCAGTTGCGCGTCTGCCCCTGAGACAGATGTGGATGACACCAAATATCCTGTTGATGACATCTAGGTAATATATGTCTAGAATGCTCCATAGCTAAACCTGTTGGATGTCTTAGCTAATTGTGTACCCTTATGTAGATAGCCACACCTTGCAATCTCTTAGTGAGGCTTGCCAATGGCTCTGTTCCCTTACAGGCTGCTTGGGAGCATGCGTATCCATCTGATCTAGGGGCGATTGTGCACAGTAGCGCCGAGTTACACGAAGGTGAATGTCGACGATGTGCATGAAATTTGCAAGGCCATCACGCTGGAGGTGCCCCTAAACAACGAGATCGTGACATTAGGAGATGCCACTGGCACATTCTTCCAGTGGCCCAAGAGAGACATCTCCTTCAATGACTATCCTACAGCACCAGAGCTACACGCACAAATTGAGTCACCTGCTGTTCTAGAGCTACCAGCACTACTGGAGCCATGTGCTACACCGAAGCAGGACACCAAATCAGCTATCATGCCCCCATATAGCAGAGATTGGTACTTCACTTCGGGCTGAGTCATCTCCTATGAAGATGACCTATGATAGATGGTGAGGCAATGATAAGAGCAAACAAAGTGGGCCACGGAGGCCTCTGACTTTCTGTTGGCCCAAATATTCAAGCTAGGGCTACCATTCATACCAGAACAGCGCCAACAGATGCTTTCAATAGCTTGCATTAGATTGCAAAATTGGTGTATAAAACAAGCCAACAAGCCGGTGGCACAATGGGTATAAGTATCTCAGTCAGCTTCAAGCAGGAGCATTTCTTGCACCTGTCATTGAGGGGCTTCGTGGTCAGTTTCTTGCACCTGTCATTGAGGAGCATTTCTTGCACAATGATTTTTATATATGGAATTTTGAGGTGATATTTGGTGGAGTTCTTTATGACACATTTTCTCATAGGAAGAAAAACGTCCAAAATTTCTAGAGAACCAAAAATTCACCAACCACCTACTCCAATTGAGGAAAGTTTTTGAAAATTCTGCTTTTGTTTTTCTGAAAGTGACTTTTGTGATTTGGCTCAATCTCCTTTCTAAAAACAAGAGTTGAATTGATTCCTTTTATTTTGGATACTTGACAACCAGAATTGTGACTAAAAAATCCCCAGATATTCCATGCTTCTCATCCATGTAAGCTAGGGGAACACATAGTTGTCAAGTTGTTTGAGTGTTTCGTGATTTGTTTTGCATGATCTTTTCGAGGTCTTACTTGGAGTATTTTGTGGGAAATTTTTTTTTGTGACCATTCACCCCCCATCTGTTCGCCATCTCGATCCTTCAATTGGTATCAAAGCCGGTTTTGCTCTTCCATAGATCTTGACCGGTCTCGAGAGCCATGGTGACGGACAAATATTCCACCAAGCCTCCCATCTTTTCTGGAGTCAATTTTCCTTTTTGGAAGTCTCAGATGGAGTCATACATCACCGCCCAGGGCTTCCTGATATGGCAGAAGGTGAAACTCCCGTATGACGTTTCTGCCAATGAGAACATCACGGCTGGCAATATGCCTGACGTTGAGGCAAATGCTAAGGCAAGGAACATTCTCATACAGAGACTCAGCCATAGTGAGTATGATAGGATTGCTCACCTGCGATCCGCTCATGAGATTTGGGTGACCCTCAATGCTTACCATGAGGGCGCTACCCAAATCAAGACCGTGAGGTAAGATCAGCATAAGCGTGAATATAACAAATTTGAACAACACGCTGGTGAGAGCCTTGGTGAGTGTTTTGATTGATTCACAAAGATTTTGAGCGACCTCCGAGCAGTCGGTTGCACATACCCTGACTCGGATAATGCTCGATATTTTTTGACCACACTCGACCTTCGAGTTTGGGAAATGAAAGTGACCACCATCGAGGACATTACCGACTTGTCGACCTTGACTCTTAACGGGCTCTATTCCCGATTTAAGACTCATGAGATCGATGTCGTCTCTCGTAAGATGAAATCTTGGTCGATGGTCTTGGTCATTGATCCCACTAGATCTTCTCTTAATTTTTCTACTAGATTTTCTCTCTCTGCCCTTTGAGAGCTAAACGACGACCAACTGGACAAATTTCCAGAAACTGAGCTTACTCTTTTAGCTCGCAAATTCTCTCATGCATACAAAAGGGTGAGAGAGAGAGAGGAAAAGAGGTGGCGTGGTCACCTGCTTCGAATGTGGTGGCCCCAACCACATTCGAGCAAACTGTTCTAAGCTGGAGAAGGGTAAGAACAACTCCGGCAGTTCAAGCAAGAACGACTACGTCGACAAGAACAGCAACAAGAAGACTCCAACTCGCAAGCCGGCGCGTGAAAAGAAGTTCCGTAACTTCTCGAAGAACAAGAAGCTCTTCCACCGCGTCCTTGCCGCCCTCAACGACATCAACCTCTCCGACACAGAGACGTGGAGCGACGAAGGCGAGGATGATCCGCAAGAGAAGAAAGGCGGCGCTGAGTTCTTCGGCATGTGCTTCATGGCAGATGCTAACAACATTAGCAACTCCGAGCTCTATAGCGATTCGGACGAGGTACCCTCCTATGACCAGCTCAATGAAGTTTTTATAAACTAGAAAAATTTCATGCTAGAGCTAGAGCTAGGTGTACGGAGCTTGAGAAGGAAGTAGGTACCTTGACTCGGGAATTAGCCTCTCTTAGATCTTCTCCTTCCCGGGTTTCTGATGATTGTTCGTTGTGTGATGCTTTGGTTGTGAAGTTAGAGAACTTAAGAACCTTGCATGATAGTGTGCAAACTGAACTTGAAAGTTTTAGGTCGAAGAATGCTAGCACTTGTTCTGTTGATGTTTCTTCTTTGGATGCTAGTTTTCTTCATGCTCATTCTACTCCTTCTTGCTCAAATTGCCCTAAGTTACTTGCTGAAATTGATACCATAAGTGTTCAATTTAGGAAGCTTTCTTCTAGAAATGATGAACTTAAAATGCATGCTTCTAAGGACCCTGTCATCCCATGTGAGGGCTGTAAGCAACTAAAACTTGACAATGAAGCATTATTGAGGAAGAGGTTTATGTCAAGCAACCTCCAGGATTTAAGAACCTCAAATACCCAAACTATGTCTATAAGCTTTCCAAAGCCTTGTATGGACTTAAGCAGGCCCCCTAGAGCATGGTATGAGAGGCTTAAGTCCTATCTTCTTAGTCATGGTTTCAAAATGGGTATAGTAGATAAGACTCTGTTCATCAGACACCAGAATTCTCATTTCCTTCTCGTTGAAATTTATGTGGATGATATTATCTTTGGTGGCTCTTCTCATTCTCTTGTGTCGCAGTTTTCTGAGGTGATGAGCATAGAGTTTTGAGATGAGTATGATGGGCAAGTTGAGCTACTTTCTCGGCTTCCAAATCAAGCAGACTCGGGAGGGTACTTTCCTGCACCATGGTAAGTACACTTGGGACCTCTTGAGGCGGTTTGATATGTCTGATGGGAAGCCTGTGATGACTCCTATGGCCACCACTGCTGTCCTCGAGACCGATGAGGATGGTGAGCCTGCTGATCAAAAGGAGTTCCAGAGCATGATTGGCTCTCTCTTGTATCTCACTGCCTCTCGATCGGACATACACTTTGCCGTGTATATATGCGCTCGCTTTTAGGCTTCTTCTCAGTGTCTCTCATCGCCAGGCGGTGAAGCGCATCTCCATGTACCTTCGAGCTACCATTAATTATGGTATCTGCTACTCTTCTTCCTCTTGTCTATCACTTATAGCCTTTTCTGATGCTGACTTTGCTGGCTGTAGGATGGATAGGAAGAGCACTTCTAGCACTTGCCAATTCATTGGCACTTCTTTTGTTTCTTGGTCATCTAAGAAGCAGTTCGGAATCGCATAGTCCACCGCTGAGGCTTTGTATGTTGCTATAGCCAGGTGCTCTGGATGAGATCGGTCTTACCGGACTTTGGGTTAGAGATAGAAAATGTTCCACTTTTTGTGATAACACTTCTGCTATTTGCATTGCTAAGAACCTAGTGCACATTGATGTTAGATATCACTTCCTTAGAGACCTTGTGGAGAAAGGAGACATAGTGCTTTAGTTTGTGGAAAGTGACCACCAGTTGGCCGATATCTTTACCAAGCCTTTGGATAGCTCTAGGTTTGTTGCCTTGAAGAGTGAGTTTAGAGTCGTGTGCCCTTACGGCCTTATATGAGGGGGAGCTAATCTGTATATTATGTATTATATTTTATTTCAGTTTTTCATATCTTTTGTATTGTTCTAAGTGCTTGTGGGTTTTATTCCTTAGAGTTATAAGTTCACATCACTTAGACTTCTGACATGCTTTTGCATGGACCTCTTATCTTGTGCTTTAGGTTGCTATCATGTTTAATTAGCTGTACTCTCTTCTCTCTAGATTGAGTTCCCTCACAGTCTTATAAGTCTAGAAGGTGTTGGGCCCCCTGGGTAGACAGGGTCTGTGTGCACTCCTTAGTTTGGGATCTAGACGCAGCTTTCCTATGTTAGTCATTGGGGAAGGTGAGAGCGAGTCTAAGCCATAGTGTTCTCTATTATCTTCTCTTTGCTCTATAGCTATCCAGTTTGCAGTTTCTTATCTTCTTCTCTCCATTCTGTGTTTCAGATTTTTGGTTGAGTTATTTTGGATCCTTCAATTTATATCATACTTGAAAATAATCTTGCTAATAACTTAACTTGAACCAGATTTGTGCTTAAAATTGAATCACATGTTGAGGGGGAGTTTAAGAATCTGTCTCATGCATTGCATATAGACTTGATTTTCATTTTATGAGCTTTGTCTATTATGCAAATAATCCTTGTTTCATTTTATACATCACGCTATATTATGAAGAAAATTACTAACTTAGATATGTCCAAGTTCATTTATCTTGCTAAGCTTGCAAAAATTGAAAAATGAGCTTTAAAAGAAAAACTGGATAAAACATGTTGCGTTTACTTGCTAACTTTCTTCTCTAGGTATATTTGCCATGATTTGCGAAATTCTGGAATTCTCTAGAGCCCCTATAGTAACTTGGGTGAATCTTGTTTGATCTATATTTGAGTCTTTCACTAGCTTAACAATCAAAATGCTAAAATAAAAGTAAAGCAAAATTGACTCTTTTTGTGTAAATTAGACTCAACACCTTACATTCACAAGATGGCTTCTCATTGCACCTGAGATGAACTTGGAATGTGTTGTGTATGACCAAGATCATTCTCTTAAGAGTTCTTCTTGAGCTGATCGAACATAGTTTGAGTCAATTTCTGTAAAAATGCAAATATAAAAAAACATATGTGGGTAAAGAATGCAAATAATGTCAAACATTTACACCTCACTATGTCTTTCAAAGGTTCAAAGAAAAATTTGCATACAATGAAAAAAATAATAAGCTCGAAGGACCTTGCATAAACTTCTAGATTCCCCAAAGTGTTGAATAGGTTAAACTCTTGGTTTTCCGTTTGATACTTTGAATGGTTTTGCTTCTAGTTTTGAAACTAATGACAAGTGTTGCTCATGTTCAATCTTGCTAAAAATGATTTGGTTTCAGTTAAATCTTGCTAGCAAAATGTTTATTTGCACTTGGACATTCCTTAGATTTTTGTCATAACTTAGCTTGGTGTCATAACTTGTCTTGTTGGTCACTTGGATAATTTTCAAAGCTCCCTTAGGCTACATTACTTGCATAAAAAGAAGAAAAAAGGGGGAGAAAAGAAAATGCCATCTTGATGCTTATATTGCCAAAAGGGGGAGAAATAGTAGAAAAGGCATCATTTTGCATCTTGATTTATCTTAATTCTTATGATCTTTGTAAATCTTTGCTATCTTTCATAGATCATAAGTATTTCTAGTTGTCAACTTGGTCATGTTTTTGCTTTCCACTTCTTTGATCAAGGTTGGCTTTGTATTCAAATTGTTTTCTTCTCTTTTATTCAAACTTAAAACTTATGCCTTTTCATGTGTTTGTCAATATACTCATCAAGGGGGAGATTAAAAGACCATGTTGAGGTCTATCCTTGTGTGTGATGAGTAATTGACGAGATTTGAGTTTGGTTTAATTTGAATTGAGTTTGATTTGAATTGGATTTTCGATTTGAAGCAATTTGAATGTTGGTTGCTTTTCTCAATGCTACTGGCCTGGGGATGGTAGCACCAGATATTTGAGCGAAATTATAATTGATTAATGATTTTGGGATAATCATTGAATATCTTTGTGGGCATTGCTATGTGAAAGGTTTTTCCTTGTCTTTGATGGTTGCAGGGCGACGGACTAGATCATGGTGAGGAGGAGGATGACCAGGACTAGGCGAGGGGCGTTGGAGGTCCAGACGATCAGGAGATCGCCGAAAGATGATTGGAGATGGAGTCCGGACAAGCCAAGAAGACAAGGAAAGGAGGAGATGCTAGCTAAATGCCACGTGGATCAAGGAAGGCCATTGGATTGCAGTCTAGTTGATAGATTAGCCGGTCTAGATAGCATGCTTTGGAAACTGTGCAAAAAACCCGTTATGTGTGTAGGTTTTGGGTTAGCCTTTGCGTGGCTATGTGAGTGGGTTAATCCTAGCCCTTAGATGAGTGCTCTAGGGTTGAGGGACTCATCCAAGGGTGGTAGGTGGCCCAATAGTAGTATAAATAGGGGTGGAGGGGTAGCCTCCTCTCCTTAAAGGTTGTAGAGGTTTTTGTGTTCCTTTGAGCTTTGCCCACCTTATTGTGAGGCTTTGTAAATCTACTCCTTCCAGAAATGCAAATCTTTTCATTAATGCTTGAATTTACATTACGCATTTACTTTATATCTTAAATTCAAGATTTAAATTCCTGCAATTTACTTTCTTACAATTTAGATTTGCCTCCCCTCCTTCTAAATGCTGCTGATCTTGGATGTCTTGAGTGTGTTCATATGGTTTTATGTCCCTTTTGCACTCTAGGATAGACTAGAGATTAAGTTTTCTATCAAGTTGCATCTCTGTCCAAAACATATTTTGTGCGCAATAGTCAGTTTTTGATTTTTAGAAAAATATAGAAAAATAATTTTTGAGTGATTCTTATTGGAGAAGGTGCGGGACTGTCATATCCATCTATAGAAAAATTTTGGAGGGAGTTCACTGGTCGCACCGTTTGGGCGCCTTGTGGTGAAAACCGAGCCCTAAACTTTCTACTCGAAGTTCCTGATAGTCTATGATTTTTTATTTTTGATGATTTTTCTATATGGATTTTTGAGGTGATATTTGGTGGAGTGCTTTAGGACGCATTTGCTAATCGGAATAAAAATTTGCAAAATTTCTAAAGCATAGAAATTCACCAACCACCTGCTCCAAGTGAGGACAGTTTCTAGAAATTCTACTCTTGCTTTTCTGAAAGTGACTTTTGTGATTGGGCTCAATCTCCTTTCTAAAAGCAAGAGTTGAATTGATTCCTTTTGTTTTGGATACTTGACAACTATGATTGTGACTCAAAAATCTCCACACATTCCATGGTTCTCATCCATACAAGTTAGGGGGTACACATAGTTGTCAAGTTGTTCGGGTGTTTCGCGATTTGTTTTGCGCGATCTTTTCGAGGTCTTAGTTGGAGTATTTTGTGAGAAAAATTTTGTTTGTGACCATTCACCCCCCTCTGTTCACCATCTTGATCCTTCACGACTACACCGACAAGAACCGCAACAAGAAGCCTCCAGCCTGCAAGCCGGCGCGAGAGAAAAAGTTTCGCAACTTCTTGTAGAATAAGAAGCTCTTCCACCGAGTCCTCGCCGCCCTCGATGATATCAGCCTCTCCAACACAGAGACATGGAGCGACGAAGGTGAGGACAAACCACAAGAGAATAAAGGGGGTGATGAGTTCTCTAGAATGTGCTTCATGGTAGACGCCAACGGCATCAGTGACTCCGAGCTCTACAACGACTCGGACGAGGTGACCTCCTATGACCAGCTCAATGAAGCTTTATGCAAACTAGAAAAATTTCATGCTAGAGCTAGAGCTAGGTATACAGAGCTTGAGAAGGAAGTAGGTAGATTGACTCAAGAGTTAGCTTCACTTAGATCTTCTCCCTTCCGAGTCACTGATGACTGTTTTTTATGTGATGCTCTTCTTGTGGAGTTAGAGAACATAAGGACTATGCATGATAGTGTGTTGTCTGAGCTTCATAGTCTTAGGTTGAAGAATGCTAGTAATGCATCTATTAATGCTACATCTTTAGATGCTAGTTTTCTTCATGTTCACTCTACTCCATTTTGTGACAACTGCCCTAAATTACTTGCTGAAATTGATGCCATGAGCACGCACCATAGGAAGTTTTCTACTAGAAATGATGAACTTGAAATACATGCTTCTAAGGACCTTGTTAGCTCATGTAAGGGTTGTAAGCAACTAAAACTTGATAATAAATATTTAAATGTCAAGTGTGCTAAACTTGCTAAGGACTTACTAGATAGGTTACAAAAAAATTGCTTGCGATATTCTGTGATTGAGGGGGACTTGGATAAAATCCAAATCGAACTAAGGAAGAAGCTAGAAGACCAAGTCCATAGGATTAGAAATGCTCCTTGAGTTTCTTGTGAGGCCCTCAAGATTGAGGCAGCCGCGCTGAGGGAGAAAAATGCATGTGCTGGTGTTTCTTCTCTTCCTGGATTTTCTTCCTCCCCTCTTCCCTGCTCTTCATGTGCTTCTCTCTTCCAGGAGTGTGAGTATCTCATGAGCACTCTCGAGAAGTTTGTAGGAGGCAACAAGAAACTCAATCTCAGTCTAGACCAATCCAAGATTAGAAAATTTAATTTAGGTCTAGGATTTGACTACTTGGAGCACGCTAGGACTCATCCTCCTACCATTGTGCGTAGCTCCAAGAATGGTGAGATTGTAGTTGCTCCCAAAGTGAGCACTACTGTGTTTAGATCTGCTGGAGTTATCCATGGGACTTCTGACCAAAAAGTTGGTGCTCCTGCTGCTTTTACCTCTAGAAGGCAAAGTACTCATATAGCTTATGTCAGAAGGATGGTTACCTAGTAGATTTCTACTTCAGGACTTGGTTACTAGACTCATCCCTAGACTCTGGGTGCTCCTAAAGCAAACACTACTACTAGATAGGTTAGAGAGTCCCCCGTTTTTGTGCAGCATCCAGGACTTGGTTTTCAGGCTGTTCGTTCGAGTTTTAGTCTTGGAGCTACTCGTGGTCAGTCTTTTCGCCATCCTCTTGATATTTCTCATTTTTTCCATCGAGGTAGATATCAGCAGCGTGAGGTGTTTTCTGGTAGGAGAGTCAGGTAGCATCACTGGGATGGTCTGACCTTTGCACCACGATGGGTCAACCCCAGTTTTAGCTCTTAGACCCTCTACTAGGGTTGCTACTTTTGATCTTGTGAGAGTTGAGCATTAGAGAGACACTAGAGTCCAGTCTTCTTCTTCTGTGGCTGGTACTTTGAGGCGTCAGGTGGTTCAGTATTGGGTTCCAAGGTCTACACTCTGTCCCAATATTGAGTCATCTCTCTCTTCTTTGCCATGATCAGGTTCATCGGATGGGGAAGGGAGATGTTTAGATTGTTGATTCCGATTGTTCTCGCTATAAGACCGGAGACTCCCATTGGTTCTCTTCTGTAGTCCAAGCCCCCGGTGATGAGTTGATCACTTTTGAGGATGCTTCTTTAGGTAGAGTCATTGCCAAAGGTACTGTTTACATTGATGAAAATTTTATTCTTAAGGATGTTGTCTTGGTAAGTAAGCTGCATTATAATTTGCTTTCTGTTTTTCAGCTTATCGATGACTCTTTCGAGGTAAGCTTTAAGAGCTGTGCTTGTAGAATCCTTGATTCATTAGGAGAGTTAGTTTGTGAGATTTCTAGATTTAGGAGAGTCTTTCGTGCTGATTTTTTTGCTTCTTTTGGAGACACTTTTCATTGTTTGATTGCTTCTGAGTCCTGTGATCTCTCCTTCTAGCATAGGAGACTTGGTCACATTGGTTTTGATCATTTGATCAGAGTTAGCAGTCACAATCTCATTCGTGGTTTGCCCAAACTCAAGATGGTCAAAGACTTAGTTTGCTCTCCCTACCGACATGGCAAGATGGTTACTGCTTCTCTTCCCCCAGTCACTGTAGTGATGATTGATGCACCAGGACAGTTTTTACACATGGACACTGTTGGACTAGCTAGAGTGCAATCAGCGAGAGGCAAGTGGTATGTTCTTATCATTGTTGATGACTTTTCGAGGTATTCTTGGATATTTTTCATGGCCTCGAAGGATGAGACCTTTTGTCACTTCAAGGGTTTCGTTAGTAGGTTGTCTATTGAGCTCCCAAGTGCCTTACGAGCTATACACAGTGATAATGGCACGGAGTTCAAGAACTCCTGTTTTGAGAATTTATGTCTAGAGTCTAGTTTAGAGTATCAGTTCTCCTCTTCATATGCCTCTCAGTAAATTGGCGTAGTGGCAAGGAAGAATAGGACCCTAGTTGAGATGGCCAGGACAATGCTCAACGAGTACAGTACTCCTAGGAAGTTTTGGGCTGAGGCTATAGCTACTGTTTGCCATGTTTCTAATCGAGTTTTCTTGATAGCACATTTACATCGCACTTCTTACGAGTTGAGGTATGGGCGAAAGCCCACTGTTTCTCATTTTCGTGTATTTGGTTGCAAGTGTTTTATCTTGGAGTCTGGTAACCTAGATAAGTTTGAGTCTCGTTCTTCTGATGGTATTTTTTTGGGTTAATCGACTTCTTCTCGTAGCTATAGGGTTTGGAGTTGTGATGCGAATAGGATCATAGAGACCTATGACGTGACCTTTGATGAGGCTAGCCCAGGTGCTAGACCCGATATTTCAGGATCTTCTTATCTCTCCGAGATCATCTTCGTAGAGGATGAAGATGTTGGAGATGATGGTGTTCCACCAGATTCTATCCCCTTTACACCTAAGGTACCTCCTGTTTCCATTTTTGTGCCTCTCTGAGCCCAACTCTTGCCTTCTGATTCTCCTTCAGCGGGTGGCTCTGTTCCTGCCTCTTCTGTTCAAGAGGTAGAAGGCACTTATACTTCTTGTCCTATGCGTCATGATTAGTGAACTTGTGGAGTTCTCTAGAGTTCCTATAGCAACTTGGGTGAAACTTGTTTGATTCATACTTGAGTTCTTAACATGTTTATCAATCAAAGTGCTACAATAAAAATTAAGCAAAATTGACTCTTTTCGTGCGCATTAGACTCAACACCTTATATTCACAAGACAGCTTCCCATTGCACTTGGGATTAACTTGGAATGTGTTGTGTATAACTAAGACCATTCTCTTAAGAGTTTTTCTTGAGATGATCGAATATAGCTTGAGTCAATTGCTTTAAAAATGCAAATACAAAAACATATGTGGGTAAAGAATACAAATAATGTCAATTATTTGCACCCCGCTATGTCATTCAAAAGATATAAGGAAAAATTTGCATCCAAAAATAAGCTCGAAGGACCTTGTATGCACTTCTCGATTCCCCAAAGTGTTGAGTAGGTTGAACTCTAGGTTCTCTATTTGATTCTTTGAGTGGCTTTACTTCTAGATTTAAAACTAACGCTAAGTGTTGCTCATGTCAAAAATTGCTAAACATGACTTTTTCTAAACTAAGCTAGCAAGCAAAACTTCTTATTTGCACTTGGACATGTCTTAGTTAAGTCTAATTTAAAATTGATTAGATTGGTGCCATATCTTATCTTTGTAGTCACTTGGATAATTTTCAAAGCTCTTCTAGGTTGCATGCATACAATAAGGGGGAGAAAAAATGTTATCTTGATGCCTATATTGCCAAAAGGGGGAGAAATCGCAAAAAAGGTATCATTTTTTAAAAAAATTATTAATTAATGCATCTTGGCACTTATGATCTTGACAAAGTTTTTGCTATCTTTTATAGATCATAAGCATGTTCGTGTTATTAGATTTTAGAGCTTTTTTTGGAAAACTTGCTCTTTCTTGAGATTATCTCTAAAACACTCATTGCCAACTTTGGCTTTGCATTTAAATTGCTTTCTTCTATTTTTCCTCAAACTTAAAACTTATGTGCCTTTTCATGTGTTTGTCAATATAATCACCAAGGGGAAATTGAAAGACCATGTGGAGGTCTATACATGTGTGTGATGAGTATTTGACTGAAGTTGGGCTTAGTTTGTTTTGGATTTGAGTTTGATTTGAATTGGATTCTCAATTTGAAGCAATTTGAAATTTGATTGCCTTTTCCAGAACTATCGGCCATGGTAGCGTTGTGCTACTGGCCGGACGGTAGCACTGGACCCCAGTGCAGTGTGATAATTCCAGACAGGGTGTGTCGGGACCCGAATCTGCAAATCCGGACCCTCTGTGTATTCTGTACTAGTCCAGGATCACGCTAGTACACACAGGATAAACAGGTTGAAGTACTACAATCATACACAGCGGAATTAATAATAAAGTACTTCAAACATGAATATAAACGAGTTACAAGACCTTATGGTCACCTTACAATAATTCACCACGCAGGGCGATAGATAACAAGAGTAGCATTAGTTCAACAATGAAGCAAAAGTAAAGCAATGAACCCATTATATTGCCACAAGCAAGCGAGTGCGGCTCAACCCTAATCCTCTTGACCTTCGTGGAACTCCTCCTCCCAAGCTCGCACGGCTTCTTCTTCTGAGGTTTTTGTCGATGCAAGGGTGAGTATGCAACATACTCAACAAGTCATGCACAATGCAGTTCTATTACTACATGCATGGCTTATTTCAAAGGAAGGCTTAATTGGTTATTTTGCGTAAAGCAGCATTTCTTTTTAACAGGTAATCCTATTAGATCAAAAGCGGTAGAACCAATATTATTAATAATTAATTTCTCAATTCTTTTCCAAGAGTTTGGCACACAGCCCTAGTTTGATTTATCGGCTTTTGGCACACAGCCACCCATTCCACATTTTTATTTTGTGAAAATCTAACCCTTGACTGTAATCACCGAGCAATGTCCAATACCGCGGACACGTAAGGGTGCTTATCTTATGGTAGGTTCTAATATATTCTAATCTTCCGCCTTTTCTGTTGGGTGATGTTGTCTCTTCATGAAGTAAAATCTCGAACGTCATCTTCTTCATTTGGAATTCTTGCGAATCTAGTAAACTTAGGGATATTTAGGAGATAAGATCAAATTTAAACTTCAAAATAATGTTCAGAAGAGGAAAGAGGTCAGAACCTAAGAATAAGGTAAGAGAGGAGACAAACTATTAATTACCAATTTGTTGATTTGATTTCAAAAATAGTTTTGAAATTGTAACGGCCATTCTATCTAGGGTTGCGACCTACAGTCGATATGGCTCTGATACCACCTCTGTGAGGACCCGGATTACCAAATCCGAACCCTCCTGTGTTTCAACCGCGCTAGTCCAGGAACAGCTAGCGCACACAGCATACAGTGATGATAACACCGACATATCATAAAGTTCATAACAGTATTAAGCAAAAGAGTGTAACAACATCATCACATTATTACAAGTATGAAGCCTTACGGCTGAAGTGTAAAAAGTAGCAATGAAATGTAGAACAAAAAGAGCCAATCAGTATGCCCACAGGCAACCGACTGAGGTACGCTCCCTAGTAGTCCGGCTGATCCTCCTCATCAAAGTCTCCAGCACAAATGTCGAATGGTGGATCACGGGCTCTTTGTTCACCCTTCTCCCATCATCTCGCTTTATGGAATAAGCAGCCCCCGCAATAAAAAGCGAGGGTGAGTATGCAACATACTCGAAGTCTCGGAAACTTAATGCAATTAACTAAATGCATGGCTTAAACAAAGGATGGCATATAGGGTTCATTTGCATAAAGCGAAATTGAAATTTAAATACAAGTAATAAATTCATAAAGCAGCATTTAACAAAAATGTAAATAGCATAAATAATTAAACTTGAAGTATAACAATTTTCCAGGTTCCAACTACCTGGTTGGCTCTAGCCGCCAAACTAATATCCGGAAGCTCCAGCCGCTCGCGGATTCCCAACCACATTTTCATTTTTAAACCAAATCCATCATTTTTCCATTTAAAACCAAAAACCAGAAAATCTACTATGTGAAAGCGTTCCACGCTTGCCCTTGTCCGTAGGCACGGCTACTTAAGTAGTTTTTTTAAGACTCTGCAGAGCTGGTACACTTTACCCACACGACATGATCAGCCCTTTGCGCCAAGCTATTGACACACTTCCTTTGGTGTGCCGGCAGGGAGATCATGACAAGGCCTTTACAATGCATATACCGCTACCGACTCACCGCTAAGTTTTTCACATTGGTAGGGCTACCTCCGCCCAGTCCAGAAGCCCCCTCTTGCGCCTTGCGAGTACCATCCCAGCAAACCGCACAACCAAATGGCGAAGTCAAATAACGATACATGCAAATTACTTAGCCAGGTCGTACCCATAATAGACATGTGGTTGTACTGTATAGCATGGCCCATGGTGACACACGATCGGTCCTTAATTGACTAGGGCGGACAATCACATTCCAAAAATTTTGTGCATCCCGCACCCGCCATTCAACCAATCCGCCCGGTCTAAATCCTTTTTCACTTTTAATTTCAAATTAATACCGCAACACCAATTGCCATACATTTCACAATTCATTTTGAATCAAGAATGAAATCATCTCCGTAATGGTAAGGTATCGACGTGATTAAGCATGGCTAAGCATTTTCTACCGCTCCCATAGCAAGATTAATTACCCTTAACTACAGTAATTAGTTTTCCTAGGGTGTCAATGGTTGTCAACATGAATATCAATGTGGTTATAACAATTTGGCATTTATCTAAGCATTTAAAATGACATTAAAATACAATTCATAATTCAAATAGCATGCAATAATTTAAAACAAAATAGCATTTCATAAATTTGGGTTCAACATGGTCAAGGAGACTTGCCTTCACCCACTTGCTGCTGCAACCTCCGCTGGATGCTCCTCTCGCTCAACCGATCCGTCGTCTACACGCGAAAACACGCAAATCGAGGCAAAATAATAAATAAATAGAAATAAATAAAATTCAAAAATTCATAAAAATGACACCAACAGATAGATCTTGATTTTAGATGAATTTAGGAATTTGAATCGTTCAAATCGGAGTTTGAACGGAGGAGAACGGGCCTTCCGAAGTTTAAATGGGAGGGAAAAAAAATCAGGAAAATAGATTGACACGTGTCGGGCGATGATTGGCTGTTTAATCGGATTTTCTCGGATTTTCCAGCGGTTAAACGGAATTTTCCGTGTCGCTGACATGCGGGGTCCAGGTGTCATTGACACGGTCTATGGTGAACCAATTGCACGGAGTTCACAGGTGCGACGTGGCGGTGAGGTGGCGGCTAGGGCTGACGTGGCGCGACATGTGGACATTAGGGCACAAGTGGCGGCGACATGGCTATGACGTGGAAGATGAAGACTACGTGGCATGCACGGGCATCTACGTGGCGATGATGTGGCGCCACGCGGCAAACACAAGACAACTAAACGGTGGTGACGAGGCAGTGACTCGGTGGCTTACCGATGGACGTATCGTGGCGCGATTCGACCGATGAAGCTCGACGGACGGTGCAGATTTGCGAAGGAGTTCAACGGCGAAGTGGCGGCGCAATCTAACGGAGACGGGAAGGCGACGCATAACACGGCGAAGGAGCGACGGATCGGCGAAGAGTCGATGAATATAGAAGAGGGTGACGAGACGAACTCAGTGGTGTTAATAAGTACGGCGGAGACTCACCAGACTCGGAGAAATCCACGGCGGAAGCTTTGCGCCCGATGGAAGAACTCCGGCGAGGTCTAGGGAGCGCACGGCGGCGTCCCAACCGGCGAGGCGTGAGGGGAAATGTGCGGCGCGAGGTGGCGAACCTCGGGAGGTGCGCGGCGCACGCTTAAATAGCCTAGGGTTGCGGGAATAAAGCGCGGAAGCCAAGGATGTCCGTGCGGCGCGGGCTGCGTGGGCGGCGGCGCTGAGGAGCGACGTGGCTTCATCGTGTTCCTTGGATCGGAATCGGACGGTGGAGACAAGGGACGGTAGGGTTAGGGTTTAACTGAGGTATGGCGGCGCGATTTCCAGCCACTAGATCGGGAATCAACGGTTGGCGCTCTAGGGTTTATTGTGTGACCGCCGGCTGAGTAAGTTGGGCCGAGCGAAGGTGCACAGTAGCAGGCCGAACGGAAAATAAACAGGGATTTCGGCCCAAAAGAATTAAAGGATTTAGAAAATGATTTTTGAATTAAATAATTCCATAAAATCCGAATGAACTTCAATAAATCCAAATAAATATCAAATAAACTCGGAAAAATCCCCAAAAATTCAGAAAAATCAAATGAAGCACAAAGAACCCAAATAAAATAATAAATAATTAATTTGAGGTTTTTATTAATCAAATTAAATCTTTGATGACTTTAAAATTCATTTTAAGCTGGAATTAATTCGAGAAAATTTCCATGGGTTCAGATTTTGAAGTTCAATTCAATGAAAAGCGAAAACGGAATGTTACAAACCTCCCCCCCTAACAAGAAATCTCGACCCCGAGATTTGGCGGGTCTAAGGAAAATTATTCCTAAAGGAAATCAGGAACTCCTCCTTGAGTTGGTCTTCTCGTTCCCAAGTTGCTTCTTCTTCAGAATGATTGCTTCACTGGACTTTCGTCTTGTGATTCCTAGTTGATGTGCGAGAAATAGAGAAGACTTCTATTTTAATTTTAGGTAAGCAGATGAGAGATACTAATACTTTCTACATGTCTCTTTTGTTTAAATAACTGGCATTGTTAATAATCTAATTTATATCGTGGTATGTGGTATGATTAAAATATTTGAGGTGAAAGAAAAGATGCATTGTCATTACTCTCATTTGGGGAAAACTGAATGTTTAATATCAAGAAAGGTATTTGAATACAATGGTTGATCTGTATAATTCAACGTTAGCTGACGAAATGAGCTGAGAATAACTGTCATTTCAAGTTGACTTTAAATTGGAAAACATGTATAGATAATTCAAGTATTGGGTTGAGGTAAGAGGATTATAAAATGATTCATGGTGATTTAACTTGTTTGCTCACTTTGGTAAACAAAAGGGTTTTCATTTTCTTTGGTTTTGAAAACTCTGAAAGAATAAAATGTATAGACTCAAAAGATTGATTGCAGGAATTGAATACACAAGGGACGTACTCAATACCACAACAAGTGCCGGGTACAATCACATAAGAAAGATGTTTACGTTCAGAGCCTGATATCGAGGCAGGGGTTGTTCTAGACACTTGATGTTTCCTAGGTCTTTGAGATAGCTTGAAAATTATTGATGTGTTCCTTGTCGAGGTGAAGTAAAATTCTTCTCGGGTAGGTGTTGGCGAGGTATTCAAGTTCTTCTCGGTTGATACGAGTGACATTACCCATTTTATTTGAAACAACAGAAAGGTTGTTTGCTAATGATATAAAATAGATGATCAGGAAGTGACTAGGATCAAAGAGTTGATCTTAAAATTAAACTTATACCCTGGTAAGGTTCAAATACATAAGTATCATACCTAGCACTACGCCTGGCAGGTCATAAACTTCTTTCGTGAATTCATGCTGTAGGTGAATGCCACGAATGATTGGATTAACATTTTGAGTTGGATTGATATATGTCTAAGGAAGTGTTTGTCTTCAAATTCTTGAGGTTGCCTTAGAGAATGTTGCGTAGCTTGTCGGGGTTGAGAATGAGGTGGAGTTTGCTTCTTGCTTAAGGCAACAGTTGGCATAATACTTACGTTTTTCATAGCAAAGGCAAATAATATTGACTTTCCGATATATTTTTTTTTGTACCAGACAATTATTCATTGGTGTTATTAGAAAGATGAATAGATGACAATTGAGATTGAGGATAAAGTTGAGCAGAATTCTTCTAGGACAAGTATCTTCGTTCAATCGCCTTTTCTTTATCTGCTTCTTTGGGTGATCTGCTTCAGATTTTATTTCTTCTATTCTTGGAGTTATAAACTTGACTGATGAAATTCTTGGTATGTCTACGACTATAGGAGATATTTGTTCAGCTTGTGGACATCGTTTAGGAATTTGGTTCTTTTCGTGACAGTTGAAGCCTTCACGCTTTTCTCATGGTGTCATGTTCAGTTATTTGTACACTTAATATTATCTTGTGAATTTCAATTTGTTGTTTCTCAGAACATTCTTTAGTCTAATGACTTTCTTTATCAGACAAGGAACATGCCATTGAAGGTAGTTAGGATCATGTGTTATTTCTATAATTCCTTAAGTGATATTTCTTGTGTGACTGGTTTTCTTCCTCTTTTGTTCACCAAATCTTGAGTAAAATTGTATTGGCGACTATCAGATCAAAGGGCATTGAACTGGACAATAATCTTGACATTCACAAGGGTAACAAGAGATATTGCTTACAGGATATTTTCTAGGAGAATGATTTCCTTCACAGCCGGAGCAATTGATTGCACTCTCATCAACAACATGACCTATTTCTCCATAGCGAGTGCAAGCACGAACTTCGGACTGACTGGGTTGACAATACTTCAAAGAACAATGTGTAGGTATCAAATAAGTTATAGAAGTAGGTTTCTAGTTTAAACCATTTCCTTTTCGATAGAAGCTACACCAATATTAGAAATATCTTGTGCGAGTTTTAGAAGTAAAGGTGTGCATTTGGTGATTTGTTCAATTATGGTGAGCATTTACACCATGGTTACAGATCCTAACATTTTTTTTTGAACATTGAGAAAGTGGAGAGTTATGACGATTGCTATGTTGAAAAGGAAGTGCTCTAGCTAAATACAACGGATTTGGTTGAACTATGGTAGGATTATCATTTCTTGGCAGTGGAATGTCTTGCGGGGTTTCATGAATTAGATGAGGAGTGTTAGTAGTTTACACCTAGAATCCTTAGTAAGAATAAGCTAATTTAAAGAGATATATAGAGCATGTTAAAATATTTGAGATGAATGAAAGATTGCATCTCAACCAGAGTTATTTGGGGAGGACTGTAGGTCAATTATAAAGGCTAATTTAATTAATTTTTTTTTATTACTCATTACTTTAGTAGATGTATTAATGAATTGCGTCGCAGACATCCTGCAACAATTTTTATTAGAGTAAAGCTACTTAGATGGAATTCTGTTGGGTTATACGGCAACAATTCGTTTTTTTTTAATTTCCTTAATTAAATTTTTCTTATTAGGTAGGGTTAACACATCGTAAATTTCAACCTAGTGGTTTAACATTCACGAGAGTAACCCGAAAATAATACAAAAGATTTACAACAAAATTTGAATAACACATAAACAATATGTATACATTTTGCTTAGTATGTAGGAAGGGTATCTATGGTTTTTCTTCTACTTGCCGAATCATATATATTTCTGCATAAGAGGTTTACTATATCGCTAGAATAGTATGTAGCTCGCATAATGCTAGCTTTTATTGTAGGCTATTCGGCAACGAGTTCCTTTTAATTTTTGCACCACTTGTTGTGTTAGTCTTCCAAGGCTTCTATGAAGTCGAAGAGGTTGTGATGCTTCACTATCCCCATCTTCTTGGAGTTGCTGATATAGACGTCATGATGTTGCTGACTTGTTACCAGAATTCTTTTCAAAATATTTGTTTGTGGTTTTCATTTACAAAAAGAATAAGAAAAGAAATACTTCTAAAAGGATGACTTAAGAGTGAAGAACGAAAATTCTACACAAGGAAACGAGTACATAAATAAGGAGACTAAATTCTATAGATTAGAAAAGAGTATATGTATAATCGATGCTACTCTCTTTATATTTCTTTTAGAAAAATAGGACTTTAAATTCTTCCGGTTTTCATTTAAACAACCATTCAAGCTTTCCATTCGAAGTATAGAACTTTTACGGTTCTAGCTCATTTTTATGGTATATAATCTAGATAAGCAATGAGGTGAGTTTTAAAACATGATTAGAAATTATTATTGGATCATTAAGTTTTAACTAGCCTAAAGCAAAGATAAGCTAGTTTGGTGTTGCTAATGTGATAAGATCTTAACTTGGTTTATATATGAATGGTGTGATCTCAAGCAAAGCTAAGAGTAGCAATCGAGACTGTATTACTAATCTCATTGAGGTTTTATTTTAAGAAAGGTTGATGACCATAATGGTTACACTGGTAAGAAGTTCTATGAAAAGGAGATAACTTTGTAGAAGTTTTATAGAGATAAGAGATAAACTATTTTATAATTTCTTAGTTATCCTATGGGTTAAATTTTTCATATTCACACATAAGGACAACTTATTGTGAAACTTTAACCAAGAGGTTAAAGTTTACACATAAATCAGTCCTGTCATTCAGGATAAAGACCAATTTCAAGTGGCGAAACATAACGACAACGTAAATTGCTCTATATAACTAGAGCGGAATAATATGCTACACGTAAGGGTGCTTATCTTATGGTAGGTTCTAATATATTCTAATCTTCCGCCTTTTCTGTTGGGTGATGTTGTCTCTTCATGAAGTAAAATCTCGAACGTCATCTTCTTCATTTGGAATTCTTGCAGAATACCGTAAACTTAGGGATATTTCCGGAGATAAGATCAAATTTAAACTTCAAAATAATGTTCAGAAGAGGAAAGAGGTCAGAACCTAAGAATAAGGTAAGAGAGGAGACAAACTATTAATTACCAATTTGTTGATTTGATTTCAAAAATAGTTTTGAAATTGTAACGGCCATTCTATCTAGGGTTGCGACCTACAGTCGATATGGCTCTGATACCACCTCTGTGAGGACCCGGATTACCAAATCCGAACCTCTCGTGTTTCAACCGCTAGTCCAGAACAGCTAAGCGCACACAAAGATCTGATGATGATAACACCGACATATCATAAAGTTCATAACAGTATTAAGCAAAAGAGTGTAACAACATCATCACATTATTACAAGTATGAAGCCTTACGGCTGAAGTGTAAAAGTAGCAGCGGAAATGTAGAACAAAAAGAGCCAATCAGTATGCCCACAGGCAACCGACTGGGGTACGCTCCCTAGTAGTCCGGCTGATCCTCCTCATCAAAGTCTCCAGCACAAATGTCGAATGGTGGATCACAGGCTCTTTGTTCACCCCTTCTCCCATCATCTGCTTTATGGAATAAGCAGCCCCCGCAATAAAAAGCGAGGGTGAGTATGCAACATACTCGCAAGTCTCGGAAACTTAATGCAATTAACTAAATGCATGGCTTAAACAAAGGATGGCATATAGGGTTCATTTGCATAAAGCGAAATTGAAATTTAAATACAAGTAATAAATTCATAAAGCAGCATTTAACAAAAATGTAAATAGCATAAATAATTAAACTTGAAGTATAACAATTTTCCGTGTTCCAACTACGGTTGGCTCTAGCCGCCAAACTAATATCCAGGAAGCTCGGTAGCTCATGATTCCCAACCACATTTTCATTTTTAAACCAAATCCATCATTTTTCCATTTAAAACCAAAACCGTAAAATCTACTATGTGAAAGCGCCCACGCTTGCCCTTGTCCGTAAGGCACGGCTACTTAAGTAGTTTTTAAGACTCAGAGGTGGTACACTTTACCCACACGACATGATCAGCCCTTTGCGCCAAGCTATTGACACACTTCCTTTGGTGTGCCGGCAGGAGATCATGACAAGGCCTTTACAATGCATATACCGCTACCGACTCACCGCTAAGGTTTCACATTGGTAGGGCTACCTCCGCCGATCGAAGCCCCTCTTGCGCCTTGTAGTACCATCGACAAACCGCACAACCAAATGGCGAAGTCAAATAACGATACATGCAAATTACTTAGCCAGGTCGTACCCATAATAGACATGTGGTTGTACTGTATAGCATGGCCCATGGTGACACACGATCGGTCCTTAATTGACTAGGGCGGACAATCACATTCCAAAAATTTTGTGCATCCCGCACCCGCCATTCAACCAATCCGCCCCGGTCTAAATCCTTTTTCACTTTTAATTTCAAATTAATATCGGCAACACCAATTGCCATACATTTCACAATTCATTTTTGAATCAAGAATGAAATCATCTCCGTAATGGTAAGGTACTGACGTGATTAAGCATGGCTAAGCATTTTCTACCGTTCCCATAGCAAGATTAATTACCCTTAACTACAGTAATTAGTTTTCCTAGGGTGTCAATGGTTGTCAACATGAATATCAATGTGGTTATAACAATTTGGCATTTATCTAAGCATTTAAAAATGACATTAAAATACAATTCGTAATTCAAATAGCATGCAATAATTTAAAACAAAATAGCATTTCATAAATTTGGGTTCAACATGGTCAAGGAGACTTGCCTTCACCCACGCCCGCTGCTGCAACCTCCGCTGGATGCTCCTCTCGCTCAACCGATCCGTCGTCTACACGCGAAAACACGCAAATCGAGGCAAAATAATAAATAAATAGAAATAAATAAAATTCAAAAATTCATAAAAATAACACCAACAGATAGATCTTGATTTTAGATGAATTTAGGAATTTGAATCGTTCAAATCGGAGTTTGAACGGAGGAGAACGGGCCTTCCGAAGTTTAAATGGGAGGGAAAAAAAATCAGGAAAATAGATTGACACGTGTCGGGCGATGATTGGCTGTTTAATCGGATTTTCTCGGATTTTCCAGCGGTTAAACGGAATTTTCCGTGTCGCTGACATGCGGGGTCCAGGTGTCATTGACACGGTCTATGGTGAACCAATTGCACGGAGTTCACAGGTGCGACGTGGCGGTGAGGTGGCGGCTAGGGCTGACGTGGCGCGACATGTGGACATTAGGGCACAAGTGGCGACATGGCTATGGCGTGGAAGATGAAGACTACGTGGCATGCACGGGCATCTACGTGGCGATGATGTGGCGCCACGCGGCAAACACAAGACAACTAAACGGTGGTGACGAGGCAGTGACTCGGTGGCTTACCAGTGACGTATACGTGGCGCAGATCTGACCCGATGAAGCTCGATCGGACGGTGCAGATTTGCGAAGGAGTTCAACGGCGAAGTGGCGGCGCAATCACGGAGACGGGAAGGCGGTGCGCAACACGGCGAAGGAGCGACGGATCGGCGAAGAGTCGATGAATATAGAAGAGGGTGACGAGACGAACTCGGTGGTGTTAATAAGCACGGCGGAGACTCACGGACTCGGAGAAATCCACGGCGGAAGCTTTGCGCCGATGGAAGAACTCCGGCGAGGTCTAGGAGCGACGGCGGCCCCAACCGGCGAGGCGTGAGGGGAAATGTGCGGCGCGAGGTGGCGAACCTCGGGAGGTGCGCGGCGCACGCTTAAATAGCCTAGGGTTGCGGGAATAAAGCGCGGAAGCCAAGGATGTCCGTCTTGGCGCGTGCGTGGGCGGCGGCCGAGGAGCGACGTGGCTTCATCGTGTTCCTTGGATCGAATCGGACGGTGGAGACAAGGGACGGTAGGGTTAGGGTTTAACTGAGGTATGGCGGCGCGATTTCCAGCCACTAGATCGGGAATCAACGGTTGGCGCTCTAGGGTTTATTGTGTGACCGCCGGATGAGTAAGTTGGGCCAAGCGAAGGTGCGATGAGAAGGCGAGCTAACTAAAAATAAACAGGGATTTCGGCCCAAAAGAATTAAAGGATTTAGAAAATGATTTTTGAATTAAATAATTCCATAAAATCCGAATGAACTTCAATAAATCCAAATAAATATCAAATAAACTCGGAAAAATCCCCAAAAATTCAGAAAAATCAAATGAAGCACAAAGAACCCAAATAAAATAATAAATAATTAATTTGAGGTTTTTATTAATCAAATTAAATCTTTGATGACTTTAAAATTCATTTTAAGCTGGAATTAATTCGAGAAAATTTCCATGGGTTCAGATTTTGAAGTTCAATTCAATGAAAAGCGAAAACGGAATGTTACATCAGCACACCCGGCGGTCCACCCATTGACAAGTGGGCCCGATGAACAGTACTTGGACCAACCAGAAGCTAACACGCGGCGAGCAAACATCAAACCACGCAGACACATAATCTCCCGGCCATTGGATTCACATCCAACGGTCGGTCGTCGCACGGCCAACCCTACACACGTGGCAACATCCACGCCGTCCATTTCAAATCCAACGGCTCGGATGTGGCACGGCTAAACAGCCTGACCTAGTGATGATGTGGACGCACCAGCGCGGTTGGATGAAGATCCAACGGCTCTGGTTATCCGAGCGGTTTACTATTCCCGAGCCTACGTGGCACAATCCAAGCCAGACGTTCCAAATCCAACGGCCATCATCAAAGGATCTACACCGCAATTACGTGGATTCGCAGGCGCGGTCGGATGCAGATCGAATGGCGAAGGCTTACCGAGCTGATTCGTATTCACAAGCCTACGTGGCCCGACTAGACCCGCACGATTGCCATCCGACGGTCGAGATCTACCGATGCGTATTCAAACGTGACCCTACGGGGGAAAACGTGGCGTTACCCTGGACGAAGGATGCAGATCTGACGGCTGTGGTTGCTCGCGAGGCGTCGAGGAAGAAACGGTGGCGCTGGTCGCCGGACTTGGGGAAGATGAAGTCAGCGGCGATGTTTCAGGGCGTCTCCGGTCGGAAGAAGTAACCCACCCGAAGCACCTTGGCTCAGTGAACTCGGTGAGGGTCTCGGCGGCGACGGAGAGTAACTGACGCCGGTGAGAGGCAAGAAAAACCGAAGCGGAGGAAGGAAGCTACTCCGGTGAGCTCGGGCGAGGTCTACGGTGGATGGCAAAGCGCGAGAGAAGGGGCAAAATGAGCGGAAGGAAGTCACGCGTGCACTGGGGTATATCACCTGCTCGGGCGAGTCTTGGAAGGCGCGCAAAATCTCTGACATGATCCTCGGCACCCTACCGGCGACAGCGGTGCGGCAGTGCTCTCTCCCGAGACTGCACGGTCACGTCGCACCGTTCGATCACGATCCAATGGCGCAGATTGAATAATGGTTCGGCGAAGCTGTGCCACGCGTCGACATCCTAACGGTCGCTTAACGTGATCCAACGCCTCGCGTGCTACGAGCGACGCGGCCCAACTGCGACCGTTCGATCGGTATCGCACGACGCGGAAACAGCGGCGCTAGGGTTTCGGCTGGCGCGGCACAGTGTTGGGCCGGCCCAGCACTGTAGCTACGGGTTTTTCCGCTTTTTCTTAATAAAATAAATCCAGAAATTCAAAGTATTTATTTGGAGCTCTAAAAATACTCGAAAAATTCTAGAAAATATTTCAGAGCATCTTGAGCCTAAATAAAATATTTTTATTTATTTTTGATAATTACCTTTTCTGATATTTAATTATTCAAGAAAGGATAGTTTAAAAAAATATTTTCCATTAAATCCAATAAATCCCAGAAAATTAGATAAATTCAATTAAATGCAAATAAATTTTAATTAATTCACAAAAATTCCAAATAACTCCAAAAATTAAAATTTGGCCAAATTTCGGGACGTTACAAACCTACCTCCCTTAACAGAATCTCGACCCCGAGATTCGAAGCTTAATTAGAGAATAGGTTTGGGAACTCCTTTTTCAGATCTTCCTCTCGTTCCCAGGTGGCTTCGCTTTCTATGTGGTTGCTTCACTGAACTCTGCAAAAACGGGTTGTCTTGCTCCTTGTTTTCCGATCCACTACATCCAGAATCTTTATTGGCTGCTCTTTGTATGTCAGGTCTTCTTGTAGTTCAACTTCTTCTAGGGACGTTTGCTCTTCAGGCACTCGGAGACACTTCTTGAGTTGCGATACATGAAAGACATTGTGTACTCCTGCCAATGACTGCGGTAACTCCAGTTGATATGCGACTTCGCCCTTACGGCTTATGATCTTAAATGGTCCTACATATCTTGGTGCGAGTTTTCCCTTTTTGTGAAACCTTTGGACTCCCTTAAGAGGCGTAACCCTGAGATACACATAATCTTCCGGTTCAAAGCTCAAATCCCTGCGGCGATTGTCCGCATAACTCTTCTGCCTGGACTGCGCGATTCTTAACCTTTCCCTTATCAGTGCTATTTGCTCTTCGGCTTCTTGGAGTATGTCTGGTCCGAAGACACGACGCTCTCTGGTCTCATTCCAATTTAACGGCGTCCTGCAGGGTCGACCATACAATGCTTCGAAAGGTGACATCTGAAGACTAGCCTGATAGCTGTTGTTGTAACTAAACTCCGCATACGGCAAGCATTTATCCCAAGTAGATGTATAGGCCAATGCACAGGCCCTCAACATGTCTTCTAATATTTGATTAACTCTCTCGATCGCCCATCCGCTGCGGGTGATAAGTCAGATGAAGTTCAAGCGGGTGCCCATTGCTGTATGCAATTTGTCCCAAAATCTTGAGGTAAATTGGGTACCTCTGTCCGATACTATCTTCTTTGGGACTCCATGTAAACAAACGATCCTCGCCATGTATAGCTCTGCTAACTTATCTCCCGAATAAGTTGTCTTTACCGGTATGAAGTGCGCGACTTTTGTCAATCGATCCACGATGACCCATATGGAGTCATAACCTCCTTGCGTCCTTGGCAAACCGGTAATGAAATCCATTCCGATTTCTTCCCATTTCCACTCTGGTATCTTTAATGGCTGCAGCAGTCCTGCTGGTCTCTGATGCATAGCCTTGACTCGCTGGCATACATCACATAGCGCTACGTGTTCAGCAACCTCTCTCTTCATATTTGGCCACCAGAACCTTTCTTTTAAATCTTGATACATTTTTGCACTTCCTGGGTGAATTGAATACTTGGAGTCGTGAGCTTCTTCCAATATTAACTGTTTTAACTCCTTTTTGTTAGGTACACAAATGCGCTCCTTCATCCATAACGTGCCATGTTCGTCCAGCTTAAATTCTTTTGCTTGCCCTTCCTCCATCTTGGCTTTGATTCTCTCGATCTTCTCATCATTCTTCTGATCTTCTCTAATCCGATCTTCCAAGATAGGCTTCATTTCTAATGCGGCTAAAAATCCTTCCGGAACAACTTCCAATTTCAAACTCTGAAGGTCCTTGCACAATTCTTCCAGGCTTTCTCCCATTATCATATTTAGGTTATGACTTTTCCGACTCAAGGCATCAGCCACCACATTGGCTTTGCCGGGATGATAATGGATACCCATGTTGTAATCCTTGATCAGCTCCAACCATCTCGTTTGTCTCATGTTCAGATCAGATTGGGTGAAAATGTATTTGAGGCTCTTATGGTCTGTATACACCTCACACCTGTTACCAATAAGATAGTGATGCCATATCTTCAGGGCGTGCACTACGGCTGCTAATTCTAGATCATGCGCCGGGTAATTCCCTTCATGTGGCCTTAATTGCCTTGATGCGTAAGCTACTACCTTTCCATTCTGCATTAACACGCATCCCAGTCCTTGGCGTGAGGCATCGCAGTAAATATCAAAACTCTGGTGCACATCCGGTTGCACTAACACTGGTGCTGATGTCAGTCGTTTCTTCAATTCTTGAAAACTCTTCTCACAATCTGGCGTCCAAACAAATTTCTTCTCCTTCTTTAACAACTGCGTAATTGTCCTGGCAATTGTGGAAAACCCTTCTATGAATCGGCGGTAATAACCTGCCATTCCAAGAAAACTTCGAATCTGTGTAACCGTCTTTGGCGATTCCCAATGTAGTACTGCCTCAACTTTGCTTGGGTCCACTGCAATTCCTTCAGCTGTCATTACATGCCCTAGGAAATCTACCTTACTCTTCTAGAAATCGCACTTACTGAATTTTGCGTATAGTTGTTGCTCCCTTAACTTTTCCAGCACTAATCTCAAATGTTGGGCGTGCTCTTCATCTGTCCTTGAATAAACCAGAATATCATCTATGAACACGACCACAAATTTATCTAAATATTCCATAAACACTTTATTCATCAGATTCATAAAGTATGCTGGCGCATTCGTCAATCCAAATGACATAACTGTGAACTCATAGTGTCCATATCTTGAAGAAAATGCAGTCTTGGTATGTCCTCTGTCTTGATTTTCAATTGGTGGTATCCCGACCTAAGGTCGATCTTGGAGAATACTCCTGCTCCTCTTAATTGATCGAAAAGATCATCTATCTGCGGTAACGGGTATTTATTCTTTATCGTCACTTCGTTAAGCGCTCGATAGTCTACACACATCCGAAAGCTCCCATCTTTCTTCTTAACGAACAGAACCGGTGCTCCCCAAGGTGACGAGCTTGGTCTGTGAATCCTTTTTCCAATAACTCCTCAATTTGCTTCTTCATTTCAACCAACTCTTCGGTGGACATCCGATGTGGTCTCTTTGCTATTGGTGCTTTTCCCGGCACTAAGTCGATCACAAATTCTATGTCTATGTCTGGTGGCATTCCTGGTAATTCCTCGGGAAAAACATCCGGGTATTCACTGACCACTGGTACATCTCTTATACTAACGGTCTCCAGATTGTTTACTAACATCTGACCTTCTCGAACTGCCATTGCTTGAAATTCCACTTTTCTACCTTCAGGGCTCTCAATAGACACAACTCTTCGCCCACGTCTATCTGACCTTATGCTTAGTCAACAATCCATTCCCGTGATAATGTCCCGGGTTTGGGTATCTAATATAATAAGGTTCGCTAGGAACTCTACCCCTTTTATTAATAGCTTAATCCCAGAACAGCCGACCTTAGAGCGGAGTTCTGATCCAGGGGATTGGACTAGAAGTGTACTTTTAAGGTTAACAATATCCAGATCTTTTGTTATAGCAAAATCTCGAGAAACGAACGAATGTGAGGCTCCTGAATCAAATAATACTGTAGCTGGCACTGAGTTGACTAGGAACTTACCGAGCACGACGTCCGTTGCATTCTAGACTTCGTCTGCGGAAATGTGATTGATCCTGCCGCGAGTGAAGGCTTGCGGTGTGGCTCTAGCTTGGGCAGGTCCTCGGCTTCCTCCTTGGACAGGAGTTTTTGCTGGCGTTTGCTATTGTCGTCAAGTTCCTTGCGCTTGTCTTCCTGTATGAGCGCCTTGTTTACTAACTCTTGAAAATTCGGAAAGGTGTGGGTAATCAATCCCACCTATAGACCAGTGTTAAGTCCCTTCATGAAACGGGACTGCCTAGCCTTATCGGTTGCTACGTCTTCTGGAGCGTAGCGTGCTAGTTGAGTGAATTTATTCAGATAATCAGCCACTGACTGGCTTCCTTGCTTAAGCGCTATGAATTCCTCCTTTTTCAACTCCATGATACCCTCCGGCACATGGTATTGACGAAAAGCTATGGTAAATTCATCCCAAGTGATTTCCTGTGGGTTTTCCTGCGATGCGCAGTAGTTTTCCCACCATTCAGCTGCGGTTCCCTCAAGCTGGTGAGAGGCATAAAGCACCCTCTCATTCCCATCACACTGAGTTATATGCAGTTTCCTCTCGATGGTTCTCAACCAGTCGTCTGCCTCTAGCGGGCTAGCATTGCCTGAGAAAGTAGGCAGTCGTGTCCTCATGAACTTGGACAGTCTCGAGTAGGGGCGTGGCACATTGTTAGCAGCTTGGTTGTTGGCGACTGCTTGGGTGTTGATTTGTTGCACGGTTGCCATCATGGTTTGCATTAATTGAGTTTGTGCTGCGAGAAAAGCTCCCAGATTCTGCATGTCAACTGGTGGTGCTGCCTGTGGTGGTGGTGTACTGCTCTGACTGCCTCCGGGACGTGAACCACTGCCTCCGGCTCCATTGTTGCGAGTGTTCACCATCTGCTGATTGCTTCGGTGGTTTAGAGATAAGGGGGAAAAGAAAATAGATACGTAGAAGAACTTATGGGGGAAACAGGTGTAACTTAAACCCTTAAACATTTAAGCACAAATAATAATTAGGTATGGTTTCTTACATAGTCTAGGGACTATGCAACCATCAAAATAGCCACAACATCACATCAAATAGTTCATTACAACATCGCACAGCTAAGTTTGAATTTAAGACGCGACTCAAACAAGTGAGTCTCAACGCAAAAGAAAAACTCAACAACTACTCAACCCAACAAACTCAGTCCTCGAGCCACCCTGGCTGCGGCTCGCCGATCACGTATACCGGCGGGTGAGCTGGCATCGGGGCAAACTGGTCCCCATGCCCTCCCACGGTGGTCGCTGGGGCACCACCATTCTTGGTCCTCAGGCGCGGGCTCCTGCTCCTCCGGCTCCTCCTCGTCCTCGTCATCGAGCTCCATGACGGCCTCAAGCTCCCCGTGACCGTAGAGAGCCTCCTCCAGCTCGGCGATCCTCTAAACAGCTTGCTCTCTAGTCTCCCACAGGGCCACCTCGGTCTCCTCCAAGACGCGGTACACAGCCTGCAGCTCCGTAGTCGTGGCGTCCATGACCTCCTCTTGAGCAGCGGCGAACCGGCCCAGGTGCACGACGGCGGCGGCGTCCTCCAGCTCCAAGCGCGCCTGAAGAGGTCCTCCCGCATGCGGGTGCACACGGAAAGCAGTGTCCCACAGCTCGTAGCCGTAGTCCCTGCTAACCCGACGCAGCGCTACCCGGGCACACTCCTGTATGCCCGCCTCGTAGCTGGCTCGCTTCACCGCGAGGTGGAGCGGACGACTAGCACGTGCGTGCTCCCGCACGTACAGGGTGAGGGTCGTCTCCCATCCGCGGTTGATCCCGTTGACTATCCAGGTGCGGGACCGGTAGAGAGGACGGTCGAAGCCTCCCAAAGACTGAACATTCTCCACAACTCATTGCGTAGCCTCCGTGGCCTTCATGAAAGAGTGAACCATCTGCATCTGCCAAAGCAACGCGTCAGTACTAAAATTTTAACAGAACACAAAAATAGTAGCAAAATACAGCATAGGTATGAAGTAAGGAAGAAGAGACGAGTCGAGATTTCATTGATAATTCTTGCCCAAATTTTTATCCTTTAGAAATTAACTTGTATTCCTCTAAGACGGCCAGCCTAACTAGGGTTAAGTCCTACAGTCAGTATGGCTCTTATACCAATCCTGTCGGGACCCGAATCTGCAAATCCGGACCCTCTGTGTATTCTGCACTAGTCCAGGATCACGCTAGTACATACAGGATAAACAGGTTGAAGTACCACAATCATACACAGCGGAATTAATAATAAAGTACTTCAAACATGAATATAAATGAGTTACAAGACCTTATGGTCACCTTACAATAATTCGCCACGCAGGGCGATAGATAACAAGAGTAGCATTAGTTCAACAGCGGAAGCAAAAGTAAAGCAATGAACCCATTATATTGCCACAAGCAACTGAGTGCGGCTCAACCCTAATCCTCTTGACCTTCGTGGAACTCCTCCTCCCAAGCTGGCACGGCTTCTTCTTCTGAGGTTTTTGTCGATGCAAGGGTGAGTATGCAACATACTCAACAAGTCATGCACAATGCAGTTCTATTACTACTTGCATGGCTTATTTCAAAGGAAGGCTTAATTGGTTATTTTGCATAAAGCAGCATTTCTTTTTAACAGGTAATCCTATTAGATTAAAAGCGGTAGAACCAATACTATTAATAATTAATTTCTCAATTCTTTTCCAAGAATTTGGCACACAACCCTAGTTTGATTTATCGGCTTTTGGCACACAGCCACCCATTCCACATTTTTATTTTGTGAAAATCTAACCCTTGACTGTAATCACCGAGCAATGTCCAATACCGCGAACACGGCTATTCGAATAGATTTAACACACACACTCTGCAGAGGCTGTACACTTTACCCACAGGATACAGTCGCTCACCACACAGGTGATTGATTGCAACAAAGTCTTTCAGAGACTAACATTTAACTAGTGAACCACTCCAGTATTGCCTTTCTAACACTTCCCTCACACAGAGCCGAAGCTTAGAACAGGCAAATACAGTTAGATGGGTACCAAGCCGCAAAGACAGTACGCTCCCCATCTGTTACATTGTTGTGTAGCTGCCGCCCGAGGTATCAAAGGAAAGATATTAGAGACCTACTAAACTAGGTCCGTCCCATTCCGGACAAGTGGTTGTACGAGAAACTCAGTTCAAAGGCTCGCAAGGTAAAATCCTTAACTGTCCCGGGCAAGACATCCAATTTACACTTCTCGGCACACAGCCTTCACAATCTTTCATACATCCTGTTGCCACACAGGCCCACCCGGCACGAAGCCTTCTCGCAACTTGCCCCGGTCCAAAACATTTCCCACCCCGGGTTTGCATTTATGCAACACATGCCAATGCCCACTTCATTGCACGAGTAGAACCACACAGGTCGCTACCCTAAATTCCATTCCATGACATCATCGCATTATTCCAAAATGCGTTCCATAATTGTTTAGTCAGTATTGATTAGCCAATTGAAAGACACTCAACGCATACAAGCAGGCTAAGCGACTAATCACAGTCTAGCCTCCCGTGTTGGCATTAATATAGCAACCACATAATTTAGCATTCTAGGGTGACAAGGTGTTCAGGGCATATAATGACATTAACAGGGTGGCATAATCAAAATGGTATTTTTAGCTACCTTTCCCAACATAAACAATTTCATTTTTAACTAACATAGCATGCATAAATTGAGTCGAAATACATTTTAAAATCTAGGGGCAATATGGTCAAAGCTTGACTTTCCTTCAAAAAGTAGTTGGTCCTGGTCGGAAATCTGCGACGGGTCTTCGAATTCTCTCTCGGCGACTTCCGGCAACTCGGAGTCTACTCGCATCAAGCAAACACACAATAAATAAACGATACAGATAGCAAGATCATCACTAAAAATAAAATAAAAATCACCATTAAATAGTTCACATTTTTACAAATTTTTGGGCACTGGAATCACCTAATTCTGAGTTAAAATGCAAAAGTTATAGCATTTGCAAGTTTTCTAAAATTCAAAAAAAGAAAAACCGAATTACTCTATTTATTTTTCCACTGAAAATCCGGTTAATTCCTCTCGGGTGACACGTGTCAGCACCAGAGACCTCCACGTCGGCTCGGTCACTGACACGTGGGCCCTTGGGTGACGTCATGCTGACGTCAGCACACCCGGCGGTCCACCCATTGACAAGTGGGCCCGATGAACAGTACTTGGACCAACCAGAAGCTGACACGCGGCGAGCAAACATCAAACCACGCAGACACATAATCTCCCGGCCGTTGGATTCACATCCAACGGTCGGTCGTCGCACGGCCAACCCTACACACGTGGTAACATCCACGCCGTCCATTTCAAATCCAACGGCTCGGATGTGGCACGGCTAAACAGCCTGACCTAGCGATGACGTGGACGCACCAGCGTGGTTGGATGAAGATCCAACGGCTCTGGTTATCCGAGCGGTTTACTATTCCCGAGCCTACGTGGCACAATCCAAGCCAGACGTTCGAAATCCAATGGCGCAGATTGAATAACGGTTCGGCGAAGCTGTGCCACGCGTCGACATCCTAACGGTCGCTTAACGTGATCCAACGCCTCGCGTGCTACGAGCGACGCGGCCAATCTGCGACCGCTCGATCGGTATCGACGCGTAGCGAAGCAATGGTGCCAACAGAGGGTTTAATTTGGTGCGGCACGATGTTGGGCCGACCAAACCTTTGTAGCTCTTGGTTTTTCCGCTTTTTCTTAATAAAATAAATCCAGAAATTCAAAGTATTTATTTGGAGCTCTAAAAATACTCGAAAAATTCTAGAAAAATTCTAGAAAATATTTCAGAGCTTCTTGAGCCTAAATAAAATATTTTTATTTATTTTTGATAATTACCTTTTCTGATATTTAATTATTCAAGAAAGGATAGTTTAAAAAAATAATTTCCATTAAATCCAATAAATCCCAGAAAATTAGATAAATTCAATTAAATGCAAATAAATTTTAATTAATTCACAAAAATTCCAAATAACTCCAAAAATTAAAATTTGGCCAAATTTTGGGACGTTACAGGGTGCTTTTGGAGGGTTCAGGCAATCTGGTGCTACCGGCATACTGAGGGCGGTGCTACCAGCCTAGGGGTGGTAGCACCGGTCCTTCAAGCATTGATGATTTAATTAATTGCATATCTGTTTGGATATTGCTATGTGATGGGTTTTCCTTGTCTTTGATAGTTGTTGGACGACGGTGCTCGATCATGGTGAAGCGGAGGAGGATCGGGACTAGGCGAGGTGCGTCAGAGGTCCAGATGATCGGGGATCGCTGAAAGATGATCGGAGATGGAGTTCATGCAATCTAAGAAGACAAGCAAAGGAGATGATACTAACTAGATGCTGCGTGGATAAATGAGGGCCGTTGGATCATGGTCCAGTTGATAGGTTAGCAGGTCTATGTAGTGTCTTTTAAAAACCATGCAAGAAAACCCATTGTGTGTGGGGGTTTTGGGTTAGCCCATGTGTAGCCCATGTTGGGCCATGAGTGAGTGGGTTTAGGCCCATGTAAGTGGCTAGTTGAGTGGGTGAATCAAGACCCTTGGATGAGGTGCTAGGATTAATGGCTTGATCCAAGGGATGAGGTTCACCCGGTAGCCCTATAGAAGAAGGAGAGGGGTGCCTCTCCCCCTAAGTCTTGGGGCTAAGAGTTGGTTGTTTTTTTGCTTACTTTGAAGCTTTGCCCACCTAGGTGTGGTTATGTAAAACTCTACCAAAGCAGTCAAATCAAGTTCCTCCAAGATCATGGCATATTCTTGCTAGTTCTTAGGTTTCAATCTTGTTTCTTTGATGATTTTTGTTGCAACTTGTTTGTATGCCTCCCCTCCTTCTATATGCTACTGATCCATGATGTTTTGAGGGTGCTCATATGATTTTACATCTCTCTTGCACCCTAGAATAGACTAGAGGTCAAGTTTTCCATCAAGATGCAAATCTATCTAGAACTTGTTCTTCGTGCAGCAGTCAGTATTTGATTTTTATAAAAATCTAGAAAAATTATTTTTGAGTGATTCTTATTGGAGAAGGTGCGTGACTTATATATCCATCAGTGAAAAAAATGGGGAGTTCACTGGTTGCACCATTTGAGCGGCATGAGGTGAATACCCAGCTCAAAACTTTCTGCTCGAAGTTCCTGATAGTCTATGGTATTTGATTTTTGTTGATTTTTTAAGGCATTTTGAGGTGGTCTTTAGTGGATTGGTTCATGGCTCATTAGTTCATAGGGAGAAAAATTCTCAAAAATTCTAGAGCACTAGAAATCCACGAACCACCTGTGCCAATTGAGGACAATTTATGGAGAATCTGCTTTTACTTTTCTGAGAGTGAATTAGATAATTTGGCTTGATCTCATTTTTAAAAGTAAGGTTTGAATTGATTCCTTTTTGTTTGGACACTTGAGAACTAGGATTGTGATTCAAAAATTCCCCACATATTTCGTGGTTCTCATCCATGAATGCTAGGGGTACACATAATTGTTTAGTTGTTCGGGTTTTGGAGGGTTGGTGAATTTGAGGAGTACCAGTCTGAAGAAAAATCTTCAAAGTGACCATTCATCCCCCTCCCTCTGCTCACCATCTCGATCCTTCAAGCCTTGCGAGGCATATTAATGTAAGTTCGACCATAATGTCATTCAATGAGTATTATTTGATATATGTAGTCCTTTATTAAGTTTCTGCTATGTATGATTGTGATATTCATCTATATTGAGCCTGTGTTCACTAGCGTGATCCTGGACTAGTGCGATATACACAGATGGTCCAAATTTGCATATTCGAGTCCCAACACCCTGTCTTGCGCCATGTGAGTTCATAAAGAGACGAACCTCACAACACTGCTAGTAATACTAAAGCCAAGACATTACAAATTAATCGCCTAGGCCTGTCCCATTCCGGACTTATGGTTACATGTTTGACTCAGGTCTAAGGCTTACAACGTTATGTCCTTGAGATAACTAGGGCAAGACATCCACATACCCTCTGCCTTTCCGGACCACCTTGGCACACTGCTCCTTGCCACTTGCCCTAATCTAAATGATTACCACCCCAGTTGATTACCTAGCATCACATGCTATCAACAAGTCAACATCGTTACGTGACATCTCTCATCGCAACAATTGAATATCATTGTGTGACAAACACCTGACACACCAATTCATAATCATGTTCCATATTCTATTAGTCAAGATGATGAGGACATCACAACCAAGGATACAACCGCTGCCCCTTCTTCCCCGACGACCGCTATTTCGTCCCCAACCGTCGCTGTTTCGGCCGCTACTTCGTCTACGACGCCTGGAGGGCTTAGTCCGGAAGCAAGGCCTTTTCACCCACCTTTGCTGGACCAGCACATCAAGATCATCCACCGAGGACAGCCCACGCGCCAAGGAAGGCCCAAGATCAAGCCCAATTCGTCGACAAGTCCGGTTCGGCCATCCAGGAGCAGCAGTACTTCAAACGGACATAACTTGGGCTTTCGGACTCCGTTTTCAGTGTGCGACCACCCGTTTGAAAGCTTAGGAGATAAGCTTTCCAATGGATCCAGTTCCAATGCCAAATTCATCTTGAAGCAACGGGAAAGAGCAGAAGAGTGTCGCGGGCCAGAAACTCCGGGTGCTACGCCACCTTTTCTTTTGGGCCCAAAGCCCATGTAACCCTAGGGCTTCCTCCCACCTCCGGCCCATGAAGGCCCAACTTGCATGGCTGCAAGTTTAGTCCCATATTGCCTAGTGTTTAGTATCTACCTCCCTCCCTCCGCTATATAATAAAGGCAATAGGCCACCGTAGAGACTTGGGTTTTGTTTATTTGATAGTTTAGCCATTGCTACTATTTTGAGTTTTCCAGACGTGCTCAACAGCCGCCTAAGAAGCTCCTTATTTCAGAACCCCACATTATCAATCCTTCATCTTTATTTGCAATTTCAGATTGCCTTTACCTTTGTTCTTGCTTGTTCTTCGGTTGCATGCAGGAATTGAACCTCGTGTTCAAGTTGATCGTGCCAACGGCAAGATCAATAACCCTCTGGAGTTGGTTTAGCGATTGCTATGGCGCATCGTCGTCGCACGTTGTAGTCGGATCGTCAAAGTCACTTCTACCAAATCGAAGTTATCACTCTCATCGAAAGATCAGGACCCAAAGTCACATCAGGTGGTATCAGAACGCCAAGTTGCTCGGTGAGAGATTTAGTACCTTAGATTAGTTTTTGTTTTCTGTCCAAAATTGAAAATCCTCCACAAAAATTCAACCTTTAGATTCAATTTGGTGTTTTAGTGTGTTTTGTTAGGTTTTGATCCGTTAGAGTCCTTGTTTTAGTTGCTGATCGTTTTTCCTTCGCGTAGCTTTTATTTCAATCTGTCCAGTTCTTTGTTTTGTTCATAACTTTTGCATACGAGCTCCGATTCAAGTGTTTTTGCACTTTCCTGAAACCTTGGGACAAGCTCCACAAAAACCTAGTTGGGCACGAAATCTAATTCCATCTAAAAGGTTGTTTAATCTTGACATCAAATTCGGGATGCTAGTTGCAATTGCAATCCAAGTCGGTTCGGTATTTTGATCATAACTCTCACATCCGAACTCCGATTGAGAATTTTTTATACTTTCCTGAATCCTTGAAAAGTCCTCTACAAAAACATTTTTGGGTGTCCTTCGTGATTCGGACTCCTTCAACCCGAATTTGACTCGGATTCGGATTTGGTCAGATCGGCTAAATTTTGTTAAATCTATGCACCTTAGTGTTTTTGCCATAACTTCTACATATGAGCTCCAAATTGTGTGTTTGAATACTTGTTTTAAAGCTTAGAACAGTACCATCATTTTGTTACATTGTGAGCAAGCTGATTCGGTCATTTTCATACCTTAATTGCAGCCACAACCTTACTGCATAGTTCTGGCCGAATTTGGGCTTGTTTCTTCAATTTGTGTTCTAGCTTTGTTCCTTTGAGTTGGTTGAGTCCAGTAGAATCTACAACCATAAAATTTCAAAATATTAGTGCACATACCTTTGGGAACCAATTCATCCTTTGCGAATACTTTGATCCCAATTGAGACTAGCGATTTGAAATTGCTTGGGGCTGCTCCTTTTGATACGTTGCACTATCATATCTCTTGTGATATCAAGTTAGGGATTCCAAAACTTTGCTCATACTAGTGTTGGCCGAAAGTCACCGAAAAAAGAGAAAGAAAGAGCCAAAAGGCTAAGAAAGAAAAGAAAAAAAAGAGATAGAAAAGAAAAGAGAATAGTGGCCGGCAGCACTACATTGATCAAAACCCTAATTTGTGTTTGTCATTTTCAGATTGTGCAATTGTATTAAGGAGTGAGCAATCTTGTGCCCTTTTACCTTTTCTGAAGCAATTAGCTAGCGTCTCTCCATAACTTATGCAACACGAGTTTTGGTGCTGAAATTATTCTTATTTAGCTCATTCCATTGGTTGCATTAAGTTTCATTATCTTTGCGTGTGTGTTGCCTTGAAATTCACTTATATCTTTGAGATCGGCAACTAGGGCTTGTGAATTCTAGTTTGGATCATTACTTATCATTACAACAACTAGAATTATCAGATTGCATAGGAAACAAATGAAGCCTACCTAGCTCCACATATTCTACCTCGTACGTTTGTTCGGTCCCTTGGCGATCGCTTTATCCAAGCTTGGGAGAACTTTTGACACCGCCAATGGCCAACAACCCCTACTGCACGGTAAGAACTTGTATGAGCTTTGGTTAAAGTTTGAGAGTTGAGTGACTTGTTTAGCCACATCTAGTAGTTGATAGGAGATTACATATGGCTGTGTTTTTCCTTGTTGTCTACTAATCATGACAGGTCCACATAAAACGAGTTCACTTCGATTCAACGAAAGGATTTGCGACATGAACAACATGACGACTTCGTCTCCTACTTCTGAACACGGTAACCTCAATTTAACATTGCCTTCATATCTTTGGAAACTTTGACCTGAAGCATATATTGATTGGGAAATAGCGGTAGACAAACAATTTGGCATGTATAATTTGTCGAAGATGAAAAGATTTGTTTTGCCGCTAATGTGCTTTACGGGTATCGTTAACATTATGGAAGCATGTTTGTAGAAAAGGAGAAAACACGAGAATTGGAATGATATGAAAAAATTTATGAGACTTGAATTTGTTCCTGAATATTATGCTGAGTGTTTGCTTACTAAACTTCAATGCTTAAAACAAGGGAGTAATACAATTAGAGAATACTATCGTGAATTGCGAACTTGTTTGTTATGTTGTGGTTTAGAAGAATCTGATGAAGTTATCCAGCTTAGACTATCACCAATGGGTTCCCATCAGGCTCCAAATCCCGTCGCGAAGGGATCCCAAGCATCCCAAGCACTCCAACAAATTCCCTTCACGATTCCCTTCAAAAGGGATTTGGAGAGAGAATCCCTTCAGAACGGGATTCTCTCTCCAATCCCTATACAAAACCATTCGAGGGGATGCTGCTGGAGATGCAGTTTGGGAAGGGAAGGAAATCTGGGAAGAGATTCCCGTCAGGGAGTGGGAAGGGATTCTAGGAAGGGAAATCGTTGAAGATAGTCTTAGGTTCATACATGGGCTTAATAAGGGTATTCAAGATATTCTTATTGATGAAACATATCATTCTCTTTCAAAAAATGTTGGAAAGTGCTTGTAGTATTGAATGTTTGAATGCATTATTAGCTTCACTTGAGGCGCCTGTTGCTGCACCTCCTCTTGTGGCTAACATTTTGCAGACAAATGAGCACAAGAGAAAAGAGATTGAGAACGTGGAAGATGAGAAAGTCGAGCTTGGGACAATCCCTTCGACTATAGAACGAGATATGGAAACCCCGACACCTACGACAACGGATGAAAATTTAGGAGGTTTTGATATTCCTACTTCTGAGGAGGAGACAAATGACCATGGTACATATCTGATTTTACAGCAAGAAAGGGAGCAAATTTGTGAGTATATTCCTGCTATACATAATTCTTGTGAACTACCACCTTGTGCAACAATTGTAGAACCATATGATGAATTACAAGCTTATAATTTTGATCATGTGGTGTTGATTACGCAAAAGGAGGTGATAGCTAGAATATCCCCTGCCACTATTTTGTGCTATATCATGTTGAATGAGCCTGTTAGTTTGACTTGTGCTATGGACAAGATTTCTGAAATTTCATCACTTAAGTCTTTGTCTAGCACCTATGCCTATTGTTTTAAATTCAATTTAGTTGGTGATTATGGCATAGATGGCAAGTTTCTTGTTTATAGAATATGCATAACTTGTTATAAACTTGCTGAATTGAAGCTGGCTATTTTGGGCAATTCTAGTTGTGTGCAACAACTTGTTTCATTTGCGGCACCATCAAATTTTCCTGAAAATGTCTGATACCCATAGCTTGTTGCCCCATTGTTCGAATTTTAGTACATTAACTTGTATTACAAATCAACATGTCGTAGTTGATGCGTGGAAGCCCATTAAAATTGTGTCACCGTTATTGGAATGGTTTGATATTGCTTATTTACAATTTGATGATATGAATGATCTATGCTTGATGCCAGGACTTGTAGTTTTGCCCACAAAACATGTTATTGAACGCGGCTCACAAAACATGAGTTTTCTTTATCAAAAGTCAGGGATGGATATGTGCTTTACTTATATTTGCAAATCAAGTTGCAAACTAAATCATGTTAATTTTGATGCTATATGCTTCACTTACAACAACGAATCAACTTGCAGAATTGTGAGGAAAGGTTATTTGCTTAAATTTAATTTCTTCTTTTGTTGTTATGAAAATAGCCTGCCGCGAATCCAAAAGAACATTGAAATATGGGATATATACATATATGTTGTGTACACACTCTTCTTTTTGTTAGTTGTTTCTTTTCCAGCTTTTCCAAAACCGAGAATGGTTTTCATTCGAGGAGGGGAGGAAGCATCAAAGAGTGTTAGTGCTCATCAAGTCATTATATGCTGGAAAGAAGTGTTGAGCTATATGGATAATTATCAGGTGAATCCTCTAAATGTTTTTCATGTCTTCAAAATATATAAAGAGGCGGAGCTACTATTTTATTTAAATAAATGCAGGACCTATATAAGAATGTTTGGTGCTGAAGATGTGCTAAAAGGTGAGCTTGAGTCGAGGACGACTCAAATGCAAGAAGGGGAGGATGATGAGGACATCACAACCAAGGATACAACCGCTGCCCCTTCTTCCCCTACAACCGCTACTTCGTCCCCGGCGTCAGTCATTTGTTTGCCGCTACTTCGTCTACGACGCCTAGAGGGCTTAGTCCGGAAGCAAGGCCTTTTCACCCACCTTTGCTGGACCAGCACATCAAGATCATCCACCGAGAACAGCCCACGCGCCAAGGAAGGCCCAAGATCAAGCCCAATTCGTTGACAAGTCCGGTTCGGCCATCCAGGAGTAGCAGTACTTCAAACGGACATAACTTGAGCTCCCGGACTCCGTTTTCAGCGTGTGACCACCCGTTTGAAAGCTTAAGATATAAGCTTTCCAATGGATCTAGCCCCAATGCCAAATTAGTCTTGAAGCAACAGGAAACCGCAGAAAAGTGTCGCGGGCCAGAAACTCCGGGTGCTGCGCCACCTTTTCTTTTGGGCCCAAAGCCCATGTAACCCTAGGGCTTCCTCCCACCTCTGGCCCATGAAGGCCCAAGTTGCATGGCTGCAAGTTTAGTCCCATATTGCCTAGTGTTTAGTATCCACCTCCCTCCCTCCGCTATATAATAAAGGCAATAGGCCACCGTAGAGACTTGGGTTTTGTTTATTTGATAGTTTAGCCATTGCTACTATTTTGAGTCTTCCAGACGTGCTCAACAGCCGCCTAAGAAGCTCCTTATTTCAGAACCCCACATTATCAATCCTTAATCTTTATTTGCAATTTCAGATTGCCTTTACCTTTGTTCTTGCTTGTTCTTCGGTTGCATGCAGGAATTGAACCTCGTGTTCAGGTTGATCGTGCCAACGGCAAGATCAATAACCCTCTGGAGTTGGTTTAGCGATTGCTAAGGTGCATCGTCGTTGTACGTTGTAGTCGGATCATCAAAGTCAATTCCACCAAATCGAAGTTATCACTCTCATCGAAAGATCGAGACCCAAAGTCACATCACAAGATTAACTTTTGATATCTTAAAAGACATGTGATGTACATAGCATGGCTAAGCGAACTAACCTGGTCTAACTAACCCATGTTGATTGTAATATTAACCAACTAGTAATGAATCAATTTACGGTGATAATTAATCATGGTATACAAATGATAAGGTAGGGTATAGTTCAATTAGGAAGATTAACTAAATCCTAAACTAATTTGAAACTGTTGCACACGAAAAATATCATGCATGAGGTAAAACAACAAATCAATTTTATAAACTTGGTTCAACATGATCAAAGCACAACTTGCATGGGAAAAGCTCATGTTCTTGCTCTGGAACCTGGTCTTGAGTCAATGAATCTTTCTCGGACGCCTCGAGCACTTTGACGTCCTCACGTAACGAGAAAGAATATAAAATAACAACAAAAGTAGAGAACAAACAAACTCTAAAAATCAAATAAAATTTACTATTAAATATATCTCAATTTTAAAATTTTTTAGAAATTTGAATTGCCTCAATCAAAGCTCGTATGAGGGAGAACGGGATCTCGAAATATTTGAAAATAAAGAAAATACCAAAATTCAGAAAATCAATATTTAACTGAATTTTTTTGTACTGAAAATTGATTTATTGAGTCGTCATGATGTCGGCATGACATCAGCACTAGCTTGGATCAATCGCACTGCAACACGCGTCATGGGACCATGGACTCTGTCCAAACTAAGTTGGTTCACCGTGGACTCAGTCCACGGTGCTTGGGCTCCATGCAACACATGTTAAGATCCGGTTGGTCATGGCAAAGGTGCGATCCGGACTGCACGTCATAGATCCAATGGCCCATGCCTACTGGTAAATGACACGAACACACGGCGTGATATGGAGGCATCCACGAGGGACATATCGATAATGATCTCGATGAATCGAATGACCAAAAACACGATTGAATGCCAGCGATGGAATACACGGCAGCACGCCTTCGAGCTTAAAGATGAAGCAATCGCGATGGCATTTCAAGGGCTTACCTGTAATGTTAACTGGTCAATCTGGTAGCTCTTCATCTTGAGAACCCGTCGGTACCCTCAAAGTGGTCGGTGACTCAACGACGGTGAATTTCTTAGTGAAAAATCGTCATCTCTCTTCCACAACTCCGCCTAGCACTCACGACCACTACACAGCATCTCAGGCGATGGTGCTTAGGGAAACAGAGGTGGCTTGGAACGGCGAACCTCGAGCGACAGATGACCTACTTTATAGCCTTGAGACACGATTGAAACTTGGAAACCAAATTCTACACAGCAGCAGAATCCTTCTCCGATATGGTGGCAGCTTCACGAAGACAATGCACAGTGAGCGTTTGATCCAAGATGAGAGGCTACGATGTGATCTAACAAGGCATGATCCTATCCGCTCACAACAGACTAACAGTCGTGATTCACTTGAGTCCCGAATCCATATGACTTAATCATGAGCATACGATCTTAAATCTGACAGTGGACAAGTGTCAACATTCACACCGAAAGAAAATGGCCATCTTATCGATGATCTACATCTGATGGTTGGGCTTCTAGAAAGTGGGCCACACAGGAGGCTGAGCTCGCACAGTAATGGACTTCCGGCCCAAGTACTGTTACGGATTTTCAAGGGTTTTTGAATTAAAATAATTCCCAAAATTAGATTTATTTGGTTAAGGCAATAAAAATACCAAAAAAATTCTCATAAATATTTTAAGATATTTGAAACTTAAATAAAATATTTTTAATAAAACTTTATTTTAACTTCCTCATTAATTAAATAGTTTTCATAATAGGCCATATTTAACCATATTCAATAAATTCCAAAAAAAGTCCAATAAATTTAGAAAATGCACAAAATGCATATTAAATTGAAATAAAGCCAAAAATGGGGATATTACAAACTTCTCCATTAACGAAATCTCGACCATGAGATTTAGGGCAAATTGAGGACTATGTTAGGAAATTCTGACTTCAAATCATCCTCACGTTCTCAAGTAGCTTCATTTTCCGAATGGTTGCTCCACTGAACTCTGCAAAGGCGAATTGACTTGTTCTTGGTCTTTTGCTCCATCACTTCCAAAATCTTAATCGGCCGCTCTTTATAAGTCAAATCTTCCTATAGCTCAATTGCTTCTAACAATGCCTGCTCTATTGGTCTTTGGAGACACTTCTTGAATTGTGATACATGAAACACATCATGCACTCCTACCAATGACTGCGTAACTCTAACTGATAAGCAACTTCTCTTCAACGGCTCAAGATTTTGAACGAACCAACATATCTTGGCATAAACTTTCCTTTAGCGTGAAACCTTATAACACCTTTAAGAAGTGTAACTCTGAGATACACAAAATCATCTAGCTCAAATCTCAACTACCAATGATGGTTATCAGCGTAGCTTTCCTACTGAGCCACTTTCAACCTTTCTCTGATCATAGCAATTTGCTCTTCGGCTTTCATGAGAATATCAAGCCCAAATACCAAATGCTCTACCGTCTCATTCCAATTCAATGGAGTATGACAGGGATGACAATATAAAGCTTCAAATGGTGATATTTGTAAACTGGCCTGATAACTGTTATTATAACTAAAGTCAGGATATGGCAAACTTTTATCCCTTGAAGTTGCATAAGCTAATGCACAAGCTCTCAGCATATCCTTCAATATCTGATTAACTCTCTCGCTCTGTCCATCTGTCTGTGGATGATATGCTATATTAAAATTCGAACGAGTTCCCATTTGCTTCATGCAACTTATTCTAAAACCTTGAGGTAAACTAGGTACCTTTATTAGACACTATCTTCTTGGGCACTCCATGTAAACACACAATCTGTGACATATACAGCTCTACCAATCGATCTTGTAAATAAGTAGTCTTAACATGTATGAAATGAGCGACCTTGGTCAATCAATCAACGTTGACCCAAAATGGAATCATAACCTTTCTGGGTTCTAGGAAAACCAGTAATAAAATACATAATGATTTCCTCCCACTTCCATTCAAGAACTTTTAGCAGCTACAGCAAACCTGTTGGTCTTGGGTGTGTTGCCTTCACTCTCTAGCACACATCACATAGAGCAACGTTCTCAGCAACCTCACGCTTCATATTAGGCCACCAAAACCTTTTCTTATGATTTTAATATACCTTGGCACTTTCCAGATGAATCGAACACTTTGAATCATGAGCTTCCACCAGAATCAACTACTTAACCTCCTTCTTGTTCGGTACACATATTTGACCTTCAAACCACATAGTACCCTGATCATCTAGAGTAAAATCCTTGGCTAAGCTTTCATCCATCTTGGACTTGATTTAGTTGATCTTTTCATCATCCTTCTAACCATCTCTGATTTGATCTTCTAATGTTGGCTTCACCTCCAAAGTAGTTAGAAATCCTTGTGGAACAACTTCCAGCTTCAACTTCTAAAATTCCTTGCATAACTCTAGTTGATCATTTAACACCAGCGCATTAGCATTATGGCTCTTATGACTCAAAGCATTTGCTACAACATTAGCTTTACTAGGATGATAGTGGATTCCAACATTATAATTCTTTATCAACTCCAACTATCTCCTTTGTCTTATATTGAGATCCGACTGAGTAAATATATATTTTAAGATTTTATGGTCTGTATATATCTCACATTTATTTTCAACGAGATAATGATACCACAGCTCAAAGCATGTACTACAACAGCTATCTCCAATCATGCGTTGGATAGTTTTCTTCATGTGGGTAACCGACTTCAGTTGTTCCCAATGCAGCACACCTTCTACTTTGCTTGGTGAAAGACCATGTGGAGGTCTATACCTGTGTGTGATGAGTAATTGACTAGATTGAAAGGTTCATCTGAGTTAAATTAGCTGACTAGATTGAAAGGTTGATCCGAGTTAAATTTGTCTTGGAGTATTTTGATAAGTTCTCAACCAAGTCGTGTTTCTTTGCTGAGTGCTTCAAGCTTCTCGATTGATTTTCTTTGCTAAATGCCGAGTGCTACCAGTCTTTGCTGAGCTCCTCTAGATTTCCGACTGGACTCTTTTCTGAGTACTGTGTTCCGAGTGGTTCCTGTCTTTTGATAAGTGCGTCTAGATTTTCAACTGGTTTTCTTCCATTGGTGAAGGCCGAGTGCCGAGTGCTACCAGTCCTTGCTGCATGGTTTTTAGCTTCTCAATAGGTTTTCTTCTTGTTTTAATACTCTGCTGTAGGCAAGAGGTTTGTCAAGGACTCAGTAAAGTACCCACATCTAAGTTTCTGAGAATCTTCTTTGGGGCGCTGGTAGTCGTCCTTAGGGCGTTTTGTGGATAGCCGAGTGGCTAACCAGGTGATTAACCGAGTGGTTAGCCATGTGGCTAGCCAAGCGTTTCAACCGAGTGGGCTTGAGTATATGGGTTCGCCGACTGGTTGTGGTTAAGTGGTGTTTGACTATTTTGAGATAATTTGCAAATATGATTGTGGGCATTGCTATGTGAAAGGTTTCCTTGTCTTTGATGGTTGCAGGACGACGGTGCTGGGTCATGGTGAGGCAGAAATTGGCCAGGACTAGGCGAGGTGCGTTGGAGGTCCAGAACGGTTGGGAGATCGCCGGAAGATGACCGGAGATGGAGTTCGGGCAAGCCAAGAAGGCAAGGCAAGGAGCAGATACTAGCTAGATGTTGCGCGGATCAATAAGGACCGTCGGGGTACGTCTAGTTGATAGGAATAGCGGGTCTAGTAGTATGCTTTGAGAGCCATGCAAGAAAAACCCTATTGTAGCGGGTTTAGGGTTTCCCCTTGCAAGCTGTGTGAGTGGGCTCTTCCTAGCCCTTAGATGAATCTCTAGGGTTGAGAGCTGCATCTAAGGGTGGTAGGTAGTCCGAGAGTTGTATAAATAGAGGTGGAGGGGTAGCCTCCATGGGTGAAGCGGTAGGTAAAGAATCCCTGAATGGTTTTAGAGGTTGTTGAGCGCTCTGTTGGGTTTTTCCCACTTTTGTTTGTGTGGCTGTGTAACCTCCCTTCCAGAAATACAAGTTCTACAAAGATTTCAATACTTGCATTTTGCTTCTTGTCATTTACTTTATGCAAGTTACTTTCTGCAATTTAAGTTACGCAAATTTACCTTACGCAAGTTGATTCTTCTCCATCTTCATTCTTTCCCTCTTGCGTCTTTTGCGTTCTTGAATTGTTATTTTTGTGTTTAATCTCTGTGCATTTGTCGCTTGGTGTAACATGTTTCCAAGTTCTTTCTGTTCAACGAGATTTCAGGAGCAAGTTGCTGCCGATTTCCCTGTTCTTCCTGTTTATCTTGATATGCTTTTTGTTCTCGGGCAAAAGGTTGAATTGTTGAGAATAATCCTGAGAATCGGTTTGAGATTCAAGTTTTGTCTATCACCAGACCGCATCTACCAGGTTTCTTGAAGCTTTGTTCAACCGATCAAAAGTTCTTTTGTCCTGTCCTGGGTCTGACAGTTTGTTCATAAAAAGTTCTTGAGTCTGGTATCTTCACCTACTCCAGAAGAGTACCATCGACTTTACTTTTCAGCAACCACACCCTTCTTAGGTGATCTTTAGTATTTTTGGAATACTGTAAGTGGGAAATTTGATCGACCATTCACCCCTCTCTGTTCGCCATTTCGATCCTTCACTTGGGTCAACAACAACTTCTTTGGCAATCATTGCATAGTCAAGGAATTCAACCTTCTCATTCTAAAAGTCACACTTGCTAAACTTAGCAGACAGTTGTTCCTCTCACTACCTTTTATGAACTAAACTCAAGTGTTCTGCATGCTCTTTCCTTGACATGGAGTAAACAAGTATGTCATCACTGAACACATGACAAACTTGTCCAAATATTTCATGAAAACCTTATTTATCATGTTCATGAAATATGCAGGAGCATTAGTCAATCCAAAAGATATGACCGTGAACTCATAATGTCCATATTGTGTATAGAACATAGTCTTAGGAACATCCTCAGCACAAATCTTTAATTGGTGATGTCCTAATCGAAGATTTATCTTGAAGATAACTCTAGCTCCACTTAACTAATCAAATAAATCATCGATCTTGGGTAACAGATACTTATTTTTTATCGTCACTTTGTTAAGAGTATGATAATCAATACGCATTCTTAAATTTCCATCCTTCTTTGTGACGAATAGAATAGGCGCTCTCCACAGAGATAAACTAGGTATAATGAAACCTTTCTCTTGCAACTCCTCAATCTGCTTCTTCATCTCTACTAACTCATCAGTAGGCATCCGATATGGTCTTTTTGCTATTGGTATTGTACCAAGCACTAACTCAATAACAAACTCAATATCCCGATCTGGCGGCATACCAGGAAAATCCTCAAGAAAAACATCCAGGTATTCTCTAACAATTGGCACATCCTCTAAGCTGGCCACTTTTACACTATTTACCATCAACTGACCATCACGAACTGCAGTTGCTTGAAATTCCACCTTCTCGCCACTAGGGCTTTCAACTGACACAACTCTTCGGCCACAATTCAATACAACTTTATGTTTGGATAACCAATCCATTCCAAAGATAACATCTAAGGTTTGAGTATCCAATATGATCAGGTTCGCTAGGAACTCTATCCCATCAATGAGTAACCTAACTCTCAAACACCAAGGCTAGACTGAAGTTCAAATCCTAGGGCTTAGACTAACAGGACATACTTAAGATTCTTAACATCCAACCCATTTTCAACTGTAAAAACTCGAGAAACGAATGAATGCGAAGCTCTAGAATCAAATAAAATGGTTTTAGGTACTAAGTTAACCAGAAACTTACCTAGTATGACGTCCGATGCATCATGAGCTCCATTTGCGGTGATATGGTTGACACGACCTCTCACTATTGTTTGAGGCGTAGCTCCTACTTGGCTTATTGCACGGTTCCCTCTTGACGCATGTGCCTTAGCAAGTGTAGTTCCCAGGTTGAAGCAAATTGGTGTGATATCTCCTTTCTACGGACATCTGTTAGCAAAGTGTCCTAGCTCATTGCAAGAATAGTAGTGTTTGACAGCAAATTATTGACTTCCTCCTGGCACATTGTTCCCTTGGGCTGGCATTTGAAAATTTTGACTCGATGAACATGGAGCTGGTGTTGGTGTCTTGTTAGCAACTTGTGACTACAATCTTAAAAACTGTTGCGGAGTTATCCTTAATATTAGCTGATTTAGATGCGCTTCGTGGTTAGGCATCTTGCACTTACGATCCTCGCCAAGCTCTTTGCACTTGTCTTCCAGAATCAAAACCTTACTGACTAATTCCTGAAATCAAGGAAGATGTGGGTAATCAACCCCACTTGTAACCCAGAGTTTAGTCCCTTCATGAAATGAGACTGTCTAACTTTGTTTGTTGCAACATCTTCTGGGGTGTAGCATGCTAACTGAATAAACTTATTCAAGTAATCAGCCACTGACTGGCTCCTTACTTAAGCACCTTGAACTCTTCCTTCTTTAAGTTTATCATTCCTTCAAGCACATGGTACTATCGGAAGGCGACAGTAAAGTCCTCCCAAGTGATCTCTAGTGTGGTTTCTTGATCAGTATAGTAATTCTCCCACCATTCAGTTGCAGTTCCTTCTAACTAATGAGAGGCATAAAGAACCTTCGCATTTCTCACACTAGGTTACATGCAGCTTCCTTTCAATGGTTCTAAGCCAATCATCAGTCTATAATGGATTGACATTTCTAGAGAATATTGGTGGATGAGTCCTCATGAAATTAGACAGTTTTGAGTAAGGACGAGGTCCATTGTTATTATGTTGAGTATTGTTGTTGTTAGTTGCAGCTTGTGTTATCATACTCTGCATCTGCTACATCATGGCTTTCATAAGTTAAGTCTAAGCTACTAGAAAAGCTCCTAAATTCTGCATATCCACTGGCAGTGAAGGTTGAGGCAATGCTCCATCGTTTGGATTATCATTGGATCGATTTCCACTTCCAAAAGCTCTGTTGTTTCTACGAGTGTTAACCATCTATTGATTACTTCATAGGGTTAGGGAAAAGAGAAATACAGTAGGTAAGATACAAGAATCATATTGCAGGGGTAACATGCTTAACCCAACAACTTAAGCAACTTTATTAATAACTTGGTATGGTTGCTTACAAAAGCCTAAAAACTATGCAACACATACTGCACACTTAGCAATCATAAAAGATCCAAACCAACCTAAACACACCAAATAATGACAACTAGAATGGTACTGACAACTTAAATAGATGCAACTCCAAACAAGAGTCTCACTACTAGCTAACTCTATCACTCATACAACCACCCTAGCTGGCGATCTCCCAGTGCCTACATCGGTAGGTGGGCTGGCATGGGTGCAAAACCTATCCTGATGACCAGCGATCAGCACCTCCATGCCCACATGGATATCGCGCTCCTCAAGCTCCATCACAAGCTCCTCGAGGTCTTCTTCTTCCTCCTCGCTATAACATTCCAATTTTTGCCTTTAATATAATTTATTATGTTAATTATGTATTTTATGGATTTTTAATTTATTTGATTTTTTGGAATTTATTTGCATTTATTTTAAATTAAGTATATTGGCCTTTTGGTGAAAACTAATTAAATATAAATAAAATTTATATAAAGTTTGTCTAAAAATGTTTTATTTGAGTTCAAAATGTCTCAAAGTATTTATGGGAATTTTCTTGGATTTTTTTTGATATTTTTATTACCTAAAACTAATTAAACTAATTTCTATAATTATTTTAACTCAAAAATTTGAAGAAAAACCGCTTAGCAATATTGGGCTAAAGCCCAACACTGTTCACACATGGCCCAACACTGTGTGGCCTAGTCGCTCTACGCCATCAGCCCGTTAGCTTAGAATCGCTCGTTAACCATAGGATCCAAATCGGACAGTTAGGATTTGATGAGGTTTCCTATTAGCCTTAGAGTTGGTGAACGTTGGATTTAGATCGAACGGTGGAGATCAAGCGTACCAATTTAGGATTTGCCAAATCCGGGCCGTTAGGATTCGACGGGTGTGTGGTTTGGATTTGGAGGATCTCATCCGTGCATCTCGCCACGTGGACGGTGCAACTTCATCGTCTCCGTCGTGTCCATTCAGGACTCACCACCATAGCCGCCGCGGACTGTCTGTCCAAGTCACCACCAGAATGGGATAGCAGCACTATAAAAGGGAGCACCCAGTTTGCCTTGATGCCACAAACCAAAGCCCTAAACGCACCAGTCGAGAATCGCTGCCATTTCACAGCAATTCGCGATCTGTCCTGCACCGCTATGAGAGGGAAATCCATGATTCGCCACCGTCCGTGGGAGATAGTGCTTGCCGTCGGTGCCGTTCGCTTCACTGCATCGCAAGGAAGCTCATGTGTGTGTTAGAGTCGACGGAGGATCACTAGAGTGCCGCGCCACGTGAACTCTAGAACCGCCACCGTGTTCGTTGTCATCTCTAATGTTCTAGGAAGCTAGGAGAGAAGCCAACCACATCATCATGTGCGTGACGTTGACATCTACATGCTGGTGCCCTTCATTCTTGCCACCAGCGACCATTGGGTCGAGAGTGTCGTCGTCCTGCGTGGCCGCGTTGCAGTGGTGATACGTGCACCCACATGGATGCCACATCGATCGGGCTCGCTGGCGTGCTTGTGTGCGTGTGCTTGCGTGGCAGGCCACGTGTGTGCTACATTGGCATTGAGTAAGCACAGCGTGGGGCCCACATGTTAGAGGAATGGGACCGTGTGGACCAGGTCCACCGTGAACTCGATGAGGTTCATGCACTGAGTCCATAGACCGAGGGACATGTGTCGCCATTGGGTCAACCTGAGTCAAGGCTAACATTAGCATGATGTCATGTTGACGCAATAAAGTGATTCTTCAAGATAAAAATAATTCAATTATTTTTTAATTTTAATTTTTTGATTTTTAGAATTTTTTAATTTTCCTCGAGCCTGTTCTCCCTCATACGAGCTCCAATTGAGGTGATTCAAATTTCTAAAAATTTGTAAAATTGAGATCTATTTAATGATTAATTTTATTTGATTTTTTGGAGTTCATTTGCACTCTATTTTTTGCATTTATTTAGTTTTCTTTCTTGATTCGCGTAGACGTTGAGTCGTCCGACATATCGAAGGAGGATCCATCAACTCAAGAGAACTTTCAAGAGCAAGATCAAGACCTTTACCAAGAAAAGTTGTGCTTTAACCATGTTGAACCTATGTTTGCAAAATCGCTATATTGTTTTTACCTTATTGCATATTATTTCATGTATAGTGTTTTTCAGTTAGATTGGGATTTAGCTAATCTATCTAGTTGATCTATACCCTACCTTATCATTTGTATGCCACAATATATTGTCACCTTAGATTGGTTAATACAAAAATCAACATAGGATGGTTAGATCGTAATAGCTTGCTTAGCCATGCCATGTCATCACATGTGCTTGAATCATTGATAATTAATCTTGACTAATGGAATATGGAACAGTGTTGTGAACTTGTGTGCCATGTGTGGTCACACGATGAGATTGAGTTGTTGTGGCGAAAGGATGTCACGCAATGATGTTGAATTGTTGATGGCATGTGGTGCTTGGTAATCAACTGGGGTGGTAATGATTTAGATTAGGGCAAGTGGCAAAGGGCAGTATGCCAATGTAGGCCAGCAAGGTAGAGGATATGGGGAAGTCTTGCCCTAGTCACCCTAAGGACTTAACCTTGCAAGTCTTTAATCTGAGTCAATCATGCAACCACATGTCTGGTATGGGATATGTCTGGTATGTTAGAATTGTATTCTGTGCACAACTTATTGAGTGCTTTATGTACTCACCCTTGCCACCAACCACAATCAACAGTAGAGGAGCCTACACCTTTGTTGGAGGAGGAGATTCAGGAGGACATGAGTAATTAGGGTCCGAGCCTTGTCAGTTGCCGGTGGTAAATTGAGGGGTCATCTACATCTTCTACTTTCCGCTGCATTTGCTTTAATCTTTATTTCAAGTCTAGCCCTACGTGGCTTAATAATGTATGTTGGTTATAAGATCATACACTAGTTATAATCAATAAATTGAGTCTTATTATTATTATTATTATTATTATCGTGGTGTATAGTGTGATATTTACCAATGTTGAGTATGTGTGCACTAGCGTGATCCTAAACTAGTGCGATATACACAGAGGGTCCGGATTACATATTCGGATCTCGACACTCAACATGCAGCTATACAGCCTGATCACCACAATACAAAGCCTCCTCGAGCTCCATGATCTACTCAGTGGCTGCGATACGGGTCTTGTGAAGCTCTTCCACGACAACCCTCAAAGCCTCGTACACTTGCTTCAACTCCTATGCTGTATCCTTCATGTGATCCTCCTGGGCAGTAGCAAACTGGGCCAAGTGCACCACAGTACCATCTTCCTCTTCGTCATCTGTTGGCACTGAGAAGCACGTCCAATGGGATGCAACCTAAAAACTATGTCCTCCAGCTCGTTAGTGTAGTCCCGGCAGATCCGTTGCAAGGCAAGACATGAAGACTCCTGGATCTCGATCTCGATGGTAGCTCTCCTCACAGTGATGTTGATTGGCTTGCTGACCGTCTCATCCTCTCGAACGTAGATAAGAATCTTGCAAATGAATAATCGCTCCACACTGTTGACCACCCAGCAGCTCCCTCAGTAAAGTGATCAAACAAGGCCTCCCAAAACCTATAAAACTCTCCATAGCTCTGCAGCATAGCCTCTCTCGCGCTTGCCATAGGTATGAGCCATCCTCATCTATTGAAAGAAACTTAGATGAGTCCACACAAAACGGCAGCAAGAAAATAAAAAATTCAGCAAAGTCAAGAAGTAGAGAATAAGATGAGTTAAGAGTTTCTTATTAGTCAAATTTAGATTTTCCTTTAGAAAATAATTTTGGACACACCTTAGGAGACAACCAGACTATCTAAGGCCAAGTCTTATAGTTAGTATGGCTCTGATGCCACCTCTGTCGGGACACAAATATGCAAATTCAGACCCTATTTATATATCGCATTAGTCCAGGATCACGCTAGTGCACACAGACTCAACTTAGATAATTATCACAATCATACATAGCAAAAACATAAATAAAGACTCCTTATATTAAATATAACTTGTTGAATGACCTTATGGTCAACTTACATGATAAAGCCACGTAGGCTAAACTAAGAATATTAATCTAAAACATTGCATCATAATAGAAAGATGTAGATAACCTATCAGTTTACCATAGGCAACTGACAAAACTCGCAACCTAAACATTTGCAACATCCTGGTACTCCTCTTCCAGAACAAGTGTAGAGTCCTCAACTGGTGATGTTGTTGGTAAGGGTGAGTACTTAAAGCACTCAACACGTAGTGCACAGAATGCAATTCTAACAAGGCTTATTCCAATGGAATGGCTAACATGGATATTTTGTAGTAAAGAATCATTTATAAATGAAAACATTATGTAGATTGAAAAGATAGTAAAACAAATAACAATATTAAGTAATTTCCAGTATTTCACAAGTAAACATGCCATCCAACCCTAAGTCAAGTTTATAATCTTCCAATGGCAGCCTGCCATCCCATCCTAAATTTTTATTTCATAGAATCTAACCCTTGATTGTAATTCCCGAGTATTGCTCAATACTATGAGAATGACTATCCAAATAGATTATACACTCTGCAAAGGTTATACGCTTTATCCACATGACAGGAACATCTCTTTGTGTAAACGTTACTAACATACTTCTGTCAAATATCTCAATATGGGGGACAAGCAATTCTCAGACTACAAGCGATCCAAAGCTAGATAAGCGAGAAGACCTTTCAAGCAGAGCATTCAAGCGCCCGCGAACCATGCTTCGTTGTAATTAGAGCTGGACATCCTGCTTTGTGCTCTATTCATCGACTCCATACGACACCCACACAGGAGTAGGGTATTACTCCATCCGGGGGCCTGAACCTGTCTACATTGTGTGCCTCTGATTTTGTGCTCGACTTTGCTGATCCGAAGGTACCCGAAACTATAAGTTTATTGTCGATTTCTTACCTTCAACAGTTGGTGCGCTAGGTAGGGGCATTCAGCTATTTTTGCAGATCAGACATGTCTTCGGTGCATGTCCACAACGGAGTCTCTGACATGGACCAAACTCCAATAGTCTTGTCTGCGATCGCCTTTGGAACCATGCTTTATCGATGGGGGCTGGGCGAAGATCTTGGGCACATCGGCTTCATCGAGCTCCACTCCTGGGACCTATTCTGAGAGGTGTGCTTCATAGACTTCGACCCTATGGAGCTCAACGTCCTCAGTATGTCAAGACAGTGAGTGACAGTGGCAGCAATGGCCTCAGTAGCCAGAACAACAATCAAAGCAGTAGCTGAACACATCAATGCATGTTCATGGCTGGAGCCAACAATGGTGCTACTGTCGGAAATTCCCAAGAAAGATATATAGGAGCAGAAACCACAGGTGGCTAGGGACATCAAATCCCCTCATGCACGCCTCAAGATCCACAGTGTGGGCGGTCGCAAATGCTATTGCTCCCAACACTATAGATCATCGATGAGATCTAACCATCGCAGCCACAGCTAGGATTATGGCCAATCTGTCAAGGCAACTCGATCTTGATGATCCAACGATGCCCCACCAGTGGGCGCTGGATTTTCAAAGACAACAGATTCTTTGGCAACGCGACCACAACAGCAGGCCTGGCCGCTTCCCAGGAGCAGCATCCCATCAGAGCCACACCAACGACATCTTCAGTACACTTGAGGCGAATGTCCAGTGAGCTCATTTGCTGCTGAAATCCCTTCTGCCAATGGATTTGGGCAACCCGATGACTTCGGTGTTTGACTAGATGAAAATGCTACTCGATACAGTGCAAGCTCAAATCGCTCGAGCAGCCAACTCGAGGTTTAGATGCCCCAGCCAACAGGGTGCTAGGGGCCAGTTGCTGGGACCATCTCACGATAGTCATCGAGCAGCGAGATCGGCAGTGGGTAGCTTTAGCCATCGTGCCTCCAGGACAGCTCGTTCCATCCCGCCACCAGAGACGCCTTGGTGATCTTTGAGACCGTATTCCTCACGATCGACGAGATTTACATGACGTCCTTCACGATTGAAGTGAAGAACTTGACCGCGAAGACCGTGAGCGAAGAGAAAATGAGTCCGCACCTTCAAGGGGCCAATCTCCTGCACACCGAGCCCAACAAGGAGAATCTCCGCCATTAAGGGGCCGCTCGCTGGCATAGTGCAGGTTCCCTCCTCGACAAGAAGTGTGACAATGTCCGCGACAGGCGACCCCCGAGGATGTCAATGAGGGATGCAAAGCTTCACTCCCGAGCTACACAAGGTCAAATGGTCAGACAAGTTCAAGCTAGGCCCTATCGAGAAGTACTCGGGATGGCTGCAAATCTATACTACAGTCATGAGGGCTGCCAGAGGAAAAAGAAGGTGATGGCTAACTACCTGCCCACCACCCTGGATGGTGCAGCGAGATCTTGGTTACTCAACCTCTCACCTCGATCCATATCATCGTGAGCGGAGTTGCGGGTCCAGTTCATCGCTAATTTTTAGGATACATATGAATGCCCTGGAATGCGCAGCGAATTGCATCGGGTGATACAAAAGCCAGGAGAGTCGTTGCGTGGTTTCATCCAATGCTTCAGTGACAAGCGCAACTTGATATCCAACATCTTAGATGAAGCGGTCATAGTAGCCTTCGAGAACGGTGTCAATGATACAGAATTTATGGGAAAGCTTGCCACTCAAAAGATCAGAACCACCAGGAGCTCTTCAAGTTGGCAGAAAAGTATGCCATACACCATGAGGCCTGAGACCATCTCGATGACCCCAAGCCTGACAGCGGCAAGCCTGAGTGGTCCAAGCAAGGGGCGAAGAGAAATGAGAACCGTGGGGAGAAACGCAAAAGTGATTCCACCATAGCTGTGGTCAAAAGGGGCAAGGCATGCAATATGAGTGACAACAAAGGCCGAAGCTGTGGAGGAAACAAATACTGTCCATTCCATCATATGGACAAACACGACTTTGATAAGTGTCAGGTGATCAGTAAGAAGGTCCAAGAGAAGCTTAAGGCCGCCCTCGCCGAGAGCGGAATCTAGCACGACAAAGAAAAGCCTGAGGACGACAAGCCCGAATACCTCAGGGCTGATCACAAGCTGGCACATATTTTTAGGGGATCTGCTATGTACGAGTCTAAAAGACAGTACAAGGTAGTTGAGAGAGAGGTCAACCAGGCCACACTAGCTCTCCCCAGTTTTCTCAAGTGGTTAGAAGTGCCTCTTAGACCAATCCGATCACCCAGCCATGGTTCCATATCTGGGTTGATACTTCGTGGTGGTCGAGCCCACCATCGTCAATGTTTAAGGTCGCTCGAACCTTGGTCGATGGAGGTAGCTCACTAAACCTTATCTTTGCGAAAATGTTGGAGAACATGGGGATCCCCTGAATAGAAATAAAGGCCGGAGCTGAGTCGTTCCATGGCATAACTCTGCGTTCATCATTGATACCACTTGGCCAGATCGAGTTATCGGTCATGTTTGGCACACCGAAAAAATTTTGCCACCGAAAAGATCCTCTTCGATGTGGCAGACTTTGAGGCCGCCTATAATGTGATCCTAGGCCGCCACATGCTAGCTAAATTCATGGCGGTGGTGCACTATGTGTACCAGACCATCAAGATGCTAGCGCTAAAGGAAGTCCATACAATCAAGGGGGACCATTGTGCTGTAGTCAGGTGTGACAAAAAGAGGTTGGAGATGGTTGAGCACTTGTGCATAGCGGCAACCCATGTCGACGGCGAGAGAGCTAAGCCCCAAAAATCCAAGAATAGCGATCAATCTCCCGTGTCCAACAGTGCCACCAAAGACCAGATTGATGACAGCAAGAAGGACAAGAAGACCAACGGAGGTGTCAAAACTGTGCCCTTAGACCCGTCGGAGCCTTCCAAGATGGTCAAGGTAGGCACCGACCTTGACCCCAAAAAGAAACTTGAGCTCTTCATCTTTCTTTAGGCAAACCGCGATATGTTGCACGACAACCGTCCGACATGCCCGGGGTCCCCAAGGAGGTGATCGAGCATCGACTGGCTGTCGAACCAAGTGCTAAACCTGTGTGCAGAAGCAGCACGGATTTGCAAAAAATCGAAAGCAGCCCATACGAGATCAGGTCAACAAACTCCTGAAGACTGGTTTCATCCGAGAGGTCCATCACCTGACGCGGCTAGCAAACACTGTCCCTGTTAAGAAGCCCAATGGAAAGTGGAGAATGTGCATCGACTACACTAATCTCAACAAAGCCTACCTTAAGGATCCTTTTCCTCTCCCTGCATCGACCAAATAGTGGACTCTACTGTGGACTGTGAACTACTAAGTTTTTTATATGCCTATTCGTGGTATCACTAAATTAGCATGTCCACAGAGGATGAGGAGAAAACTGCTTTTACTACTCCTTTCAATGTATTCTGTTATATTAAGATGCCTTTAGGTTTGAAGTGTGCTAGTGCTACATATCAATGTTGTATTCAAAACTGTTTGAAGTCCCAAATCAAGTGCAATGTAGAAGCATACGTCGATGATATCATGGTTAAATTGAAAACCAGGAGCACCTTAATCGGTGACCACGAGGAAATATTCGACAACCTCCAGAAGTATCGAATGATGCTTAACCCAGAGAAGTGCACGTTCGGCGTTCCGTTTGACAAGCTTCTTGGCTTCCTGGTGTCCAATCGAGGCATCGAGACCAACCAGCGCAAAATTAAGGCTACCAACCAGATGTGTCCCCCACAGACGCTAAGAGAAGTGCAAAAGCTGACAGGTTGCATCATGGCCCTCAGTTGATTTATCTCTTGGATGGGCGAGCGAGGACTACCCTTCTTCAAGCTGCTCAAGAAGTAGGACACTTTTGAGTGGACTAAGGAGGCAGAAAAAGCTTTTTAGGATTTGAAAAGGTAGTTATCGTCTCCGTCAATTCTGATTTCACCTAACAAAAAAGAGGAGCTCTTTTTATATATTGCAGCTACCTCTCAAGTAGTAAGTACGGTCCTCATGGTTGAGTGGGATTGCCCTAAGAAAAAGGCCAAAGTCCAGAAGCTGGTGTACTACGTTAGCGAGGTCTTGCACAATGCCAAGCTGCGATATCCTCAAGTATAGAAGATGTTGTACGCCGTCCTAGTGACTTCCCGAAAGCTGCGACACTACTTCTAGGCGCACAGGATTACGGTCATGACGACGTACCTGCTCAAAGAAGTAATACGTAACCGAGAGGCAACAGGGCGAATCGAGCAGAGGACGGTCGAACTCAATGAGTTCAAGATCGATTTTGCACCTCAGACTAGCATCAAGTTAGGGGTCTTAGCAGAGTTCATCACGGAATAGACACACATTGAGGAAAAGGAGCACAAAATGGTTGATAACCACTGGACTATATTCTTTGATGGATCGCTCACGCTCCAGGGCTCGGGCTAGCATCATGCTTAAAACCCCGACAGGTGAGAAGCTCAAATATGTCATTCAACTCAATTTTCAAGCTTCAAATAAAGTTGCAGAATATGAGGGACTGATCAACGGGCTCTGAATAGCTATGTCACTTGGGATCAGGCAATTACTCGTGAAAAGGGACTCATAGCTAGTCGTAAACTAAGTGCAGAAGGAGCACCAGTGCTTAGATGACAACATGGTGGCATACCTGAACTAGGTTCGCAAGTTAGAGCACAGGTTCGAAGGGCTAGAGGTAAGGCATATTAGGTGAAGTGACAACTCCGCTACCGATGAACTTGCCAAGCTCGCTTTGTCCTATTCACCCGCACCTGTAGGAGTCTTTGTTGAGAAACTCCTTAAATCATCCATCTCCCTTGTACGGGAGACAGATGCTGCCCAACTCGACCAGCAACCTGTTTGAGTCAATGAGACAGAATCCGCAGACACGAAAGCTGCGCTATTTGAACGCGAGCCGACTTGGATGACTCCAGTCCAAGCCTATCTCGAAGGTCGAGAGATCCCTGACGATGATGCCTCAGTCGAGAAAATTACACGTAAGTCTAAGCTATATGCATTGGTAGATGGTAAGCTCTATCGGAAAGGGAGTAACAGAATCTTGATGAAGTCTATCACTCAAGAAGAGGGCAATAAAATATTACTCGATGCCACGGAGGCATCTACGGTAACTATGCGTCCTACCGCACTCTAGTCGGGAAAGTTTTTCGGTAAGGGTTCTATTGGCCGACTACCCTCCAGGATACTTGCGAGCTCACAAAAAAGTGTGAAAGCTGCCAATTCTACAGTAAGTAAACCACCCAACCAGTCCAGGCTCTGTAAACTATTCCTCTGTCTTGGCCTTTCTCCGTCTAGGGCATGGATATCTTGGGACCTTTCCCAAGAGCTCAAGGAGGTTACAAGTTTCTATTTGTGGTGATCGATACGTTCACCAAGTGGATCGAAACCGAACCCGTCAGGAACATTACCTCAGAAGCGACTAAGAAATTCATGAGGAACATTGTTACTTGATTTGGCATACCGAGTCGAGTAATCACCGATAACGATAGCCAGTTCAAGAGCAGTGCTTTCACAGTCTTCTGCGAAGAATTGGGTATCAAGCTTTGCTCTGCCTCTGTAGCTCTTCCTCAGAGTAACGGTTAGGTCAAATGCGCCAACAGTATTGTAACACCCCGACTCCCCACGGAGTCCGGAATGCTACTAACTCCCAAATTTACCGAAAATTTCGGCAGCACCTCCTCTAAAACTATGGACATCCACTCAGTAGACAAAAGGATAGCAGTAGTTATAATATCATTCTAGCAGGTCCTTAGTTAATCAACCACACACCCAACAGAAATTAATAAGTTTCATCACGATGAACAATAAATTACAATCACATTAATTACAATTACAATTAAGACTTGACACTATGCATGATTTAATTCAAATAACGGTGATTGCAGCCGTGTTCATGCTACTACTCCCAACCCGCTGAATCAGCTTCAAGGTACCTAGAACAGAAAGCAAACAAGCGTGAGTCGAAGACTCAGCAAGTACAACAAAGTAGCAATATCAATAACAATTAACATATGTAAATCATAAACATGTCCATACTTTGGAATACTAAATTAACACGTATAACAAAAAGAAGAAATCTCTATTGGTTACCTCATCAACTACCTGGTTCACGGATTTCACATACCTCAATAGACCACATGGAACGAATCCACGACCCGATCCATTCTTAACCCTGTAATTTACCCTCAACCCAAAGGTCATCCGCTGCCATTCACCATCAGCTTACCATGCAATGCATCCAACAAAACATATACGAGGAATTTGGCACACGACTTATTTAGACAATTTTGGGGGAGTTACCTCCACACCTTACCATTCACCACAAGAGCCATTAAGTTATGTACAAAGCTGAAATATACATCACACAGACATAAAAATACAAAATCTGCATAAGACATCACACAGATAAGAAAGTCTGAGAATCTGAATAATACATCACACAGACATGAAAAATACAAACTCGCATAATCCATCACACTCCTACAATCATGTAATGCACTCAAACCATTTTCATCGACTTTATTCGAAGTTCAAAACTCAAATTTCACTCCACGATATTCATACAATATAACTAGCAAAGCAAAGAAAAGAAATGCACTAATTCATCAATTCAAATCAATTTTCCCTATTTGGGTTGAGCCCACGACTCGACCACCAATTACCATAATCACCGCCCATATGACACACCTTTTACCATAACACTCATTATTAAAGATGCAATGCACATGAATGCTCATTTCCATGCACGCATCGCAGATCGCCAATGCCCACCCGTCGGTGTACACCCTCACGCCCCTTCCATCCCGTAGATGGAAGGTGCCTACTCTATCTTGCCTCGCTCCCATTCACCTCGATGAATGGGACTATGAGGTAGGACTTTCGTGTTCACTACGTGTGAACACAGAGGCCCGCATTAGAATGGGTCGCCTCTTCCATCATGAATGCACAAATGCAATTAACATAGACCAAATTGCAAACTACATTCACTTCCCACATTTGCATAGCCACAGCTAAATACATAAACATCAGCCACTCCTCACATCCATAAATTACCATTCACATCCTCAACACTCATAATCGCATTTGCAACACTCAATAATCGCATTCGCAATACTCGTCATCACATTCGCAACACTCGATAATCACATTCTCAACACTCGTAATTACCTCCTCAACATTCATATTCATACTCACCTCACCATTACTCGAGTAATTACTAATTCTATCTATCTTGATCAAAAAATCAATCCATTTTCGCAATCCAATTCCATACTTCCAGTATTTCCCACTAGCCTATCAAACTAGTGAACGTAAATATGAAGGTAAGATTTAGCAAGACGTCATCACGGCATCTAGATGGAATTCATTAAACAGCGCTCATAGCATTCAATCCAGGGATGCAGCAAAATTTCATGATGGCAAGACATATAAAGTTCATCAAACAAATCATAACACGCTCAAACAACGATACACGGCATCGACATTTACCCTTTTATCAAAAGATAATTAGCTTACTAGACATGCTTATAAACACGAATGCAACCATAGGGTAAGCATATACATAACACAAGTAATGAACTAAACACCCTATAAGAGATATACGGGTTGCACTTGCCTTTAACCGCGGGAAGAATGGGAATAACGAGAAGTTGAATACTCCCTCAAAGCTAATCCTCCTGAAATAACATAGGCAACCTCAACTTTCCCATTCTAAATAGTTTACAACAATAGTACATGCAACACTGCTACCCCTTAACGCAAAACAGCCCCCAAAATCTGCCGGTTGGAAAATTCTGGGCAGCAAGCGCTCTAACGAGCTTAACTCCTAATTGGTTCAACCAAAAATTGGGTTCTTTAGCCCTATTTAACTATAAGAGGCCAACCTACAACTACCTCACAGCCACTCATGCGAGAGATGACATGAAGACCCCCAAAACATACACTAAAACTCAATCGCAAAAACTGAGCTTGCTGCAAATTTCCAACTCCGAGACAAAACTTCCAAATAGCGTAACTTTTGATTGGCTCAACGGATTTTCACGTTCTTATACTCGAAACGACCACACGAGAATAAACTACATGAATAAAATAACCATGCACTTGGTCGATGCCCCAGTTGAACCCAGATCAACGAGGAACAGAGGGACATCCACTACTTGACTGACATTGGACAGCCTGCACAAAAACAGCCACCACTCCCAAATGGCTAGGCCAAATCACAACTTCTTGAGCTCTATATAAACTTAAGGACACAAGCTTCGATTCCTATACAGCCATCCGGTCATGGGGGAACCCGAACTTGCCCAAAACGTGACTGCAACCTCAACCTGAACACAACCCCAATCACCAACCAAGGTTTTTCCCCATTCTAGAGCAGCACATCCTTTACAACCCAAATCTACGAGCCCTAGACCAAATCCCAATCAGAAAAAAAGGGCCCCCAAAGCAAACCCTAGAATCTTCACCTCACAAATCAACAAGGAGGAGGAGGTTGGAGGCGTGGCCGGTAGCCGAGGAGGAGCTGTAGGGGCGCTGGCTAGCTGGGGAAGAAGGCGTCGACAGGGGATTGGGCAGCCGCCGGCAAGAGCTGGGGGAAGAGGGTCGCCGGCGGGAAGAGCTGGAGGAGGCCGGCCAGAGGCTTGGAGACGACTGCCGGCGGCGACTGAGCGGCGGCTGGCCGGGGGAACAGCAGGCGACGCCGGCGGCAGCAGCTAGAAGCCCAGGCGCAGGGAGAAGACCAAGAGCTGGCGTGTGGGATAAAATGGGGAAGAGGGGAGCCAGCACAAAGGGATTTCAGCCACACATTTGGGAAATGGTGAGGAGAGGTAGGTGGGAAGAGAAATTTTCCAAAAGAACCCCTCCCACACAAGAATTATTCACCCATTCTCTCTAAGTGGCCCAACCATTCTCCGCAAAAACCTGCCGGAAACCAAAACACTCCCGGCGGAAAGCACAAATAATTAGAGCGAGGCTTGCAGTATTACAAGTATAATCCTGCAGGGGATCAAGAACTGTGTATTTGATAGGCTCAAGGCTTACTCGACCCGATGGGCAAAAGAACTTCCCTCGATGCTATGGGTCGTTCGAATATTGACTAGTCGATCCACTGGTGAAACACCATTTTTCTTGGTCTACAGAGCAAAAGTAGTGCTTCTGACCGAGTTAGCGTTCAAGTCACCTCGGGTGGGACACTACTCGAAAAAGGAACAAGAGCAAACGTGAGTAGACGATATAAATATACTCGAAGAATACAAGGATCGCGCATCCATTCGAGTAGCCAAGTATCAACAAGCCTTACGTAGATATCATGGCAGGAAAGAACGCTCACTACTGGGGACTTAGTACTACGAAAGGTGCAAAAGCAAGACAACCACAACAAATTATCGCCTAAGTAGGAAGGTCCCTATGTGGTAGTTCAAGCTACTCAACTAGGATCAGTGCGGTTATCTATGGCAGAAGGCGTGATACTAGACAATTCGTGGAACATCGACCAATTAAGAAGATTCCGTACATAAAAGAGAACATTGCATTTGAGAGATCAAATAGCAAAAAAATTTCAAGTAAGTAAAACTTTATTAACATCGCTAACAAAAAATGTTCTATTACATTTTAAGACAGATACCCTACGTCTACTTGTCCTGAAAGGTATCTCGTCGCCTCTTCTGCTCCCTCGGGGGCTGGCAGCTAATGGTCCCTAGGATAGGCCTGCGCCCTCTGTATGGGCCAGACGAAGCGGCGAAGACTTGCCCACCGGATAGTCCAGTCGATGGGAAAGGAGACCTCTCGCCCGCTAAAAGCCTCCAGCCATCGTGATGGCTTGGAGGGTGAGCAAGAGCCGAAGCGACGAATATGTTTTGAGCTTCATCTCCTTCGTCAGTGCCGGCGGTGTCACCTTCTCCCTCTCGTGCACCGGAGGCGGCATCTGCTCTCACAAGGGAAGCAGAGGCTGCATCGTCCTCCTCGACAGCGGCGTGCAGCTTGCTAGTGACCTCATCTTCCTCCTCCGGCCACACCTCCCTCTTGACAACCTCCCAGTCGATCTCATCCTTGTCGGAGGAGATGATGATTCGTCCCGACGAGATGACGGCCAGCGGCGTCAGGGGAGGGGAATCCTCAAGGACTTCCATGGTCAAGGAGGTGGGGGAGTTGAGGCCATGGGGAAGTGGGAAAAGGCTAGAGCGTTGCGAGCAAAAGAGATGAGTTCTGCTAGGCGACCGCGAGACTCGTCTATTTATAGCTCAAGGAATAAGTCAGGCTAGAGCCGCAACTCACCTGGGTCCGAGTCAGTTCTGATCTACGAGGTGTCTTTTTATACTCCCACATAAATGCGGGAACCGAAGAGACGCTAAGTTTTGATGGGTTGTGTGGCAACCAAGAGGTGTGATGGCTGCAGCAGCACTCAGTCGTTATAGCTAAGTAAGGATAAGCTCTACCGGCATGCCTGGGGGTTCAAGTGCCCGAGTGTACGGCCGAGGGCTACCATTTCCCTTCAATGTAGACTTGCCTTTTCCAAGCCACAGATGATGATTCAATTGTTTCACAGAAGACAATTTGGACTAATCAGGGATTCCCTACACCTTCAAAAGCAACAAGCATTGCACATAATATGTGTAGCACTTTGTTGGAATATCTGGCTTACTACGAAGAACCTCATTTTGAGAAGGGGGGGTTCCCAAATGTGCAAGAACTTTAGCGTTTCATGTGATTTGGATTTTGCTTTACAGGTCAGGGAAATGGAAGGAGGATATGAAACAACCACACAAATTCAATTTGCACAATCCTAAATTCGTGTCCATCTAGTCAAATCAACACAGCGCAAGCTTCCTGAATCCACCTCAAATCTCCTCCATGCGACAAATCCAACATTACTTGAAATCTATGCAAAAGCACCTAGGAGGAGCAATTGCCGTGTAGCTGCTGCTGAAAAGAGAAATCTACCTGAATCCCGTCAGCGTGTAGGAGGACAGCAGCGCGAGGTCAACGCCGGGCTCCAGCTCATCGGGAATCGCGATGGGACCGCCGGGACCGATGGAGAAAGGCGCAGCGGAACCAGGCGCGACGCCGGCGGCCGCGACGCCAATGGCTATCGCGAGGGAAGATGGTCGGGGTCGACGAAACCGTGTGGGCTTCGCTCCGGATGACGCCGGACGCGAGGGAGACGGCGGCCTGGACGACATCCACGAGCGAGAGGGACGACGGCCCATCGGCGTGCGCGAGGGAGGCGGTGCAGACCGAGAGAATCGAAGAAGCCTGCGGCGTGCGGCGGTTGAACTCGGAATCCAGGGACGCGCGAATAGGGATAGGGCCGGAGATGAACGTCGCCAAATATAGCGACACGGCTCCGAGTCGTATACCTATTTTGATAATTTTTCTCAAAATACAACCTCTGTTGGAGTATTTTTTTTCCACCAAAGCCCTATAATTACAATTATCAACCTATTTAGGGCTCCTCTTGGAGATGCTCTTACGCCGGAAAACGCAATGGAGCGGCTGACTGTAATTGGACAGTGCAACTGTGAAAACGGCCAGCACCATCCAGTGATGGTGGATTTCGTGTTCACATATAGGTTTGGCCCATATTGCTCTTGTTAATGCCATCTATAAATGAATGCTCCACGGCCATACACGGCCCACACATAAGATTCGGCCCATGCTTGGCCATCTCCCCTCCGTCGGATGGGTACGCTGGACGTTCGTCGTCCATCGGGCTCCCGCTTGCCTCGCTCTTTTCAGACCAAATCGCTGCGACAGGTTCCAATAATTCTTGACAGCAGCACCATATCTCTACTCGCATAATGCCCGTGCTAACGCTACGGCGATATTTAGTAATACAATTCAAATAAGTAAAAGGTGTTATATGTTTTGGTAATAAAGTGTAGTAAGATGTGATTATGATAGAAGCACAAAAGAAAGATACAAAGAGTTATTATATCGTTGATTACATAAACAAGTGCATAAAGTAACATCGCAATTGTTTATCATTAAAAATAATCTAATCTCTAAGACGATTAAGGATTTCCCGTATAACTTTAGGAATGTTGTCTTTCGATTCATTCTCATTGTAGTTCAGTAGGTCCACGAGAAACTTCGCCCTCAACAGCTTCCCATCCTATACATGCATTATTATGGACTATCATCAGAAAACATTAATTGTGCTACGGTAAGACAAAGTATAATACTGCATTTGGTGTCTCCAACTTTAGATGCTAACTTGATATCTTAAAATCTAAAACTCGAAGTATAATACCAATGATAATAGTGCACATCTTCATGAGGACCGTCGAGAAAAAGTGAAGGGTTCAAAACATGAGCTTACTCAATATTTTACTATGCAGAGAAATGTCTTAAAGATCTTGCCAAGGTTCACTCTTGAAGTTAAATTACTTGACCGAATGATTCAAGTCATACATGTATTGGTCGGTCAAGATAAAAAAGCGCTTGTCTTGCCATATTCAAAGAAAGTGTAACCAACCCTATTTGATGGTGTGTTCTATTGGAGCAATACCGGAGGGTTGCACAACCGAATCGATCAGATATTAGATTCCTAGGCAGCATGGCTAGAGTTAACAAAAAAGATGCTAGTTGACAACAGAATATACCGTGGGGTTCCTTCCGAGTGGTTCCACTTTTCCACAAGGCTAATTATCTTGTGACAAGTTGAGACAGCAATTCTTAACTTTGAATTTCAGCAGGATAGAATCCCAAAACAAAGCGATGCTAAAAACTACGTGTGATGTATCATTCATATAGAAGATGGGTGGACTCGTGTCCAAACATACGGCATGGAACTGGTTGCTATCAACACAAGTTAACCTGGCAAAGGATTCAAAATCACGATTCTTGATAGCCTCTTCCATTTTTAACACCGATTTGGCACTACTGATCGGGAACATAAGAACAAGCAACAAGAAGACACAAGAAGAGCAAAAAACAAGTTCCATCAAACTTTCGATTCATAAACAAAGCAAAGCCATCATGCATGCATGTCATTTTACAATATATCACACATGCTATCATTGTTCATTACTTCATTGCACAACTTCATACAAGTAATCATGACCTAAGTTACGCTAGCTTGCTAGCTTACTAACCAAGATATCTTTGCAGCAACTAAAAAAGCATTAATCATAATACATAAATGAAAAATGCAAATACTCAATTTCAACCTACACATTTTGCATCGGAATGCCTGCGACATGTCGACAGCCTGACAAAACCCGCTAACAGAATCCATCGAAAATCCGAACTGAATTACATATGGGAAATTAATCACTTCACGGACAACACATCTTCATTTAACATGAATCCCAAAAATGCAGGTGCAACAGCAATACTTAAGATCATAACGAAAAAAAGAACCATGCATAAATCCCTTCCCTTTTTCCGCTAAGTACCCAAAACAGTGAATGAGCTGACAACATGGACTGATGGACCTATGATGAACTATGCAACAATCCACAATACACCTGCATGAAGCAACAATACACAATACACAATACGCTATACACTTTTTGATTAAAGCAAGTATAAGCTCCTGCCCTGCAAAAAAGAAATGCAGCAAGGTTAAAATAGCAAAGTACAGGGTTACCAGGTAATTTTTGTGTAGGAATGTACTATATGTGTAATTCTTATAAAGACAGAAACTAATTGTTGCAAGGAAGGAATAATGGGTCACATGCATAGCAATTCTTACAATTCTGAAGAAATTGTTTAACAAATAGTGAAATATCCACTTACCCTGTGGGCATGGAGCAGCTGTTTCTAATAGCGGTTTGTGTTTTTGATAAGCATCAGCAAGACATATATATTAACAGAATCAAGAGTCTAAATGTAGAAAACAGCTGAAAAGCAGTGTGCTTACTTCAAGGAGGGAAAACAAAGGCAGAACATTATTCTGCCTGAATTGAAACAGGTCTTTTTCTGAATCTGCTGATACAAACAATAGTTTCTGGATAAGCTAAATATCAAAAGATCTGAGATTACGATTTGTTTTTCTGTATTATGTCCTGGACGGGAGATGTCTCTGAATTAATGTAAGCATCAGTAAAGGATACTAACCCATCAACTGCTGGTAATCTGCAGAAACCTGGAAGAGTTTCAAGAACATTAGCATATAAAAAAGAATGTTCATTTACAACATTGCAGGGGCATGTTAACAAAAAGAAAGATGCGACAAAGAACCAAATACATTTATTTGAAATTAGGCAAGTATACTCGGTAGTTTTCTTTTTCATATAGAGCATATGCAGCAAAAAAAGTGCATAAGACCACAAGTTACTACTGGGGAAAAACTATACACCTAAGTTTATAAGACGAAAACAAATAACATCGTAGTTGTTTAAGTGTACATTTCCTTTGATTTACAACTAACCAGCAATCTAATTTGACCACATAATCATTCAGTACAAAGCTGCACAACGTAATTGCTTTAAAAACTCCCGTGACAAATTATATCTATATGTAAATGCACAAACGGCAATTGTGACCAAACCTAGGGCATGAATTAGGTTTCTTTGAAATGTAAAAGCACAACTCAGAGCTCTCACACTTTCATAGGGCATCCATACCTAATACATGAAAATAAAACCTTTTTAGTTAGCTGCAATCAACTATGAATTAGGTATCTAATACCATGGGCGTGTACTTTATCCATGAGTAGTATCCATCCTTCACCACCTAACGGCTTGCAAGAACAAAGCCAAAATTAGCAACGAAACACATGACAATTGGGATAGTACAACACATGGAATCATCGATTATTTGGTCTGTGTTCTAGGAGGATTGGTTGGTTGGTTAATTACCAGGCTGAGATGTGAGGGTCCGGCGTGGACGTACAGCTTGGCGATATGTAGTCCTTCCGGATGTGCAATGCGCTTGCACATCTGATCTGGGTTCTTGCAGTCTTGATTCCCAAGTCCCAACCAACCAAAGTTTCCCCTCTGTTGAACTGCCATTAGGCCCCAATAAACCCACAATTAAAGCAAACCCACATTACTCAAACATTATTTTACGATGCAGGACACGGTGAAATCATTCCATTTAACCAAATCTTCCTCCTAATTCCTAAAGTACACACCAAACAGTTTACATGTATAAAGAAGTAAGCAACAGCTCTAACCTGAATATAGAACACATTGTCAGAAGGATGTGCATTGACAAGGAAATCCGTGATCCACGGAGCGCATCTAGCGCAGGTCCAGCTGCTCATGGCGCTCATCTGATCCCCATACTCAAGCACGGACCACGCGAGCACCATTCCCGTGAAAGCCATTGGGAAACTAAACTTCATATGATCCCCAGCATCGTACATTCCCTTGGAAAGATCCAGCCCCGCAGCTTTCCCATCATCCAGCGCCGAGTCCCCCCGCCACGAGATCTGGTTGTTTTCCAACTTCCCCGCTGCACATAGGGACAGAAATTACCAACATCTTCTTAAATGTACACTATTCCTGAGCAAAAGAAGCAGCAGAGATTGGGGATTTTGATGATGCAACATCCTAAACATAGTAGAAACTGAAATCACCAAAGCACCAATCTCCATAGGTAAAGGAGCAGCCAATTTCACAGCTCGACGAGCAAATTTGAGTGGAATCTGTGAGCCCACATGGCCAACAACATCGGAAGAACAACGAAAGGTACAACTTTTGCGCTAAGCGGAGAAAATTTTCCACTCATAAGTCAAAACCATCGAAAATGGTCATTGGATTGGCGAAAAATCTACCGAACATCAATTTCGTAACAACCAACCATTGGCAAAATTCTTGACATCCGAAATGGAGTTCACCAAAACACCGCAAGTGAGTGAGCACCGAGCAATCCCACCAAAACTTCCAAGCTCGGTGCCAAAAGGAGCAATCTTTGAAGCCAAGAGCATCGAATCGGAGAACATTGCATGGCTAGATAGTTTGGCAAGCGAGTGGCGTGGTAGTGTGGTACTCACACTTCGGACTGGAAGAACTGAGCGCGACCCAAGCGTGTCGCCGTGCTTGAGTCGATGGCCCCAGCGGTCCAAGACGGAGCGGCTTGATGTGGCGGCTCTCGGGCTTCCTCTTCATGATGGCGAACACCGCCGCCGTGGCCACCAGCGCGCCACAGCGCCACGATCATCCACCCAGCACCCCTCGTCTTGGACCCCATCTCTCCTCTCCTATCGCATTCGCCGCCAGGCGCCACACCTACTCCTAGGGCTTCCTCGCAAGACGCAGCACTGAGTGAAGGTGAGCATCGAGCTTTAGATTTCGCCCCATGGTGCTGCGTAAACAATCGGTGGGAGCAATATCCATCCCAAGAACTAAAAGCTCTGAAACCCGACCTCGCGATCTCGCGATCAGAAGAAGCGCTAAAAAAAAATCTCCTTCAGGCACGTTGTCGGGCGGCAGGATTTGAAGTGCGGGCGCCAGGCGGCGTGGCCCGGCTTTGGGACGGCAGGACGGGTGCGTGGGCCGGCGTCGGGCTTTGGGGCGGCAGGGCGGAAGTCTTGGGGCTTCCAGCCGGGTGTGAGGTCTTGAGGCCGGCCGCCAAGCACGGGCGCCAGGACGGGTTTGGGTTTCTCGCTGCGTCTTGGGCGGGAGGGAACACCAGGACGGGGTTTGGGTTCTCGCCACGTCAAGGGCGGGAGGGAAAAGGTAGGGTTTCCGTGTGAGTTGTGCGGCGCGGGGGAGGGGACGGGGGTAATTTGTGCGGCGCGTGATTTTTTTGTTGATGATTAGAAGGAGGATGAACCGAATGATGTGGACCATTAGATTTGATGAGGTGCTGTGATAAAACATCTTAGCGCTTCATTTTGAGGAAGGGAGTTTTTTGGGTGCACAAATTAGGGTGGATAGAGACAAAATACTCTCTGTAGAGGCAGAAGATTGTGTGGATGTAAGAAAAAACCAACTGGTGAATTATAAAGGGGTATAGATATGAAAGGTACTCTCTGGTAGTATATACAAGGTGTCAGCAAATTTTTCAGCGAAGTCGACGCTAGGTAAATCTAAACGATAATCAATCGCGAACCAAACGTCAACGGAAAATAAGAACAAATAGGAACAAAATCTTGAAACGGAGGAAAAGCTCATAGGCTGATCTGTATGTCGATGTGAAGCAATAGTGATCAAAGTCCAATTTCGAAGGTAAAGTGTTTAGCCGATTCAATGATACAATCAACAAGATAGATCTAAATAGTTACTATAGCCGATTAGAATATTAATAAAGATCTGTTTTTTTTCTAAAAAAACAATGCGTAATAAGATCGGTACACAAACAGATCTAGGATAATTAGCATAAACCGAAGATGATCAAAATCGGTGATGCGTAATTTTATTGCTCAAGAACGAATTACAAAGAAGTATTGCTAGATTTAAAAAAAACTACTTCTAGTTGACAGAAGATAAATAAAAGTACATGCAAGTTGTTTGATTGTTGGTTGATTTTTGCTCACCTCGTGTCCCCTTTTATAGCATGCAGGCCACTCCTGTCCTTCTCTGATTACTCATTATCTGCAAATCGTATCGGCCTCTATCTCTTGAAGATAACCTTCATCTTGAACCGATATTTGCAAAAAAATATCCAATTTTATCCTTCACCTAACAAATTAGTTATATCTTGCCAAATTCTATTGCTAATATATGCCCCTTATTTTTGGAAGATGATATGAATCTTCCAAAAATCTTCATCATTGGCTCAACCATAAATTTTCGCATTATTCTCGCCACTTTCCTCAGTAATTGCCCCATTCATCATGCCATAAAACCTCAAGACATGCAATTTTTTCCATAACTGCTCTCGAATATTTGGGAAAATTACTTGCCTTTGCCGCTTGTTTTACCCCTCCATAAATATGGCGCTCACCAACCGTCGTCGGCTTTAAACGCACTGCTCAACTTCAAATCCTCAACACTTCATCCCTTCATAGGCTCAAAGGACCATTCCCATCGGCTTGACAGACATGGATCCAAACTAGGTATTCAACTCAGTACCTAATTGTGAAGATAGATACTACTTAGATCTAGTTGGAAATCTGGCTTCATCGGTCATAATATAACAGGATATTCCTAGACTCCCTTTACAAGCTCCTGAGTATAATATCCATAGATAGAGCAAGAATTTTAAGGCCTAGCCGATGACGTTAAAGGGCTAGAAAAACTGGTATAATTGGATAGTAGTGGCAAAAATGCCTTAATGGGAGCAGATGTGTATAACAAAATATTTTTCTCTCTCCTTAGCTAATCTAGAGGTCAATGAGCCTTTAGTGGCCACAACATGTTATTTTTAGTCAGACACACTAAATGCTTTTATATTCAGAACTGGTTCTATCGGCCCAACTCTCTATGATGTAACATAACTCTACTGCCTGAGACCAGATAGTGAACAAATATCGGCTTTTAGAGTCAAGCCTCAGCATAAATTGGTTTTCACCAAGGGAGAGAGTTGGAGCCAATATTTTAGTGATAACAGCAGGACTAGGCTAGTGTCGGATCGAGAGCGTATTGCTTTTCTTAACATGTGGCTTGATCGGTTTGTATTCTGTGGTGCATCTCTGTGCCCAACCCAAACTTATTAAGTCTTGGCAGAGCAATTCGTTGAGGGCCATTGGCTAGCACTCGGTAAAATATTCTTAGGATCTGTTTTCCAAATGATGCATATAATCCGCTGTCGGCTATTTAATGGATTAGGATTTCATTTCGTCGGCAATGTAGGTGGCCCTTGTGTTTATTTAGGTTTGGCTATACTGCATGTTTAGCTGATCTTTTAAGATTGATGCAGCTGGGATGACCCCTCTCCCTTGTGAAGAAACCCCAGAATGTTAGGAGATTGAATATAGAAATAACCGATCATTTGGCAAGAGATTTATCTTTTGCTCTAGTAATGAATTCAAGATCACATCCATCGGAGCAAGAAAATGTTTGGCCTTCTTTTTTTAGCTCAATCATGAATATTTTCGTTAGAGTGATTTCTTTAGCTACAAATAAGCCGATAGCTATCATTGCCTATCTTTTCTCTATCTGATAATAGATAGTGATGATATGCTTGAGGAGACCCTAAATCTGTTCAAGATCTTTATTTCTCTAAGTGTATTTTCTATCGGCTTGCATGAAAAGGGTTGGACTTTCCAGCCCTATGAACTTTATCATCCATCAGTATATGCAAGACAATTTGGCTTTGGACAAGTCCCTCTGAGTTTTCAACTCTTCGATCAGCTACAACCAAGGGACCAAGTGCGTTGTGCTTCCTCAGCTGAAATCGCTCTACATATATCTGATGGCCTCCAAGTTCAGGACTAGCCTCACTTCATTCTATAAACTTAGACAGTGGGAGGTTTTATTACTTCATGGTCAGCCATTTTGCAGTCTTATATCCAGAAGAGCGCACGATATCTGCCATTGTTTCTAATTTCTTTCCAGGTCTTGCGCCCGAGCAAACAATTCATACTAACTCCAATAGTAGTAGCTCAAGCTCTAGTAATGATGCTAGTTTTTTAGGCTATACTAACTCAACTTTTATCGACATAACCGATGATGTATCGGCTAAGGTAGATGTTTTAATTTGTCTTTCAAACAATGTTGCAATCTTTCTCATCGGCTTTTTTCTTATTTTTTAGGCGAAACAAGCTGGCAAAAAGGTACTGGGCAGATTGTTGGCCACCAGCCCATCAAGCAAATGACCTGGCTCAAATGTCAGAGTTGGCATTGCCGGCTATTCGTTAACTTCCTTGGGTATCCAATTTCCTTCACTCCCAGACTTGGAAAAGCAGCAACCAAGTTAGTACTTGTCAGCTATATTTCATATCTTCTATTGCCTTTTGTAAAGTAACACTTCTAGTTGATTTCTTAACAGAAAAGAAACATGCCCAATCGAATATGAAGGTTGTCGTATCCAAGGGTCTCCCACCTTAAGAGGGACTAGCTGATCATTTGCTGCAAGGATTGGCTTTCAATCAGGTAAATATTGGTTTTAGTTGATTTGATTTATTACCTTCTAATGATTTACTAGCAAGTTCTTTTTGCAGCCTCCGTTGCCTTCACCTACCACTGAAGCCATTCTGCCACCTCAGCTGACGCAACCAACTCCTCCCACTCTGACCATCACTGCCACTGCCCCCATTGTAAGCCAACTGACAAGCCGACCTAGTCTCTAACTCAGATGCTAGGGTTCAACTGGTTGGACTTCGAAAACAAGGGAGAGGTGGCCACAGAGACTTTTCCTGAGGAAATACGAAAAATTCTTTGTCTCCAAGGATGCATTGGCCAAGGTAGTGTCGGCTCCGAGCATGAAAGAAAAGCTGGATCACTTCTTTAAGTTGATCCACACTCCATCGGCCTCACAACTGGAGAGCGCCTAGTCGCTTAAGGACACCATGGATGCGATCAAAGCCGATCTCCCAGAGAAGTCCATAGCCACACTGCTAAACGTGTGTTTTATCGATGAAAAGAAAGAAGCAATATGTGGGGCCAAGGCAAGGCTTGAGCATCGGGCAACCCAACGTGAGGACCAAATGCTTCTGGACAAAATGATAGCCGATACCAAAGCACAAAAAGCTAAATATGATGAAGATATGAAGTCCCACAAGGCCACCAAGGAGATGACACTGAAACTAGAGTCAGCCAAGAAATCTCTTGAGGCAGAATTGGCTAAAATCAATGATTCCTTAATCGAAGCTTGAGAAGACCTACAACCTCTTTATTGGCTCTGAAATCCTAAAAAGTTGACCTTGCCTTGTCAATAGCATCGGTAAAAGAGCAGTTGACCAAAGTTGCTTTAGTACCCGACACTACAGAAAAAGAAGAAAAAAATCCTTAACGACATGGAGCAAACCTTGGCCAAGGCTGCAGCTATGCTATTGGGCATTGGGGCTAGTCTTAATTAAGCTTTGTTTGTAATTGGCTTAACTCTGTTTGTGAACAATGTGATAAATGCTCTATAAGGATAATTTAAATTAGTTGTTTGACCGATTTTATGTTTTAAATTTTTGTTTCTTTACGCTAAGTGTGATGACTCTGATTAGCTTTAATTCATTTATCATTACACCTAATAGCCAAAATTAACTGCAATGAGTTAATTTGGCCTTCGAAGTCAACAATTGTCTTTAGCCTAAATCTTTTAGCCGATTAAGATCCGATCAAAATACTTTGGTGATATTTCTTCAAATATTTACCATTGACTACCTTAGAGAATACCACTCCTTACCAAAATATAGGAATTACCATCTACAAGTCAATGCACTCTATATGGTCCTTCCTAAGTCGAAGACCATTTACCAAATTGGCTATCCCTAAAGCCAACAACCAATATAGTTTTCCATACTAAGTCAGCTTCACGAAATGATTTTAGTAATACCTTTTTATTATAAGCCCTTGCAACGCTTACCTTGTTCTTCTGTAGTCGATCCAAAGTATGTAATTGTATTTCTACCAAGTCATCTTGATTATCTGTCATTAATGCTCTGTAGTCTTGAGCCGATAATCCATTTTGTTTGGCTATCTTTATTGAGTCAATATTAATTTCCAATAGCAACACATCTTTTTGTCCATAAACCAATTGGTAAGGTGATAACTTTGTTGACCCATAGCAAGAAATCCGATAGACTCATAAAGACTCTGATAATGTCACATGCTAATTCCTAGTTTTTTCTTCAATTTTCGTTTTAATTAGCTTCATCAATGTTTTATTCAATGACTTAGTTTGACTATTGGCTTGCGCATAGTAAGGAGATGAATTCAATAACTTGATTCCTAAATTTTGAGCAAAATTATGGAACTCATCGTAGATAAACATTGTGCCTTGGTCTGTTGTAATAGTTTGGAAAATTCTAAACTGATGAATAATATGCTCTGTAACAAATATGATTTCTTCAATACAAGTTATTTTTTTGAAGGAATCGCTTCAATCCATTTAGAAAAATAATCAATCACAGCCACAATATAGTTGTAGCCTTTGCTTGAAGTAGGATGTGTTTGTTTGATTACATTTATCTCCCATCATTTGAATGGCCAAGGCTTGATAATTGGGTGTAAAGTCGATGCTGGAGCTAATTATAAATTGCTAAATTTCTAACAAATTTGGCATCCTTTGTAATAATTAACAAAATCCTATAACATTGCCAGACAGAAATATCTAGTGCACCTCAATAGACATTTCATTTTATGAGTCGAATGATAGGTTCCACAAATATATTCATGAACTTCTCCCATAGCTACTTTGGCTTCTTCTATTCCAAGGCATCTTAATAATAAACTCTCCAAAGTCCAATAAAAGAATATACCATCGAGCAAAACTTACTTTAGATCCTATCTCATAATTTTCCTATTTGTAGGTTTTGATGGATCGGATAAATAATTAGTTATCTTTATCCTCCAATTGTTTGTATTAACACACATGACTGTTTTCTCCATCGGCTCGTAGTCTTCTATTCAGCCAACATTTTATAGCCTAATGCTCGCTGAGCTAACAAGTTGACCTTGCTATTTAATTCACAAGGGATATATTAAATCAAAAAAAGAATTAAATAAGCTGATTATATTGAGACATTGCTATAAATATTTGACCAAAATCTCATCGTAGCAATTGTATTCTCCTCTGACTTGTTGAACTATTAATAGAGAATCTTCATATGCCTCCACAAAGTCAACACCGATGTTGTTAAGCAACTGTAGCTTTTGATTAATGCTTCATGTTCGGCTTGATTATTAGACCAGTAGCAATTTAGCATGAATGCAAACTCAAAACTATATCCTTTTGGTGATACTAGAACTATCCTTATACCATCACCTTACTAGCATACCAACCCATAAAAAAATTGCCAAGGTGCAATAGATAATAGGTTGGCATTTATATCAGTTTCATGTCCTGTTATAAAATAGGCAATTGCTTGTACTTTGATAGCTTTAGCCGATTCATAAGTTAGGTTGAACTCAGTGAGCATGTAAGCCCATTTTCCAAGTCGACCTCTCAAGATTGGAGCCAAAAGCATGTATTTTATAATATTGGTTTTGCAAAAAACTTTACATGCCAATGTTAATATTTAATGCCTTAAATTGGTGAAAGCAAAATACAATGATACGTAAAGTTTTTCTACAAAAGGACACCTAATTTTGGCATCAATTAAGCGCCAGCTTAAGTAGCAAATAACATGCTCTTTATCATTGATTTCTTGTGCCAAAATAGCTCCAATTGTTGCTTCTTCAGCTGATATGTAAAGTTTGAACGGTAGTCCCGTTTGAGGTGCAGCCAATATTGGAGGCTTAGACAAATATTCTTTTATGCTCTCAAAAGCCATTTGTTGATCAGCTCTCCATGCGAATTCTTGATCAACATTTAATTTTAATAGCAGGGTAAATGCACTGATACAACCAGATAAATTTGAGATAAAGCACCATAAATAATTTATTATGTCGATCAACTTCTGCAAATTGTTTTTGCAGGTTGGCGGTTTAGTATCTATCAGCTATGGATTTGGCCCTTTCTTGGTTGACCTCAATCCCTCTTTCATGGATCATAAACCCCAAGAACTGTCCAGGTGATACGCCAAAGGCACAGTTGTATGGATTCATCTTCATACCATATACCCTTGTCTTTTTGAACACCGTTTCCAAATCGGCTAGTTGCTAGAAATCTTTCTTGAATTTTACAACCACATCATCAATGTAGTTTTCCACAATATGGTCAATTAATTCATGGAAGATCAAATTCATAGCACATTGATATATTGCACCAGTTTTTCTAAGCTGATTGCCAATGTTTGCTACCGACAATGAGCCTTGTCACTGTGACACCCTTGGCTTCAGTAGCATCCCAGGTGAAGTCATTTAAAAGAAATTAAAACTGGTTTTAATGAGATCATCATCGAATTTCTCCAATTTTTTGCACGTTGTATAGGGTATTAAGTTGACAGTTGCTCCCCTATCTACAAACATTATTGATATCGGCTTACCATTAATATGCCCTTTAAGGTACAAAGGCTTCAGATGCCAATGATCATCTTGAGGTTTTTCAAAGACTGCATCTTGTGGTCCTAAACATAGGTGGGCAAAATCTTCTTTGGTCAATGCAATGTTCATTTTGAATTTAGCTAGCAAGATGGACACCATATTGATGCCCATTGGAGGTGGAGGATCATTATGAATCATAGGGTAATCTAAATCGATGGCAAAACTAAATTCTTCTTCAACCGACCCCTTCCTTCTTATTGGGACCTGAATATGCAAATCTGGACCCTCTATGTATACTGCACTAGTCTAGGATCACAGTAGTGCACACAGGCTTTACGTAGATGAATATCACAGTCATACATAGCAAAAATACAATAAAAGACTTTATGTATTAAATATTAAATTATTGACTGGCCTTACGGTCAAACTCACATGATTATGCCTTGCAAGGCTAAACTGAGAATAACAGATTAAACTACAACATAATGAAAATGTAGATAAACCCCTCAGTATACCACAGGCAACTAATAAGGCTCACACCCTAAACATTCATCTCTTCACAGTACTCCTCCAAGTTGATGTAGACTCCATCCTAACTGAAGATTTGTTGTTGGTAAGGGTGAGTACTTAAAGTACTCAACAATTTATGCACATAATGCAATTCTAACATAACTATATGCAAGACTTATTACAATGGAACAACTAACATAGTTATTTTGCAGTAAATTAGCATTTGTAAATAAATACAATAAGTAGATTATAAAGACAGTAAAACAAATAATAGTAATAAGTAATTTCAGCATTTAGTAAACCAAGATATCCAATCCTAAATCAAGTTCAAACTTTCCAATAGCATCCAGCCCTTCCTATCCAAGTTTTCATTTTATAAAATCTAACCCTTGACTGTAATTCCCGAGCAATCCTCAATACTGTGAGCATGGCTATCCAAATAGATTTTACACTCTGCAAAGGTTATGCACTTTACCCACATGAAATGATCATCTCTCACTACTACAGAACACCATATCATTGCCGGTTCCAAACTGGCATCACTGCCGGGTATTGGAACCGGCAGTATGTAATCGACAGTGATAGTCGACTATCACTTGCGGCCAGGAACCGCGATGATAGTTCAGATATCACGGTTCTAGTTAGAACCGGCAGTGATAGTATAAATCCAAAAATCGCTTGATAAAATAAAAAAATATATTTATTTGCACCTGAACCAACCTGTATATTTATTTGCACCTGAACCAACCTGTATTCAAAAAATATATTTATTTGGCAGTGATAGTATAAATCCAAAAATCGCTTGATAAAGTCACAAGTCACGCGATTTTCGCGCGAAATACGCGCGCGTGCGGTTGCTAGGATTCGAACCTGTGACCTACTATTTCGCGTAAACACTCCTTACCATCTCACCTAACACACACTTCTCAACTAGTATAAGATATATGTTCCTTTTATCCCTTCGCATCCAAAAGTTTCAACGATTATTTGGACATTCAAATGACTTCAAATAAAAAAGTTGTTAACTACAAAGTTGTAGATCTCATCGAGAGCTACAATTTTCATATAAATTTTATCTTCATCCGACTCCATATGCAAAAGTTATGATTTTTCAAAAATAGTATCATTGCGGTTCGATTCGAACCGGCGATATCTATTATCACTGCCGGTTCTTGTTGAGAACCGGCGGTGATAATAGCTCTCACCGACAGTTAAGTATTCGAGCAGGCTAATATTTTAAAAATCGTAACTTTTTGAGTCGGATGGGAACTTTATATGAAATTGTAACTTGATGAATCATTTAGATGTCTAAATAATCGTTCACAACTTTTATCTCTACATATTCAAAAGTTTCAACGATTATTTGGACATCTAAATGACTTCAAATAAAAAAGTTGTCAACCACAAAGTTGTAGATCTCATCGAGAGCTACAATTTTCATATAAATTTTGTCTCCATCCGACTTCGTATGTAAAAGTTATGATTTTTTCAAAAAATAGTATCATTGCCGGTTCAATTCCGAACCGGCAGTAATACTATTATTAATGCCGGTTCTTATTGAGAACCGGCAGTAATACTATTATCACTGCCGGTTCTTGTTGAGAACCGGCAATGATAATAGTCTCACCGACAGTTCAGTATTCGAATCGGCTAATATTTTTGAAAAATCATAACTTTTGCATACGAGTCAGATGACAAAACTATGAAATTTAGCTCTCGATGAATCTTTTAGTTGATAACTTTTTATTTGAAGTCATTTGAATGTCCAAATAATCGTTAACAACTTTTATCTCTACATATTCGAAAGTTTCAACGATTATTTGGATGTCTAAATGACTTCAAATAAAAAAGTTGTCAACTACAAAGTTGTAGATCTCATCGAGAGCTACAATTTTCATATAAATTTTGTCTCCATCCGACTTCGTATGCAAAAGTTATAATTTTTTTCAAAAAATATTATCACTGCTGATTCGATTCCGAACCGGCAGTGATACTTCCTCCATTATCACTGCCGGTTCTTGTTTAAAACCGGCAGTGATAATAACTTATCACTACCGGTTTTTAAGAAGAACTGGCTATAATAGTATCATTGCCGGTTTAGCTTTTGAACCGGCAGTAAAAGTGTTATCACTGCCGGTTCTAGCCGAACCGGCAGTGATAGACCGGCAAGAATGAGGTTTTTTGTAGTAGTGTCTTGTTGCGACATAATTAACACACTTTGGTGTGTTGGCAGAGTCATCATGATAAAACATTTCAGAAACCTTTATCATGACATTGAACATCCCAGTAAGCCATACACTATCTTCTCCCTCAGCGGAGGTAAAGGTTAGGACCGACACACCGTTAAATTGATGTGTACACCACACCCTCCGTTGTAACCACACTTGATGTTAGGACTGACATACCATTAAATTGATGTGTGTCGGCTCTGTCACTGTTGGATCTTGATCCATCGGCTGCCGTTGTGCCGCGTCACCCATACGTATGAACTGTAGGATCTATGCCATGTGGACGTCCTCAATGCTGCCACATCACCCTTCTGTATACCCATCAGATTCTGCTGCCACCACGAAACCGTCTCCAACTTCCACGCTGCGCACACCTTCCCAAGCCACTATTTAAAGTGCCGCTGCCACCATTGGGATCCTCATATCGCGCTGTCCTTTCTGGTCAAGTCTCGCATGCCGAGACGCCTTCGCCTACCCATACAAGCTCGCCGAAGTTCACCGAAGCCTCCGCCGCTGTTCTTCATCGCTTGCTCGCCGTCCGTTGAGTACCCGTTGTCACCAAGGTCACCATCTTATTTGCCATGCCAAGGCGCGTCGATCCCGCCAGCTAACGTCGCTTGAGGAGGCCTAGAGCGCCATTGGCCACGTCTTTGTCTTCCTCTCCGAAGAGAACCTTGCTGTGTCGTGCCGCCGTGCCAACATCACCCTCGTGAGCTTTGTCAACCGTCCGATCAACCTCGTGCGGTCATAATCTCACCGCGTCTACGCCATCGCTTCGCCGCCAGTGCTCAATTGTGACCGTCGATTTTGGATTGAGCGATCTCAATAACGCCACATGTCAGAGACCGAGGCAGCCACGTCGCTTACTTCTACTGTCGTTGCATCAGGAGCCATCAGATTGGAATCGTGTGGCTAATGTCGCTCCGCGTGTTCGCAATCCCAACTGTCGGATTGGGTCCGTGCGGACCAGATCGCACTGGTGCCATGGCCAACCGCGTGTCACCGCGTGTCGGGTGCCATAGCCGAGGCACCATGCACTGAGTCTATCGTGGACCAACGCTGGTTATGGATCGAGTCCATACGCTGGTGACACGTGTCATGCTATGGTTGCGTTGTGTGTCAGCATTTGATTTGGCCAAGTGTTGCATGATGTTAGCATGACGTCATAATTCAGTTTTTCTTCAAAAAAATAATTAGCTAAAAATCATATTCGGTGCTGACGTCAGCATGATGTCATAAATGCTATTTTTTAGTATAAAAATAATTTGGTTTTTCTACTTTTCTGATTTATCTTTTAATTCAAATTTTGAATAGCTATATCTTTTGCATTCGAACTCCGATTGAGGAGATTCTAGTTTCTAAAAATTTGTAAAATCAAGCTCTATTTAATAGTGAATTTTATTTAATTTTTGGAGTTAATCTTGCTCTATGTTTTGGTATTTACTGCTTGCCCTATCATTACGCGTAGACGTCGAGTTGCCCAATGAGTTTGTCATCGAGGATCCAGCACATGAGCAAATCCAAAGTAGGAGTTGGAGCTATTTGAAGGCAAGTTATACTTTGATCATGTTGAACCCATACTTTAAATATTATATTATTTCAAAGTATTTCATGCTAATTCAATTATCCCTTGTTTGAAATATGTTGAGAATTGTTAATTGTCCACTTTGAATTGCATCCACCTTGCCGTATTGTATGTTATATTTCATTTCTCACCCTAGAATGGTTCCATATTAGTGGGTAGCTATAATTGCCAACGTGGGTAGTTAGAACGCAAGTAGTATGCTTAGCGATGCAACGAGCCATCGTTTCACATGAAAATGGCTAATCTTGCTTAATAATTATGGAACATATTTATTAACTTGTGCGTTAGGTGTTGTCACACAATGTGGTTGTTGTTGATGGCACATGGTGCATGGTAAATCAATCAGGGTGGTAAAATGATTTAGACTGAGGCAAGTGGCATGTATTTGTGGTGGGCTAATGTGGCATTTGGGCGGTCGCATTGCTTTTTATGATAATTGTTGGTTCATGGTTATGATGATTTTTAGTTAGTCTTGCCTTGGTCAATGAAGGACTTAACCTTGCAAGAATTTGAACTGAGTCAATCATACAACCACGAGTCTGGTATAGGACAGATCTAACTAATTAATTTGTTAAGTATAAATTTTGGTACTATTAGTAGTGGTGTGAGACCCGGGTTGTGGTAACCAGTCCTCATACTGGTGGGCTCACATGACACAAGAGGGGGGCTCTGGATGTGGTAACCAGTCCCACCAGTGTTGAAACCTTAGCGGGTAGTACCGGATTTAAATAGACCTCTACAAAATGTATAACCTTTGTAGAGTGTAAAATCTATTCAAATAGCCGTACTTGCAGTATTGAGCATTGCTCGGTGATTACAGTCAAGGGTTAGATTTTATCAAAAACTAATGTGGGTATGGATATTGAATTGTGGATTAAGACTATGAATTGGTTATTAGAAAACAATTGCAAATGTTATTATTGTTATTATTCATTTTACTATTTTTCAATCTATTTATGCCATTCCTTTACAAATGCTATTTATGCAAAGTAACCATTTAGCCTATCCTTTGTAATAAGCCATGCATATAGTATATTAGACTTGCATTCTGCACATGACTTGTTGAGTGATTTATGTACTCATCCTTTGCAACAAAACATCACCAGTTGGAGAAGAAGTAACGCTTGCTTTTAAGGAAGAGTACTAGGAAGAGGTGAACAACTAGGGTGTGAACCTTGTCAGTTGCCTGTGGAAGATTGAAGGGTTTCTACGCTTATTTTTATTTTCGCTGCTGTTTATTTACTTTTTAATCTTAGCCCTGCGTAGCGTACTCATGTAAGGTGGACCATAAGGTCGTTTAATAGTTATATTTAACTTGATGAAGTCTTTATTATGTTATCGTTGCGTATGATTGTGATATTCATCTATGTTGAACCTGTGTGCACTAGCGTGATCCTAGACTAGTGTGAAATACACAGAGGATCCGAATTTGCTTATTTGGGTCTCGACAGAGGTGGTATCAGAGCTATACTGACTATCGTCTTAGGAGTATCTAAAACTATTTTCTAAAGGAAAAAATAGCTTGAAAGATTAAAAAGATCTTGACTCATCTATTCTTTCTTGCTTCCCACATATGCTTAATTTTTCTGTCTTTTCCTTTGTTTTCTAGTGGAGATTTTTATGAGAGCCACTTTTTACAGATTGAGTTGGAGTGCCTTTACGGAGAGCATAAGGGAGGATTTGCTACTGAGCTTCAGAGGATGTTGTAGCTGTTGGGAGGTTTTGATCATCCTATCTACCATAGTACTAGTTGGATCATGAGCTAGAAGGTACAAGGTACAATCTGCAAAATCACAGTCTACGCTAGGGAGAACACAATCAGGAGCCGCCCCATCAACATCTCAGTGAGAAGAGCAACATTTGAAGCTGGGATCTAGGAGGCTGCTCATCTTGCACTTCGCCATTTGCTCATGACTACGCTGTAGAGTTGGAGATGATGGTGTTCAAGTACCATCCCCATGGAGGTGCCACCACCGAGGATAGGTTTAGGAGCGAGGAGGATGCCACTATTGTCCACCTGGCACACCTTGCTTCAACGCAGGAGAACCTCATGAAGACTACGAATCAAGAGCTTACTAAGGTTTATGAGGCATTGGAGAAGGCCAAGAAGGATCTTTCAGAGGCTAGGAAGATGGCTTCTGAGAGGATAGCTGAGCTAGAGGAGGCTCTCTACCTCAAGGAGGAGGCGGCTGATGTCACCAGAGGAGGCCCACCAGTTGACATGAATAATTTTGGAGCCTTTCTTACTGCACAAACTCAGCTTATGCAGACCATGATGCAGCAAATGCAGCACTTTGCCAATCAATCAATGGCCAACAATGCAAACCAAGCTACTGGCAATGGGAACCATCCATACTCGAAGTTGTCATACTTTATGAGGACCCATCCGCCAACATTTTCTGGGAATGCTAACCCAATTGAGGCTAACGATTGGCTAAGGACAATTGAGAAGAAGCTACATATCACCCAGTATGTGGGAAACGAGGAGGTGCTTTATGCTTCTCATCAGCTCAAGTGCACAGCTGCTGAATGGTGGGAGAATTACTGTGCATCGCAGAAAAACCCACAAGATATCAGTTGTGAAGAATTTTCTGCTACTTTCCGTCAGTACCATATTTCCGAGGGTGTCATGAATTTGAAGCTAGTCCATGGAAGATTATCTGAATCGGTTAACGTAGCTAGCTTGTTACACACCTGAAGATTAGCGACAAATAAGGCAAGGTTGTCTCGCTTCATAAAGGGATCAAATTCTGGGCTACAGATTGGGTTGATTACTCATAATTTTTTGATTTTCAAGAGCTAGTATACAAGGCCCTTATCCTTAAGAACAAGCGCAAAGAGTTGGATGACAACCACAAGCGCAGGATGGCATAGCAGGGAGCTCATCAAGGACAACAGAAGTTGAGAGTTGCACCGCAGCAATTTGTCTTGTTTCAGCCTAAGGCAATTTTCAAGATACCTTCTTCCACACCGCGTCCTAGTGGACAGTATTTTCAGACACCTGTTCAAACCAATAATGCTTAGCGAGGCAATCAACAGTTGATAGTTAGGCACTATTTTAGCTACAATGAGCTAGGACATTTCGCCAATAACTGCTCAAAAAGAGGAGGTGTTACACCTGTTTGCTTCAATCTTGGATCAACACCAGCCAAGACGCCTGCACCAGGAGGGAACTGTAGATCTATTCAAGCTGGAGCCACAACTCAAGCTACGGTGAGAGGTCGTGTCAACCATATCACGACTGATGAGGCCTAGGAAGTATCAAACATCGTACTGGGTAAGTTCCTAGTTAACTTAGTACTTGCTACAATCTATTTGATTCTGGAGCTTCGCATTTCTTTATTTCTCAAGATTTTGCTGTTGAGAATGGGTTAGAAGTTAGGAACCTTAAGTGCATGCTTTTGTTCTAATCCTCTCGATCAGAACTGTGATCTAACCTAGGATGTATGGGAGTTAAGATGCTCATGAATGGAATAGAGTTCCTAGTGAACCTCATTATCTTGGATACTCAAACACTAGATGTTATTCTTGGAATGGATTGGCTGTCTAAGCACAAGGTCATATTAGATTGTGGTAGAAGGGTAGTGTCAATTGAAAGCCCAAGAGGCGAAAGAGTGGAGGTCCAAGCAACCGCAGTTCATAATGGTCAAATGATGGTTAACAGTGCTTAAGCAGTCAACATTGAAGAAGTACCGGTTGTGAATGAATACCTAGATGTTTTTCCTAAGGAATTACCTGGAATACCACCTGATCGAGATATTGAGTTCGTGATTGAATTGGTGCCTGGTACAGCCCCAATATCCAAGAGACCATATCGGATGCTTACGAATGAGTTGGTAGAAATGAAGAAATAGATTGAGGAATCATTAGAAAAAGGTTTTGTAAGGCCAAGTTCATTGCCATGGAGAGCATCAGTTTTGTTTGTTCGAAAGAAGGATGGAAGCATGAGAATGTACATTGATAATCGAGCTCTAAATAAAGTTACCATAAAGAACAAGTATTCACTACCCAGGATCGATGATTTGTTTGATCAGTTAAGAGGAGCTGAAATTTTTTCCAAGATAGATTTTCGATCTGGATATCATCAACTAAAGATTCGAGCGAAAGACATAACCAAAACAACATTTTCAACCAAATATGGTCATTATGAGTTCACAGTTATGTCATTTGGATTGACCAATACCCCTGCATATTTCATGAACTTGATGAATAAAGTTTTCATGAAATATCTGGATAAGTTTGTTGTCATATTTATAGATGACATTCTTGTCTACTCCAAGACAGAAGAAGATCATGCAGAGCATTTGAAACTTGTTTTGGAGAAACTTCGAGTGCAGCGATTATATGCAAAGTTCAGTAACTGACTTTTGAAAGAAGAAGATAGAATTTCTTGGTCATGTGATAACTGCCAAAGGTATTGCAGTTGATCCCAGTAAAGTTGAGGCAATATTACATTGAAAATAGCCGAAGTCGGTGATTTAGGTTCATAGTTTTCTTGGAATGATGGGATATTACCGTCGATTCATCGAATGATTCTCAACAATTGCTAGACCCCTTACACAATTGTGGAAGAAGGAGAATAAATTTGCATGGAT